>CM060912.1:492344659-493594659 GCA_030737875.1 Allium sativum | reverse complement strand
ATTTCAAATTTATGCCAATATACTTATTATGCCAAATTAGCTAATCCAATTCTGAATTAACATTCTAATTACAGTTCAAGTCAAACTAGACCTATTATTCTAGTTCACAATTCATGTAAATGCTAGATTTACAAGTCACTACTAGATTCAAATTACACATTCATGTCAACTTTATCCAATTTGCCTTTCTATGAACATGCCATAATACATGTTCCCAATTTATGCCAATTTCCAAGTTTATAACTACGTTTTTAGTAAATTTCATATTTTGCCCAAATCGTATTCCCACCGTTCGTATAATCGTGATTCAATCTAGATTATAGATAAATCTAGGTTTGTAGAAAATAGGGGATGAACCAAAGATGCTATGAAAAATATAGATATAACAACCGGCATAAAATGATAATTTACTAATTACAGAACTAACAATTTTCACTGAAATTGATCTAAAACATCGAAGGCCTATAGGTCTGAAAATCTTATGACATAAAAAGGTTGAATAACAACGTAGGTTCAAGAGCATGGGTAGACCTAACTTAATAGGTAAATTCCCAAGATCTAAAACCAAAGAAAACCAAGAATAGATACTCGGGTTTAGACCCAATTTCATAGTCACAAAACTTAAACAATACTTTCCTAGTCATGAATCAAAGGTGTTTAATCACAGTAGCCCTTGTTATGTCATAGGCAATAGTTTATGCTTCCTAGTCGAAGGCATTGGCTTGTGTTCATAGTCAAGGAAATAATTCTTATAGTCACAATCACAGTCATAGGAAATGCTCATAGTCATAGGCAATGTTCATAGTCATAGGCAATGTTCATAGTCATAGGCAAGGCCTAATTGGTCATTGAATCATACAGTTCTTAATTAGGTCCAAAGATATAGGCACAGATTCAGATAGAAAGGTTTGGCATATTCTTTTATTCCTTTAATTTCATATCACGAATAGAGAAAGCGTTCAAATCTAAAAAGTAACCGACTTACAGAGATTAGATTAGATTCGTAGAAAAACAGTCGTTGAAGTCGTTTGAATCTTCACTTGAATCCTAGCTTGACTTGAATCTCCTCTTGAAAGTCTTGAGCAGCATTTCCTCGTCTTGATTTATTTTATATATTATTTATTTATACATTTTCTCAGAGGCAGCATAAGGATAGAAAAGAATTGTGAATAGAGAAGGAGACTAAGGCTGTTTATATAGGATTAGGCGGACGAATCTGGTCAGAATGGCGTCCGGATATAGAAGAACGAACCAGACTGCAGATCTGGAAAAAGCAGGGGGGTCGACCCCCAGGTCGACTACCCAGTCGACCTGGGCACCCCCCTGGTCGACTACCTAGTCGACCTGGGTCCTGGGCCGGAACTTTCCCGCCCAGCCCAATCTGGGTCTGTTTTTCGAATTTGAACTTGTTTTCTGACCTGTTCGAATTTTAAATCGAATTCTGAAACTTCTGAAGACCATAACTCCTTCATACGGAGTCCGATTAACGCAAACTCGGACTCTATCTCATGTAGAATTCCGAAACGAACGCAATGGCGTAGCCCGATTTCCTTGATTTTGATTTTAAAATTTAATTCTGCCTTGATTCGTGAATCTTAGTGTTATAGAATTACGGGGTGTTACATTCCCGAGCTTTTTGCCGCCGCCACGATCATCTTCAGGCCAAGCTCCAGTTAGGGTTTTTGAAGTCCTCCTCTCCCTCTTCAAATCAAGACAAACCGCATCACCTATCGTCGCCCCAGCTTCGAGAACGAGGTCCTCAAAGGTCTGACCTTCATCGCGCCGCCGCCCGAGATTCAGGACGTCGAGTGGAGCCCCTACATCGATCTGAGCGTCGTTCCAAGGCCTAGAGGGTGGCGCCGACCGATCTCGTCCAAGTGTTGAGGATTTCGAGTTATTGTCAAACCTAGTTTTGAAGATCGAGCTGAGGTATACGGCTATTTTTAATTTAACTATTTAATAGCAGTTTAAAGTGCTACCGTTTTTGATTTCACTGTAAAAATCATATCTTTTTCGTTTCTTGACGAAATTCAGTGAAACAAGAGACAGCGGACTCGTGTGGACGTCTTCTACATTCTAGAGCCTTCTGCTATTTTTGGTGGAGTGGAACCCAATGTGAGATTTCTAAATAATAAACGATATGGAAAACAACGATGTATAAATTATATAGTCGATGTATGAGTTATATAAGCATTGTACACCTCTTGTATAAGCGTTGTATAAGTTGTACGTTCGATATATAAGTTATATATGCGTTGTAAAAATTATATATGTGTTGAAATAGAAGTGAAATGCTTATATATAAATATATATATATATATATATATATATATATATATATATATATATATGCCCCTCGTCCACAAACCATGGACGATATTTATTGGTTGTTACTGGTGTGAAAATTGGTTGATTACAAATGGTTGATTGAAATTGTTTGTGGTTGAAATTGATTGATTGTGGTTGAAAAATACCCGTTTGTGGTTGAGAATTATTTGGTTGAAACCACATAGGATTAGTTTGTGGAAATGAAAAAAAAATATACATGCCGTCTGCGTGCGAACTAGATGCATGATTCCCCATTGTCAAAAGCTGCGCGGCTTTAAGGTAGAGCGAGGAGCCGTACTAGGGACGGTCCCGGTTTTAACTACCATGCGGTTATGCTGCCGAAATTTTGAATAATATTCATGTGTTAGAATTATTTTCCTGTGTTGAAACTACATTCGTGTGTTGAATAGAAAACCTTCATGTGTTGAAAAGAAATTCATTGGTTGAATAGAAATTCATGTGTTGAATGGTATTCGTGTTTTGAAATAAATTGTTTTATAATAAAAATCATATTTTTAACATCTATATGAACTATATAAAATAATCGTGTTTTGAAATAAATTGTTTTAACAATAAAAATCACATTTTTACTATATATATATAAACTATAGAAAACCTTCATGTGTTGAATAGAAATTCATTCGTTGAATAGAAATTCATGTGTTGAATGGTATTCGTGTTTTGAAATAAATTGTTTTATAATAAAAATCATATTTTTAACATCTATATGAACTATATAAAATAATAGTGTTTTGAAATAAATTGTTTTATAATAAAAATCATATTTTTAACATCTATATGAACTATATAAAATAATAGTGTTTTGAAATGAATTGTTTTACAATAAAAATCACATTTTTACTATATACACGAATAGTTGAAAATAGCGAAGTGTTGAAATAATTGTCAGTTGGATAAAAATATCATTTTTATCAAATGTATGAAAAGAATATAGTTTTTAAATCAAAGGATCGGTATATATATATATATATATATATATATATATATGGAATTGAAATATTTTGAATAACGAAGCTGTAGTTCATGTTTTGAAACCATGATTTCAAACGATTAGTGCGGGAGATCCGACCATCGGATTTTCCCGAAACCGAAACCGTTGGGTTCGCTTTGGAAATATCTTTCCAACGACACCAATTTTGTAAAGATCCAACGGTTTGATTTTCTGGAATGTTTAGTTCAAATCTGAAGAAAAACAGTGCCAGAATCGAGTATATTTATATATATATAAATATAATTATATTAAATCGAATAACGACGCTGCAGTTCGTATTTTGAAATCGAAACTTCAAAAGATTATACCGGGAGATCCGACCATCGGATTATCCCGAAACTGAAACCGTTGGATTCGTTTTGAAAAGATCTTTCTAATGATGTAAATTTTGTGAAGATCCAACGGTTAGATTTTCAGATATGTGTAAATCAAATCTGAAGAAAAACAGCGCCACGACGGCGTTATGGCCGAAGCGTCGTTTGAATAAATTGGCTATTTTAAAATAAATAAAAATAGCGATAAATGGTTATAAAATATTATAAACGATATGGAAGTGAAATTTAGAAATTAACTGAAGGTTGGCTAAGTCGAATGGTTTCCTGGATTTTGATCTGATGTTGGTTTCGGTCTTCGGGGTTAATATTTGGGAAATCGTTCTCTTACTGATTTACGGTTAGCGACTAATGAATTGAAATGATGCGTATGTGTTTTTGTGTTGCACTTGTTTATTATATGCGCGAGTTGCTCAGAAAGATCGGGTTTATCCCATTCTGAATAACTGAATCGATGATAAGTAATCGAAGATGAAGACGGTGGTCGAAGACCGGAGCTCTTCACCTCGTTTGGATGGTAACTGATGTCCTGATTAGGAGGTGTCCCGAAATATGGATAATGAGTGGTGATCGTCCAGATGTACGTGGAGATCGATGGGTTTGCGAGGTATATAGTGTCTTCGGTTTCATTCCAACCCAGAACGGACTTGTAAATGGATTGTGTGTCTGACATTGGAATTTATCCTAAGTGATCGATAGCCATTAGTTGCATGGTTTGAATTTCCTATGTGACATGCTAAGATGCAGAGATCAGAGCTTCTGTTGAAAAGCAAATTTTTGTGATTGATGATCAAAGCACCGCCTGTGTGGCGTAGCTTTGTGTATAACGTGAATTCGCGAGCCTCACACCCCGGTATGAACCAGAAACGGGAGAAGGACCTCAGAGAGGGCATGCGTTTCTTTCTAGCTAGGAGTTATGTCAGTGTTTTTACACGGCCTGACATTTTACTTATGTGGATGATGGATAGCAAGGTGCCTCGGATATATCGGTCGATCTAGGACTGATGGAGTCATTCGTTGGCTCATTTACGCCCCAAAGGGCGGGTAAACGTAGTGTTCAGGAATTTTAATCCACATCGGTGGACCGGCCCTGTCGCTCCAAGGGCCCACCTGAGTCTGGGTCCTGAGACATGGGCTAGATTGTCTCGAATTCGGTAAGGACTATCTCTTGCCTTGGTTCATGACGGAAATCCAATTTCCAAATACGTGTCTGTGCGGTTTTGATTGTATATATATATGGCGACATGATATATGGTACCCATGCCATCTATGATTGATAGTTATGATTGAAATTGTTTTCGAAACCTATAAACACTAGTAATAATATAATGCTTTTGTTTTATTCGTATCAAGCATATTTTGGCCATCATAAGGTAAAACTCTATCCTCTGGTTTGCGTTGCATTGTATCATTTTTATCAAATGTATGAAAAGCATATAGTTTTGAAATTGAAGAATCGATTATATATATATAAGTATAATAAAATATATCGAATAAGAAAGCTGAAGTTCGTGTTTTGAAACCGTGATTTCAAATGATTAGTGCGGAAGATCCGACCATCGGATTTTCCCGAAACAGAAACCGTCGGGTTCGCTTTGGAAATATCTTACCAACGACACCAACTTTGTAAAGATCCAACGGTTGGATTGTCTGGAATGTTTAATTCAAATCTGAAGAAATACAACACCAGAATCGATTATATATATATATATATATAATTATATTAAATCGAATAATGACGCTGTAGTTTGTATTTTGAAATCAAAACTTCAAACGAGTGTACCGGGAGATCCGACCGTCGGATTTTCCCAAAGCTGGAACCGTTGGATTCGATTTGAAAAGATCTTATTAATGATATAAATTTTGTGAAGATCCAACGGTTAAACTTTCAGATATGTGTAAATCAAATCTGAAGAAAAACAGCGCCACGGCCGCGTTATGACCCGAAGCGTTGTTTGAATGAATTGGCTATAAATAAATAAAAATAGCGATAAATTGTTATAAAGTATTATGAACGATATGGAATGTGAAATTTAGAAACTAACTGAAGGTTAGCTAAGTCGAATGGTTTCCTGGGTTTTGATCTGATGTTGGTTTCGGCCTTCAGGGTTGACATTTGGGAACTCGTTCTCTTACCGATTTACGGTTAGTGACTGATGAATTGGAATGGTGCGTATGTTGTTTGTGTTTGTGTAGCACATGGTTATTATATACGCGAGTTGCTCAGAAAGACCGGGCTTATCCCATTCTGAATAACTGAATCGACGATAAGTAATCGAAGATGAAGACGGTAGTCGAAGACCGGAGATCTTCACCTCGTTTGGATGGTAACTGATGTCCTAATTGGGAGGCATCCCGAAATATGGATAATGAGTGGTGATCGTCCAGATGTATGTGGAGATCGATGGTTATGCGAGGTATATAGTGCCTCCGGTTTTGTTCAGACCCAGAACGGACTCGTAAATGGACTGTGTGTCTGACATTGAAATTCATTCTGTGTGACTGATAGCCATCAGTTGCATGGTGTGAATTGCCTGTGTGGCATGCTAAGATGCAGTGATCAAGGCTTCTGTTCAAAAGTAAAGTCTTGTGGTGATGATCAAAGCACTACCTGTGTGGCGTAGCTTTGTGTATAACGTGAATTCGCGAGCCTCACACCCCGGTAAGAACCAGAAACGGGGGAGGATCTCAAGGAGGGCATGCATTTCCTTCTAGCTAGAGGTGGTGTCAATGCTTGAACTGGCTGACATTTATATTATTTTCACCTATGTGGTTGTTGTTGTTGCGAGGCGCCTCGGTTATATCGGTCGATCCGGGATCGATGGAGTCATTCGTTGGCTCATTTACGCCCCAAAGGGCGTGGAAACACAGTGTCTAGGAATTTTAATCCACATCGGTGGACCGGCCCTGTCGCTCCAAGGGCCCACCTGAGTCTGGGTCCTGAGACATGGGCTAGATTGTCTCGAAGTCGGAAAGGACTATCTTTTGCCTTGGTTCATGACGGAAATCCAATTTCCAAATACATGATTGTGCGGTTTTGATTGTGTGTGTGTGTGTATATATATATATATATATATATAGCGACATGATATATGGTACCCATGCCGTCTATGATTGATAGTTATAATTCGAAATTGTTTTTGAAACATGTAAACACTAGTAATAATATCAAATTCTTTTGTTTTATTCGTATCAAGCATGTTTTGGCCATTATAAGGTAAAACTCTATCCTCCGGTTTGCGTTGCATTGTGTGATGGGAATTAAGTCTTATAATGGCTTCATTTTTATAAAAAGCATTGCGATGTTTAAAAGAATTATTTGTTTTTAAAGCACTGGAAATCCAATGGAGTAAACCCGTTCCATGAAAGTGGCGTGGTCCTGTGATTAGCCAATTATATAATGTGATAAGTGGACTTCTCATACTAGTCCTTGTTGCAGTCATGATGTGGGGTTCTCACCATGTGGTTTGGTGGCGAACAGTGGGCTCTTACCCCTACATGTCCCTTGCAGGGGTTGGTTGCTGTGTGCTGACAGTCGAGAGGTTGGCCGTAAAACAAGTGGTACTGGGGGACCATTGTGAGCCACGGTGGGTTTTACCTGCTGTACTGGAGGATGAAGGGATGGTTGCGAAGCCTACTGGATTTCACGGTAACGTCACAATTTGGTATCGGAGCTTTGGTTAAGCTTAGTGCTGGAATATAACATATTAACGAACTCATCAGAAAATAGAACCAGTAGTGTTCTAGGACGGGTAACTCATTACAGATAGGATCAGTAATATCCGAGTATGAGTAAAGCAGAATGAAATACACCCCAATAGACACATTTACATTTGAAGTATTTGTCTCTATGTTTTGAAATATCTTTTCTGTTGACCTGACACTTTGTCTGCTAATTGCAGACGTACTAGAAAATGAGTGACTCGTTAGAGATGGGGTTAGAAATGCCCTAGAATGAGTTGAGAGTAATATGATTATATATAACGTATTTGTGATTATATATATAATCCGGTCTTAGAAAATTTGATTTTTGATTATATAAAATTATGTGTTTGAAATTTAAAATAATTTGATTGTTGTTTGTGTTATGTGATAGTAGATTTGATTAATTAAATTATTAAAACGATAGTTAATTTAATCAATAATAGAATGAATGATAGAATTTATTCGATTAAATCACACATTGAACTGATTTAAAAATAGATAGAAATTTATACATGTGCATATATATATGTTTGAACAGGTAAATGGATAACTGTTGAGTAAAGATTTTATTTGCGTGCCCGACAAATAGGTAAACCTTAATTAATGAGTTGGATGTGAAATATTATTATATCAACTCCTGTGAATGCCATTAGATGCGGAGTGCTGGTTGTTCTGTGTGTAATCATAAATGTTTCCATAGGATAGTAACAATTAATTTTGAACTACACTACATAGCATACTTCTGGAAGATAGACATACTTCATCATATACCACATAAGCATTTGGAGCTTGTGTGACGAGGTGGAAGATTTATCATACGATCAAGAGGCTTGTATGGCGATGGCTATATTTTACAGGTTGAACTGATGACTGATATGGACCATATAAAATGTAATGATAAATTGCCAGATTAATAAAAGCCCCACACGGGTCTGGAGTTGACAATAATCACGTCTCTCTAGTTATTAGATACGGCACATGGATTATTTATTTCCCACACGGGACGAGGTGACGAGGATTTATCCTCTAGAGCAATTAAAATTACACACTCCCTCAGGCTTTGACAGGGTGACGAGAATTTATTCTCTGGAGTTATTATCTATACACGCTCCCCTGTAAACACCAGATTATAACACTATATATATGTGTATGCTTTATAGGATTTATTGAGTACTTAATACGACCCAATAAATTTCCAAACCCCTCCCCATACAAAGGAGGATAAGGCGAAATTTTTCGAAAATTCCGGGTGTTAGCCAAATTTTTGAATAATTTGAAAATACTCAGAAACTGAAAAGTTGGAGAATGGAAGCCAGATCGAACGTAGAGTTGATTAATCAAACCACTTTCGACTTTGTTCCTTTTCGGGGACGAAAAGTTTTAAGTGGGGGAGATTGTAACGACCCGGAAAATCTGAACCAATTTAAAATTTTTAAATTGGCTATTTTAGTGGATTTTAAATATTTAAAATAAATATTTTAAATAATAATGATGGAAAGTAAGTTTGAATCGACATTTGAGAACGAATATAATTAATTCTAATTATAAACATGGCCTGAAATGGCGCGGTAGTTTCAAAATTCGACTGACTATACCGGGTGCAAAACAAAACGGATGTGAGTGAAACCAAAAATATTTAAATCTGTTAGTGAATACCTTTCTAACGAATCTGAAAAATCGAAGTTTCATAGCGGGAATCAGAAGTTATGTCCAAATTAATTTTCAGAAAGGTCGCTATAGAAATTATATCGCCCTTGAAAATAGACATTTTGCAAACGACCTCGGAATTCGACGAAACCACTTTTGTTGGATCTGGGATGTGGAGTTATTTCTAGGTTTCAAATTTCGTAATTTTTGAAGCTAGTATGTGAGCGTGGCAAAGGAAAATGTGTTTTGGTCGATTTCTATTAAATTGGATCGACCAGAAATGGGCCATTTTTCAAACGTTCTCATAATTCGACGAAACTAGTTTTGTTGGGACCGTATCGTCAAAACATAGCTAGATTTATTTTTCTGGAATTTTTCGAATCAGTTTGTGGCCCTGGCAAGTTGAAATGTACGTTCAAATCGAATATTGAATGTTTTATATTTTAATTTGAAGGAAAACTGACTGAAATAGTCGAATGGGCCTACGAAACATATCCCATTGTGTTCGGAAAGGGGGTAAAACGTTAGGGACGACAGTCCTTGGGTTTGGATTGGAGTTCGTATGTGACAAGGGGTATTTTGGGAATTTAAAAATATATAAATAAATAAAAATATCCTATTGGCTAGCCACTCATTCTCTCTCCCCGTAACAGCCGCAGCGAACGACGGAAGTGCTCCCAACTTCCCGAGATTTTTGCCACCGCCACGATCATCTTCAGGCCAGGCTCCCGCTAGGGTTTTTGAAGTCCTCCTCTCCCTCTTCAAATCAAGACAAACTGCATCACCTATCGTCGCCCCAGCTTCGAGAACGAGCTCCTCAAAGGTCCGACTTTCATCGCGCCGCCGCCCGAATTCAGGATGTCGAGTGGACCCCACTACATTGATCTGAGCGCCGTTCCAAGGCCTAGAGGGTGGCGCCGACCGATCTCGTCCAAGTGCGGCGGATTTCGAGTTATTGTCAAACCTAGTTTTGAAGATAGAGCTGAGGTATACGGCTATTTTTAATTTAACTATTTAATAGCAGTTTAAAGCGCTACCGTTTTTGATTTCACTGTAAAAATCATATCTTTTTCGTTTCTTGACGAAATTCAGTGAAAAAAGAGACAGCGGACTCGTGTGGACGTCTTCTACATTCTAGAGCCTTCTGCTATTTTTGGTGGAGTGGAATCCAATGTGAGATTTCTAAATTATAAACGATATGGAAAACGACGATGTATAAATTATATAGTCGATGTATGAGTTATATAAGCGTTATACATCTCTTGTATAAGCGTTGTATAAGTTGTACGTTCGATATATAAGTTATATATGCATTGTAAAAAATATATATGTGTTGAAATAGAAGTGAAATACTTATATATATATATATATACGTCCCTCGTCCACAAACCATGGACGATATTTATTGGTTGTGATTGGTGTGAAAATTGGTTGAATACGAATGGTTGATTGAAATTGTTTGTGGTTGAAATTGATTGATTGTGGTTGAAAAATACCTGTTAATGGTTGAGAATTATTCGGTTGAAACCACATAGGATTAGTTTGTGGAAATGAAAAAAAATATACATGCCGCCTGCGTGCGAACTAGATGCATGATTCCCCATTGTCAAAAGTTGTGAGGCTTTAAGGTAGAGCGAGGAGCCGTACTAGGGACGGTCCCGGTTTTAACTACCCTGCGGTTATGCTGCCGAAATTTTGAATAATATTCATGTGTTAGAATTATTTTCCTGTGTTGAAACTACATTCATGTGTTGAATAGAAAACCTTCATGTGTTGAATAGAAATTCATTGGTTGAATAGAAATTCATGTGTTGAATGGTATTCGTGTTTTGAAATAAATTGTTTTATAATAAAAATCATATTTTTAACATCTATATGAACTATATAAAATAATCGTGTTTTGAAATAAATTGTTTTAACAATAAAAATCACATTTTTACTATATATATACAAACTATAGAAAATCTTCATGTGTTGAATAGAAATTCATGTGTTGAATGGTATTCGTGTTTTGAAATAAATTGTTTTATAATAAAAATCATATTTTTAACATCTATATGAACTATATAAAATAATAGTGTTTTAAAATAAATTGTTTTATAGTAAAAATCATATTTTTAACATCTATATGAACTATATATAATAATAGTGTTTTGAAATGAATTGTTTTACAATAAAAATCACATTTTTGCTATATACACGAATAGTTGAAAATAGCGAAGTGTTGAAATAATTGTCAGTTGGATAAATATATCATTTTTATCAAATGTATGAAAATAATATAGTTTTGAAATCGAAGGATCGATATCTATATATATATATATATATATATATATATATATATATATATATATATAAATGGAATTGAAATATATCGAATAACGAAGCTGTAGTTCGTGTTTTGAAACCATGATTTCAAACGATTAGTGCGGGAGATCCGACCATCGGATTTTCCCGAAACAGAAACCGTTTGGTTCGCTTTGGAAATATCTTTCCAACGACACCAATTTTTTAAAGATCCAACGGTTGGATTGTCTGGAATGTTTAATTCAAATCTGAAGAAAAACAGCGCCAGAATCAATTATATATATATATATATATATATAATTATATTAAGTCGAATAACGACGCTGCATTTCGTATTTTGAAATCGAAACTTCAAAAGATTATACTGGGATATCCGACCATCGGATTTTCCTGAAACTGGAACCGTTGGATTCGTTTTGAAAAGATCTTTCTAATGATGTAAATTTTGTGAAGATCCAACGGTTATATTTTCAGATTTGTGTAAATCAAATCTGAAGAAAAACAGCGCCACGGCCGCGTTATGGCCGAAGCGTCGTTTGAATAAATTGGCTATTTTAAAATAAATAAAAATAACGATAAATCGTTATAAAATATTATAAACGATATGGAAGTGAAATTTAGAAACTAACTGAAGGTTGGCTAAGTCGAATGGTTTCCTGGATTTTGATCTGATGTTGGTTTCGGTCTTCGGGGTTAATATTTGGGAAATCGTTCTCTTACTGATTTACGGTTAGCGACTAATGAATTGAAATGATGCGTATGTGTGTTTGTGTTGCACTTGTTTATTATATGCGTGAGTTGCTCAGAAAGACCAGGTTTATTGTGACGGCCGGGAATTTCGCTCGATTCGAATCAGTCGTTAAACCGATCTAGACCGTTCGAAATCCCTGATCGTTTGAGAACAGGACAAATCAGAACACAGACGGAAGAACATTTCATTGTTATTACAACAATTCCATCAGATACAAGAATATAAATGAATAAATTACATTAGATAAATATCAGAGATTACAATAAATTACATAGAAGCGGAAAATAATACAAAGCACAACTGAAGGTGATATACGGATACAGAGCTTTCCGGATATCATTCCAGCCGTAAACCAGGATCCTGTAAATATAAATCTGCAAATCCAAAACTACTAGCTGCCCGCGCGAAAAATAGGGGCACCTAGAGTTTAGGTTAAAACAATAAACTCCAGGTCAGTCATGTGACTGGTGTGAGAACTAAAACAGTTATTTAAAACTTTACTTTAAAAGAGAGTAATTCAAGGGACCACGCCGTATGACACGGAACGGGTTTCCTCCCGAGAATACCAGTGCATATAAATAAACAACGCAATGCTTTTTCGAAAAATGAAGCTATTATAAGACCCAGGTCCCATCACACAATGCAACGCAAGCCGGAGGATAGGGTTTTCCCTTATAATAGCCGAACATGCTTGGTACGTTTAAAATAAATCATTTGATACTATAATAAGTGTATAGTGTCAAAACAATTTCAATCATAAATATAAATCATAGGCGGCATGGGTACCATCTATCATGTCGCCATACTAGTTCTACAATTAAAACCGCAATACACGTATTGGAAATTGGATTTCCGTCATGAGTCGAGGCAAGGGGCAAGATCCTCTCTGCGCTCGAGACACTCTAGCAAATGCCTCAGGGCTACGCACTCTGGGCAACCCTGGATGCGGCTGGGCGCGTCCTCACTTACGTTAGAGGATTAATTATGCCTGAACACACGTTTCCCGGTCCTTATAGACCTATAATCGAGGCGCCTCATTCCAACAACCACAAAGGTGAAAAGTATATAAATGTCAGGGCTGGTAAGTCACTGACACCACCAAAGCTAGAAAGAAACGTCGTGCTCTCCCAGCGGTCCGTATCCCGTTTTTAACTCATACCGAGGTGTGAGGCTCGCGAATTCACGTTATACACAAAGCTACGCCACAAAGGCCGTGCTTTGATCATCAACCACAAGACTTTGCTTTTCAACAGAAGCCTTGATCTATGCCACTCAGCATGCCACACAGGCAATTCATGCCATGCGATTGATATCTATCGATATATAACCTCTAAGCTCGTACGTCTCAGAGAAGGGCGTTAAGCAAGAGAATAAATTCTCCACCGCCAAAAAGATATATATTTAACAGAAATCAATCAACACAGAATGAAATCCAATGTCAGACACACAATCCATTTACAAGTTCGTTCTGGGTCTGAACGAAACCGGTGGCACTTTTCTCGCATATCCATCCATCTCCAAGTACGTCTGGACGACCACCAACTATTTCCATCCTCTCGGGTGTACAGCCCACTCAGCATCGTCAGTAATTACCCAAATGATGTGAAGACTTCCGGTCTTCGACCACCGTCTTCATCTTCGACTTATCGTTGAATCGGTTATTCAGAATGGGTATAAACCCGGACTTTCCGAACAACCCGCGTATATTAAAAACAAATGTTACACAAATACAACATACGCCTCATTCCAATTCAGAATATTCTTAGGGAAAGGTTCCCATTAATTTTATCAAAGATAAATTCTTTAAAATTTATCCTTTAATCTTCCTTTGGATGTCATTTCAAACCAGATTATGATTTTCTAAACTAGTCGGGATTAGCGCACCACACCGAAGTAATTATTTATTTTATTTCCCAATCCCAACCTATTCATCCTATGAAGCAAAACTGGTGATACTCCATATCTAACACCCTGGTGTTATCGGTAAAATTAATTACCATTTCACGTTCAAATCTAATTAAAGATTTAACTATCGCTTTGGAGCAAAACTGGCGATACTCCATTCTCGCTCATTTCTAAATTTGATAATTTAGATTATAGATTCACATTTCAACCTAATTGCAGATTCGTTAAAACTCCTTTTACTGGGTTAAAGAACTAGGTGTTATTTAAAACATAGTTCATGACAAACCCAAATTACATTCTATTTATTATCGGGTTAAAGAAATAGTGTTGTTTAAAACACCGTTCACGATAAACCCATTTCAAATCCAATCAAATATATTAGAAATTCCGATTATTTAAAACCCCTTTTTAAATCTAATTTATTTATTTAAAAATAATTGGGTTTTAAATTTAGTTCAAAACTAGTTCATTTCGATAAAAACCCATTTTTATCTTTTCAAATATGGAGTTTTTCACCCCAATTTTTCTCAAATCATTTCTTATGATTTTACACAAATTATTACTATTTTTAATAATTTTATTAAGGTCCGTACAATCGATTTCCAACAATGGCCATCGAACTGCACTTACAACGACCTTTTTCAAATTTGATTTGGACGTAACTCCAAATCTAACCGTTAGATTTCAAATTCCTAATATTCATTAGAAAGCTCTTTTCGATACGAACCCAACGGTTCCGGTTTTAGGAGAATCCGACGGTCCGGTCTCCCGTAATTTCCGTTTGAAATAAATGGTCGAAATTCGCGAACTACCGCGGCGCGGCGCGTTCTATTCAGGCCATTATATTATATATATATAATATATATTTCGTCGGTTTCTATTTAAAACGAATTTTATAAATAGTTTTTAAATTCGTTTCAAAATTCATTTCAACTTCCATTTCAATTCAAAGCAAAATTGAATTCTCCTTTATGAATTCGTTTTAAAATTCATTTCTATTCAATTCAAATTTCAATTCAATTTGAATTCATTTCAATTTGCTTTCAATTCAATTTGAATTCGTTTTCAATTCAAATCAATTCCAAAGTCGTTTTCTATTCGATTCAATTCAAATTGGTTTTCTATTTGATTCGATTCAAACTGGTTTTCTATTCGATTCAATTCAAATTGGTTTTCTATTCGATTCAATTCAAATTGGTTTTCTATTCGATTCAATTCAAATTGGTTTTCTATTCGATTCAATTCAAATTGGTTTTCTATTCGATTCAATTCAAATTGGTTTTCTATTCGATTCAATTCAAATTGGTTTTCTATTTGATTCAAATTCGTTATATATTCCATTGAAATCAAATTCGTTTTCAATTCAATTCATTTCGAAATCGTTTTCAATTCAATTCATTTCGAAATCGTTTTCAATTCAATTCATTTCGAAATCGCTTTTCAATATTCATTTTAAAATGAGTAAAATCGATATAAATATCGTTCACGTCTAAATGGCGTCAATCTAATCAACACGGCCTCATATATTTCTATTTTCAAATGTTCTGTTTCAAATATTTCTTTTTCAAATATTTCTATTTCAAATATTTCTATTATCAAAATATTTCTATTATCAAAATATTTCGTTCAACACATGACTAATCTCAACGGATGAGTACGGTCAACACATGAACCTTTATTTTATATTAATAAAGATGTAGATTTTATTACTAAAATATTTCGTTCAACACATGACTAATCTCAACGGATGAGTACAGTCAACACATGAACCTTTATTTTATATTATTCTTTATTTTCTAAATTGGAATGATGCCCAATCAATTACCATATAAAGTTAATTATATGGATTTTCATACATCACACGTATATAATAGCATTGAAAAATAATCAACCATCAACCAAAGTGCACAACACTGTATAAGCATCAAATATAAACATCTAACGCTTATAACAGCCTGTCAATCAATCGATCGACATATTTAATCAATCGGGATGAGTGGACTTCAAATTTCATCCCAACACCCGTGTGGGGTTTCAAATCAACAAACACAGATTTTATTTGTACAGTTGGGCGATGTGTAAAATTTATTGTCTCAATCAATGTCAGTCAAATCAGTGTACATAAACAAACCGTCTGGTTTGTAAATGAATATTTTATTTTATTCACTTTCATGTTAAAAATTATATTTTTAACGATAAAAACATCTTATTTTGACATATGAATATCTATTCAGTTCATTCTTTAAATAAAATGATATTTTCTATTTTTCTAACTTATTTTAGAAAATTTCGGCGGCATAACGGCACGATACTAGAAACGGGACGAGGCCTAGCCTTATCCCCGGTCTAGTGAAGGCCCACGCCATTCACACATCAATCAAATCCATTCATTTCACCAAACAACTCAATTTCAATCAAATAATCTAGCTAATTTTTGCAATCAAACAAACAAGTCCATGGTCTGTGGACGATTGTGTCGGGTGCTACTAAGCACCGTCTGCATCCTAGTATATATATATAACTAGAAAATGAAATTGAAAGCTGAGGAATTCTCACAAATAGCTATCCAATCATCTTGACTCTTCATTGATAGAAATCTTCATCTTTATCACATTTTTGTCATCTTCGTTGCTGTAGCCACTACATATATAAAAATCACACATTTTTATATTTTGATGTCTTTAAAATAAAAATCACATTTTTATTTGTTCACTTTCAATTTGAAAAACATATTTTTATAATCGCTTCATACCTTTAAAAATCGAATTTTTACTATGCTTTCCAATATATAAAAATCGAATTTTTACTATGCTATTCAATATATAAAGATTTCGCCTTTATAAAAATAAAGATTTCGCCTTTTCAATTTTATCATTATAAAAATCACATTTTTATTTTTCTACACATATAAAGATGCTATTTTTAATATTCCTATCATGTAAAAATTATATTTTTAATACTTTAAAAATATAAAAATCATATTTCTACCACTTCTATATAGTAAAGATTATATTTTTAATATTTTAAAAATATAAAAATCATATTTTTATAATCGCTGTATAGTAAAGACTATATTTTTAATACTGTAAAAACCACTTCTATTTCCTAGCTAATGAACGAATAAAAATCTTTCTTTTACTTCGATAAAAATCACAGCTTTTGATAAATAAAAATCTAAACTTTATATTGATAAAAATCTAATCTTTACACGAATAAAAATCTATACTTTATACGCATAAAGATCTATACTCCATATGAATAAAAATCCTATCTTCATCATGTTAATCCTATAATAAAGACCAAATTTTCATTTCTCTATTAACATAATAAAAATGGAATTTTTACTTTGCTACATACACAAAGCAAAACTGAAATTAAAAACTGAATTTTAAAAAGAGTTAAAATCACCTTCGTTTGGGGGGGGGGAGGGGCGCTGCTGCACCATCGTTGGAGGGGGGTCCTTCGCGAGGCGCTGGAGGGAGGTGGAAGCCTGGGCGAGGGGCGGAGGTGGGTGGCGACGCGGCTGAGGCCGCGGTGGACGGAGG
This sequence comes from Allium sativum, assembly GCA_030737875.1. Taxonomy (NCBI): domain Eukaryota; kingdom Viridiplantae; phylum Streptophyta; class Magnoliopsida; order Asparagales; family Amaryllidaceae; genus Allium; species Allium sativum. Next base: position 493,577,127 of record CM060912.1, on the reverse strand, counting down.
AGGGGAAGAGGAGCGAGACGCGAGGGCGAGGGGGAAAGGGGATCGCGCTCGAACTAGAGGAGGGGGGGAAGTCACGCCACCGCGACGGCGGCAAGGAGGTCATCGGGGAGGGCTGCGGCTCCTCCCCGCTCTGACTTCTTCTTCTTCTTTTTTCTTTAAAATGAAATCGGGGGGGGGGGGGGCTGGGTAGTTAAGGAGAGAAAGGTATACTTTATTTTATTTTTTTATTATTTAATTAATTTATTTTTCGCCAAAAGCAACTTACATTTTCGATCCCAAAACGAGGCCCACCGCCTGTCGTCCATAGCATATTGCCTCCATTCCGAACACAATGGGATATGTATCGTAAGCTGATTCGGTCGTTTCGATCAGTTTCCGTTGAATTTACATTTAAATCACTATATTGAATTTTAAACGTACATTTCAAATTACCGGGGTCACATACTAACTCTAAAAATTCTCGAAAAATATTTTTTAGCTTCGTATTGACGATACGGTCCTAAAAAAACTAGTTTCGTCGAATTCTGAGACCGTTTGAAAAATGGCCAATTTCCAATCGATTAAAATCAACTAAAACTGGTCAAACGCGTTTTCCTATGCCACGCTCACATATTGATTCAGAAAATTATGAAATTTGAAACCTAGCAGTAATTTGACACTGCGGATCCAACAAAAGTGGTTTCGTCGAAATCCGAGGTCATTTGCAAAATTCCCATTTTTAAGGGCCTGAATTCCATAGCGACTATTCAGAATTTTCAACTGGACATATCTTTTGATTCCCGCTATGAAATTTAGATTTTTCAGATTCGTTGGAAAGATATCATCAATTAGATCCTAATGTTTTTGGTTTCACTAAAATACGGATTGTTTTGCACCCGGTACATTCAATTGAAGTTTGAAATCGAATTATCGAACTAACGCGCCATTTTCAATTCTATTTATAATTATATATAAATATTTATATTCTAACGACGACGCGTATATTATATATACGTTCGAATTATATTCAAAATAAATTTTCCGTTGATATTATTTAAAATAACCTATTTTAAATATTCAAAATTCACTAAAATTGCCAAAATAAAAATTTTAAACTGGTTCAGAATTTCCGGGTTATTACAATCTCCCCCACTTAAAACTTTTCGTCCCCGAAAAGGAACAAAGTCGAAAGTGGTTTGATTAATCAATTCTACGTTCGATCTGGCTTCCATTCTCCAACTTTTCAGTTTCTGAGAATTTCCAAAATTTCAAAAATTTGGCTAACACCCTAAATTTTCGAAAAATTTCGCCATAACCTCCCCTGCACCGGGAGCCACGGGAAAATCCCGAAATTGCCATAAAGGCCTTCTGATCTCAAAAAGAAAAAGAAAAATCCAAGCGGCTAGCCAATAGGCTCATAAAATCATCATCACCCAAACAAAATAGGAAATTATAGTAAACATGTAACTATTTGTCGGGCAAACAAATTATTTTCTTCGGCTCTAGCCTCCTTGCTATGACCTGTTCAACGAAAGTATATGTATATGCAAGCAAATGCGACCAATTTTCAATATAATTCAATATTTGGTTCAATTAGGCATAATGGTTCAAAATTATCAAACATATAAACAAACAACACAAACATCCATCAATTAGTGAATTAGAGTTTCAAATTCATAATTTTGATATATATACAAAAAAATCATGTTTTTGATGCCAATTCACAACAATGTGTTCTAGCTATATTAGTTTTGGTTCTCACACCAGTCTAATGGAAATATATAGAAATCAAACCTTCGAAACACGAACATAAATTCTGATGATGTAGCTACAATCATCAGAATCATCTCCGGGCTTCTAGAATGTGATTCTATATCTATCTAATATATTAAAACTTCGAATATACGTTCATGACGCGTATATGCAAAACCTTTATATACTAGATTGTCCATATTCAAAGTAAATAAATATTCAAATACTTATAAAATGGTTTAAATTTTCAAAAAAAAAATTTGTTTTCATTTGAAAAATATACTCTTCACACTCGTTCTAGGATACTACTGATCCTATCTCTAACGAGTCATTCTAATCGGATATTACTAATCCAATATCTGATGAATCCTTTCGTATGGTTCTAATGTGTCTTGTTCTCGAGCTCTGTAAACCAAAGCTCCGATACCAAATGTGACGGCCGGGAATTTCGCTCGATCCGAATCAGTCGTTAAACCGATCTAGACCGTTCGAAACCCCTGATCGTTTGAGAACAGGACAAATCAGAACACAGATAGAAGAACATTTCATTGTTATTACAACAATTCCATCAGATACAAGAATATAAATGAATAAATTGCATTAGATAAATATCAGAGATTACAATAAATTACATAGCAGCGGAAAATAATACAAAGCACAACTGAAGGTGATATACGGATACAGAGCTTTCCAGATATCATTCCAGCCGTAAACCAGGATCCTGTGAATATAAATCTGCAAAACCAAAACTACTAGCTGCCCGCGCGGAAAATAGGGGCACCCAGAGTTTAGGTTAAAACAATAAACTCCAGGTCAGTCATGTGACTGGTGTGAGAACTAAAACAGTTATTTAAAACTTTACTTTAAAAGAGAGTAATTCAAGGGACCACGCCGTATGACATGGAACGGGTTTCCTCCCGAGAATACCAGTGCATATAGATAAACAACGCAATGCTTTTTCGAAAAATGAAGCTATTATAAGACCTAGGTCCCATCACACAATGCAACGCAAGCCGGAGGATAGGGTTTTCCCTTATAATAGCCAAACATGCTTGGTACGTTTAAAACAAATCATTTGATACTATAATAAGTGTATAGTGTCAAAACAATTTCAATCATAAATATAAATCATAGGCAGCATGGGTACCATCTATCATGTCGCCATACTAGTTCTACCATTAAAACCGCAATACACGTATTGGAAATTGGATTTCCGTCATGAGTCGAGGCAAGAGGCAAGATCCTCTCCGCGCTCGAGACACTCTAGCAAACGCTTCAGGGCTACGCACTCTGGGCAACACTGGATGCGGCCGGGCCGGTCCTCACTTACGTTAGAGGATTAATTATGCCTGAACACACGTTTCTCGGTCCTTACAGACCTATAATCGAGGCGCCTCATTCCAACAACCACAAAGGTGAAAAGTATATAAATGTCAGGGCTGGTAAGTCACTGACACCACCAAAGCTAGAAAGAAACGTCGTGCTCTCCCAGCGGTCCGTACCCCGTTTTTAACTCATACCGAGGTGTGAGGCTCGCGAATTCACGTTATACACAAAGCTACGCCACAAAGGCCGTGCTTTGATCATCAACCACAAGACTTTGCTTTTCAACAGAAGCCTTGATCTATGCCACTCAGCATGCCACACAGGCAATTCATGCCATGCGATAGATATCTATCGATATATAACCTCTAAGCTCGTACGTCTCTGAGAAGGGCGTTAAGCAAGAGAATAAATTCTCCACCGCCAAACAGATATATATTTAACAGAAATCAATCAACACAGAATGAAATCCAATGTCAGACACACAATCCATTTACAAGTTCGTTCTGGGTCTGAACGAAACCGGAGGCACTTTCCTCGCATATCCATCCATCTCCAAGTACGTCTGGACGACCACCAACTATTTCCATCCTCTCGGGTGTACAGCCCAATCAGGATCGTCAGTAATTACCCAAACGATGTGAAGACTTCCAGTCTTCGACCACCGTCTTCATCTTTGACTTATCGTCGAATCGGTTATTCAGAATGGGTATAAACCCGGACTTTCCGAACAACTCGCGTATATTAAAAACAAATGTTACACAAATACAACATACGCCTCATTCCAATTCAGAATATTCTTAGGGAAAGGTTCCCATTAATTTTATCAAAGATAAATTCTTTAAAATTTATCCTTTAATCTTCCTTTGGATGTCATTTCAAACCAGATTATGATTTTCTAAACTAGTCGGGATTAGCGCACCACACCGAAGTAATTATTTATTTTATTTCCCAATCCCAACCTATTCATCCCATGAAGCAAAACTGGTGATACTCCATATCTAACACCCTGGTGTTATCGGTAAAATTAATTACCATTTCACGTTCAAATCTAATTAAAGATTTAACTATCGCTTTGGAGCAAAACTGGCGATACTCCATTCTCGCTCATTTCTAAATTTGATAATTTAGATTATAGATTCACATTTCAACCTAATTGCAGATTCGTTAAAACTCCTTTTACTGGGTTAAAGAACTAGGTGTTATTTAAAACACAGTTCACGACAAACCCAAATTACATTCTATTTATTATCGGGTTAAAGAACTAGTGTTGTTCAAAACACCGTTCACGATAAACCCATTTCAAATCCAATCAAATATATTAGAAATTCCGATTATTTAAAACCCCTTTTAAATCTAATTTATTTATTTAATAATAATTGGGTTTTAAATTTAGTTCAAAACTAGTTCATTTCGATAAAAACCCATTTTTATCTTTTCAAATATGGAGTTTTTCACCCCAATTTTTCTCAAATCATTTCTTATGATTTTACACAAATTATTACTATTTTTAATAATTTTATTAAGGTCCGTACAATCGATTTCCAACAATGGCCATCGAACTGCACTTACAGCGACCTTTTTCAAATTTGATTTGGAAGTAACTCCAAATCTAACCGTTAGATTTCAAATTCCTAATATTCGTTAGAAAGCTCTTTTCGATACGAACCCAACGGTTCCGGTTTTAGAAGAATCCGACGGTCGGATCTCCCGTAATTTCCGTTTGAAATAAATCGTCGAAATTCGCGAACTACCGCGGCGCGGCGCGTTCTATTCAGGCCATTATATAATATATATAATATATATAATATATATTTCGTCGATTTCTATTTAAAACGAATTTTATAAATAGTTTTTAAATTCGTTTCAAAATTCATTTCAACTTCCATTTCAATTCAAAGCAAAATTGAATTCTCCTTTATGAATTCGTTTTAAAATTCATTTCTATTCAATTCAAATTTCAATTCAATTTGAATTCATTTCAATTTGCTTTCAATTCAATTTGAATTCGTTTTCAATTCAAATCAATTCCAAAGTCGTTTTCTATTCGATTCAATTCAAATTGGTTTTCTATTCGATTCAATTCAAATTGGTTTTCTATTCGATTCAATTCAAATTGGTTTTCTATTCGATTCAATTCAAATTGGTTTTCTATTCGATTCAATTCAAATTGGTTTTCTATTCGATTCAATTCAAATTGGTTTTCTATTTGATTCAAATTCGTTACATATTCCATTGAAATCAAATTCGTTTTCAATTCAATTCATTTCGAAATCGTTTTCAATTCAATTCATTTCGAAATCGCTTTTCGATATTCATTTTAAAATGAGTAAAATCAATATAAATATCGTTCACGTATAAATGGCGTCAATCTAATCAACACGGCCTCATATATTTCTATTTTCAAATGTTCTGTTTCAAATATTTCTTTTTCAAATATTTCTATTTCAAATATTTCTATTATCAAAATATTTCTATTATCAAAATATTTCGTTCAACACATGACTAATCTCAACGGATGAGTACGGTCAACACATGAACCTTTATTTTATATTAATAAAGAGGTAGATTTTATTACTAAAATATTTCGTTCAACACATGACTAATCTCAACGGATGAGTACAGTCAACACATGAACCTTTATTTTATATTATTCTTTATTTTCTAAATTGGAATGAGGCCCAATCAATTACCATATAAAGTTAATTATATGGATTTTCATACATCACACGTATATAATAGCATTGAAAAATAATCAACCATCAACCAAAGTGCACAACACTGTATAAGCATCAAATATAGACATCTAACGCTTATAACAGCCTGTCAATCAATCGATCGACATATTTAATCAATCAGGATGAGTGGACTTCAAATTTCATCCCAACACCCGTGTGGGGTTTCAAATCAACAAACACAGATTTTATTTGTGCAGTTGGGCGATGTGTAAAATTTATCGTCCCAATCAATGTCAGTCAAATCTGTGTACATAAACAAACCGTCTGGTTTGTAAATGAATATTTTATTTTATTCACTTTCATGTTAAAAATTATATTTTTAACGATAAAAACATCTTATTTTGACATATGAATATCTATTCAGTTCATTCTTTAAATAAAATGATATTTTCTATTTTTCTAACTTATTTTAGAAAATTTCGGCGGCATAACGGCACGATACTAGAAACGGGACGAGGCCTAGCCTTATCCCCGGTCTAGTGAAGGCCCACGCCATTCACACATCAATCAAATCCATTCATTTCACCAAACAACTCAATTTCAATCAAATAATCTAACTAATTTTTGCAATCAAACAAACAAGTCCATGGTCTGTGGACGATTGTGTCGGGTGCTACTAAGCACCGTCTGCATCCTAGTATATATATATAACTAGAAAATGAAATTGAAAGGTGAGGAATTCTCACAAATAGCTATCTAATCATCTTGACTCTTCATTGATAGAAATCTTCATCTTTATCACATTTTTGTCATCTTCGTTGCTGTAGCCACTACATATATAAAAATCACACATTTTTATATTTTGATGTCTTTAAAATAAAAATCACATTTTTATTTGTTCACTTTCAATTTGAAAATCATATTTTTATAATCGCTTCATACCTTTAAAAATCGAATTTTTACTATGCTATTCAATATATAAAAATTGAATTTTTACTATGCTATTCAATATATAAAGATTTCGCCTTTATAAAAATAAAGATTTCGCCTTTTCAATTTTATCATTATAAAAATCACATTTTTATTTTTCTACACATATAAAGATGCTATTTTTAATATTCCTATCATGTAAAAATTATATTTTTAATACTTTAAAATATAAAAATCATATTTCTACCACTTCTATATAGTAAAGATTATATTTTTAATATTTTAAAAATATAAAAATCATATTTTTATAATCGCTGTATAGTAAAGACTATATTTTTAATACTGTAAAAACCACTTCTATTTCCTAGCTAATGAACGAATAAAAATCTTTCTTTTACTTCGATAAAAATCACAGCTTTTGATAAATAAAAATCTAAACTTTATATTGATAAAAATCTAATCTTTACACGAATAAAAATCTATACTTTATACGCGTAAAGATCTATACTCCATATGAATAAAAATCCTATCTTCATCATGTTAATCCTATAATAAAGATCAAATTTTCATTTCTCTATTAACATAATAAAAATGGAATTTTTACTTTGCTACATACACAAAGCAAAACTGAAATTAAAAACTGAATTTTAAAAAGAGTTAAAATCACCTTCGTTTGGGGGGGGGGGGGCTGCTGCACCATCGTTGGAGGGGGGGGGGGGGGTTCTTCGCGAGGCGCTGGAGGGAGGTGGAGGCCTGGGCGAGGGGCGGAGGTGGGTGGCGACGCGGCTGAGGCCGCTTTGGATGGAGGAGGGGAAGAGGAGCGAGACGCGAGGGCGAGGGGGAAAGGGGGTCGCGCTCGAACTGGAGGAGGGGAGGGAGTTACGCCACCGCGACGGTGGCGAGGAGGTCATCGGGGAGGGCGGCGGCTCCTCCCCGCTCTGACTTCTTCTTCTTTTTTTTTTTTTGTAAAATGAAATCGAGAGGGGGCCTGGGTAGTTAAGGAGAGAAAGGTATACTTTATTTTATTTTTTTATTATTTAATTAATTTATTTTTCGCCAAAAGCAACTTACATTTTCGATCCCAAAACGAGGCCCACCGCCTGTCGTCCATAGCATATTGCCCCCATTCCGAACACAATGGGATATGTATCGTAAGCTGATTCGGTCGTTTCGATCAGTTTCCGTTGAATTTACATTTAAATCACTATATTGAATTTTAAACGTACATTTCAAATTACCGGGGTCACATACTAACTCTAAAAATTCTCGAAAAATATTTTCTAGCTTCGTATTGACGATACGGTCCTAACAAAACTAGTTTCGTCGAATTCTGAGACCGTTTGAAAAATGGCCAATTTCCAGTCGATTAAAATCAACTGAAACTGGTCAAATGCGTTTTCCTATGCCACGCTCACATATTGATTCAGAAAATTATGAAATTTGAAACCTAGCAATAATTTGACACTGCGGATCCAACAAAAGTGATTTCGTCGAAATCCGAGGTCGTTTGCAAAATTCCCATTTTTAAGGGCCTGAATTCCATAGCGACTATTCAGAATTTTCAACTGGACATATCTTTTGATTCCCGCTATGAAATTTCGATTTTTCAGATTCGTTGGAAAGATATCATCAATTAGATCCTAATGTTTTTGGTTTCACTAAAATCCGGATTGTTTTGCACCTGGTACATTCAATTGAAGTTTGAAATCGAATTATCGAACTACCGCGCCATTTTCAATTCTATTTATAATTATATATAAATATTTATATTCTAACGACGACGCGTATATTATATATACGTTCGAATTATATTCAAAATAAATTTTCCGTCGATATTATTTAAAATAACCTATTTTAAATATTCAAAATTCGCTAAAATTGCCAAAATAAAAATTTTAAACTGGTTCAGAATTTCCGGGTTATTACATTTATCCCATTATGAATAACTGAATCGACGATAAGTAATCGAAGATGAAGACGGTGGTCGAAGACCGGAGCTCTTCACCTCGTTTGGATGGTAACTGATGTCTTGATTGGGAGGCATCCCGAAATATGGATAATGAGTGGTGATCGTCCAGACGTACGTGGAGATCGATGGGTTTGCGAGGTATATAGTGCCTCCGGTTTCGTTCCAACCCAGAACGGACTTGTAACTGGATTGTGTGTCTGACATTGGAATTTATCCTATGTGATTGAAAGCCATCAGTTGCATGGTGTGAATTGCCTGTGTGACATGCTAAGATGCAGAGATCAGGGCTTCTGTTGAAAAGAAAAGTCTTGTGATTGATGAACAAAGCACCGCCTGTGTGGCGTAGCTTTGTGTATAACGTGAATTCGCGAGCCTCACACCCCGATATGAACCAGAAACGGGAGAAGGACCTCAGGGAGGGCATGCGTTTCTTTCTAGCTAGGAGTTGTGTCAGTGTTTTTACACGGCCTGACATTTTACTTATGTGTATGATGGATAGCGAGGCACCTCGGATATATCAGTCGATCCGAGACCGATGGAGTCATTCGTTGGCTCATTTACGCCCTATAGGGCTGGGAAACGTAGTGTTCAGGAATTTTAATCCACATCGGTGGACCGGCCCTATCGCTCCAAGGGCCCACCTGAGTCTGGGTCCTGAGACATGGGCTAGATTGTCTCGAATTCGGTAAGGACTATCTCTTGCCTTGGTTCATGACGGAAATCCAATTTCCAAATACGTGTCTGTGCGGTTTTGATTGTGTATATATATATATATATGTATATATATATATATATGGCGACATGATATATGGTACCCATGTCGTCTATGATTGATAGTTATGATTGAAATTGTTTTCGAAACCTATAAACACTAGTAATAATATCAAATGCTTTTGTTTTATTCGCATCAAGCATATTTTGGCCATCATAAGGTAAAACTCTATCCTCCAGTTTGCGTTGCACTGTATGATGGGAACTGAGTCTTATAATGGCTTCATTTTTATAAAAAGCATTGCGATGTTTAAAAGAATTATTTGTTTTTAAAGCACTGGCAATCCAATGGAGTAAACCCATTCCACGAAAGTGGCGTGGTCCTGTAATTAGCCAATTGTATAATGTGATAAGTGGATTTCTCATACCAGTCCTTGTTGCAGTCATGATGGGGGGTTCTCACCATGTGGTTTGGTGGCGAACAGTGGGCTCTTACCCCCCACAGTCCCATGACTGACTCGTAGTTTGTTTCACATTCAAACTCGGGTGCCCCTTTTTCTACACGGGCAGCCTTGTATTTAGGTTTTAGCTGGCTCTTTCTGGATAGCTAGAGCTGAAGATGGATTCTATTATTTATCTCTTTTTATGTTGTTCAGCTCCTATTGTACATATTATGTTTATTTTCCGCTGTAGACATTTATGTATAGCTGAACTGTATTTGTACTAAGTATGATCCTGTATACTGCGTAACTCTGATGATTTCGTTTATCCAGTGTATTATTTGTTCATTATCTGGTGTATTTATTTAATTCTGTTCTGCTATTATCTGTTTATGTGTTATATTCCAAAGATTACCCTAGTCACCGTCAGTACGGGGTTCGGGGTCGTCTTAAAAAGTTATTAAAAAGGGAAATAAATAAATATTTTATTTATTTAAGACTTTGATCAATTATTATTTTATAAAGAAAATTCTGATGTTAATCAGATTTATAAGTATGAGAATAGGAAATAAATCGAATGATTAAACTTTGATAAGTTGTTTTGTTAAAAAACAAATGAAATGGAATTATATTATTAATTAATTTAAAGTGAGAACAAATTGAAATCGGTAAATGAGATAATTGTGATTTGAATTGACTAAATCGACCGTTTTTAATTGAGATTATTAATAAGTTAGTGCGTTGTGAATATAATAGTTTAATGAATATTATTTAATTTTAGTAAGTTTTTAAAATGGGCTTTACCATTTATTTTTGTTAATGAAGGGATTAACTACCGAAGTGATTAATGATTGAAATGAATTACTATTTTGGTTAATAATAATTTAGAAATTACTTTTAATGTAAATTCATTAAAAAGTAATCGATGTTGGAATGAAATTAGTGAAATGGTAAAGGGAGTTTATGAACGGGTTTTATATTTAAAACCCGAATCTTTATAACGAAGTTAAAAAGGAATTCCAAGCAAATACAATAGATTGAAATAAATGTTACTTAATTATTTGAATTAAGTTAGAGGAAATTAAGATAAAAGGGTTTATAATAAACCAGAGTTAGGTAAATGAGATTCAAAGGGTAAAAGTGTTAATTATAAATTAACGTTACTTGAAAATGAGATCTGAAAAGGTCGGTTGTATACGACTTGTGCAGGATCTATAATATGGCTATGCAGAATGTATGTGATAACTTAAGCTATTCAATAGTTATGCAGGATAAATATTCACAAACAATATATATATCACAAATAACTATAAATGCAGTAAAGTAAAGTAAAGTAGAGTAACGACACCAGGATTTTTATACTGGTTCGGACCTCCAGTCCTACGTCCAGTCCCGAAGCTCCTCTTTGGCTTTTCACTAAACAACACCCTCGCTTCACCCGGAGGAACAGGTTCACAACTACTTGATTTACGGGCTACAAGTTTACCCACTTGATTTCATGGGCTACATGCTTACCCACTTGATTTCACGGGCTACAAGCTTACCCACTTGATTTCACGGGCTACAAGCTTACCCACTTGATTTCACGGGCTACAAGCTTACCCACAAGACGATTACAAGAGTTTGACCTTGAATGTGTTCTTTCTTCAACACTGATTAGTCAATGATTGAGTACAACCTTCCTATAATCTTATCCTCAAGTATATGAATTGAATGCGAAGATTTGAAGGAAGTTAGTTGCTTGTTGAATCAAAATATGAGAAATATTATCAAGGATTCAATATGTAACTTGAATTTGGGAGCTTTTTAGAATGCAAGAGTATTTAGAAAGTAAGATCAGAAATCAGAGCAAGAATCGGTGATTTGGATGAATGAAATGAAAGATGATGTATTTATAGCAAATGAGAAGTTGTAATTATTAGTGAAAAGTTGCAATCAAAAGGAGTGATTTTTAATGAAGAGAAATGGATGCAACTTTTCAAGAAAGAAGACGACTCTTCATGAAATTCAAAAATAGGTCGACAGGAAAAATTAATAGGTTGACAGGTTTTTGACCGTTATTTCAAAAAGCTGTTGACCTGTAAATTTTAACAGGTTGACCTGTTAAGTTTAAAAAGCTGTTGACCTGTTAAATTTAACAGGTTGACAGGTTTTTGTCAACATATAAAAAATGAGTTTTCATGTATATTTTTTGAAGAGAATAAGAAGTATGATTATTTGAGGATAGATTTTAACATAAATAACTCTAAATAACCATCTTTTAACCTATAAAGCATTGAATCTTCTTTTTGTCGATCACGAAGCTCCTTCTTGTCATTAATCAAAACGATCATTAAAAGTCCTTGACTCAACATTCTCCCCCTTTTTGATTGATGACAATATAGCTTGATATTTTAATCTTTATTGCTATCTCCCCCTCTATATAAGCTCTGTCTCCCTTTAAACATCTACATATCCATAATCTTAGCTCCATGTATGATTTCCATTGATATTTATTTTGTTGTTATCAATCGAAATTCTCGTGTCTCAACATTCTCCCCCTTTTTGATTAATGACAACACCTTGAATTTTCTCCCTTTGAATATAAAGCTCCCCCTGAATTTCTTGGATTTTCTCCCTTTGAATATAAAGCTCCTCCTGAATTTCTGCAACATTTGTTAGTAAATAATCTTACCTTTTGATTCCTGCATTAACAAATGTTAGCACACATATACTTTTACCATATTAAGCACATATATTTTAAATAGTATATGTAAAATATTTCTCCCCCTTTGTCATCGATTAAAAAGAATAAATATCATAATAACCTCAATAATCGAGAGTAGTATAGTTTTAAAATAGTATAAGAAATGGTGTTTGAGTTTGGAATTTAAAACGACGTGTCTTTATAATAAAAAAAATTATAATAGAGACCGGTCGACCTATAAAATCAAGGCGGTCGACCTAAAAAGTTTCGGGTAGGAGAAAAAGACAGAAATAGTACAAACCGGTCGACCTAAATGTTCAACCAGTCAACCTGTTTACTTGCTGAAACAAAACCGGTCGACCTAAAAAAGTATACAGGTTGACCTAAAATTTTTCTGTTATGAAACTGGTCGACCTATAGTTTTTGACCGGTCGACCTGTATGAACAACTTGAAACCGGTCGACCTATATTTTGCCACCGGTCGACCTAATTCTTCTCTGGATTGAAAATATTCAAAACATGTCGACCTATATTTTTAACAGGTCGACCTAATTTGTCAAAAATTGTTTTTCTGCCTTATTTTGAAAAAAAAATCAAACTCAAACAACATTTTATTAAAATAAAAGAATGTAAACTCATAAAAAAGGAACTAAAAACATTATTAAACGGAATATAAAGAAATCTCCTTAGATCCAATATAATCATTATTTTCTTGGTTCCCATGGAGAATATTTTCCGCTTCCGCCTTCATTTTTGTTGTAATTCCTATCCCATGAATTTTGTGTCCTCGATGACGATGAAATATTGAAACATGTGCTTTTTGATAAGCTAAATTTTCAAAGATATTTAGAGATACCGAATAGCCTTCTCTTTGTTGTGGTGTACCTGCAAAAAGATATATAACATATATAGTTTTGGTACCCACTTACTTTGTTTGGGTCCATGAGTTAGATGGAAGGTAACCATACCTAAGAGGGTTTGATGGAACCTTTAAAGATAAAATTTTCATTATTAACTACTGAATCAAAATAATCATCAATATATTTTTCTCTGTTTTTCCAACTTACAGGAACCCAAATACTTAAGTAATCTCTATTGATATTCCTTTTCATACTTCTAGATATATTATACAGATCTCTAGTCATAGAAGTATTAGAATTTCTATAATAATTGGATCTAGGATGAGCATTAGTACTAGCAGTAATATTTTTATTGTACATGAAAGCATATCCAGTACTATTTCTAAAATTAGTTTTATTATATCCTAAACCACTTTTGTCATGTAAAGGTCGAGATCTAGATAAAATCATATTTAAATCATTTTGACCTTTATTAAATTTTGGGAACTTATTTGCACATTTATCAAATTTATTTCCAAAGTCGCTATTGACATTTTCAAAAGAAATTTTGTTATTCTTTAAATCATCAATTTCCTTATTTAATTCAGAATTTTTCCTTTTTAAAGTACCATTCTCAGTTTTGAGACCTAAAATTTGAGATTCTGAATTATCTAAAGAAGATTGTAACTTTTCAAAATTTTCTTTTGAGTCAGAAATTTCATTTTGCAAAATATTATTATTCACCTTTAAAACCTCACATTCTTTAGATAGTTCTAAATTCTTTTCAGTTAAAGCTCCATTCTCTTTTTCAAGAGACGAAATTAAAGAACTATAATTATTTAAAGAATCTTCTAAAGATTTATTTCCATTTTGCAAAAGATCGATTTCCTTTAAAAGAACATTGTTATATTCTTTTAATTTGGAATTTTCTTGCTCGCAAATTTTTGACTTAGCTATAATGACAGTATTGAGTTTGCTCAAAGTTTTAAATTCTTTCAATAATTTCTCATGGTTTAACAAAAGATCTTTATATAAAGAATCTGTACATACCGATTGTGATCTGACTTTTGCCATGAGACATTTGTTTCCTTGCTCTCCTGATTCTGCTTTTTTGCTCTTCCATTTTCTAATGCCATGACTAGATTTCTTTATTGCCATTTGTTTTAGGATGTTGTTACGATCTCTAGAACACCAGGCTCTGATACCAATTGAAAAGTCGGAGTGTGTATACGACTTGTGCAGGATCTATAATATGGCTATGCGGAATGTATGTGATAACTTAAGCTATTCAATAGTTATGCAGGATAAATATTCGCAAACAATATATATATCACAAATAACTATAAATGCTGTAAAGTAAAGTAAAGTAGATCGTAACGACACCAGGATTTTTATACTGGTTTGGACCTCCAGTCCTATGTCCAGTCCCGAAGCTCCTCTTCGGCTTTTCACTAAACAACACCCTCGCTTCACCCGGAGGAACAGGTTCACAACTACTTGATTTACGGGCTACAAGTTTACCCACTTGATTTCACAGGCTACAAGCTTACCTACTTGATTTCACGGGCTACAAGCTTACCCACTTGATTTCACGGGCTACAAGCTTACCCACTTGATTTCATGGGCTACAAGCTTACCCACAAGACGATTACAAGAGTTTGACCTTGAATGTGTTCTTTCTTCAACACTGATTAGTCAATGATTGAGTACAACCTTCCTATAATCTTATCCTCAAGTATATGAATTGAATGCGAAGATTTGAAGGAAGTTAGTTGCTTGTTGAATCAAAATATGAGAAATATTATCAAGGATTCAATAAGTAACTTGAATTTGGGAGCTTTTTGGAATGCAAGAGTATTTAGAAAGTAAGATCAGAAATCAGAGCAAGAATCGGTGATTTGGATGAATGAAAGATGATGTATTTATAGCAAACGAGAAGTTGTAATTATTAGTGAAAAGTTGCAGTCAAAAGGAGTGATTTTTAATGAAGAGAAATGGATGCAACTTTTCAAGAAAGAAGATGACTCTTCATGAAATTCAAAAATAGGTCGACAGGAAAAATTAATAGGTTGACAGGTTTTTGACCGTTATTTCAAAAAGTTGTTGACCTGTTAATTTTAACAGGTTGACCTGTTAAGTTTAAAAAGCTGTTGACCTGTTAAATTTAACAGGTTGACAGGTTTTTGTCAACATATAAAAAATGAGTTTTCATGTATATTTTTTGAAGAGAATAAGAAGTATGATTATTTGAGGATAGATTTTAACATAAATAACTCTAAATAACCATCTTCTAACCTATAAAGCATTGAATCTTCTTTTTGTCGATCATGAAGCTCCTTCTTGTCATTAATCAAAACGATCATTAAAAGTCCTTGACTCAACGAGATCAAGTAGAAAAGGGGAAAATTGGAATAAGAGTTTCAAAGCGAGAAATGGTTGATTGGATTTGAAAGGAACTAGTAAAGGTGAATTTGGTGAACGAAGTGGGTCGTAGGATTTGATAACCAAATCCAAATTATAAATGATTTTAGTTAAAGAGGTCGGATTAAAAGTGATGTTTTATAAAGAAATTACATAATTATTGAATTAATAAAGAATGGGCAAATCCGAGAAAGAGATTTTCAAAGCGTAAGAAGGTTTTATGAAACCATATTTTGAATAAATTAGTGAAATGGGATTTGTATTGATATTGCAATGAAGTATCGGGTTTGGATTATAACTGGTATTTATCTTAAGATATGAACGTTATTGATCAAGGTCTGAGAGGTAATTAAAATACCCCAACTTGAACGACTTCAGGATTATCTGAGGATGATATTAGTTGGTAATGGTGAAAGGGGTTAGTAATAATTTAATATTTCCATTAAAGGAATAATAATGCAACGTTTAATGAAAATTTGATATATATATATATTGAAGATTCCAAAGAAAAAGGGCAATAAAAGGCATTACGTGAAATTATAGCGATATTTTCAAGTTAGAAGGAAACGCAAAGTTGAGTTTTATTCTATTAGAATAAGCATTTGAATAATTTCAAGAAATAAAATAGATGATATTTCATAACGTCGTTTTACAAGTAATAAGTTGAAATGATTTCCCAATATTGGATAATAGTGTGACTAATATTTTGAAAGTGGAAATAGACAACTAAATATGATATAGGATTTCCAAAGTATTAAAAAGGGAATTTGTTAAAGAATAATCTTATATTAAACAAAAAGCGACAAAACTATATTTAAAATATCGAAAAATTTAAGAGTTTGAATTTACACTTGTTTTAATTAAGAGGACAAGTGAGACCGAATACTAAACCAGTGAACTCACTGAATTGTCATGATTGAAACACAGTTTGTTTTGATAGTTAAATCACCGACTATCAAATCTATCTAGTACGATTATTGGTACGGAAAGACCGAGATCGAATTTATATTCGACAACCATTCTAACCAAAAAATATGTGAATATATCATAAGATGTTCGAGATGGAGCATTGAAGACCGTAGAATTGCATAAACGGAGGAACTGCTAATAAATCTCTGGTTTAGCGGCCAGAGATAAACTGTGGTTCTGTCGTGGTTGGAATCTACGGGTTGCAAGGTGTAACAACCCGTAAAATGCGAGCCAGTTTGAAATTTTTATTTTGACAATTTTGGCGAATTTTGAATATTTAAAATGAATTATTTTAAATAATATCGACGAGAAATTTATTTTGAATATAATTCGACGTATATATTATATACGTCGTCGTTAGAATATAAATATTTATATATAATTATAAATAGAATTGAAAATGGCGCGGTAGTTCGATAATTCGATTTCAAACTTCAATTGAATGTACCGGGTGCAAAACAATCCGGATTTTAGTGAAACCAAAAATAATGGAATCTAATAGTGAATATCTTTCCAACGAATCCTAAAAATCCAAAGTTCGTAGCGGGAATCAAAAGATATGTCCAGTCGAAAATTCTGAATAGTCGCTATGGAATTCAGGCCCTTCAAAATGGACATTTTGCAAATGACCTCGGATTTCGACGAAACCAGTTTTGTTAGGTCCATGATGTCGAATTATTGCTAGATTCCAAATTTCATAATTTTTCGAATCAATATGTGAGCGTGGCAAAGGAAAACGTGTTTTGACCATTTCAGTTGATTTTAATCAACTGGAAATTGGCCATTTTTCTAACGGTCTCAGAATTCGACGAAACTAGTTTTGTTAGGACCGTATCGTCAATACGAAGCTAGAAAATATTTTTCGGGAATTTTTAGAGTTAGTATGTGACCTCGGTAATTTGAAATGTACGTTTAAAATTCAATATAGTGATTTAAATGTAAATTTAACGAAAACTGATCGAAACGGCCAAACTGGCTTATGGGACATATCCCATTGTGTTCGGAATGAGGGTAATTAGCTAGGGACGACAGTCGTTGGGTCCGGTTTTGAGTTCGTATGCGAAAGCACATATATAGGAATTAAATATAAAATAAATATTAAATTATTCCCTTCCATCCCTTTTTCTCCCCTTTTACCCGGTCAAACCTACCCCCCTCCCTCATTCAAATCGAACCCAAAAAAAAAAAAAATGAACGGAGCTAGACGCCATTGCACCCTCAGCCACCGTCGATGGTGGCGCCCTACCCCGTAACCTCATCGCCCTCCTCCAGACATCGACGCCTTCACAATTGCGCTCGCCATCGCCCTAAATCGAGAAGCCCTAGCCCCTTATAACCCACTGCACCACCACTGAAACCGCCAGCTCCGACTACCCACACTCGAACCCGCGGCGTTGACCCCGCAACCGAAGCTCCGGACTGGAAGTGGACAACGACGATTGTGGAGGAGGCTCAGGCGCTCCGTTCGCCGGCCGTGGATCGAACTCCGGCCTTCTCTGGTGAAGCGCGCAGGAGGATTTTGACATCGACGAAGAACGGGCTCGATTAACAGTGAGTGAAAACATTGATTTACTTTTCAGTTTTTACATATGAAAACATTGATTTGTTTTTCAGTTTTGAATATGAATACCCTAGATAAAAACGTGATTTTTATGTAAATGACATAGAAAAAAAAGCTGTGATTTTTGTATAGGAAAAGTTTGAATCTTTATATAGTTGAAATGGTGAAATAAAAATGGGATTTTTATATATTGAACTTTGAAATAAAAATGGGATTTTTATATATTGAACTTTGAAATAAAAATGGGATTTTTATATATTGAACTTTGAAATAAAAATGGGATTTTTATATATTGAACTTTGAAATAAAAATGGGATTTTTATATATTGAACTTTGAAATAAAAATGGGATTTTTATATATTGAACTTTGAAATAAAAATGGGATTTTTATATATTGAACTTTGAAATAAAAAAGGGGATTTTTATATATTGAACTTTGAAATAAAAATGGGATTTTTATATATTGAACTTTGAAATAAAAATGGGATTTTTATATATTGAACTTTGAAATAAAAATGGGATTTTTATATATTGAACTTTGAAATAAAAATGGGATTTTTATATATTGAACTTTGAAATAAAAATGGGATTTTTATATATTGAACTTTGAAGTAAAAATTCGTTTTTTTATATATCGAATAGCATAGTAAAAATTCGATTTTTACATAGGTAGTGAAAGCGGACAACGAAGATGACGAAGATGCGATAGCAATGAAGATTTCTATCAACGAAGTGCCGTGGAGCTAGGATAGCTATATATGAGAATTTCTCACCTTTCAATTTCTTTTCTAATTATATATATACTAGGATGCAGACGGTGTTTAGTAGCACCCGACAAAATCGTCCACAGACCATGGACTTGTTTGTTTGGCTGTTTGGTGATTGATTGCGATATTGGTTTGAATGTGGTTTGTGGTGTGAAAAATCGAATCGATAAATTGGTTAGGATTAGACGTGCGCCGTTATAAGGCGAAGGAGTAAGGCTAGGTTAGACTCTTACTCCAAATTTTGTGGTTTGCAAAAGGAAATTGATTTGATTGATGTGTGAATGGCGTGGGCCTTCAATAGACCGGGGATAAGGCTAGGCCTCGTCCCGTTTCTAGTATCGTGCCGTTATGCCGCCGAAATTTTCTAAAATATGTTAGAAAAATAAAAATATCATTTTATTGAATAAATGAATTGAATAGAAGTTCATAGGTTGAAATAAAATGTTTTATCGTTAAAAATATAATTTTTAATGTGAAGTGAATAAAATAAATTATTCATTTACAAACCGGACGGTTTGTTTATGTACACCTATTTGAAGGACATTGATTGGGTCGATAAATTTTACACATCGCCCAACTGCACTAATAAAATCTGTGTTTGATTGTTTGAAACCCCACACGGGTGTTGGGATGAAATTTGAAGTTCACTCATCCTGATTGATTAAATATGTCGATCGATTGATTGACAGGCTGTTATAAGCGTAAGATATCTATATTTGATGCTTATACAGTGTAGTGCACTTTGGTTGATGGTTGATTATTTTTCAATGCTATTATATGTGTGTAATGCGTGAAAATCCATATAATTAACTTTATATGGTAATTGATTGGGCCTCATTCCAATTTGAAAAATAAAGAATATTATAAAATAAAAGTTCATGTGTTGACAGTACTCATCTATTGAGATTGGTCATGTGTTGAACGAAATATTTTAGTAATAAAATTTACATCTTTATTATTATAAAATAAAAGTTCATGTGTTGACAGTACTCATCCATTGAGATTGGTCATGTGTTGAACGAAATATTTTAGTAATAAAATTTACATCTTTATCAATATAAAATAAAAGTTCATGTGTTGACAGTACTCATCCATTGAGATTGGTCATGTGTTGAACGAAATATTTTGATAATAACAACTATTTTGAAAATAGAAATTTATGAAGCCGTGTTGATTAGATTAACGCCATTTTGACGTGAACGATATTTATATCGATTTTATTCGATTTCGAAATGAATTAAGTTGAAAACTATTTCGAAATGAATTAAATTGAAAACGATTTCGAAATGAAATGAATTGAAAACGATTTCGAAATGAAATGAATTGAAAACGATTTCGAAATGAAATGAATTGAAAACGATTTCGAAATGAATTGAATTGAAAACTATTTCGAAATGAATTAAATTGAAAACTATTTCGAAATGAATTAAATTGAAAACTATTTTTGGAAATGAATTGAAAACGATTTCGAAATGAAATGAATTGAAAACGATTTCGAAATGAAATGAATTGAAAACGATTTCGAAATGAAATGAATTGAAAACGATTTCGAAATGAAATGAATTGAAAACGATTTCGAAATGAAATGAATTGAAAACGATTTCGAAATGAATTGAATTGAAAACGATTTCGAAATGAATTGAATTGAAAACGATTTCGAAATGAATTGAATTGAAAACGATTTCGAAATGAAATGAATTGAAAACGATTTCGAAATGAAATGAATTGAAAACGATTTCGAAATGAATTGAATTGAAAACGATTTCGAAATGAATTGAATTGAAAACGATTTCGAAATGAAATGAATTGAAAACGATTTCGAAATGAAATGAATTGAAAACGATTTCGAAATGAATTGAATTGATAACGATTTCGAAATGAATTGAATTGAAAACGATTTCGAAATGAATTGAATTGAAAACGATTTCGAAATGAAATGAATTGAAAACGATTTCGAAATGAAATGAATTGAAAACGATTTCGAAATGAATTGAATTGAAAACGATTTCGAAATGAAATGAATTGAAAACGATTTCGAAATGAAATGAATTGAAAACGATTTCGAAATGAATTGAATTGAAAACGATTTCGAAATGAATTGAATTGATAACGATTTCGAAATGAATTAAATTGAAAACGATTTCGAAATGAATTGAATTGAAAACGATTTCGAAATGAAATGAAATGAAATGAAAACGATTTCGAAATGAAATGAATTGAAAACAATTTCGAAATGAATTGAATTGAAAACGATTTCGAAATGAATTGAATTGAAAACGATTTCGAAATGAAATGAATTGAAAACGATTTCGAAATGAAATGAATTGAAAACGATTTCGAAATGAATTGAATTGAAAACGATTTCGAAATGAATTGAATTGAAAACGATTTCGAAATGAATTGAATTGAAAACAATTTCGAAATGAATTGAATTGAAAACGATTTCGAAATGAATTGAATTGAAAACGATTTCGAAATGAATTGAATTGAAAACGATTTCGAAATGAATTGAATTGAAAACGAATTCAAATTGAATTGAAAACGAATTCAAATTGAATTGAAAGTGAATTCAAATTGAATTGAAATTTGAATTGAATAGAAATGAATTTTAAAAGGAATTTATAAAGAGGAATTCAATTTTGATTTGAATTGAAATGGAAGTTGAAATTGCTTTTGAAACGAATTTAAAACTATTTATATAATTCGTTTTAAATAGAAATCGACGAAATATATATTATATATATAATATAATGGCCTGAATAGAACGCGCCGCGCCGCGGCAGTTCGTGAATTTCGACCATTTATTTCAAACGGACATTACGGGAGATCCGACCGTCGGATTCTCCTAAAACCGGAACCGTTGGGTTCGTATCGAAAAGAGCTTTCTAACGAATATTAGAAATTTGAAATCTAACGGTTGGATTTGGAGTTACGTCCAAATCAAATTCGAAAAAGGTCGCTGTAAGTGCAGTTCGATGGCCGTTGATGGAAATCGACTGTACGGGCCTTGATAAAATTATTAAAAATAGTAATAATTTATGTAAAATCATAGGAAATGATTTAGAAAGAATTGGGATGAAAAACTCCATATTTGAAAAGATAAAAATAGTTTTTTATCGAAATGAACTAGTTATGAACTAGAATTGTAATTCTATTTATTTTTAAATAAATAAATTGAATTCGAAAAGGGTTTTAAAAATAACCAAAATTTCCAATGATTGCATTGGAGTGGGTTTGAATCGAAATTGTCTTCGGAATATTTCGATGTTGGAATTCGGGATTATACAGATGTTGTTATGGAAATTTGAAAGATGTAGATATTTATATCGTTATATCCAATACGACATTTGTTAATCGTAGAATTTGATATTGAATATAAGCCGATATATTTTCTATTCAGAGCCTTATATTGAATATCAAATGTGATTTGGGTTTGTCGTGAATGGTGTCTTCACTAACACTGTTCTTGAACCCAGTTGAGAAAAGATTAAATCTTTTTATTTAGATTTAATGAAGTGTACCAATTAAACAATATTTAATTGGAATTGAATTGGTATTGATTTTTGGGTTTATCGTGAACAGTGTTTTAAATAACACTTGTTCTTTAACCCGATAATTAATCAAATGTGATTTGGGTTTGTCGTGAATGGTGTCTTCACTAACACTGTTCTTGAACCCAGTTGAGAAAAGATTAAATCTTTTTATTTAGATTTAATGAAGTGTACCAATTAAACAATATTTAATTGGAATTGAATTGGTATTGATTTTTGGGTTTATCGTGAACAGTGTTTTAAATAACACTTGTTCTTTAACCCGATAATTAATGGAATGTGATTTTGGGTTTATCGTGAATCGTGTTTTAAATGACACTGATTCTTTAACCCAGTCGAAGATTAAAACTAAGTGGAGTTTTAATGAATCTTTAATTTGATTGAAATGATCGAAAATGGAGTATCACCAGTTTTGCTCCAGGCGATAGTTAAATCTTTAATTAGATTTGAACGTGAAATGGTAATTGAATTTACCGATAACACTGTGGTGTTAGATATGAAGTATTACCAGTTTTACTTCATGGGATGAATAGGTTGGGATTGGGAAATTAAAACAAATGATTACTTCGGTAAGGTTCGCTAATCCCGACTAGTTTGAATTGATATTCAAAGGTAGATTAAAGAATAAATTCAAGAATTTATCTTTGATAAAATTAATGGGAACCTTTCCCTATGAATGTGAAATTTAGAAACTAACTGTCGGTTAGCTAAGCAGAATGGTTTTCTGGATATTGATCTGATGTTGGTTTCGGCCTTCGGGGTTAATATTTGGGGAATTATTCTCTTGATTAATTTACGGTTAGTGACTAATGAATTGGAATGAGGCGTATGTTGTGTTTGTGTAACACTTATTTAAAGTATACGCGAGTTACTCGGAAAGACCGGGTTTATCCCATTCCGAATAACTGATACGACGATAAGTCGAAGATGAAGACGATGGTCGAAGACCGGAGGTCTTCACGTCGTTTGGGTAATTACTGATGATCTTGATTGGGCTGTACACCCAAGAAGATGGAAACAGTTAGTGATCGTCCAGACGTACTTGGAGATCGATGGATATGCGGGGTACTAGGTGCCTCCGGCTTCGTTCAGACCTAGAACGGACTTGTAAATGGACTGTGTGTCTGACATTGGATTTTAGTCCGTGTGATTGATCTCTATTAAATATATATCTGTTTGGCGGCGGAGAATTTATTCTCTTGCTTAACGCCCTTCTCTGAGACGTACGAGCTCAGGGGTTATATATTGATGGATATCAATCGCATGGAGTGAATTGCCTATGTGGCATGCTAAGATGCAAATGATCAAGGCTTCTGTTGAAAAGCAAAGTCTTGTGGTTAATGATCGAAGCACGGCCTTTGTGGCGTAGCTTTGTGTAACGTTGATTCGCGAGTATCACACCCGGTATGAATCAAAAACGGGAGACGGACATCAGGGAGGACCTGCGTTTCTTTCTAGTTATGAGTGGCGTCAGTGCTTGAACTGGCTGACGAGTTTGACTCATGTGGATGTTACTTATTATACTTGCTGAAAAGCGAGGCGCCTCGTGATATCGGTTTCGGCCGATGCTTCTGGTCGGCTGACGGGCCAGGCTTACGCCCCAAAGGGCGGAGGAACGTAGTGTTCAGATATAATAATCCACATCGGTGGACCGGCCCTGACGATCCAAAGGCTTGCCTGCGCGCTTGCCTGAGACATGGGCTAGATTGTCTCGAATCGGTTGAGGATCTTGCCCCTAGCCTCGGTTCATACCATAAATGATAACCCAACTTCCAATACGACATTTGCGGTTTTGATTGTAAACTTATATATGGCGACATAGTGTTATGGGCCATTCATGCCGCCTATGATTGATACTTATGATTTGAAGTGTTTTATACACTATGCACTTATAATAGTATCAAATGATTTGTTTTAAACGTATCAAGCATTCTTTGGCTGTTATAAGGTAAAAACCCTATCCCCCTTCTTGCGTTGCATTGTGTGATAGGACCTGGGTCTTATAACAGCTTCATTTTTCTTTATTTAGCATTGCGCTGTTTGTTTTATGCACTGGTATTCTTGGGAGGAAACCCGTTCCGTGTTATACGGCGTGGTCCCTTGATTTACCTAATGATTTAAAATAAAGATTAATAACTGTTTTAGTTCTCACACCAGTCACATGACTGACCTGGAGTTTATTGTTTTAACCTAAACTCTGGGTGCCCCTATTTTGACACGGGCAGCTAGTAGTTTTGGTTTTGCAGATTTATATTCACAGGATCCTGGTTTACAGCTGGAACGATATCCGGAAAGCTTTGTATCCGTATATCTCCTTCTAGTTGTGTATTGTATTATTTTCCGCTGCGATGTATTTAAATGTAATTTAAATCTCTGATATTTCTGTGTAATATTCTTTTATACTCTGTATATTCTTGTAATCTGATGCATTGTTGTAATATACAATTAAAGGTTCTTCTGTTTGCGTTCTATTTTGTCGTGTTCTCAAACGATAGGGCGTTTCGAACGGCTTGAATCGGTTTAGCGACTGGTTCGGACTGAGCGAAATTCCTTGCCGTCACAGTTGGTATCAGAGCTTTGGTTTACAAAGCTAGAGAACAAGGCACATTAAAACCATACGAAAGAATTCATCAGATATTGGATTAGTAATATCCAATTAGAATGACTCGTTAGAGATGGGATCAGTATTATCCTAGAACGAGTGTGAAGAGTATATTTTTGAAAATGAAAACAATTTTTTTGTTTTGAAGATTTAAATCAATTATTCGTATTTGATTATCTATTTATATTGATGTGGACAACCCAGTATATATAGATTTTGCGTATACGTCTGATCCGCGTGTATTCGAAATTTTAATATACTGGATAGATATAGAGTCACACTCTAGTCGCCCGGACATGATTCTGATGATGGCGCGCCATCACCAGTATTTATTTTCGTGTTTCGAAGGTGTGATTTCTATATGTTTCCATTAGACTGGTGTGAGAACCAAAACTAATATAGTTAGAACACATTGTTGTGAATTGGCACCAAAACATGATTTTCTGTATATATATCAAATTATCAATTTGAAACGTTAATCCACTAATTGATTGATGTTTGTGTTGTTTGTTTATTTGTTTGCTAAATTTTAACCATTTAGCCTAATTAAATCAAATATTGAACTGTATTGAAGATTGGTCGCATTTGCTTGCATATACTTGCACTTACATTGAACAGGTCATAGCAAGGAGGCTAGAGCAGAGAATAAAATTTGTTTGCCCGACAAATAGGTACATGTTTACTACATAATTTACTATTTTGTTTGGGTGATGAGGATTTTATGAGCCTATTGGCTAGCCGCTTGGCTTTTTCTTTTTCTTTTTGAGATCTGAAGGACCGGGGAAGCTATTTGAAATTCCCCGATGCTCCCGGTGCAGGGGAGGTTATGGCGAAATTTTTCAAAAATTTAGGGTGTTAGCCAAATTTTTGAAATTTTGAAAATTCTCAGAAACTAAAAGGTTAGAGAAGGGAAGCCAGATCGAGCGTAGAGTTGATTAATCAAACCACTTTCGACTTTGTTCCTTTTCGGGGACGAAAAGTTTTAAGTGGGGGAGATTGTAACAACCCGTAAAATGCGAGCCAGTTTGAAATTTTTATTTTGACAATTTTGGCGAATTTTGAATATTTAAACTGAATTATTTTAAATAATATCGACGAGAAATTTATTTTGAATATAATTCGACGTATATATTATATACGTCGTCGTTAGAATATAAATATTTATATATAATTATAAATAGAATTGAAAATGGCGCGGTAGTTCGATAATTCGATTTCAAACTTCAATTGAATGTACCGGGTGCAAAACAATCCGGATTTTAGTGAAACCAAAAATAATGGAATCTAATAGTGAATATCTTTCCAACGAATCCGAAAAATCCAAAGTTCGTAGCGGGAATCAAAAGATATGTCCAGTCGAAAATTCTGAATAGTCGCTATGGAATTCAGGCCCTTAAAAATGGACATTTTGCAAATGACCTCGGATTTCGACGAAACCAGTTTTGTTAGGTCCGTGATGTCGAATTATTGCTAGATTCCAAATTTCATAATTTTTCGAATCAATATGTGAGCGTGGCAAAGGAAAACGTGTTTTGACCATTTCAGTTGATTTTAATCGACTGGAAATTGGCCATTTTTCTAACGGTCTCAGAATTCGACGAAACTAGTTTTGTTAGGACCGTATCGTCAATACGAAGCTAGAAAATATTTTTCGGGAATTTTTAGAGTTAGTATGTGACCTCGGTAATTTGAAATGTACGTTTAAAATTCAATATAGTGATTTAAATGTAAATTTAACGAAAACTGATCGAAACGGCCAAACTGGCTTATGGGACATATCCCATTGTGTTCGGAATGAGGGTAATTAGCTAGGGACGACAGTCGTTGGATCCGGTTTTGAGTTCGTATGCGAAAGCACATATATAGGAATTAAATATAAAATAAATATTAAATTATTCCCTTCCATCCCTTTTTCTCCCCTTTTACCCGGTCAAACCTACCCCCTCCCTCATTCAAATCAAACCCAAAAAAAAAAAATGAACAGAGCTAGACGCCATTGCACCCTCAGCCACCGTCGATGGTGGCGCCCTACCCCGTAACCTCATCGCCCTCCTCCAGACATCGACGCCTTCACAATTGCGCTCGCCATCGCCCTAAATCGAGAAGCCCTAGCCCCTTAAAACCCACTGCACCACCACTGAAACCACCAGCTCCGACTACCCACACTCGAACCCGCGGCGTTGACCCCGCAACCGAAGCTCCGGACTGGAAGTGGACAACGACGATTGTGGAGGAGGCTCAGGCGCTCCGTTCGCCGGCCGTGGATCGAACTCCGGCCTTCTCTGGTGAAGCGCGCAGGAGGATTCTGACATCAACAAAGAACGGGCTCGATTAACAGTGAGTGAAAACATTGATTTACTTTTCAGTTTTTACATATGAAAACATTGATTTGTTTTTCAGTTTTGAATATGAATACCCTAGATAAAAATGTGATTTTTATGTAAATGACATAGAAAAAAAAGCTGTGATTTTTGTATAGGAAAAGTTTGAATCTTTATATAATTGAAATGGTGAAATAAAAATGGGATTTTTATATATTGAACTTTGAAATAAAAATGGGATTTTTATATATTGAACTTTGAAATAAAAATGGGATTTTTATATATTGAACTTTGAAATAAAAATGGGATTTTTATATATTGAACTTTGAAATAAAAATGGGTTTTTTATATATTGAACTTTGAAATAAAAATGGGATTTTTATATATTGAACTTTGAAATAAAAATGGGATTTTTATATATTGAACTTTGAAATAAAAATGGGATTTTTATATATTGAACTTTGAAATAAAAATGGGATTTTTATATATTGAACTTTGAAATAAAAATGGGATTTTTATATATTGAACTTTGAAATAAAAATGGGATTTTTATATATTGAACTTTGAAATAAAAATGGGATTTTTATATATTGAACTTTGAAATAAAAATGGGATTTTTATATATTGAACTTTGAAGTAAAAATTCGTTTTTTTTATATATCGAATAGCATAGTAAAAATTCGATTTTTACATAGGTAGTGAAATCGGACAACGAAGATGACGAAGATGCGATAGCAATGAAGATTTCTATCAACGAAGTGCCGTGGAGCTAGGATAGCTATATGTGAGAATTTCTCACCTTTCAATTTCTTTTCTAATTATATATATATACAAGGATGCAGACGGTGTTTAGTAGCACCCGACAAAATCGTCCACAGACCATGGACTTGTTTGTTTGGCTGTTTGGTGATTGATTGCGATATTGGTTTGAATGTGGTTTGTGGTGTGAAAAATCGAATCGATAAATTGGTTAGGATTAGACGTGCGCCGTTATAAGGCGAAGGAGTAAGGCTAGGTTAGACTCTTACTCCAAATTTTGTGGTTTGCAAAAGGAAATTGATTTGATTGATGTGTGAATGGCGTGGGCCTTCACTAGACCGGGGATAAGGCTAGGCCTCGTCCCGTTTCTAGTATCGTGCCGTTATGCCGCCGAAATTTTCTAAAATATGTTAGAAAAATAAAAATATCATTTTATTGAATAAATGAATTGAATAGAAGTTCATAGGTTGAAATAAAATGTTTTATCGTTAAAAATATAATTTTTAACGTGAAGTGAATAAAATAAATTATTCATTTACAAACCGGACGGTTTGTTTATGTACACCTATTTGAAGGACATTGATTGGGTCGATAAATTTTACACATCGCCCAACTGCACTAATAAAATCTGTGTTTGATTGTTTGAAACCCCACACGGGTGTTGGGATGAAATTTGAAGTTCACTCATCCTGATTGATTAAATATGTCGATCGATTGATTGACAGGCTGTTATAAGCGTTAGATATCTATATTTGATGCTTATACAGTGTAGTGCACTTTGGTTGATGGTTGATTATTTTTCAATGCTATTATATGTGTGTAATGCGTGAAAATCCATATAATTAACTTTATATGGTAATTGATTGGGCCTCATTCCAATTTGAAAAATAAAGAATATTATAAAATAAAAGTTCATGTGCTGACAGTACTCATCTATTGAGATTGGTCATGTGTTGAACGAAATATTTTAGTAATAAAATTTACATCTTTATTATTATAAAATAAAAGTTCATGTGTTGACAGTACTCATCCATTGAGATTGGTCATGTGTTGAACGAAATATTTTAGTAATAAAATTTACATCTTTATCAATATAAAATAAAAGTTCATGTGTTGACAGTACTCATCCATTGAGATTGGTCATGTGTTGAACGAAATATTTTGATAATAACAACTATTTTGAAAATAAAAATTTATGAAGCCGTGTTGATTAGATTAACGCCATTTTGACGTGAACGATATTTATATCGATTTTATTCGATTTCGAAATGAATTAAATTGAAAACTATTTCGAAATGAAATGAATTGAAAACGATTTCGAAATGAAATGAATTGAAAACGATTTCGAAATGAAATGAATTGAGAACGATTTCGAAATGAAATGAATTGAAAACGATTTCGAAATGAATTGAATTGAAAACTATTTCGAAATGAATTAAATTGAAAACTATTTCGAAATGAATTAAATTGAAAACTATTTTGAAATGAATTGAAAACGATTTCGAAATGAAATGAATTGAAAACGATTTCGAAATGAAATGAATTGAAAACGATTTCGAAATGAAATGAATTGAAAACGATTTCGAAATGAAATGAATTGAAAACGATTTCGAAATGAATTGAATTGAAAACGATTTCGAAATGAAATGAATTGAAAACGATTTCGAAATGAAATGAATTGAAAACGATTTCGAAATGAATTAAATTGAAAACGATTTCGAAATGAATTGAATTGAAAACGATTTCGAAATGAAATGAATTGAAAACGATTTCGAAATGAAATGAATTGAAAACGATTTCGAAATGAATTGAATCGATAACAATTTCGAAATGAATTAAATTGAAAACGATTTCGAAATGAATTGAATTGAAAACGATTTCGAAATGAAATGAATTGAAAACGATTTTGAAATGAAATGAATTGAAAACGATTTCGAAATGAATTGAATTGAAAACGATTTCGAAATGAAATGAATTGAAAACGATTTCGAAATGAAATGAATTGAAAACGATTTCGAAATGAATTGAATTGAAAACGATTTCGAAATGAATTGAATTGATAACGATTTCGAAATGAATTAAATTGAAAACGATTTCGAAATGAATTGAATTGAAAACGATTTCGAAATGAAACGAATTGAAAACGATTTCGAAATGAAATGAATTGAAAACGATTTCGAAATGAATTGAATTGAAAACGATTTCGAAATGAAATGAATTGAAAACGATTTCGAAATGAAATGAATTGAAAACGATTTCGAAATGAAATGAATTGAAAACGATTTCGAAATGAATTGAATTGAAAACGATTTCGAAATGAATTGAATTGAAAACGATTTCGAAATGAATTGAATTGAAAACGATTTCGAAATGAATTGAATTGAAAACGATTTCGAAATGAATTGAATTGAAAACTATTTCGAAATGAATTGAATTGAAAACGATTTCGAAATGAATTGAATTGAAAACGAATTCAAATTGAATTGAAAACGAATTCAAATTGAATTGAAAGTGAATTCAAATTGAATTGAAATTTGAATTGAATAGAAATGAATTTTAAAAGGAATTTATAAAGAGGAATTCAATTTTGATTTGAATTGAAATGGAAGTTGAAATTGCTTTTGAAACGAATTTAAAACTATTTATATAATTCGTTTTAAATAGAAATCGACGAAATATATATTATATATATTATATATATAATATAATGGCCTGAATAGAACGCGCCGCGCCGCGGCAGTTCGTGAATTTCGACCATTTATTTCAAACGGACATTACGGGAGATCCGACCGTCGGATTCTCCTAAAACCGGAACCGTTGGGTTCGTATCGAAAAGAGCTTTCTAACGAATATTAGAAATTTGAAATCTAACGGTTGGATTTGGAGTTACGTCCAAATCAAATTCGAAAAAGGTCGCTGTAAGTGCAGTTCGATGGCCGTTGATGGAAATCGACTGTACGGGCCTTGATAAAATTATTAAAAATAGTAATAATTTATGTAAAATCATAGGAAATGATTTAGAAAGAATTGGGATGAAAAACTCCATATTTGAAAAGATAAAAATAGATTTTTATCGAAATGAACTAGTTATGAACTAGAATTGTAATTCTATTTATTTTTAAATAAATAAATTGAATTCGAAAAGGGTTTTAAAAATAACCAAAATTTCCAATGATTGCATTGGAGTGGGTTTGAATCGAAATTGTCTTCGGAATATTTCGATGTTGGAATTCGGGATTATACAGATGTTGTTATGGAAATTTGAAAGATGTAGATATTTATATCGTTATATCCAATACGACATTTGTTAATCGTAGAATTTGATATTGAATATAAGCCGATATATTTTCTATTCAGAGCCTTATATTGAATATCAAATGTGATTTGGGTTTGTCGTGAATGGTGTCTTCACTAACACTGTTCTTGAACCCAGTTGAGAAAAGATTAAATCTTTTTATTTAGATTTAATGAAGTGTACCAATTAAACAATATTTAATTGGAATTGAATTGGTATTGATTTTTGGGTTTATCGTGAACAGTGTTTTAAATAACACTTGTTCTTTAACCCGATAATTAATCAAATGTGATTTGGGTTTGTCGTGAATGGTGTCTTCACTAACACTGTTCTTGAACCCAGTTGAGAAAAGATTAAATCTTTTTATTTAGATTTAATGAAGTGTACCAATTAAACAATATTTAATTGGAATTGAATTGGTATTGATTTTTGGGTTTATCGTGAACAGTGTTTTAAATAACACTTGTTCTTTAACCCGATAATTAATGGAATGTGATTTTGGGTTTATCGTGAATTGTGTTTTAAATGACACTGATTCTTTAACCCAGTCGAAGATTAAAACTAAGTGGAGTTTTAATGAATCTTTAATTTGATTGAAATGATCGAAAATGGAGTATCACCAGTTTTGCTCCAGGCGATAGTTAAATCTTTAATTAGATTTGAACGTGAAATGGTAATTGAATTTACCGATAACACTGTGGTGTTAGATATGAAGTATTACCAGTTTTACTTCATGGGATGAATAGGTTGGGATTGGGAAATTAAAACAAATGATTACTTCGGTAAGGTTCGCTAATCCCGACTAGTTTGAATTGATATTCAAAGGTAGATTAAAGAATAAATTCAAGAATTTATCTTTGATAAAATTAATGGGAACCTTTCCCTATGAATGTGAAATTTAGAAACTAACTGTCGGTTAGCTAAGCAGAATGGTTTTCTGGATATTGATCTGATGTTGGTTTCGGCCTTCGGGGTTAATATTTGGGGAATTATTCTCTTGATTAATTTACGGTTAGTGACTAATGAATTGGAATGAGGCGTATGTTGTGTTTGTGTAACACTTATTTAAAGTATACGCGAGTTACTCGGAAAGACCGGGTTTATCCCATTCCGAATAACTGATACGACGATAAGTCGAAGATGAAGACGATGGTCGAAGACCGGAGGTCTTCACGTCGTTTGGGTAATTACTGATGATCTTGATTGGGCTGTACACCCAAGAAGATGGAAACAGTTAGTGATCGTCCAGACGTACTTGGAGATCGATGGATATGCGGGGTACTAGGTGCCTCCGGCTTCGTTCAGACCCAGAACGGACTTGTAAATGGACTGTGTGTCTGACATTGGATTTTAGTCCGTGTGATTGATCTCTATTAAATATATATCTGTTTGGCGGCGGAGAATTTATTCTCTTGCTTAACGCCCTTCTCTGAGACGTACGAGCTCAGGGGTTATATATTGATGGATATCAATCGCATGGAGTGAATTGCCTGTGTGGCATGCTAAGATGCAAATGATCAAGGCTTCTGTTGAAAAGCAAAGTCTTGTGGTTGATGATCGAAGCACGGCCTTTGTGGCGTAGCTTTGTGTAACGTTGATTCGCGAGTATCACACCCGGTATGAATCAAAAACGGGAGACGGACATCAGGGAGGACCTGCGTTTCTTTCTAGTTATGAGTGGCGTCAGTGCTTGAACTGGCTGACGAGTTTGACTCATGTGGATGTTACTTATTATACTTGCTGAAAAGCGAGGCGCCTCGTGATATCGGTTTCGGCCGATGCTTCTGGTCGGCTGACGGGCCAGGCTTACGCCCCAAAGGGCGGAGGAACGTAGTGTTCAGGCATAATAATCCACATCGGTGGACCGGCCCTGACGATCCAAGGCTTGCCTGCGCGCTTGCCTGAGACATGGGCTAGATTGTCTCGAATCGGTTGAGGATCTTGCCCCTAGCCTCGGTTCATACCATAAATGATAACCCAACTTCCAATACGACATTTGCGGTTTTGATTGTAAACTTATATATGGCGACATAGTGTTATGGGCCATTCATGCCGCCTATGATTGATACTTATGATTTGAAGTGTTTTATACACTATGCACTTATAATAGTATCAAATGATTTGTTTTAAACGTATCAAGCATTCTTTGGCTGTTATAAGGTAAAACCCCTATCCCCCGGCTTGCGTTGCATTGTGTGATAGGACCTAGGTCTTATAACAGCTTCATTTTTCTTTATTTAGCATTGCGCTGTTTGTTTTATGCACCGGTATTCTTGGGAGGAAACCCGTTCCATGTTATACGGCGTGGTCCCTTGATTTACCTAATGATTTAAAATAAAGATTAATAACTGTTTTAGTTCTCACACCAGTCACATGACTGACCTGGAGTTTATTGTTTTAACCTAAACTCTGGGTGCCCCTATTTTGACACGGGCAGCTAGTAGTTTTGGTTTTGCAGATTTATTTTCACAGGATCCTGGTTTACAGCTGGAACGATATCCGGAAAGCTTTGTATCCGTATATCTCCTTCTAGTTGTGTATTGTATTATTTTCCGCTGCAATGTATTTAAATGTAATTTAAATCTCTGATATTTCTGTGTAATATTCTTTTATACTCTGTATATTCTTATAATCTGATGCATTGTTGTAATATACAATGAAAGGTTCTTCTGTTTGCGTTCTGTTTTGTCGTGTTCTCAAACGATAGGGCGTTTCGAACGGCCTGAATCGGTTTAGCGACTGGTTCGGACTGAGCGAAATTCCTTGCCGTCACACAAGGACTTCTCGCGACTGATCCAGAGGGTGATTCCTATATTGGATGCAGTAGGAGAGTACCTTCGGTTCATCCTGATCCTGGATGACTTGTATGGACGAATGTCTGACAGAGTATTTCCTGAAACCACATACGTTGATTTTTACAAATATACCGAGTGGTGGCAAAGAGGGGCACTTCTTTTATACCCAGAGTATATTTGTGGACGTCAATTAGTGACTTGATGGATCTGATAATGTGGCATTCAAAGTAAATGGTGACCAAATATTCAAAAAGGGAAATTTAAACCTCAAGCCTCAACAATCGGGAAATGAAAAAAATCGGGAAGGCAACATGGCTATGTGGGTCGCTCCCATTAGGGTGTATAATCACCTATCTAGAGAAATTCCATTTCATTCTTTAATCTATTTCGATGTTGTCCCTTTTCGAGAAATGATGGGTAGCTCCCAACCGTTTGTGATATACATTCGATACACTCAAGTGAAATGAGTGGTCAGCCATGTGAGGGCGGGGTTGCAAGACGTTCTTGTTAAACCCATTGTATTCGCCTCTAGAGATACACTATTGGCAGGTGGTCCCATACCTTGTCATAGTGGGAATCCAATCTCTAATAAGCGCCCGCGGTTTTGTTTGTATACTATATATGTGGAACTTGAGATGCAAGTGTTGTACTAGATTCTATCTACTTGTATTTAGACATTATTATAATATCAGACAAGGTATTGGTTCAAAAAAAATTTGGATTATCGTAAGATAAAAACCGTCCGTATTTATGTGTGAATTTGGTCTTATGATTATCCTTTTCTTTGAAAGATTTTAACATTAAAAATCAGGTTGTGTGATACCCTTGAACTTAGTGTGTTTATCTCACTCTGGTTCACCAGACTAACCCGGTGTTTTGTAAATTCTCGGGTTAGACCGGGGTGTACAGGTTCAGGTTATCGAATGCGGTGAAGTCCAGAGACGAGCTGGAGATGTTCAGACGTATGATATTATATAGCTACTATTCCGCTGTGTGTTGTATATGGGAACAGGTTATTATAATTGTCATGTTGTGTGATGTACTCTGATATTGTAAGTATTTTTAAAGCTCTCAATAAAGATTTATTTCTGTATTATATTTTGTTCCGCTGCGATGTGAGACTCTGTGTTGTGTTGTTTCTTCTTCTTCTTCTACAATTCTAATATTTCTTTCTTTCTTATCTCACCCTCTAAATTCTTTCTATTAACTATCCAGTGTTTTCGGTGTTTGGAAGGTCAGCATGAGTTACGGTAAATGTATTTATGTCGATTTCCGGGGCCAAAAATCCCTGGGTCGTTACATTACACAACTGCTACGACATATTTTGAGGGGAAGAAACGGAGCAAAGTATGACAAGAACATACAACAATGTGTTTTATGTCTATAGAGCCAACTGAAGAATTTATCCTTGGTAGCTTAGATGCACAGGAAGACAACCCTTTTATAACTAGTTCAGGTGGTAGATTGATGGAAAAATATAAAACGAAGAAAAAACCACCAAAGATTATTGCCCGTACAACGAACAACTAGATGGGCATATGGCAGCCGTGGAAGAAGAAAATAAGCACTATATGAACCAAAGGAAGTGAAGAGAATAGAGAGATTAGAGAGAGCACATGAAAATAACAACGATATGAAGAGGTTCAACAAATGAGAATTAACAAATTGTAGTTACAAAATAGGAGTTTGCTCAATAATAACGTGAAGATGATATTTCTCTTTTTTTGTATCAACCTAAATGATAACAATACATTACAAAGGATGTATATGGAAAGAAAATTGAGGAGTACCATATACGCCATGGGGTGTAGAATGTGTCATTGTTTGAGTCTAATGCCATATTGTTGTTCTAGTTGTTTAATTTTGTTGCATTAGGAGTTGTATTTGTAACTATTGATGGAAATTTGAGTTGTAGCCATAATATTTATGCCATATCAATTTAAAACTGATTCATTAAAGCTTACATAATAGACAAAACCCATACATATTGAAAATAAAACATAGGAAATGAAATTTGTGTCAGTGCATTCATTTGGTAATTAACTATTGGTTTCCCATATGCTTCCAATAGTGTTCCACTTGTTCTTTTCATAGGTCTAGATGGGCCTGTGGACTTCAAATGTCTTGAGTATGTTGCATTGTTCTATAAATGTATTCGGTTCCTTCTAAGGTTTTTTCTTAAACTCCATAGCAATGTCTGGATAATTTCGAAGCTGGAGTTCATATCGTAACACCCCGTATTTTTCTAGCAATAATAAATTTAAAAAGCCAAAAAACTGTATATATATTAGTATTCAAATATGTAAATAAGGAAATTCAGAATTGATTAAAAGATATGGAAGTATGAAATCAATCAAAGAAATAAAAGAATCAGAATTAAAATCAAAACAGGATGCAATGGCAAGAATGCGCTGTTGGACCCGATTGGGTCGACCCCAACTTGGATGGGTTGACCCATGGGTCGACCGATCAGGGGTATTTCAACCCGCGGTTCAACCCAAGGAGGGTCTAGCAAGCATTCGTGACGTGTTTTGAATGAGTTGTACATTCCAGATTTTGATATCTTAAAATACGTTGTACCTCGTTCTTTTGGTAACCCTACAAATATTTTAGCAGAGCCTAGTTTTATTCTGATAAATTTTGGAATAACGCCCAGGCTCTACCATTCTTCTTCCTTAAATATCTTTAGAAAATAGAATAGCTAGTTCTAGGAAGTTTCGATCTTGGAATTAGGGGAAAAGAATGCATATCTGCAGATAGAAGTCCGGAGTTCTAGCCAAAGTACGGTAAATTCTCGAATTTGGTTACTTTGAATTCCTCTTTTCCTTTCCCTTTTCTTTTAGTCTGAGACACATGAATCCATGGTTTTTTAGATTCCAAATCGAGTAGAAGAGCCATGGAATGCTAGGCCTAAACCATATTAAAGAATTGGAAAGATATTAGGTGAGTGGATTTAAGTTATACCTTATTTATAGTGGTATATTTATCGTTTGGCATTCCCCATTAATATGTGAAAATCTGCTGAAAATATATAAACTTGATGAATATGAGGAAAGGAATACTTTTGTATATATACATGTTCTAATAAATTGTTAATTGGGCACTATAAGTTAAGTTACAGTGAAATTGAGAATAATTATAAAGTTGTGTAAGACCTATTTTCCATTAATCATCCGTTTGATTTGAAATTCACTGTAAATGTTATAATTATGGAATTTACAATAAACATGAATACTTATTAAGAATATTATTATGCAAAAAGGTTCTAAATAAGAATTACAATGAAATTTGGAAGAACGAATATACAAAAATTTACAGTATAGAAAATTGTAACTGCACTTAGACACAAGGTTAAATTCCACTTGTGGTAGAAGTCTGCCCGGAACCGACCCGACAAATTCAGCATCCAAAAGTGGTTAATATAATGTAAGGGGTATACTGCGTAAACATACATATAACTGTGCTAAGACACGAGGTTAAGTCTAATTTGTGGTAGAAGTCTGCCCGGAACCGTCCAACAAATTCAGCATCCACAAGTGATTGGCTTAATGTGAGAGGTTTGGTGCATAAACATATATATGAATATATGTGTATAAAAGGATATAAGTAAATGGCATTGAATGTAATTAATGGAAATGAATGAAAGTACAACAGTAAAAGAATTGGAATGAATGGGGAATGATAATAACCTATTATGAATAAACCTGAATGGGTAAACTAAAGATAATAGGTAGGCTTGTCCTAGGGACAAGTGAAAATTATAACTTAGGTTATAATAAACGATAGAGGGAATGTGATAACTTATGTAATAAGATAAGTTGTACTTAATTATAAAGTAAGTAATCTGTAAATCTGGAAACCTGAAACCTGTTGTTTGTAATAAGTAGATAAAAAGGGGGGGCTTATGAAGTGCAATAAGTTGTACTTTATTATACATTAAGTAATCTATAAATTTGAGAATCTTAATCCTACTGAAAGGAAGAACATGTTATCTGTAAACTTGAGAATCTGAAATCTGCTAATAAGGATAATATGTTAAAGGCTTATTAATGAACTTAAATGAGTTATATAACTGAAATTAATAAGTAAGAGGAACTTGGAAACTTGAATAAGAAGTCAATATGACTTGAAATGACAAAGTTAAATGGAAATCTGAAAAGGTAGAGCAAGCGCATAATTAAATGAATAGACATAAGGTCTAATAACACATTAACCCGAGGTGATTGGACTAGTCTGTACGTTTGCTGGTGAATAACCTAATGGGGTAGATCATCATGGTGTCATGGGGAATGAGGGGAGTGCACGTCCATCTGATTATTCTGCCTGTTCTGCTGATATTCTTCCATATCCGAAGGATTGGAAGGGGAAGCATGCGGCTTCCTGGGACATGGAGGGTACTCCTAGTAGTCCTTTGTGTGGTGACAACGTTTAGGCCGTGCTCGCAGAGGTTAGGTCTGCGCGTTACTAACCACTGAAAATACAGACCATAACATCTGTGTATACAGATATCTAAAAAAGCTCCCGACTGAGTTCCTTGTTTCTGATACAGCCCTGTTACGGAACTTGGTGCACAGTAGATAATATGTGCAGATACATGCATATAGTTTCCGGATGGTATATCGTAAAGGTTAAGGATCGAGTACGATTGACGATATGTACGTGAGAAAGTCTAGATACATGCATGTTTTCTCTGGGTGATGTATCATAGACTCTAGGGCATTTCTTTGTTATGGAATCTGATTCGATCGAAGGTAGCAGTACGTACGCTTACGTAACATGGCGATGGAGGTTCTATGCGGAACATTGCGTTGTTATACAGATACCCTTACATCGTTCTGGCGTAGGTTGAGGCACTACGAATATTTGTATGGCATTACGGCGAAGACCGTACGAGTGGGATATCACAGGGTGTACCTTCATGTTGGGGGGTAACTACATGTACATTGTATTAGGTTAATCCATTGGGAAGTAGATGGGTGCGACATGTGTGTAAGCCTTGAGTGCTGTTAACCCAAGTAACCTAATAAATAAGAAAATGTTACTGAACGGTATATGTAGGGTTATCTGAAATGTGTAGTTTAAATCCAGTCACCAGAACTTGTGTTCTGACCCCCTCCTCATAACATACTCGTAGGTTAGATTTGTGGCAGAGATATGATAGCTTTGGATACTGGTTAGGCAGTATTATTATCTGGGTAAGGCTATAATTTGATTATATTATATTTTATTCCATTCCACCGTGAGATGTTTTTTGAGCTCTGATATGTTTATTATCTCTGTCTTTTCTGCAGGAAACCAAACAAACCAACACGGGTTTCGATAAATTAGAATTTTGAAAAAAATTCGGTCTGTTGGAATTCGGGTTGTTACACATATCCACCTCATTCTTCTCCAATAATCATATTATTTAAAATAATACACTAGTAAATGATATCATCTAAAATTGTTTTATCGTGGAAGCATCTTTGTTCTGTAATATATGAAACCTACCTTGGATTACTCCCAATGCTCGTTCAACATCTTTCCTCAAACTCTCTTATTTTTTTAGTGAATATGGCTTCTTTTGCATTGTTTGGCCTTTTGTACGCTTGCATGAGCATTTTCCATTTTGGATAAATTCCATCCACCAGATAATATCCAATAAAATGATTTTTGTCCCCTATTTTGTAGTTTCATGGATGTGATAAATTGTTGTACAAGTAATTAAATAAATACAATTGTCATAAAACTATCATTCAAAGAGCCAGGAAAGCCAAAAAAGCATGCCATTTGTAAAGATCAGATGAAGCAACTATTCTAACACCAATATAGCCTTTCTGCAATGCCCTGTGTATTGCCCTTGTAGTGCAATTGGACAGTTTTTCCATGTCTAATGCATACAATCAAAGCTATCCATCATACGTGGAAATCCACGCCGAGCTACCATTGTTAATAATCGGTTAGTGTCACGAGCTGTTTGGTATCTAAGATACTCTTCATCAAACTCATGGACAACGGTTTTGCAAAATTCTTTCATACAAAAGATTGTCGTTAAGTTTCTAATTCTTATTTTGTCATCCGGGGAATCACCACAACTTCCGTATGATATCATATGAAGTGCAGCCATAACCTTCTGTAAGGGTTAAATTCCTAGTTTATTGATTCCATTTCTTCTATGGGTGGAAAAATATGTTGGCTGCAGATACTTTGTTAAGTACTCGATTAAATACCATCATTGACAAACATAATCTTTGATGGAAACATATATCTCCATATACTGGGTTTTCCATAAAGTAAGCCTTGATCAGTTGATTGTGATCACCAGCATAGCTTCATCCATATCGCAAATTTTTTCTACTAACAACACTTCCTCCTTGGGTTGAAGCCGACCTTTTAGCGATATAACGGTCCATTACAACTCTTATTTCATCTTGAATAATTTTTTTTGCATGTTACATTGTTCACGAAACTCGTCTGACATTGATGACGATGACGACAAAGAAGAAGTGAAATACCATAAACTTTTTAAGGCACTCATTGAATGATAGTAGATTGAATGGAATAAATACTTTTTTACTTGAGTCTGTATTAATAGGATGCGAAGCACCTTATATTTATATGACTTGATATGCAGATATTTATGTGTCTGGTCAAAGTTATACAATGCAATGTGCTGTAAATAAGGGTTCATGGAACAAATCATTCTAATTTTACTACGTCAGCCAACTTTATGCATTCATCTTTATGTAAAACATTAGCTCATTTTTCATTTGGTGTGAATTGAATATGTCAGAAATAAATAAAGATAACATTACATTATTATGATAAGATAGTATAAATAAAGATAGTGTAACCTTTGAAGTTGTTCCTGATAAATTATTATGATATGATAGTTTTATAGTCAAATGGTGAGCTTGCTATGACTTATCAAACTTTAAACAACTCATAATGTCATAGTAATTTGTCAGTTCAATTGAGCAGTTAAATGTCACAATAATTTGTCAGTTGAATTCATCTATTTAGTCATTGTATCTGCAACCATATTAATTTGATTTAACATGTCTACAGACTCATTTTTACCATGTATTATTTTAATTATTGATTGCTTTTTACAGCTTCTACTTTATATAGAGTAATACATAACTCTCAACTCATATATGATTAACACATTTAAATATCTTGTACGACAAACGCAAAAACAATTTCATTCCTAATACACATAAAATCAACATTGTAAACAGTTAATTTCATGGTAAATGGTAGCATCAAACAAGCATTTCATTGTTAATGGCAACATTTATCTGCTTTAAGCGATCATTTTCGGCTTGCATATCAAGTTCGCATTGGACCTCTCTTTCCGTGAGTAGTGGATTGATCCAAGCAAAAAACACAACTTTGCATCCCTTGGCATGTCTCTACATCAATAAACGCTTTACAGCCGTAAAAGCAATGTCATGCATTCGTTTTATTTTTAAAAACAATAACATTACATTTGACTCTGTAATTGCAAAGTACTAAACGACCCATCATACTCGATCTTGACATATTGGGGTTTCGACGAGAAGCGCACTCATTGGCCTAGAATGGTATGACTTTGGAAGTTTTTGAAATTAATTACTTCCACATTTCGTTGCTTAGCACATACCATTTCAGTTTGAACCTCTTCATCTGCCTCTTGTATTTGGGTTTCAGGAACAAATCCAACCTCTTCGTATTCATTCTTGTTCCATTTGTACTCATTATACATTTTTTCCATAGTTTCATCATTGATTTCTGAATCACTCATTATAACCTAGACGAAATCTTAAATAAAATTCCGAAAATAAATACAACATGAAATAAGAGTGTTGTATATAGCTATAAATGTCAACATGGATCAAAGAATTGAACTAATTCATAACTTAACGACTTGGATGAACGACTTTGCATAGATTTTAGTTTCTGATTTAAGTTCGAAGTAAAAAAGAAATGAAAAACCAATGGGATAATACAATTATGAACTGGCTACCTTTGTCGCATGTACTTACCCACATGGTTACTGTTATCGAACTATGTGTTGCTTGTTTGTTATACTAAAACGATTGCTATATTATATTTCGTTCATAAAAAATATTTAGTTTAATTTTAGTAGTTACCGTGCCACAGTTTTTTTATATATTTTAATTTTGAAAAATCTCAAAAACTTAAAGATGAAATCTTTTTTTTCTCTTGTAAAAGGAAATCTTAGTTTAATAAAGCAGGAGTATTCTTGTTTCAAAGAATTCCAACGTGTATTGGATTCAATAATTTAATTTGAAATTCAAACATGAAAATTACGAACTACCGCTACGCGACGAGCTCAAAATAATTAAATACATTTATATTCTTTTTTCTCTTTAATAAACCATGCCGCAATTTTCTAATAGACATATCTAAAAATGTAAAATATGGAATCTTTATTTTTCTTTTTCTTTTTGAAAACCTTAGTACGGCCGACTCATCGGATTCTTGTTCAAAGAATTCTGATGTGTATTGGATTCAATAATTCAGTTTGAAATTCAAACCTAAAAATTACGATCTGCCACTGCGCGACGATCTCGAATTAGTTAAATATAATTATTTTCTTTGTTTCTCTTTAATAAAATATACCATGATTTTTCAAATATTTTAATATGGACATATTTGAAAACGTAGAAGATGGATTCTTGATTTTTCTCTTTTTTTGAAAACCATAGTGTAGTTAACCCATGAGATTCTTGCTTCAAAGAATTCCAACGTGTATTGGATTCAATAATTCGAAAACCCGAAATTACGAACTACCGCTGCGCGATGAGCTCGAATAATTAAATATGATTGTTTCCTTTGTTTCTCTTTAATAAACCCAAATAACCGAAGGAGATAA
This sequence comes from Allium sativum, assembly GCA_030737875.1. Taxonomy (NCBI): domain Eukaryota; kingdom Viridiplantae; phylum Streptophyta; class Magnoliopsida; order Asparagales; family Amaryllidaceae; genus Allium; species Allium sativum. The sequence continues at coordinate 493,533,919 of CM060912.1, read as the reverse complement.
TACACCATATAAACTACAATATGGCTACAATGTATACAACAACGTGTTATCAACTTCATCTTTGTCCGTTTTCTTTACAAAATACACCGTGGCTATAGTGTGTGTTGTCAACATCGTCTTTGTCTATTTTATTTTATCAGTACAACGTGGCTACAATGTATATAGCTGTGTGTTGTCAATATCATTGACTCGATCATCGTGTTTTCATATCTAATGCGGTAGGTAGTCACTGTATTTACTAATCAACTCAACTTTTCGTATGGCTTGTGAGAGGAGTTAGACAACTTGGTTCATCCCTTATTCAACACACACTGTTACATGTATAAATATGGGCTACTATATATATCTAGCTAACATGAGACAACTCGAACCTCCCCATGAAGGAAAAACGGATTTTGAGGACAAGAAGAGTCAGAACACAAACAGAAGAACATTTCATTGCTTATTACAGCAGTTTCATCAGAATACAAGAATATATAGAGTATAAATAAATATTATACATCAGAAAAATACCAGAGATTTACAAATTACAATGCAGCGGAAAATAATACAAAACACAACTGAAAGAAATAAACGGATACAGAGCTTTCTGAATATCATTCCAGTTGTAAACCAGGATCCTGTGAATATAAATCTGCAACACCAAAACTACTAGCTGCTCGTGTGGAAAATAGGGGCACCCAGAGTTTAGGTTAAAACAAAAAACTCCATGTCAGTCATGTGACTGGTGTGAGAACTAAAACAGTTATTTATCTTTATTTTAAAGTTAGGTAAATCTAGGGACCACATCGTACAACACGGAATGAGTTTCCTCCCTAGAATACCAGCGCATAAAACAACAGCGCAATGCTAAATAAAGAACAATGAAGCTATTATAAGACTCAGGTCCCATCACACAATGCAACGCAAGCCGGAGGATAGAGTTTTTACCTTATAATAGCCAAAAATGCTTGGTACGTGAAATTTCATCTTTTATTATTACTATAAGTGTATAGTGTCAAAACAATTTCAATCATAAGTATCAATCATAAACGTCATAAATGCCCCCATATCACTACGTCGCCATATATAAGGTTTACAATTAAAACCGCAAAATGTCGTATTGGATGTTGGATTTCCATCTGTGAACCAAGGCAAGGGATCGTCCTTACCGCTTCGAGACGCTCTAGCCCATGTCTCAGGAACGGAACGCATCGTCCCTTGGATCGTCAGGGCCGGTCCACTCGATGTGGATTGAAATGAGTGAACACTGGGTTTCCCCACCCTATGGGGGTGTCAATGAGCCAAATGACTCCATCGGCCCCGGATCGACCGATATAACTAAGGCGCCTCACAATCCATCATCCACATAAGTAAAATGTCAGAGCTAGTAAAACGCTGACACCACTCCTAGCTAGAAGGAAACCCATGCCCTCCCTGAGGTCCTCTCCCGTTTCTGGTTCACATCGGTGTGTGAGGCTCGCGAATTAACGCTACACAAAGCTACGCTTAATCAAAGCCGTGCTTTGATCATCAACCACAAGACTCTGATTTTCAACAGAAGCGTTGATCATTTGCATCTCAGCATGCCACACAGGCAATTCACACTATGCAACCGATGTCTATCAATCACACAGAATGAAATCCGATGTCAGACACACATCCATTTACAAGTTCGTTCTGGGTCTGAACGAAACCGGAGGCACCTTATTCCTCCCCCATATATCCAATACAGGGAAGAGGCCCTCGCATATCTGTCGATCTCCAAGTACGTCTGGGCACCACTTATTACCTCACCTTGGGTGTACAACCCAATCAAGACATCAGTAATCATCCAAACAATGTGAAGACCTCCGGTCTTCAACCACCGTCTTCATCCTCAACACATCGTCGAATCAGTTATTCAGAATGGGATAAACCCAGTCTTTCTGAATAACTCGCGTATATAATAAACAAGTGCTATAAAAACACAACATACGCCTCATTCCAATCCAGAATATTTCTTTATCCAAATATTCATATACTTTGGGAAAGGTTCCCATTAATTTTATCAAAGATAAATTCTTTAAATTTATTCTTTAATCTTGCTTTGGATATCAATTCAATCTAATTAAAGATGCATTAAAACTCCACTTTGTTTTAATCTTCCCAAAAATCAGTATTAACGATTGTTTAACTTGGGAAATCATATCCTGCCTTTAACTGGGTTAAAGAACCAATGTCATTTAAAACACCGTTCACGATAAACCCAAAATCACATTCCATTCCATCAGCCTTTAACCGTAAATTAGCAAGTGAACAATTCCCTAAGTATTAACCCTGAAGGCCGAAACCAACATCTGATCAATACCCAGGAAACCATTCAACTTAACTAATCTCCAGTTAGTTTCTGATTTTCTTAACTCCACTGGATCTAAGAATAGTATTATTAAAGATACCATTCATGACAAACCAAAATCTTATTCCTTTCTTTAACTGGGTTAAAGAACCAATGTCCTTTAAAACACGGTTCACGATAGACCCAAAATCACATTCCATTCCATCAGCCTTTAACCGTAAATTAGCAAGTGAACAATTCCCTAAGTATTAACCCCGAAGGCCGAAACCAACATTAGATCAATACCCAGGAAACCATTCAACTTAACTAATATCTAGTTAGTTTTTGATTTTCTTAACTCCATTGGATCTAAGAACAGTATTATTAAAGATGCCATTCATGACAACCCAAAATCTTATTCCATTATTAATCGAGTTAAAGAACAAGTGTTATTTAAAACACCGTTCACGATAAACCCAAAGACCAATTTCAATTCCATTCCAATTAAATATCAATTAATTAGTATCCTTCATTAAATCTAAATAAAAAGATTTAATCTTCTCTTAACTGGGTTCAAGAACAGTGTTAATGAAGACACCATTCACGACAAACCCAAAATCACATTTAATATTAAATACATGGCTCAGAATAGAAAATATGTCGGCTTATATTCAATATCAAATTCTGGAATCAACAAATACCGTATTGGAATAATGATATATATATCTTCCAAATTCCTTCATAATATCCGTACAATCATGGAATCCAATATCGAAATATTCCGAAGATAATTTCGATTCAAATCCATTCCAATTCATATATTGGAAATTCCGGATATTTTTAAAACCATTTCAAATCCAATTTATTTATTTAAAAATATTGGATTATAATTCTAGTTAATAACTAGTTCATTTCGATAAAAATCTATTTTTATCTTTTCAATATGGGATTTTTCACCCCAATTCTTTCCAAATCATTTATTATGATTTTACACAAATTATTGATATTTTTAATAATTTATCAAGGCCCGTACAGTCGATTTCCATAAATGGCCATTGAATTGCACTTACAATGACATTTTCCCAATTTGATTTGGACATAATTCCAAATCCAAACGTTAGATTTAAAATCTCTATTATTCGTTAGATATCTCTTTTCGATACGAACCCAACGCTTCTGATTTTAGGAGAATCCGATGGTCGGATCTCCCGCATTGTCCATTCGAAGTCAATGGTCGAAATTCGCGAACTACCGCAGCGCGGCTCGTTCTATTCAGGCCATTGTATATATATATATATAATGTATATTATATATATTTCATTGATTTCCTTTTAAAACGTATTTTATAAATCGTTTTAAATTCATTTTCAAAATTATTTCAACTTCATATTCAATTTCTAATCAAAATTAAATATTCTATATCATCGATATATAAATGATAGTATTTTCAAAAAATTAGATTTTGAAATCAATTTCTTTTCGAAATTCATCATAAAAATGAATAAAATCGATATAAATATTGTTCATGTTAAAATGGCGTTAAACTAATCAACACGGCTTTATATATTTAAATATTTGCGTGTCCATCCCAAATCGGACATCAAAATCAGGTTTTTGATCTTTTACTGAATATTATTTGAAAATATTCGTTATTTTAAAATAATCGTTATTTTAAAATCTTCATTATTTCTAAACTGGAACCAGACATAGTCAATTACCATATAATGTGATTTATATGGATTTCATACACACATGTATACAACAACAATCAAGCACAGTCAACCATCATCCAGAGTGCATTCTACACTACATAAGCATTAAATATAAATATTTAATGCTTACCACAGTCTATCAATCAATTGATCGACATACAACTAATTATTGGGAATAGTGTATGTCATATATCATTCCAATACCCGTGTGGGGTTTCAATCAACAAATAATGAATTTTATTTGTGCAGTTGGGCGACATGTAAAATTTATCGCCCTAATCAATATCAGTCAAATTTGTGTACATAAACAAATCATTCGATTTGTTTATAAATATTTATTTCATCCCTATACACGTTAAAAATTATATTTTAACTATAAAATATTTTATTCCATTCCACATCGCACAATCAATTTTCACAACACACCAATCAAACAAACAAGTCATCCATGGTCTGTGGATGACGGGTGTCGTGTGCTGCTAAGCACCTTCTGCATCCTAGTATATATTTTAACTAGAAAATAAAATTAAAAGTGAGAAGTTCTCACCTTTGGGTTCCACTCCGTCATTCTTTCATTCTGAATGGTTTGGATTTGTTCGAAATTCCAACGCATCCCTTTCACGCTGTTCATATATAAAAATCATATTTTTATCGCTTCATTCCAATAAATAAAAATCATATTTTTATTTCTACTTCATATATTTTTACATTGCTTCTTTCTATATAAAAATTATATTTTTATATTTCTACTTCTTATATAAAGATCGAATTTTTATTTCGCTTCATATATAATCAAAATCATATTTTTCTCTCGCCATTCTCTATATAAAAAATCACATTTTTATATATAAAGATTGTATTTTTATATCTCTACTACATATGTAAAAATCGCATTTTTATATTCTCTATCATATAAAAATCATATTTTTATTATCCCTATAATATAAAAATCATATTTTTACCTCGCTAGTATATATAAAAAAATCAAACCTTTTCTCTAATAAAAATATAATCTTTTCTAATAAAAATCAAATCTTTAAACAAATAAAGATCTCGCCTTTAGACAAATAAAAATCGTATATTTTTAGTTTTAAAAATAAATATCCTCTCTTTTTATTGTTAAAAATCATTAATTTTTAATGCTATAATATATATAAACAAACTAGATTTTATTTTAAAGATTATCACTTACAAAAAAACAGAAATAAATTAAATAAAAATTAAAAACTTACTATTTTTTTGGGTTCTGGTTGAAGAAAGAGGGAGGGAAAGAACGGAGGGGGCTGAATCAAGGAGGGGAGGGGTGGCGGTCTCCTGGGTGGTGGCTCCAGAGGTGCGGCGCCTCTGATGCAAGCGGCGGTGGTGAATCGTCCCCCCTATCGCGTCGTTCGTTTTTTAATTGATTTTGAAAAGGGTCGTTGACTGAAGGAGTAAGGAGAGAGAGGAGGTAGTTTTATAAATTATATATACATATATTTTATTATTTTAATTCAATAAAGTAACTTTAAATTTCGATCTCCAAACGAGACCCACCACTTATCGTCCCTAGCTAATTACCCCCATTCCGAACACAATGGGATACGTATCGTAAGCCAGTTCAGCTGTTTCGACCAGTTTTTGCCAAAATCAAAATATAAATCTATATATTGAATTTGAACGTACATTTCAATTTGCCGGGGTCACATGCGGACTCTAAAAATTCCCGAAAAATATTTTCTAGCTTCTTATTGACGATACGGTCCTAACAAAACTAATTTCATCAAATTTGGAGACCGTTTGAAAAATGGCCATTTTCTTGTCGATCCAAATTGACTAAAACTGTCAAAACACGTTTTACTTCGCCACGCTCATATATTAACCCCAAAAATTATGAATTTTGGAATCTAACAATAACTTGACATCCCGGATCCAACAAAAGTAGTTTCATCGAAAACTGAGGTCGTTTGCAAAATTTCCATTTTTAAGGGCTATAATTCCATAGCGACTACTCTGAATTTTCAACTGGACATAACTTTTTATTCCCACTATGAAATTTCAATTTTTTGGATTCGTTGGAAAGATATTTTCAATTAGATTCAAATATTTTTGGTTTCACCAAAATCAGGTTTATTTTGAATCCTATACAATGATTTGAAATTTGAAACTGAATTTTTGAACTACCGCGCCATTTTCAATTCCTTTTATAATTAAAAATAAATATTTATATTCTAACGACGATTAAAATAAATATATACATTCCAATTCTATTCAAAATAAATTTCTTGTCGTTATTATTTAAAATAAACCATTTTAAATATTTAAAATTGATCAAAATTGCCAAAATAAAAATTTTAAATTGGTTCGGATTTTCCGGGTTATTACATAACATTTATTAACTCAACTAAACTACTTATTCCTCACTCCTATGCAAACTAGAAACAATGCCTTCGTGGCCTTCATTTGTTGATTCTGACTGGTGGACACTGATTGGACCTTGTCCACGAACTGATGATACTGTTTAATCGAGTATCAAGAGCAACATTATGAGGACATCCATTATGATTTCCCGAATCTTAACCAACTTTGACTTTAGGATCTTTTGGAACCACCTTACAAACCAGTGGTCAAACATGGCTTATTTGTTTAGCCTCCAATCCAATAAGCAAAAGACCAATTCTCAGTTAACCAATTTTTATACAAACTAGAGGTAAACCGACCTTCAGTTGTTCAACCCCTGAATAATCAAAAGGTTGATTTGTATCCTTTTTGTTGTTATTACGGTTATGCAATGGAGGTTTTATTCAGAGAAGATGGAGAAAGCATTGGTCATAGAATCTGGCTATGTCCATTTTGGCCAAACAGATGCGACTATTCAATATGGGTGGACGATGTGCATGGGGAATCACATATGCAAATGAGTGAGAACAGGAGATAAGGTGTCTAGGGAGTGTTGTAGAAGAACTTCCGATTCAACGAAACGTGTAGTTTTTTTGTGTTGTACATTTACTGTGTTTAGTGTTTCTTATCAATGTGCTGAGTTTACGGTTTTTAATATTATTTGAGTTTTGTTTATTCAAGGTTTTCTAACACTTTAGAAATGCAGTCATAACTAACAAACATTAATAAGTACAACCAATAAATGCAGTCACTTTCTTTCGATACATATTCAATAATATGAACAAATATAAGTGTGCTTCTAAAAGAAATGGGAGTACAGTAAATATTGATAGCCAATAACTACAACTACAATGTAACAACCCGTATTTTCAATAACCTGTTATAACATAAATCGAGGCAGAATTTAATTTATAAATCTGAATCAAGGGAAACAGGCTGTGCCATTGCGTTCGTCTCGGAAAAATACGCGAAATAGAGTCCGTGTTTTCGAAAATCGGAGTCCGTATGACCCGATTAAGGCCCAACGAAGTTTTCAGAAAATTTCAAAGTAAAAACAGATTTCAAATTCAAGTTTGAATTTGGAAATTAGGTCAGATTGGGCCAGGCGGGAAAATTCCCGCCAAAGCACCCAAGTCGACAGCCCTGTCGACTTGGGAGTCGACTTGGTTGGACCCAAGTCGACAGCCCTGTCGACTTGGCTGTCGACTTGGTTCAGCCGGGCAGTTTTGCCTGGTGCACCATTTTGGAGTTGTGTTGAGTTTGGGGGCCAGATTCGATTTTGAGGGCTGAGATTGGAACTAGGGTTTAATCCTAAGGCTAGAACTAATCCTAATCTCTATAAATAAGACCCTAACCTAAGCCTAAATCAACATTATTCACTCATACAACTAAACTATGGCAAAATCATTCCTCTCATGGCATCCACTCTCTTCATAAAATTCTAAATAAATTTCTATGAGAGATTTTCCATGCATACAAGTGTTTTCAAGCTTGTATGAGTGTCATTATCTTGCATTCAAGTCAAGTTTCCATATTTGCATCATAAAGCAAGGGTTTTGATCATTTTAGCTCAAGGGTTTTTCTATTGGAGCTTGCATTTTGGGTTTATTTGATTGCATAAGGGCTTTGTCTCAATCTATATATATTTTTGTGTCTTCATAAGAATTGTAAGCCCTTTTCTACTTTCATATTTAAACTCTAAAGTTAATGAATGATGCAAGTTGTGTTTGATCATTATGATATGCAAGTTTACTATGATGTGTTATGCAAGTCTATCATGTTATGTATGCAAGTTTGCTATGTTATGATATGCAAGTTGCCATGTTATGTTATGCAAGTTTGCTATGTTATGATATGCAAGTTGCCATGTTATGTATGCAAGTTTGGGTTGATCATCTTACTCATGTTATCATGTTATGCAAGCTTATCTTGGGTCTATGAGCCTAAAGCTTCAAGCTTTATGCTAAAGGTTGCATTTTGGCAACATGTAAGTTATCATATCTCTTATGATAACTTGCATGTGAGGCTAAATGCGAACTTATGGCCATTTCTACATGTCATTTATCACCATGTATCACCAATATGCTAAGTTTGGTTTTATGCATGCTTTTGAGGCCTAAAATGTAATATGCAAGTATATGAACATATGTACATTTCATATGCCACCATGTTTAACTTGTGGCTTCAACACCTTTATGTCATGATTATGCCAAGTTCCCTCTTTCTATCCTTTATGCGCTATTGCGATATGTAAGCGATGGTATTGCGTTTGGGGTTGGGTAAACTTAAAAGACATAAAAACATAAGATTGGGAATTTACCTATTAAGTTAGGTCTACCCATTGGGAATTTACTTATTAAGTTAGGTCTACCCAAATTCTTGAAAACTTGTAACATGTTTTGGAAACATGATGGACATGACACTTAGAAAATATAAGTGTGACCAACTCAAGGTTGGTTGAGTTTGTAGCGTAAACCTACCTGGAACCGACCGGTTTAACTAGTTGCTACAAACAATAGGACCCAATGTGAGAAGTTGGTCATGTTGTACCTTGAACCCGAGGTTAGACCAAGTTGTGGTGTAAAGCTACCCGGAACCGACCGGCTTAACTAGTAACCGCAACGAAGTCTAATGTGAGAGGTTAAGGCACATTAATTAATTAATGCCTCATGATTAGGGTTTAAGTCATGGTCCACTTAATACTTAATCAATGCGGGCTTGGTAGATTAATCAGTGTTAAGTCGTGAACTCATCGTTACACTTAACCAAGTTAATCCATGATTAGCAAGAGGGTTAAACCGTACTTAACCCACTAGAAAATCCTAGCAATGGGGGTCCACTCCAGCAGTAATCCCAAGTTTGTATCATTAAGACCCTAGGGACTAGGCTAGGGAGGGAGCACGATTACTGGACTTGAGGTAAGTGACCAAAAACGACGGCAGAGTGGTACGCCGGTATAGTTCCGAGCGGACTATGGTCGTGCACATAGTCCGAAGCCGGGGAAAACATGCACGGGTACAAGTAGATCGAGACTGTGCACTTATGTTTATGGTGTCCAGGGGTTGACACCCTAGGGCTTGATACACCCGACGGGAGACCCTGCACAGTCTGACTACAATTATGTTTGGGCCGTATTGACACCAACACGTGACGAGTTAGGCTTAGGGAGCCGATCGATTAGACCGTTTGGTTGGACCTCGTATTAGGGTCACTACATGTTATTGGACCTTGTATTAGGGTCACTTCATGTTATTGGGCCAAAGCTTGGGCCAAGGGATCAATACATGTTTATTCAAGTCATGTTAGTTTGCTAGTACACCTGTGGTGCAAAACCTTAATCCTGTTTATGCGATGACACCTTTATCTACCTTGTTAGTTAATCATCATGCTAGTATGTTGTTATCCTTATGTTCATCCCTGCTTCTCATGTCAGTTAACTTTATTAGTTTACATTGATTGTAGTAGGGCTTACTCAGTCTTTTTGACTGACCTGTTTTCTTTCGCCTCTTTTCTTCCGTCCCCCCCCCCCCCCCCAGGTTCTCAGGGTGGGAATATTGGAGCTTAGCTTGGACTTCTGATCGCTTGCTTGTGGGATTTAGCTCATGTACGGTTCGACATGAAGCTAGCTATGGTTATCACTTATTTTGGGGAAAGTACTTATGTATTTCAGTTTTTCAGTTGATGTTGTTTTTATCTAGACTTGTTTATTTGGAAAGTTGACATTATGTTGTACCAGACTTATTTTGAAATGGTTTGAAATCTTCCGCTGTTTTATCTATGTTATTTACTCTGTTTACATATATACATATGTTCTTGTTCTTCCTTGATATATCATTATGCATGTTTACCTGATTCAAACGCCCCTCCAAAGTCAGAGTGCTTGCAAGAGCCACCCTGGCAGAGGTGGGGTGTTACATTTGGTATCAGAGCATATGGTTTACGAGAAGGAACAAAAAGGTTTTTAAAACTTTTGGAAAACTATTTTCAAAACCAAGTATAAAGTATTTTCCAAAGAAAAGCCTAGTTTATTTTAAAGGCTATTCCCCAAAAAGCCATTAGCAAAAATTCCTTCGTTTTTCCTCCATTCTGAATCTGTCTTTTTCTTCGTTTTCAGTATGGCTGATAACTTTGCTATTCCGGAGGGAGTACACGTACCTGTTTGGTATAAGAGACTTTTGGAGGCTAGGGCGACCGAAGCCGGCCCCGCAGATGTTCCTCCTCCTCCTCCTCCAGTAGTTAATGTTCCTCCTCCTCCTATCGCTGAGGTTCCTCTTCCTCCTCCCCCTCAGCATCCTCAAGCTGACTTCGCAAAGACTTGCAAAGATTTCAAAGCAATGGGTGGCAAAAACTTTCAAGGCACTGAGACTTTTGTAGAGGCCAGAAATTGTTTGAAAGAGACCGAGGATTTATTTGCTATCTTTGGGTTAGGCGATCAGAGGAAGATCTTGTTGGCGGTTTGGCTTATAAAGGATGAAGCCGCTTATTGGTGGGAAGTCACCAATGGTACTAGGCCTGTTGAGACTTGGGCCGATTTCAGGGCAAGGTTCGTGCTTAAGTTTCTATCTTCTGCTGAGGAGAATCTGCAAATGGAGAGGTTCATAACTTTGAAACAATGAGATATGTCTGTCAAGGAATATGTGAACAAGTTCAATCAGTTAGCTCATTTTGGCTTGGATATGGTGAATACTCCCCAGAAGAAGGCTCTTCGTTTTGCTAGAGGATTGAATGAGCCGTTGCAGGGATTGGCTATGTCACATATTCCCCATGGGGCCACGTTTGAGAGCTTGGTTGATATGGCGTTACTTCAGGGAGATGTCAAGAAAGAGATCAAGATGAATGATACTCAAGCCAAGAAGAATGATTCCCAGTGGAAAGGAAATCAGGGTAATCCAAGTGGTCAGAGCAGTCAAGGCAATCAGAACAAGAACAAGAGTCAAGGCAACAAGGGGAACAACAACAAGGGCAAGAACAACAAGGGAAAGTGCCATTATTGCGGTTCAGTTGGGCATCTTATTAAGGATTGTAAGAAGAGGAAAAGGAAGAATGGTGAATGCTTTTTCTGCGGTGAGACTGGACATTTCAGTAAGGATTGCCCGAAGAAGCAAGGGCAAGGCCAGGGTCAGACTCAGCGTGCTGGACCTTCAGGAGGGCAAGTTCATGCTCTCAATGTCGCTCCAGTTCCCGATCGAGGTAGTATTTCTGTTGAGAGCCTTGTATATATTTCTGATTTTCCAGTTCGTACCTTGTTTGATTCTGGTGCATCGCATAGCTTTATCTCATCTGATCTTGTTGATAGTTTGCACCTTAGTACTAGCTTGGTAGATGATCCTGTCTATGTCTCAAATCCTATTGGGGGTTCCGCCCATCTGTCTATGATATGTGGGGATTTGAGGATCTCTATACTGAGTATAGAGTTCTTGTGTAGTGCTTATGTTCTTGGTTTTAGGGGATACGGATTGATATTGGGCATGGATTGGTTGTCCAGATATGGAGCCATCCTTGATTGTGAGCATAGGGTTGTGAGGCTCGTGACTCGCCTCGGAAACACCCTAGAAATTTCTTGTAATCCGAGAGGTCCCGTCATGTTGTGCTATCTTGAATCACTCGACTCGTCAATGGAAACTCTTCAGTCTGTGAGAGTGGTTCGAGAGTATCCGGATGTTTTTGATGAAGTTAGGGGGTTGCCCCCTAAGCTAGAGATTGATTTCCGCATTTATCTGGTGGATAATGCAAAGCCGGTTTCTTTGCCCGTTCGGCACATGGCTCCGCGTGAAAGGCGGGAGCTAAGTAAGCAAGTGAAGGAGTTGCTTGAGAAGAACTTCATTAGACGAAGTATATCTGAATGGGGAGCTCCTGTGGTATTTGCTACCAAGGCAGATGGTTCTCTCCGACTTTGTGTTGACTATCGAGAGTTGAATAAGCTGAATAAGAAGAACAGACACCCGTTACCGAGGATTGATGATCTCTTTGACCAGCTTATCGGTGCTTCTGTTTTCTCTCAGCTTGATCTTGCTACTGGATTCCATCAGCTCAGGGTAGCTGAAGATAGTATAGACAAGACTGCGTTCAGAACGCCAGATGGATTCTTCGAATGGCTTGTCATGCCGTTCGGCTTGACTAATGCACCCGCATATTTCGTGGACTTGATGAGTAGGGTGTTCAGGGAGTTCTTGAACAAGTTTGTCGTGGTCTTCGTAGATGATATTCTGATCTTCTCTAAGGATGAGGAAGAGCACGCAAGGCATCTCTTGGAGGTGATGGATACGCTTAGAGTGCATCAGTTGAAGGCCAAGTTCTCCAAGTGTCACTTTTGGAGAAGGAAAGTTAGATTCCTTGGGCATATAGTATCTAAGCAAGGCTTAGCGGTGGATCCCGCTAAGGTAGTTGCAGTTCAGGATTGGAAGACTCCAAGGAATGCAACCGAAGTGAGAAGTTTTCTAGGTCTTGCAGGCTTTTACCGGAAGTTCATCAAGGACTTCGCGAAGATTTCCGCTCCTCTCACTAAATTGACGAAGAAGAATTTAGTTTTTGCTTGGAGCATAGAATGCGAGCTTGCTTTCCAGAAGCTCAAGAGAGCTCTCACATCAGCACCTGTTCTAGCTTTGCCCGATGGAGGGAAGTTATTTACAGTATACACCGATGCATGTGGCACGGGGTTAGGAGCTGTTCTGATGCAAGAAGGAAGAGTGATATGCTTTGGCGGTAGACAACCCAAAGTGCATGAGAAGAATTATCCCACTCATGACTTAGAGTTGGCAGCAATAGTATATGCACTCAAGGCTTGGCGCCATTATCTTCTGGGAGAAAGATTTGAGCTTTATACCGATCACAAGTCATTGAAGTATCTCTTTTCTCAGAAGGATCTGAATCTGAGGCAACAAAGATGGATGGAATTCTTGGCGTCCTACGATTTTGAGATAGCTTATACCCCTGGCAAGGGGAATGTGGTAGCAGATGCATTGAGTAGAAAAAGGTTGACTCTGAGTCCTCTATTCGTTGAGATGAAGAATTTGGAGTATGTGGCAACCTTTGATTTCTCTTTGGCGATTGAGTCGTTGGCCGGTTCTTTAGCATCTCTGGAACTCAGACCTACCCTTCTTGATCAAGTTGGGGCTTCGCAGAGAGAAGACCCTCAGATAGTTGAGATTATGGATAAGCTGATTCGAGGAGACGCGTCTAGTCATCTCGCTCGATATTCTATTGATGACAAGGGTTGGCTGAGGAGAGACGGAAGGTTATGTGTTCCAATGGTAGAAGATTTAGTAAGAAAAGTTCTTGAGGAAGCGCATCGCTCTAAGTTGACTATACATCCGGGCGGAGATAAGATGTATAAAGATATGAAGCGCATTTTCTTTTGGCCTGGGATGAAGAAGGATGTGGTTGAGTTTGTCTCTAGATGTATCATTTGCCAGCAAGTTAAGGCCGAGTCGAAGAAGCCCGGTGGGCTATTGCATCCTCTAGACGTTCCACTATGGAAGTGGTCCATGGATTTCATCGATGGGCTACCAAGGTCAAGGAAAGGGAATACGAGCATTTGCGTTATTGTGGATAGACTTACGAAGAGTGCTCATTTCATTCCGATGAAGAGCAAGAGGACCGCATCTTGGCTAGCGTCTGTATATCTTCGTGAGATTGTGAGACTACATGGAGTCCCTTCTAGTATAGTCAGTGACCGTGACCCAATCTTTACAAGTCAATTCTGGAATAGCTTGCAAGAAGCTATGGGCACAAGGTTGAATCTAAGTACGGCTTATCACCCACAGACGGACGGTCAAACCGAAAGGGTGAATAGGGTACTCGAGGATCTGTTGAGGCTTTGTATTCTGGATTTTGGTGGTACTTGGGAAGACCATCTTCCTCTTGTTGAGTTTGCATATAATAACAGTTATCAGGCAAGCATAGGGATGGCACCATTTGAAGCTTTATATGGGAGGCCGTGCAAGTCGCCTACATGTTGGTGGGAGACTACAGATGAGCTTATACTTGGGCCTGATATGATCAGAGATACATCCGAGAAGGTCGAGTTGATTCGGAGATGGATGAAAGCGGCCCAAGACCGACAGAAATCCTACGCTGATAAGCGAAGAACTGATTTGGAGTTTGATGTTGGGGATATGGTTTTCGCGAAGGTTTCTCCTTTGCAGAATGTGGTCTGATTTGGAGCCGTTGGGAAGTTAGCACCGAGGTTTGTTGGACCATTCCCTATTATAGAGAGGATCGGGCAGATGGCTTATAGAGTGGAGTTGCCCGAGAAGCTTGCCGGAGTACACGATGTTTTTCATGTCTCGCATCTCCGGAAGTGTTTACATGAATCAGCAGAGGTTGTTGAGCCAAGTGTTCTGAAAGAGGTGGAAGTGGAGAAAGAGGCTACCTTGAGGAGAGCTCCGATTCGTATCTTGGGGACGGAGACCAAGAAGCTAAGGAATCGAGAGGTCAAGTTGGTGAAGGTTCAATGGGGTGAAGCCGAAGAAGACGCAACTTGGGAAACCGAGGAGAAGATGCATGGGCTTTATCCATTTCTTTTTGAGGGTACACTCTCAATCTCTTTTCTTTGTTAGCATATCTTTCTCTTTGCTATCCATTTTTATCTAGTTTATCGTGTTAATCTTGTCATGAGAACCTTAGGTAGAAACCCTTTGGATGAAACATGTGTTTGAAACATGTTATGCTTGATGTTTGCAAGTGGTTGCAAGTGTTTGCAAGTGGTTACTCGTGGATGCATTATACACGTTAGGCACTAGATCGGCTCACACACTCCTCATATTGCATATGCATGAGTGTTTATGCTTATTCATGGATGAAAATTTTTGTGTTATCACATGGATGTTGCATATGGATGTATGTTATGTGCACACATATAGATGTTATACATTATGTTAGGAATTGCATACATATGGATTCATTTCACTAACATAATTTGCATTTATGATATTTGCATTAGATAAGTACATATACACACACCTTTGCATATGTTCATACAACATTTAGAATCTTGTAAGGACAATGATTGCTCGTGGATGATGTTTTGAGTAGATGGATGTTGGATGGTAGGATACATTCTTCCTAACTTGGAGATTTCGGGGACGAAATCCTTTAAGGAGGGGAAAATGTAACAACCCGTATTTTCAATAACCTGTTATAACATAAATCGAGGCAGAATTTAATTTATAATTCTGAATCAAGGGAAACGGGCTGTGCCATTGCGTTCGTCTTGGAAAAATACGCGAAATAGAGTCCGAGTTTTCGAAAATCGGAGTCCGTATGACCCGATTAAGGCCCAACGAAGTTTTCAGAAAATTTCAAAGTAAAAACAGATTTCAAATTCAAGTTTGAATTTGGAAATTAGGTCAGATTGGGCCAGGCGGGAAAATTCCCGCCAAGAGTCGACTTGGTTGGACCCAAGTCGACAGCCCTGTCGACTTGGCTGTCGACTTGGTTCAGCCGGGCAGTTTTGCCTGGTGCACCATTTTGGAGTTGTGTTGAGTTTGGGGGCCAGATTCGATTTTGAGGGCTGAGATTGGAACTAGGGTTTAATCCTAAGGCTAGAACTAATCCTAATCTCTATAAATAAGACCCTAACCTAAGCCTAAATCAACATTATTCACTCATACAACTAAACTATGGCAAAATCATTCCTCTCATGGCATCCACTCTCTTCATAAAATTCTAAATAAATTTCTATGAGAGTTTTTCCATGCATACAAGTGTTTTCAAGCTTGTATGAGTGTCATTATCTTGCATTCAAGTCAAGTTTCCATATTTGCATCATAAAGCAAGGGTTTTGATCATTTTAGCTCAAGGGTTTTTCTATTGGAGCTTGCATTTTGGGTTTATTTGATTGCATAAGGGCTTTGTCTCAATCTATATATATTTTTGTGTCTTCATAAGAATTGTAAGCCCTTTTCTACTTTCATATTTAAACTCTAAAGTTAATGAATGATGCAAGTTGTGTTTGATCATTATGATATGCAAGTTTACTATGATGTGTTATGCAAGTCTATCATGTTATGTATGCAAGTTTGCTATGTTATGATATGCAAGTTTCCATGTTATGTTATGCAAGTTTGCTATGTTATGATATGCAAGTTGCCATGTTATGTATGCAAGTTTGGGATGATCATCTTACTCATGTTATCATGTTATGCAAGCTTATCTTGGGTCTATGAGCCTAAAGCTTCAAGCTTTATGCTAAAGGTTGCATTTTGGCAACATGTAAGTTATCATATCTCTTATGATAACTTGCATGTGAGGCTAAATGCGAACTTATGGCCATTTCTACATGTCATTTATCACCATGTATCACCAATATGCTAAGTTTGGTTTTATGCATGCTTTTGAGGCCTAAAATGTAATATGCAAGTATATGAACATATGTACATTTCATATGCCACCATGTTTAACTTGTGGCTTCAACACCTTTATGTCATGATTATGCCAAGTTCCCTCTTTCTATCCTTTATGCGCTATTGCGATATGCAAGCGATGGGATTGCGTTTGGGGTTGGGTAAACTTAAAAGACATAAAAACATAAGATTGGGAATTTACCTATTAAGTTAGGTCTACCCATTGGGAATTTACCTATTAAGTTAGGTCTACCCAAATTCTTGAAAACTTGTAACATGTTTTGGAAACATGATGGACATGACACTTAGAAAATATAAGTGTGACCAACTCGAGGTTGGGTTGAGTTTGTAGCGTAAACCTACCCGGAACCGACCGGCTTAACTTGTTGCTACAAACAATAGGACCCAATGTGAGAAGTTGGTCATGTTGTACCTTGAACCCGAGGTTAGACCAAGTTGTGGTGTAAAGCTACCCGGAACCGACCGGCTTAACTAGTAACCGCAACGAAGTCTAATGTGAGAGGTTAAGGCACATTAATTAATTAATGCCTCATGATTAGGGTTTAAGTCATGGTCCACTTAATACTTAATCAATGCGGGCTTGGTAGATTAATCAGGGGTAAGTCATGAACTCATCGTTACACTTAACCAAGTTAATCCATGATTAGCAAGAGGGTTAAACCGTACTTAACCCACTAGAAAATCCTAGCAATGGGGTTCCACTCCAGCAGTAATCCCAAGTTTGTATCATTAAGACCCTAGGGACTAGGCTAGGGAGGGAGCACGATTACTGGACTTGAGGTAAGTGACCAAAAACGACGGCAGAGTGGTACGCCGGTGTAGTTCCGGGTGGACTATGGTCGTGCACATAGTCCGAAGCCGGGGAAAACATGCACGGGTACCAGTAGATCGAGACTGTGCACTTATGTTTATGGTGTCCAGGGGTTGACACCCTAGGCCTTGATACACCCGACGGGAGACCCTGCACAGTCTGACTACAATTATGTTTGGGCCGTATTGACACCAACACATGACGAGTTAGGCTTAGGGAGCCGATCGATTAGACCGTTTGGTTGGACCTCGTATTAGGGTCACTTCATGTTATTGGACCTCGTATTAGGGTCACTTCATGTTATTTGGCCAAAGCTTGGGCCAAGGGATTAATACATGTTTATTCAAGTCATGTTAGTTTGCTAGTACACCTGTGGTGCAAAACCTTAATCCTGATTATGCGATGACACCTTTATCTACCTTGTTAGTTAATCATCATGCTAGTATGTTGTTATCCTTATGTTCATCCCTGCTTCTCATGTCAGTTAACTTTATTAGTTTACATTGATTGTAGTAGGGCTTACTCAGTCTTTTTGACTGACCTGTTTTCTTTCGCCTCTTTTCTTCCGTTCCCCCCCTAGGTTCTCAGGGTGGGAATATTGGAGCTTAGCTTGGACTTCTGATTGCTTGCTTGTGGGATTTAGCTCATGTACGGTTCGACATGAAGCTAGCTATGGTTATCACTTATTTTGGGGATAGTACTTATGTATTTCAGTTTTTCAGTTGATGTTGTTTTTATCTAGACTTGTTTATTTGGAAAGTTGACATTATGTTGTACCAGACTTGTTTTGAAATGGTTTGAAATCTTCCGCTGTTTTATCTATGTTATTTACTCTGTTTACATATATACATACGTTCTTGTTCTGCCTTGATATATCATTATGCATGTTTACCTGATTCAAACGCCCCTCCAAAGTCAGAGTGCTTGCAAGAGCCACCCTGGAAGAGGTGGGGTGTTACATACAATTAATAGTAAAGGAATTACTAATATGTAAGCCATGGGAAATAACTAGTAAAAATAAAAGATATGATATAAATGCTGCAATTACATACAAGAATTGTGATAGTAATAGTGACAATAACACAGGAAGCACTCCAATTACTAAAAATAATTGATTGAAATACTAAATGTACATGCAAAAAAGCTACTAAAATGTACTAAGATAAAATACAATGATCCATGCAATGGTAACAGAAATGTCTAATACGTGAACTAGGGCTCATCAAACTGGTATGTATCATCGAAGAGAGGAACCACATGCTAGCCATCATCGTCGTCGACTCTCGGTCGAGAATGATATCGCTGCTCATCAATTGTAGTAAGCTCGTTAATATGAGGAGTCAACTCCCTAAGCCCCGTCGGTGTTTACCATACATCACCGGTCGAATCCCCATCTCCATCTAGAATAAATCCTCATAAAGAAATACGGCTGGATCTGGATATTGCCTAACCTCTAATCATGGAATATCAGCATATCTATCAACTGCATAAGTAGTGGGTGTTCCAAACGGTCCAACCGTAATCAAGTATTTCACAAGGCACTGGAGGCTGGTAAACTTGAGCACTCTATGAAATGTCCTGAAAAACGTAAAGGATAAGTCCACTCCGAATAGCTGAAGGACCAATAAAATCAACTTAAGCGGCATGCAAAAAATTTGCCGTATGTGATGGGGTATAATAATGATGCCGATATAAATGTAGTCCTTACCCATAATAATGAAGTTACTAGTTGGCCACCACTCCCTTATGTGCTGCTGTAAGTCAGTGCTAAAGTAAGCGATTAAATGAGTTGTACCTTTGTTTTGATCATTAGCAACAAAATCACCATCCAATATCTATCCCCAACACTGCTCCCCCAAGTACCAGTAGCAACCTAAAATAGGTAGAGATGATACCAATGGAAAGCGTCTTCCAAAAAGAAAACTAGCTTACACTACGCTTGTAAGATCCAAAAACTTTAACCAATTAAAATTGGAATTTGAATTTGAAATAAATATATATGGTTAAAAAGTTTTAATAATTTTGATAAGTTAGATGATATATTTTATTTGAATTATAAATGAGAATGATTATTAATGAGTTTGGATTTATTGATACTATTTGTCGTTCGATCAGATTTGTCAAACCATAACATGAATTAGTAGCAATAGAATTAAGCGTTTCTCTTAGTTTTCATAGCATTTAAGGGAAAATACTACCAAAAATTCACCTTCTCTTCTTAAGACAAGTGTATGGACACTTGTAATTTTGTACGTAAGCTTTCATGCATGGTTTCCACTTGTCCCCTTATGTGTCTTTACCTACTTACTCCTCCTTTCCTATATAAGGAGCTCTTTACTTCATTTTGCATCATCCATTTTCAATTTTCCTACCTTCCTTCTTCTTAAGCTTATTGCCATGGTTTCCATGGCACATAAGTCTTCCTCTTTTCCACCACCACCTTGCCAAAGTTCGTCATCCTCCTCCTCCTCCTCTTATAATATAAAGAGAGAGAGAGAGAGAGAGAGAGAGAGAGATAACAGGTACTATATATCATGTTTCTCATATATTTCCACCACCACCTTGCCAAAGTTCGTCATCCTCCTCCTCCTCTCATATATTTCATAAAATTAAACGATATGTTTCTCATATATCATGTCTATGCTTGTAACAGGTACTATATATGTCGTCTCGCAGATATAACTCTTCTCATTCTGGATCTTCCGCCTCTTCCTCTTAAATAGGGACTTGTCCTCCTTCACCAGGTGTTGATGGCAGCGGTCCATCTTAAGAAATAGCACGTCATGTTGTATGGTTGCAGACTAAAGCCAATGGAGAGTAAGTAATAAGTTTCGAAGCTAAATTTCCTTTCTGTGCAATCTATTATACATATAGTAGTCATGAATATTAAATGTTTTTTCTTTATAATGAGTGGTTTTGAGCATAAGCTGTCTGGTATAGTTCTTGGTATCTCCCGACAGGCACATATGTGTCGCATAACCGTAGGTTGACGAAATGGTTGAAGATTCTAGGTAAAATGAGAGAGAGACCATTTGGTAGGACTTCTTGGTAAGTGCGAATTTACATTGTTAATTTATAGATTAAATTTTAATAGACATGCATGCTGCTTACAACATGTGAATAAATTCTTTCTTAAATTGTGATATGTCATTTATTGCATTATATAGGCATGCACACTATTTTGCTATGTATTTTACTTCTTTGGTTTAAATATCAATTCATATTTATAAGGAACATTTTATATATTGCCATGTTATTTATAAAACACTTCCATGTTTATACCATTTACAAAAATGTATAACTTTTATTTCTCAAGCATGTAGGGTGAAGTGGACTTCAAAAGGATAATCTTGCCTTTATATAGCACCACTGGAACAACAAAATTGCAAAGAATTGTAGAGAAATAGTAGCTGATATCAAAAAATAGGGAAGAAGCCAAATTGGATGGGAGTTTCTAAATGGGATGATTGGGTCAAATTGTGGGGGCAATGAGGAGCTTTAGGTAAATTTATCACATATTTAGTTTAAATTGCTTTGTGCATTTAATGCATAAATTAGAACTGTAGAATGTTATTTACAATTTAAATTTGCAGAGGGAGTCAGAGAGAACCAGATGAATTGTAACACCCCACCTCCGTTAAGGTCACTCACAAAGGGAATGCCTTAACTTTGGTGGAGCATTTTAGTAAACAGAACAGAAACTTACAAGACAGATAAAACAGTACTTGAAATTTTTTAACTTTATTACAGCGAAAACATAAATCAATATGGTTACATCCTTTCAAATCTCAAAATTCAAGTACAAAATATCAGTCTTGTACAAAAGCCTTCAAAATGCATTGTTTAAAATCATAATCCCCATAGAATGGAAGATATACAGAGCCAAGCCATACTTTAAGCACTTCAAGCAAAGAGAAATCCGGATCAAGCTAAAGTATTCCCTCCTTGAATAACCGGGGGGGGGGGGGGGGGACGGAAGAAAGGAGGCGAAACAACAAGGGTCAGACAAAAAGTCTGGCAAGTCCAGTGACATTCAGCATATGAACAGATAATAATAATAATATGACATGAACATAAAACTGGATGAGGGATAACTGTAACAGGTATAGCAGATATAACAGAAGAACAGAATGACATAAACTATTGCTTTACACTTCTCTGCACTAATACTAGTATAACAGAATTAGGTGTCACCCTAATGTCTAAACTAAAACAGGAACGGGTACAGAATAATTTAACAGAAACAGAATGCTAATAATGGGCCTTTACTACCCGATCAGAAACAGACAGAAGCAGATTAATCCCTACGGAAACAGAATGTAGAATTAGGTGTACACTAGTAATGGGCCTTTACCACCCGAACAGACGGTACCACACAGAAACAGACAGGTGTTACCACCCAACAGAAACAGACAGTACCAACAGAAACAGACAGAACTAAGTGTACCCTAAAACCCTACCCCAAGCGATCGGCTCCCTAATACATAAATATCCTGTGTCGGCCCCACAGTAGGGTGTATCACTCCCTAAAGTGACAACCAATTGGCACAGACCTATTTACAGATGTCACGGCGTCTTACATCCTCAGAGGCAGACCGGGATCCATGCACGCACATGACCCAGTTGGAACGCACCATCAACACCCCTCGCCATTATCAGAATGAACCACTTATAATTAGTTCAGTAAGCGTGCCCGGACCCTACCTACTGTTGGGTCAAAGTTTTGATACCAGAAAGGGTTAATGACTAATATGGGTCCCAAACAACAGATGACACAAGTAATTCCCCTCCTAACCTTGTGTCCCCAGACTAACAGATTTCAGATTAACTTGTTTACAAGTTCAAACATACAGAATTCAGATCAACTAGTTCACAGACAAGTTTTCAGACTAACGGATCAGATATACAGATTTAACAGACTTACCGATTAACCAGTTACAAATTAACAGACTTACAGATTTGTCTAACTTTGTAATTGGGCCTACAGATTCACAGAACAGATTTATTAAATTCATCAGTCTAGTGGGTTTAATCCTATCCGCCCAACACGGTTTAGACATCATATTTATCTCAGATTTTCATTAATTAAATATTAATGCCCAAACCTCTCACATTAGACTGACAGTTTGCGGCTACTGGTTAGGCCGGTTGGTTCCGGGCAGATTTCTGTCGCAAACTGAGTCTAACCTCGGGTTTCAAGCACGTTATGACTAACTTCTCACATTAGAACCTATTGTTTGCGGCCACTGGAATATGCCGGGCGGTTCCGGGCAGAATTACGCCGCAAACTCATTCTAACCTCGAGTTAGCCATGTTTATCTTTGCGGCCAATTAATTAATGATTTACCATTTATACCCACGCCTAATATACATGTCAATTATTCATAGCTAATTCAGATTATGTCAATAATAGACTGAATATATCAACTAAACAGATAATAGGTTTAGGTGACTTAACGGATTCAGCAAATTAAACAACTAACAGATAACAGATTAGGCATCTCAACAGATTTAGGTTGGCATTTTTAACAGAATTAGCAAATGACAGATTTGGCAGATGAACAGATCTAGCAGACTAGGTAGTAGGGCAGAATAGCAGATTAAGCAATATAACAGAACTAGCAGATTAGGAAAATATAGCAGAACTAGCAAATTAGGCAAATATAACAGATTTAATCATTCCTTAAAGTTTCACAACATATCTTGCCTAATTATAAATCTTGCCTAAGTTCACATGCATAAATAATAGTCATGATTCACAATATGTTCATATACCCCATGTTTGCGTTAAATTTGCATGTCACAGATTATTGTCATAATTTACATGTCCCAATTTAGTTCAACTTGCCTAGTACAAAAGATTCACATATAAATTATACCAAATATAGCTATTGACAAAAATCTCCTACTTAGGTATTATTCATATTTGATAGATATCCTACTTTAATGTAAATCTTTATACCTAAACCATATTCTCCTTATCTCAAGTCATATGTTAACATACCATGGTTCCTCTTCTTCCAATTCACATAATATGCATAGATCTAAATCTAGTTTACAACCTATGTCCTTTTTCTTAAATCAGTCACAGATTAACCAAAATTCTCAAGTCGTATGTTCAATAGTCTTTATGCCACAAACTCAAGTCATAGGTTCAATTATATACCTTTTTATGTTGTGTCCACAAATCATATGTTCAATACCTTTTTATGTTATAAACATAACATGTCAAATCATCTCAGATTTATGTTCTAGCTACAGTCCATGTTCTTTCCTCAAATCAGTCACCTATTGGCCATGCAAAATTCATGCATCATTCATTTTACTGTCCCAAACATTTTAGCGTATGTTAATCTCTTATGAGATTGGCTCAGGCTCGTGGTAGCCTGGCTATAGAACAGAAAGAGGAAAGAGGTACAGAATAAGATAAATCAAATCAGAACAGAACAGATATAACCTCAGATTCAGATTTAGAATTCATGTCACAATCAAAATTAACGTTTATAGCGGAGAATAACTGTACTTGCCTTGGTTGGATTAAAGAAAGAACTTTAGTTGTTGCAGAATTATTGCAGAAGCTTTTATCTCAAATTTGAATCGAATTGCTTAGGTTGATGTTGATTAGCTTCTAGTTTTGATTCCAGCAGAGTAGCGACGCCATTTTCATTTTTATTAGAACAGAGGCAGAGAAGAAGCAGAATAGAATTGTGTGCAGAGAAGGCTGGGTTTGGGGCTGTTTAAATAGGTTTAGGCAGACGAATCTAGACAGAAAACGAGACCAGATACATCAGAACGCACCCAGGCAGAAAAGCAGATTCGGGAGGCAGGTCGACCCCCAGGTCGACACTAGGGTCAACTCTAGGGTCGACCCCCTGGGGGCAGGTCGACTCTAGGGTCGACTCTAGGGTCGACCCCCTGGGGCAGGTCGACTCTAGGGTCGACTCCCCAGTCGACCTGGTCTGTGCTGTTTAATTTTTTTTTTGAACTTTGGAAGGCCATAACTTGGTCATATGGACTCCGATTTACGAAATTTCGGACTCTATTTCGCATATTTTTCCGAGACGAACGCAATGGCACAACCCATTTCCCTTGATTCTGATTTTATATTTTAATTATACTCAGATTTGTAATTCTTAAGTTCACAGAAAATACGGGGTGTTACATTCTCCCCTCCTTAAAGGATTTCGTCCCCGAAATCTTCAAGTTAAGAAGAATGTGTCCTACCATCCAATCACTCATCTACTCAGTCATCATCCACAAGCATCCATTGTCCTTAGAAATTTCTAGTGCTGTATGAACATTTGCAAAAGTGTGTGTATATGTTCCTAATCTAATGCAAAGATCAGGCGGTCTACTGATTCAGTTGACCTCCTTAATGCGAATTATGTCAGTGCCATGAGTCCAATATGTATGCAATTTTCCTATTTGATACATATCATTTCTATATGAGGGCACAACCATCCACTCATATGCAACATCCATGTGCTGATTCAACCATTTTGCATCCATAAAAATTTAAAATGCTCACACATCCATATGCTGTATGAGAGTGTTTACGAGCCGATCTAGTGCCTAGTGTGTGTATATGCGTCCACGAGCAACCACTAGCAACCACTTGCATCCACTTGCAACCATCAAACATAACATGTCTCAAACACATGTTTACACCCATTAGTTTCTACCTAAAGTTCGAAGACTCGATCGATAGGATACAGTCGAATGATGGAGGTGAGTACAGATAGAACGAAAACTTGGTTCCCATTAGACATGGGTCCTAAGTATCGGCCCCAAAGACCGAGACCGACATCAAATTGACACCCAGAGGATTACCTTCTTTAGACAATGTAAAAACTGGAAATCTTATTAGAAGTATTCAAATATTTACAGACTACTGGTACAGATCAGGTTCCCTAATGATTCTTCGGAAGCTAAGCATGATAAAATCATATCCCACAAAACTCAGAATATATGCGTCATATTTGACGCCTAACACAGATATCCCTCAAACCTTAACTTAAAACAGATGAGTCATACCCTTTATGGGTCTGAGTCTACAGCAGAATTAGAAACAATACTAGTATTCAAGTGCAGAGTATCAAGTACAAAATCAGAAAGAGTCTTAACTCCATAACCAGATAAGAAAATTAAACCTTCTACAGAAATTTTCCCTATTTCTATCCTATCCACTAGCCTTGAGAGTGTTTGCCTGCCCTCCAGAAGTTGGTCCTGTCCTCTGTCCTTGCCTTCGTTTCTTCGGGCAGTCCCTAGTAAAGTGCCCCATCTCACCACAGTTGAAGCAAGCACCCTCCCCTTCCTCTTTCGGTAATCCTTATTCAGATGAGTCGAGCTTCCCTAAGTAAAACACTTTCCTCCTCCTTATCTTCAAACTTTCCTTCCTTCTTTTGTGTTTCCCTTTTGCCTCCAATGTGAACTAAGTCTATATGAGTTTCTCACCTTTGGGTTGTGCTCCTTAGCCAAACCTCATCATTCTCATCTTTACTATCCTTGTGTAACATGTTGACCAATCCCTCGAAAGCTGCCTCCATCACCCGGAAAAATCCTTCAAAGCTCTAAAGAAAACTAGCCGCAGGTGAAACTACAACAACTATCGATGGAAGTCGGGAACTACTTTGCCCTTCGACGAGGTTACCTCCCAGAAAGCCGGGAGCCCCAGAGACTCAAGAAAGAAGGAAACAAGGATTCAAGCAGAGGATCAAAAGATAGATATATGGCTTAGGGGACTATGTTTTTCAAAATAAGCTTTACTTTTGAAAATACTTCCTTTTCAAAACCTTTTTGAAAATAGTTTTAAAAAAATTCTTTATCAAATCTGGTAACCTTCAGCTCTGATACCAAGTGTAACACCCCACCTCCGTTAAGGTCACTCACAAAGGGAATGCCTCAACTTTGGTGGAGCATTTTAGTAAACAGAACAGAAACTTACAAGACAGATAAAACAGTACTTGAAATTTTTTAACTTTATTACAGCGGAAACATAAATCAATATGGTTACATCCTTTCAAATCTCAGAATTCAAGTACAAAATATCAGTTTTGTACAAAAGCCTTCAAAATGCATGGTTTAAAATAATAATCCCCATAGAACGGAAGCTATACAGAGCCAAGCCATACTTTAAGCACTTCAAGCAAAGAGAAATCTGGATCAAGCTAAAGTATTCCCTCCTTGAATAACCTGGGAGGGGGGGAACGGAAGAAAGGAGGCGAAACAACAAGGGTCAGACAAAAAGTCTGGCAAGTCCAGTGACATTCAGCATATGAACAGATAATAATAATAATAATATGACATGAACATAAAACTGGATGAGGGATAACTGTAACACGTATAGCAGATATAACAGAAGAACAGAATGACATAAACTATTGCTTTACACTTCTCTACACTAATACTAGTATAACAGAATTAGGTGTCACCCTAATGTCTAAACTGAAACATGAACGGGTACAGAATAATTTAACAGAAACAGAATGCTAATAATGGGCCTTTACTACCCGATCAGAAACAGACAGAAGCAGAAACGGATTAATCCCTACGGAAAAAGAATGTAGAATTAGGTGTACACTAGTAATGGGCCTTTACCACCCGAACAGACGGTACCACACAGAAACAGACAGGTGTTACCACCCAACAGAAACAGACAGTACCAACAGAAACAGACAGAACTAAGTGTACCCTAAAACCCTACCCCAAGCGGTCGGCTCCCTAATACATAAATATCCTGTGTCGGCCCCACAGTAAGGTGTATCACTCCCTAAAGTGACAACCAATTGGCACAGACCTATTTACAGATGTCACGGCATCTTACATCCTCAGAGGCAGACCGGGATCCATGCACGCACATGACCCGGTTGGAACGCACCATCAACACCCCTCGCCATTATCAGAATGAACTACTTATAATTAGTTCAGTAAGCGTGCCCGGACCGTACCTACTGTTGGGTCAAAGTTTTGATACCAGAAAGGGTTACTGACTAATATGGGTCCCAAACAACAGATGACACAAGTAATTCCCCTCCTAACCTTGTGTCCCCAGACTAACAGATTTCAGATTAACTTGTTTACAAGTTCAAACATACAAAATTCAGATCAACTAGTCCACAGACAAGTTTTCAGACTAACGGATCAGATATACAGATTTAACAGACTTACCGATTAACCAGTTACAGATTAACAGACTTACAGATTTGTCTAACTTTGTAATTGGGCCTACAGATTCATAGAACAGATTTATTAAATTCATCAGTCTAGTGGGTTTAATCCTATCCGCCCAACATGGTTTAGACATCATATTTATCTCAGATTTTCATTAATTAAATATTAATGCCCAAACCTCTCACATTAGACTGACAGTTTGCGGCTACTGGTTAGGCCGGTTGGTTCCGGGCAGATTTCTGTCGCAAACTGAGTCTAACCTCGGGTTTCAAGCACGTTATGACTAACTTCTCACATTAGAACCTATTGTTTGCGGCCACTGGAATATGCCGGGCGGTTCCGGGCAGAATTACGCCGCAAACTCATTCTAACCTCGAGTTAGCCATGTTTATCTTTGCGGCCAATTAATTAATGATTTACCATTTATACCCACGCCTAATATACATGTAAATTATTCATAGCTAATTCAGATTATGTCAATAACAGACTGAATATATCAACTTAGCATATAACAGGTTTAGGCGACTTAACGGATTCAGCAAATTAAACCACTAGCAGATTTAGCAGATAACAGATTAGGCATCTCAACAGATTTAGGTTGGCATTTTTAACAGAATTAACAAATGACAGATTTGGCAGATGAACAGATCTAGCAGACTAGGCAGTAGGGCAGAATAGCAGATTAAGCAATATAACAGAACTAGCAGATTAGGAAAATATAGCAGAACTAGCAAATTAGGCAAATATAACAGATTTAATCATTCCTTAAAGTTTCACAACATATCTTGCCTAATTATAAATCTTGCCTAAGTTCACATGCATAAATAATAGTCATGATTCACAATATGTTCATATACCCCATGTTTGCGTTAAATTTGCATGTCACATATTATGGTCATAATTTACATGTCCCAATTTAATTCAACTTGCCTAGTACAAAAGATTCACATATAAATTATACCAAGTATAGCTATTGACAAAAATCTCCTACTTAGGTATTATTCATATTTGATAGATATCCTACTTTAATGTAAATCTTTATACCTAAACCATATTCTCCTTATCTCAAGTCATATGTTAACATACCATGGTTCCTCTTCTTCCAATTCACAGAATATGCATAGATCTAAATCTAGTTTACAATCTATGTCCTTTTTCTTAAATCAGTCACAGATTAACCAACTTCTCAAGTCGTATGTTCAATAGTCTTTATGCCATAAACTCAAGTCATAGGTTCAATTATATAACTTTTTATGTTGTGTCCACAAATCATATGTTCAATACCTTTTTATGTTATAAACATAACATGTCAAATCATCTCAGATTTATGTTCTAGCTACAGTTCATGTTCTTTCCTCAAATCAGTCACCTATTGGCCATGCAAAATTCATGCATCATTCATTTTACTGTCCCAAACATTTTAGCGTATGTTAATCTCTTATGAGATTGGCTCAGGCTCGTGGTAGCCTGGCTATAGAACAGAAAGAGGAAAGAGGTACAGAATAAGATAAATCAAATCAAAACAAAACAGATATAACCTCAGATTCAGATTTAGAATTCATGTCACAATCAAAATTTACGTTTATAGCGGAGAATAACTGTACTTGCCTTGGTTGGATTAAAGAAAGAACTTTAGTTGTTGCAGAATTATGGCAGAAGCTTTTATCTCAAATTTGAATCGAATTGCTTAGGTTGATGTTGATTAGCTTCTAGTTTTGATTCCAGCAGAGTAGCGACGCCATTTTCATTTTTATTAGAACAGAGGCAGAGAAGAAGCAGAATAGAATTGTGTGCAGAGAAGGCTGGGTTTGGGGCTGTTTAAATAGGTTTAGGCAGACGAATCTAGATAGAAAACGAGACCAGATACATCAGAACGCACCCAGGTAGAAAAGCAGATTCGGGAGGGAGGTCGACCCCCAGGTCGACACTAGGGTCGACTCTAGGGTCGACTCTAGGGTCAACCCCCTGGGGGCAGGTCGACTCTAGGGACGACTCTAGGGTCGACTCCCCAGTCGAGCTGGTCTGTGCTGTTTAATTTTTTTTCCTGAACTTTGGAAGGCCATAACTTGGTCATATGGACTCCGATTTACGAAATTTCGGACTCTATTTCGCGTATTTTTCCGAGACGAACGCAATGGCACAACCCGTTTCCCTTGATTCTGATTTTATATTTTAATTATACTCAGATTTGTAATTCTTAAGTTCACAGAAAATACGGGGTGTTACATGAATAAAAGAAAGAACCCGGTCACACATTGCGGGATTCCAATTTGTTCCAACATCACTGCGATGACTTGGGTAATTTATTAATTAATATAATAAACAGCTATCACATTTTTATATTTTAAGTTACAAGTTGTTAAAAGATAGGTAGTGTAACGATATATAATATATTGTATGTGCATATTTTAGGAAAGTGGGAGCAGTGCTCCTGTGTCTTATTGGGATGATTTCACTCATACTCATACGATGAGTCAGACCAACGATTCAGGCAAAATTTCGTACTCTTGGGATCATGATCATAAGCAAATGCCGCATATGTAAGTATAATATCACTAACTTAAAGGCTATAATTTGATTAAAATAATTTTGTGTAAAGTTCAACTGCCTTGTGCATTATAGCAAAAATTCTAGCAAACACGAGAAAAGATACTGGAGGACACCAAACGAGCTTGACTGCTGATGAAGAGGTTCCACTTTTTAGGCTATCATGGATCCACCGACCTACAATAGGCGCTATGAATTTGGAAACCAAGCGGTAATTTTAAATTATATTTATGTGAATAACGCTTATAATATTGGAAATGTCATTGACAATTTTTTTTATTGCAGACTAATACACCTCAGAAGGCATCAAAGGGCTCTAGACAAAGCGGTGATTGCATAGCTATGAACCCAAATCGTTGAGCTTGAGGAGCATGATTGTCACCGTGATGTGCAGATAGAGAGTAGTTAAACCAATGTTTGACGGAGATTATAGAGCAGTATGTGAGGCCGCCTTTATCTAGTGGTTCTTGGGGGTGGGGGACGATGTGTGATTTGAGATATGTTTTGTTGTATATACATATATGCTTTAAGAGGGTTGGGATTTGGTTGGTACATTGTGATGGATTGTATATATTGTTGTTGGTTTGGATGGCTGTTTAAACGTTGGTTTCGATGATGGTTTATATATTAGTTTGGATGTTGGTATAAATGTTGGTTTTGATGATGGTTTGTATGTTGATTTGTTATGTTTTTTTGGTTGTTGGTTTGGTTGTTGTATATATTGGATTATTTCTTATATATTGGATTATATGTGTAACGACCCAAACTTCCCAGTAAAGGAAAGACTGGATTGCTTTGAGAACAACACACATCAGAACACAAACTGAAGAACATTTTATTGTTGATTACAACAATTACATCAGAGTACAAGAATATAACAGAGTACAAATGAATAATATACATTGGAAATACAATAATATCAGAGATTTAAATTACATTTAAATAGCAGCGGAAAAATAATACAAAAATACAACTGGAAGGAATACACGGATACAGAGCTTTCCGAATACTGCTTCAGCTGTAAACCAGGATCCTATAAATATATCTGCAAAAAGCTACCCAACTGCCCGTGTGGAAAAATATGGGCACCCGAGTTTGCCAGTGAAACAAACTACAGGTCAGTCATGGGACTGGTATGAGAAATCTAACTTAACTAATCTAAAAAAATAAGGCTAATCACAGGACCACGCCGCTAATGCGGAACGGGTTTACTCCATTGGATTTGCCAGTGCATAATTTAAATAGATCGTTAAACAACGCAATGCTTTTTAGAAAAATGAAACCATTATAAGACCCAAGTCCCATCACACAATGCAACGCACACCAGAGGATAGGGTTTTACCTTATAATGGTAAAAAATGCTTGATACGATAAAAACGGATTTAATATTAGTGTGTATATGTTTTTAATAAAAACGTTTCAATCATAAGTATCAATCCTAGATGGTATAGGTACCATATACTATGTCGCCAAATATAAGTTTACAACTAAAGCCGTAATGTCGTATTGGAGAATTGGTTTCCATCATGAGTCGAGGCTAGGGGCAAGCTCCTCTCCGATTCGAGATACTCTAGCAAATGCCTCAGGATCCCCCGTAGTGAACCCTTGGATCTTCAGGGCCGGTCCCCGCCTATCGGCAGTGGATCAGTTATGCCTGAACACACGCTTCCCGGTTCCTTTGAACCTATAGTATGACCACCAACGGCCTATAAAACACGAGGTACCTCAAAATCCATCATCCACATAAGTAAAATGTCAGCGCTGGTAGGTCCCTGACATAACTCTAGCTAGAAAGAAACGTGTGCACTCCCTGCAGTCCGTATCCCGTTTTTGACTCATACCGGGGTGTGAGGCTTGCGAAGTCACGATATACACAAAGCTATGCCGTAATAGGCTATGCTTTGATCATCCCACAAGGCCCTGCTTTTCAACAAAAGCCTTGATCAATTGCATCTTGGCGTGACACATTGACAATTCATGCCATGCGATCAATCACTATTAATATATACCAGGGTGTTTAGTAGAGAATAAATTCTCTACCACCAAACAGATATACATTAATAACAATCAATTTAATTCGCCTGGAACAAAATCCAATGTCAGACACGCATCCATTTATAAACTTATGCTCTGGGTCTGAGCGAAAGACAAATCCGAACAATCAACAATAGTCCGGGCGGTAACCACTGTGGCCCCTTCAAGGTAACTACTCCAATCATGGGCATCAGTAGCAACACATCCATTCGATGTGAAGATCGTCGGTCTTCAATCACCGTCTTCATCTTCGGCTCTTCATCGCCGTAGTTATTATTCGGAATGGGTTGAACCCGGTCTTTCCGAATAACTCGCGTATTTTTATAATAAAAATCAAGTACTATAAAAGCACATCCAACGCCACATTCCAATTCAGAATATTCTTATAAATACAATATTCAAATTATTCTATTAAAGATAAATCCTTTATCTTTATTCTGTTAAAGATTTATTAAAACTCCAATTGGTTTTAAATGTCAAAATCATTATTCAATGATTACTTAGATTTAAGAAATAAATCTTATTCTTTACTGGACTAAAGAACTAATGTCATTTAAAACATAGTTCACGGTAAGCCCAAAATCATCTTCCATAAAAATATGGAATCTTCACAGAAATCAAATCAAAATATAATCATTATAAATTTCTGTATCCGACCAATAATAAAAATGGAATAACGGCAAAGCCTCTTAAATTCCATATGTAGTATCGGTTTTCTTCTACAGAAACCTATCTCGGTTATAATAAATTTGAATTCCATTCAACTCCAATTTAATATATTAAATTGGAAATCTTTACTTTTGGAAAATTCCCATTTAAATCTTAATAAAAGATTTATAATTTCCAAATCATATTTTCACTGTTAGTTGGGTTAAAGAACACATGTCGCTTAAAAACATGGCTCACAATAAACTCAACTCACATTTCCTCTTATTTCAATTACTGAATATAATTGAAAACTTTAATAATCTAAATTAAAAGATTATTCTCTTCATACGGGGTTTAAGAACAGTGTTATTTAAGACACTATTCACGACAAACCCAAAAATCCAATTTATTTAATTTTAACTTAAATTAAATATAAACAAGTTGGAAAAACTTCATTAAATCTAATCTTAATGGTTTATACTAGTAAATCACTAGTTCATTTCAATAAGTATATTTTTCTAAAATATATTCTAAAATATTCTTTTTTAGAATACTCTTTATTGGAATGCGACTAAATCAACATCCATATATTGCATATAATCAACAATCATGATAAATAACTATCGCACATCCAAATAATCAACCAAAGTGGATTCTACACTAAATATTGTGACTAGTGTAGGGTCATCCCAACACCCGTGTGGGGTTTCATCCAGCAATCAAATAATAAATTATTTGTACACTTGGGCGATGTGTGAAAATTATCGACCCAATCACATAAACAAGTCGGGTGACTTGGAAATGGAAGTGTGATATTCAGTTGAATATACTAACGATATATTTAACCCATCAAAAATACAACATCACCGACATATAATTCAATTCTCTTAATTGTGAACAAATGGCAATAGAATTCTAGTCTTTTATTTCCATTCTTTTTATTTTTAACAAATGACAATAAAAGTAATAACTCTCCTTTATCGATCAAAATGTATATTTGGTCTCATTCATTTTTAATGAAAAAGAAAATGAATATTTTACATCATTCTTTTTAATTTGACAAAATATGATAATCCTGTCTACTCTTCTTTAATGTACCAAATATGATGATTTTGTTTAACTCCCTTTAATGTACAAAATATCATGATTATTGTTTAATCTTTTCTATGCAACAAAATATGATTATTTTGTTAAATCTTTTCTATGCAACAAAATATGTTCTTTTATCTCAAGTGACAAAATATGTTCTTTATCTCAAGTGACAAAATATGTGAATTTCAAATGACAAAATATGTGAATTTCATTTCCAAAATCATATGTGGACCAAATGTGGAATTCCATTTCTAAATCATATGTTGACAAAATGTGAAATTTTAAACTAGTCCTTTTAATGTTAACAAAAATGTAATTTTAACAACAATGAGAATTTTGTTTAATATTTTCAATGCAAACAAAAAGGAGATTTTTGTTTAATATCTTTAATGTAAACAAAATGGTTGTTTTTGTTTAATATCTTCAATGTAAATAAAATGGTCCTCTTTAACATAAGTATACTCTTATAACATTAACAAAATATGAATTCTTGCAAAATCTTTATAACATTAACAAAATATGAAAGTTTTGTTAATCTTTTCTTTTTAACAAAATATGAAGGTTTTGTTAATCTTTTTCTTTTTAACAAAATATGAATTTTGTTCTTTATTCTTTTCTTTAAACAAAAATGAATATTTTTGTTCTTATCCTTATATTAAACAAAAATTGAGTTTTCGTTCTTCTTTCTTTTTCTTAAACCAAAAATGAATTTTTGTTCCTCTTCCTTTTTCTTAAACAAAAATGAATTTTTGTTCTTCTTATCATATTTTGATAAAAATATGTTATTCTTTTCACTTAATCATATTTGACTAAAATATGCTTTTCTTTTTACTTATGTCACATTTTCTAATAAATGTAATTTCTCTTTCCTAATATTCATATTACAATAAAAACGCAGTTTCTATTGTTTATTCTATTTTCTTATCTTTTATAATGTTTCATATCACAAATAAAAATGTGGTTTTTTTTATTTTCAATCCTTTGTCACTTTTGATTTAACACAAATGGTAATCATGTTTTTATCACTTTCAATCTAACACAAATGATAATCAAGCTTTATCACTTTAAAACTAACATAAATGACAATCAAGTTTTATCACTTTTAAACTAACGCAAATGATTATCAAGTTTTATCCTTTTAAACTAACACAAATGATTATCATCACATCCACAGATCGATAAACAACATCAACAATTTAAAAACAAATCATGTACGTGCAAGAATCTCTAAATCACGATAATATTTAATTTATTTCAATTAAATAAGAAATCTCACCAAATAAATTAGTTCTGAAATTCCAAAGTCCTCAGTTTCAGATCCGGCCTGTTCTGTGTCGTAGAGTTTCCTGATACGAGTTTAACGCTTTTCGTTTCGTTGATTTCTGATTTGATTTGAAAAAGTTACGATATTTATAAGCTTTTGATAATTAAATAATAATTAACAGTAATTAGAATTTCAATTACATTTCTAAATCCATGATTAAGGCTGCTGCCTTCTTTCCCGTTTGTCAACCCAGGTTCGAACCCATCGCTCAGAATTAGGGCACTCCACCACGACTCCGTCGCCATGCTGGACCCTTATCGGACCCACCCCCGTTGACCGCTGCTCCGCCGCCTACCCACACCCACGACGGCCTCAAGCTCGGCGTCCCTGATGACCGGGAAATCGGCAGCGAACGGTGTCCATTTGGGCACGAAAATCAACCCCAATACTTCATTAAAAACGATCTTTGCCGTATGAAATTAAAGAGGGAAGGATGTTCTTTGATTTGGTTTTGGATTCACATCGTAATTCGATTTGTGGAAGGAGAATTTAAGGATTGAAAATTGTATGGTTTCAGCCATTCAATAAGAACGGTGGCGGCTGTAGTATTTGGGAAAAAAGGGTTTTGGGGAATACCGTATGATGTACGGCATATTTATATTAGGTTTTTTTTTCTATTTTAATTATTTATTCAATTTAATTCAATTCTTATTTGTTTATCACTGTTAACTCCAAATCAAATTCAGCGAGTGTCGCCCCTAGCTAATTACCCCCATCTCGGACACAATGGAACATGTTTTGTAACCCAATTTGGCTGTTACGATATGTTTTTCTTTAAATTAAATTATAAATCATTTAATTATTAGATTCAAATGTACATTTTAAATTACCGGGGCCATATACGACCTCTAAAAATTACAGAAAAATTATTTCTAGTTATGTTTTGACGATACGGTTCTAACAAGACTAATTTCGTTGAATTTTGAGACCGTCTGAAAAATGGTCATTTTCAGGTCGATTAAATTTGACTGTAATTGACAAAACACGTTTTTCTTTGCCACGCTCTCATATTAACTCGAAAAATTCTGGAAAAATAAACTTAGCAATAAAATGACATTCCGGTTCCAACGAAAGTGGTTTCGTCGAAAACCGAGGTCGTTTGAAAAATGACTATTTTTAAGGCCAATATATTTAATATTAAAAATGCATTTTTAAACAAATAAATCCTGAAACTCAAAATATATAAGTGTTTACTGTTTTTCAATGTAGAAACGTCATTCCGAACTCAATGGAAGCGGTTTCAAGTCGAAATTCCTTCATATGTGAAAAGTAGCCTTTCAGGCCCTATATAATATATATAAATTCTACAGCGACCTTTCTAAAAATTGAATTGTCCATAACTTTTGATTTTTAAAATGAAATTTTAGTTTTGCAGGTTCGTTAGAAAGATATGATTAAAAAGATTTAAATATTTCTGGTTTCGTTCAATTCTGGTTTAAAATGAATCCAGTACAGTCAGTCAAAGTTCAAATTCAAATTTTCAAACTGCAGCGCTGTTTTAAACTCCCTTTATAATTAAATTGAATTTATTCGTTTTAAAATAAATTTTTAGTCGTTCCTATTTAAAATAAATTATTTTTAAACATTAAAATTTCTAAAATAAAATTTTTAAATTGGCCCCAAATTCCGGGTCGTTACAATATGTGTATAGTTCTGGTTAAATATTGTGTTTGGGTAAATATGTCATTATTATTTGTAACAACCCTGCTTTTTGCCTAGTTTTCGCCGGTAATTAAACCAACTTAAACCATTCATAAAGACGGATTGTTAGGGGCACTTACACATTTGCACAAAAGAAAAAGAACTTTTTGATTATCATTATAAAAATATTACATCAGAGTTACAAGAGGTACATCGGTTACACAGCGGAAAAGATACTAAACTCAGCAGAAGAATGTGAATGCTACAAGACATAATAGCTCCAGCTAAAATCCAGAATCCTGCTCCAACTAACTCCTAGGCTAAATCTGCGAACCAAACTACTAGGCTGCCTGTGTAAAAATTATGGGCACCCAGAGTTTAGGTATGGAAACAATAAACTCCAAGTCAGTCACGAGACTGGTGTGAGAACTCAAAACAGTTGTTTTTAGGGTTTATTTTAATGTTAGTTTGGCTCATTATTGCCGAGACAATGGTCTACTTCTTCACATCCACCGCGCAATGCATGCAGTTAGGTAATTTATTGGATCACGCCGCTAATGCGGAATGGGTTTACTCCATGTGAATACCAGTGCATAGAAATTCGTAATGATTTTTTGAAAAATGAAACTAACATAAGGACTCTGCACACACACAATGCAAATGCACGCATGGGCGAGGTTTCTCCTTATGCAGTCAAAAATGCTTGATACGTGAAAATCCTCTTTCAATACTATAATATAGTGCGAAAACAATTTCGAAAGTAAATGTATTAATCCTAACCAGCATAGGTACCATATACTATACTGACGTATGGTATATGATCAGAAGTGTACGGGCTCGTAGCGGAGATTGGGTTTCCAACAATGGCCAGGCAAAGGAACTTCCTTCCGAACCGAATTTTGAACACCTCTAGAGGGATGTCCGAGGATCAATAGTTATGCTTCTCATGCCAACACAAGGCCGGGTTACCCTTTAACTGGGTAACTTAGAGTACGCCTGAGTATGTCATCACCCGGTCGTTACCGACCTTTTTGAGTGTACGCCAACAACAACCACAAAAGTAGATGCTTTTACCACATAGGTTAATACCTGGGCTCCATACCATAGTACACCTTTTATCTAGAAGTAGACAACACCCTATAACCCTGCTGCATTTCTTCCTGTTTTGGCATTTACTGGGGTGTGAGGCCTGCCGAGGTCCCGATATACACAAAGCTACACTTAAATAAGCCATGCTTTGATCATCCATAGCTCATCGCATAACTTAAGTATGCCACATTGTCTGTTTACAATGCATCACTGATTTCTATCGATATATAACCTCTAAGATCATACGTTTTAAAGAGGGATACTAAGCAAGAGAACAAATTCTCCACCACCAAATAGATATATATATATATATATATATATATATTTAACAGAGATCAGTGCTACGCAGTCAATTACGATGTCAGACACACAATCCATACAAGTCTGTTCTGGGTCTGAACGAAACCATAAATCCGGGATTCCTTCACATACGTTTGGGCTTCTTGCCACTTAGCTGATGTAAAATCCATCTGCAAATGGGAGCTACCCATTTGAGACATTCAGCAAGTCGTCCTTACGATATGAAGGGTCCCGGTCTTCAATATTGTCTTCAATATCTTCAGTTGCTCCACAACATCGTATTATTACTTGGAATTGTTTTCGGACATACATCTGATCCCCATCTTTCCAAATAATAAGCGAAATTAAAAAAATACAATTATGGAACACACATGCTTTCAACCAAATCTCCTTCCATCTTGGATTTTGTTAAATTAAGCTTCTTTAAATCCATTCTCAAATTATAACAAAATCCATATTTAACCTTTCTCTTTTACAACACATCCCTTAAATCAAAGATAATTTAGCCTCAAAGCCTTAATTAATTTTCCATTTGATAACTCGTTATCAAAACCCAGTTTCCTTTGAAAATCCTTTAATCCATATTTCAACCATAGTTTCCAGTTAAATCGATTTTCCAACATTCAATTCTTTAATTCTAACTAGTAGATTATACTTGATTCCCAATTTTTTATTTTTTATTTTCTAAATCAAAGGTTTGATTAAATCCCAATTTACGATATGAATTTCCATAACTCAAACTCATTAGGCTTCAGGAATGGTAATGTTAAAGACATGATTCACGACAAAACCCAAATCAATCGATATTGAACGTAAGTTACATAGAAATTGTATCTACTTATATTCAATATAAATTCTCATAATCAACGAATACTATAAGTGGAATAACAATATAATAATAATATCTTCCAAATTCCTCAAATAAAATATGTTTACACTAAAGAATTTCATATCAAATATTCGTAGAATATTTCTATCCAACTTAACCCAATCAAATTGGGAAACCCATATCTTACTTAAAAGATTTATCCAACTCTTTGACATTAGATCTAGATCGAAATACCATCAATTTATACTTAATATTAATTTCGATATCCAATTCACACTATAAATGGAATAATGGTGAACTACTTTTTAAATTCCTCAAATAGTAAGAGTCATCATCTACCGAATTAATATCAAACATCTGAAGATTTATCTCCAACCATATCCAATTATTTAAAATTGGAAAACCCATTTTAGTATTAAATAAATCAATTTAAATTCCATCTAAAATATTTCCAATACTTTTAAACCTTTGAAAACACTCCCCAAATCGTTACTTATAATTCGGAAGATAGTTTATGGGTTAAAACTTCAAAATAGATTGTTTTCGAAGAAAGCGTTACAATAGCGTTTCAAAAGTGTTACAAAAGCGTTACAAAACAGTTATCTTTACTGTTTTGATCAAAATATTGTTTATCTTAGCCAAAACTTAAACTCTACAATTCAAAAGACCTTTTCATAATTTGTAATGATTTTACAATTTTTTTCCCCATATTTTTGAAATATTTTAAAATAGCTGTTTATAGTTATGGTCAACAATTGTTCTTACATCGACCTTTACCAAAACGGTTTCAAACATAACTTGAAAACTGTAACTCGAGTTTAAAATCTGCATTCACTCATTTGAAAGTTCTTGTTAATGGAAATCAAACGTTTTTCATTTTATGGAAATCCGATTTAGATTGCAAAATTAATAAGCATTTAAAGTTTGCATCTAAAATACGTAAATTGCCGTTATGCGACAAGCTCTATTTTGACCATAATAACCATTATCATACGATACTTCAAAATATCTTAGAAAACCATTATATCCTTATATAACCCTTTTAAAATCATTTAAATTTACTTTCCAAATTATTTTGGATCTAAAATTCAGCTTTTTTTTACATAAGCTTTTTTTTACATAACAAATCAAAATCCAATTCATTTCTAAATTCAGATAACTTCAAATTATCCATCCCATTCGTGTGGTCAGTTATGGATAGCCAGGGAGAACAAGAAACTTTATTTCCAAACCCTAGCCTAGACATTATCCTCTTTGTCATCCTAGAATGTTCCGGTATTTATTATTCATTTAAAGGACTTTAGCAGTATATATGAATTCATACATATGGTCTTCCCAAATTATTAACCTTCAAATTCAATAATGATATTGCTTCTAATTACGAAGGATATTTATCGATCACCAATGTGATACTATAATTGTTGTGTCATAGTGTGTGCAAAACAACATCAACAACCATTTAAACATCCATAGAAACCATCATCAACATAATTAAATAAATCATAATTGTGAACAAGCATTATAACACTAACGCTTAATAGTGTGTGAAGTCTAAACTATGCATCCATCACCCATCACAACAAACATCAATCATCATTCATCATTAACCACTAATAATTCATCACTATATTTAAATTAGCCTAACCATTAATTAAATATATAAATTTTGGATTAAAGAGTTCTCACCTAACAACTTTCCAAATCTTCATGGTAAACGAGCCTAAGCGAACCATCGGACAGTATTTCAGCGCACCGTCTACTTCACCAAAATATATATAATATAATATATACTAATCTTTCTTTCTCTATATATTATAAGAGGAGGAGGAGGATGACGAACTTCGGCAAGGTGGTGGTGGAAAAGAAGAAGACTTATGCCATGGAAACCATGGCCATAAGCTTTAAGAAGAAGATGAAAAGAAGAAAATGGAGAAGAATGGTTAAAAAATGGAGGAAAGACCTCCTTATATAGGAATGGAGGGTTAAGGAGGTAATGACACATAAGGGGTAAAGTGTAAAACATGCATGAAAGGAGGCATGCAAAAATACAAGTTTCCTTACACTTGTCTTAAGGAGGGAAAGTGATCTTTTGTTAGCATTTCCTTTAAAATGCTATGAAAACTAAGGACAACACTTAGTTCTAATGCTACTAATTCATATTATGGTTTGAAAAATCCAATCAAATGACAAATAGTATTAATAAATCCAAACTTATTAATAATCATTCTCATTTATAATTCAAGTAAAATATACCATATAACTTATCAAAATTATTAAATATTCTAAACCATATATATGTATGTCAAATTCAAATTTAAATTCAAATTAAGTAATAAAAATTCCAATTTTAAATTGGTTAAAAATTCTAGATTGTTACATTCACCCCTTAAAACTTTTCGTCCTCGTAAAGGAAAGGGAATCGCAATTATTCATTTTACATCTTGTAGATTTTCAGACATAAGATTAAATTTCTTTATACCAAAGCTCCCCGTTCTCATAATGGATATACCGGGTAGAATATTCTAACACACATATTTATGGATAACCATATTTACATGTCCTCCAACGATATCTTCCAATCACCCATTATATTTGATTCATCGTTTACTGGGCCAATTACTTATACTCAACCATTTACCTCCTTCAAGAAAATTCAAAGTCATAAATTTATTCTCTTAGATCTTATCTTGCAAATACAATGATTATGAAACATATTCCTTTTCAGTTTCCAAAATTTACTACTATTCGTTACATGAAAAACTTGATCATCTCCGAACTCAGCTTGTCTAAATGTTTCAGTTTAGGTAATTTCTTCTTACTATTCCCACTTGCCAAATATCCTTTAGTCAAATTGTGAAACTTAATTCACAAGGTACTCATGCTTACTTAAACAGTTCCTTTTTGTAACCACAATATACTTTAGAACTTATCATCTATCCAAAATTGTCGATAATTCAATATTTTAATTTCTATATAGTTTTTTGCTATTCTCATTAATTATTCCAAATTCAAGGTTACAAAACTTATTTCCTTCAAACTTTAGAGAAACCATATAGATATATTTTTATTAACATCTTTAACCACCGCAGTCTTTAACCAAAATATCGTCAAATATCATGTAGTCATATAGTGAAACTGAATTCTCAAGATATTTGCATTTTAAATTTAATTAGTTGGGAAGGACTAATTATAAAATATCTTGACTAATTAATTCCAACTTAGCCTTTAAATCGTTTCCTAAACTACTTTTTCTATATATGGATTGCTTATGTAAATTACAACTTTGCGTAAACGTCTTTTAATTGTAATAACCCGGAAAATCTGAACCAGTTTAAAATTTTAAATTGGCTATTTTAGTGAATTTTAAATATTTAAAATAAATATTTTAAAAAATAACGAAGAAAAGTATGTTTGAATCAAAGTTTGAAAATAAATATAATTATTTTGAATTATAAACATGGCCTGAAATGGTGCGGCAGTTTCAAAATTTGAATTCAAACTTTGACTAACTGTAACGGGTGCAGAATAAAACGGATTTTAGTGAAATGAAAAATATTTAAATCTGTTAGTGATTATCTTTCTAACGAATCTAAATAATCG
Organism: Allium sativum; assembly: GCA_030737875.1. Classification (NCBI taxonomy): domain Eukaryota; kingdom Viridiplantae; phylum Streptophyta; class Magnoliopsida; order Asparagales; family Amaryllidaceae; genus Allium; species Allium sativum. The sequence continues at coordinate 493,491,086 of CM060912.1, read as the reverse complement.
AAGTTTCATAGCAAGAGTCAAAAGTTATGGCCAAATGGATTTTCAGAAAGGTCGATATAGAATTTATATCGCCCTTGAAAATAGACATTTTGCAAATGACCTCAGATTTCGACGAAACCACTTTTATTGGATCCGGGATGTCAAATTATTGCTAGGTTTCAAATTTCATAATTTTTGAAGTTAATATGTGAGCGTGGCGAAGAAAAATGTGTTTTGGTCAATTACAGTTAAATTGGATCGACCAGAAAATGGCCGTTTCAAACAGTCTCAGAATTCGATGAAACTAGTTTTGATAGGACCGTATTGTCAAAACATAGCTAGATTTATTTTTTGGGAATTTTTAGAATCAGTATTTAGCCTCGGCAAATTGAAATGTACGTTCAAATCAAATATTGAATGTTTTATATTTTAATTTAAAGAAAAATGACTGAAACAGTCGAATGGGCCTATGAAACATATCCCATTGTGCTCGGAATGGGGGTATTTAGCTAGGGACGACAGTCGTTGGGTTTGGATTGGAGTTAGTATGAGATGAGGGGTATTTTTGGATTTTAAAAAAATATATAAATATAAAAAAATTCTCATTGTCCAGTCAACCTTCTCTCTCCCCATAAACCCCCAATCGTGAACGACGATATGAGCTCCCACCTTCTCTCTTAAATTCCGGCCAAACCACTCAATAAAAACTCGTGCTCTAGTTAAGGTTTTTTGAAGAGCTCATCGTCCTCTCCAAATCCATATAAAGTTTGGCAATTATCGTTCAATATTTCTTGAGTTTAGAGCCCGTGAAGTACCACCGTTCCTTGCGCCGCCGCCGTCGACTGGAGCCACCGAAGTGGACCCCACTTCTGGCATAGGTGCGCCTCTCCTGGCACTACAACGTGGTGCTACCCGATCTGCGTATCGTGATATGGATTGAAAGCAAGAATCAAACCTAGTTTTGAACGATTTCTGAGAGGTAACGACCTATTTTATTTTAAACTATTCTATAGCACTTTAAAGCGCTACGGTTTCTGATTTCACTATAAAAATAATATCTTTTTGTATGTGGTTGAAATTCAATGAAACAAGAGACAGTGGACTCATGTGGACGTCTTCTACATTCTAGAAGAGACCGCATATTTTTCTGAGCCTTCTGCAATTTTTGGTGGAGTGGAACCCAATGTGAGATTTCTAAATTATAAACGATATGGAAAACAATGATGTATAAATTATATAGTCGATGTATGAGTTATGTAAGCGTTGTATAAGTTGTATGTTCGATGTATAAGTTATATATGCGTTGTAAAAATTTTATATGCGTTGAAATAAATTGAAATGAATTGAAGTGAATTGAAATATATTTATATATGAATATATATATATATATACATACTCCCATCGTCCACAGACCATGGAAGATATATATTGGTTGTGATATTGTTTGGATTGGTTGATGTGAAATTTGGTGAATACCATGAATGGTTGATTGGAAATGATTGATTGTGATTGAAATCCCAATAGGATTAGTATATGGGAAAACTCGCCTATGTGCAAACTAGATATTGAAAATACCCATTGTCAAAAACTGCGAGGTTTTAAGATAGAGCGAGGAGCCGTAATAGGGACGGTCCCGGTTTTAACTACCCTGCCGTTATGCTGCCGAAATTTTCAATAATATTCATGTGTTAGAATTATTTTCATGTGTTGAAACTATATTCGTGTGTTGAATAGAAATTCACGTGTTGAATAGAAATTCATGTGTTGAATGAATTTATTTGTTGAGTAAATTATTTGAAAGATAAAAATCACATTTTTATTATATATATAGCCTATATAAAAAATTAGTATTTTAAATAAATTATTTTAACACCAAAAATAACATTTTTACCTTATGTATAAACTATATAAACTAATTGTGTTTTGAAATAAATTGTTTTACAATAAAAATCACATTTTATTATATAATGAACTATAGAAAATATTCATTTGGCGTGAAAATTTCATTAATCAATTTAATTAGTCATATCGAATAATTTAACCATTGAAATGAATTGGTTTGAAATTATAAATATACGTGAATTATTTGAAAAGGCCGAGTTAATTCTCATTTCAAATAATTGATCGACGAGTGAAAGTCGAAGATATGAAGACGGTGCAAGACCGATGATCTTCACATCGAATGGAGGGGTGCTACTGATGCTCATGATGGGAGTAGCTACCTTGACGGGGCTGAAGTAGTAGCCATTCGGACGTACTTGTGGATTGTACGGATGTGCGAGGTATTGAGTGCCTCCAGTTTCGTTCAGACCCAGAACGAACTTGTAAATGGACTGTGTGTTGATTTTGTTCTGTGCTGATTGATCTCTATTAAATATATATCTGTTTGGCGGCGGAGAATTTATTCTCTTGCTTAACGCCCTTCTCTGAGACGTACGAGCTCAGAGGTTATATATCGATAGAAATCAGTCGCATGGAGTGAATTGCCTGTGTGGCATGCCTAAGTGGCAGATGATCAAGGCTTCTGCTGAAAAGCAAATTCTTGTGGTTGATGATCAAAGCACGGCCTTTGTGGCATAGCTTTGTGTATAACGTTGATTTGCGAGCCTCACAACCTGGTATGAACCAGAAACGGGAGAGGACCTCAGGGGGGACATGCGTTTCTTTCTAGCTAGGGTGGTGTCAGTGACCTACCAGCCCTGACATTTATATTATTTTCACCTGTGCGGTTGTTGCTGTTGCGAGGCGCCTCAGATATATCGGTGACTATGTGGAGCCGATGGAGTCATAGGACTCATTTACGCCCTAAAGGGCGGGATAACGCAGTGTTCAGGCAGTTTAATCCACATCGGTGGACCGGCCCTGACGATCCAAGGGTCACTCGAGCTCTGATCCTGAGATATGGTAGGCTAGATTGTTTCGAATTCGGTAAGGACTATCTTTTGCCTCGGTTCATGACGGAAATCCAATTTCCAAATATGACGCCGTTCGGTTTTGATTGTATACCTATATATGGCGACATAGTGGTATGAGGCATTAATGCCATCCATGATTGATACTTATGATTTGAATTTGTTTTTGAAACATATACACACTAGTAATAATATCAAATGCTTTTGTTTTGTTCGTATCAAGCATATTTTGGCCATTATAAGGTAAAACCCTATCCTCCGGTTTGTGTTGCATTGTGTGATGGGAACTGAGTTTTATAATGGCTTCATTTTTATAAAATGCATTGCGATGTTTAAAAGATTTATTTGTTTTAAAGCACTGGCAATCCAATGGAGTAAACCCATTCCGCGAAAGTGGCGTGGTCCTGTGATTAGCCATATTTGAAAATGTCTTAAGTAGATTTCTCATACCAGTCCCATGACTGACTCGTAGTTTGTTTCACTTACAAACTCGGGTGCCCCTATTTCTACATGGGCAGCCTTGTATTCATGTTTTAGCAGACTCTTTCTGGATAGTTGGAGCTGAAGATGGATTCTATCATTTATCTCTTTTTATGATGTTCAGCTCCTGTTGTACATATTATGTTTTCTTTTCCGCTGTAGACATTTTATGTGTAGCTGAACTGTATTTTGTACTAAGTATCATCCTATATACTGTGTAACTATGATGATTATATTTATCCACTGTATTCTATTGTACATTATCTAGTGTACTTATTTATTTTGGTTCTGCTATTATCTGTTTATGTGTTATATTCCAAAGATTACCCTTGCTACCGTCTTATCGGGGTTTGGGGTCGTCACAAACGTGGTATCAGAGCTTTGGTTAAGCTCAGTTATGGAATATAACATATGAACGAACTCGTCAGAAATAGAACCTGTGGTGTTCTAGGAAGAGTAACTCATTACAGATAGGATCAGTAATATCCTAGTATGAGTATAGCAGAATGAAATACACCTCGATAGACACATTTACATTCAAGTATATGTCTCTATGCTTTATAATATCTTTTTTGTTGACCTGACACTTGGTCTCCTATTTGCAGAAGTACTAGAAAATGAGTGCCAGAAACAGAATGAATGCAGACCCAGATATAAAAGCTCTATTTATGAAATATAGAAATCTGGGTGGAGCACTATTCTTGGGCGAAGAATCTATTGCTAAAACATAAGCTTGGATTCGTTCTGCTGAGAAAATCTTTGAAGGTTTAAAGCTGAGGGATGACCAGAAAAGATTACTGGCATGTTGGGCACTCAAAGACGAAGCTTTGTTCTGGTGGGATTCGATTATTAAGGATAATCCAGAAGGTGATATCACCTGGGATAGATTTAAAGAGATTTTCAGTGAAAGATTTATTCCTCCCAAAGCAACTGAGCGGTTATGTGATGAACTCTACTATCTGATACAAGGAGATATGAATATCCCGGAATATCAGAAGAGATTCAATGAACTTTCTCATTTTGCTCCGCATCTGATTCAAGATCCAAAGCGGAAGAATCTGAGGTTTATAAACGGTCTTCAAAGAAAATACTATAATAAAGTAATGGGGCATGTGAAGCTTCCTTTTTCTGAAATGATATACACGGCCTACCAGTATGAGGATCTCGATAGGAAAGGTATGTTGCGAGACGAAGAGGAATTCAGTTCTAGCAGCAAAAGAAAATTCCAAACTGATAGCCCAGAAACAAGTACACAGCCAGAGACTGGTATGCAACCTGAGGTAAGAACAAAGTCTGAAGTCATTAAGAGGCCAAGGGCCAGTCCGAAAAAGGTTAGCGCAGTCGTATGTTTAAAGTGTAATCAGTAAGGGCATTCGATGAGGAACTGTGAATCTTCGAACAGATGAAAGAATAATGGATCTAAATCCAAGAACAAGTTTCAAGAGAAAAAAAATGTAGTCAATGTCACCAGGCTGGTCATCTTTCAAAGGCTTGCCAGCTATTCAGGAAATCAGAAGCAATCCAAATAAATGAATTGGCGGAAACTTCTGAACCCTCAACTGGTCAGGAAAGGCCAGATGTTTTAGAAGGCACACTTACTGTCAAAGATATTCCAGTTAAGGATTATTTGATACAGGCACATCACGAAGCTTTATTGCAAAGAATGCAGTTAAGAAACTGGATTTGAATTTGAAGAAGCACAAAGTACCAATTACTGTTCATAATACAGTTGGGGGTTCCCTTGAACTTAGTTGGGTTTATGGAGTTCCTGTCTCTTTTTCCCGTTATCGGTTCCCCACTATCGCGATAATCATGAATTTTACAGAATTTGACCTTATTCTGTGATTGGACTGGTTAGCCAAATATGAAGCTGAGGTTAAATGCACCGACAGAGTCGTTAAGGCGAAGATTAAATCAGGCGATTATATAACCATTCCCTGTGAAGGTCCGAATTCGGATAGAAAAGACTTCTGGGCAGCTTTAGATATTTCTCCTGCTCAACTAGAACCAGTCCTGTCGTTCCTGAGGATATTTCGATCGTCATTGAAAATATCCCAGTTGTCAAGAACTATGTGGATGTGTTCGAAGAAGTTGTTAGCTTACCTCCGCAGAGGGAAATTGATTTTAAAATCTCTTTAGTTCTGAATGCAAGGTCGGTAGTTCACGCTATTCGAAGGATGACCTTGAAAGACAAAGAAGAGTTAGACAATCAGACTTGACAGCTTGTATGGAAAGGTCTGATCAGGCCTAGTTTCTCTGATTGGGGAGTAGCAGTGGTGTTTGTCCCGAAGTCAGACGGTACTCTCAGACTATGTGTAGATTATCGTGATTTGAATAAGCAGACGCTAACAAACAAATATCCATTGTCGCGGATTGATGATTTGTTGGATCGATTGAACGGCGCACAAGTGTTTTCACGAATGGACCTAGCTACAGGTTTCCATCAACTTCGTATTGCCGAAGAGTTTGTTCCTTTGACAGCATTCAAAGGCCCAGATTTATTCTACGAGTGGTTAGTAATGTCGTTCGGCTTATGTAACGCTCCGGCTTATTTTGTCGATCTAATGAACCGTGTATTCAGAGAGGTATTGAATAAATTTGTTCTGGTTTTTACTGATGATATATTGATCTTCTCTAAATCAGAAAGCGAGCACAAAAAACATTTGGAACAAGTGTTAGAAATTCTCAGAAAGAATGTTTTAAAAGAAATTTTTTCCAAATGTATATTCTGGCAAGAAGAAGTCAAATTTCTTGGCCACGTCATGTCAAAACAAGGAATTTTAGTGGATCCCAGTAAAATCACTGCTATTCAGAATTGGAAACAACCTCGTACGCCCACAGAAGTCAGAAGTTTTCTCGGATTGGCCAGTTATTATCGGAAGTTCATTGAGAATTTTTCGAAGATATCCAGTCACTTAACGAAGCTTACTAAGAAACATTCGAGATTCAACTGGACTCCCGAACGTGAGGCAGATTTCCAGGAGCTGAAGTTAAAATTGACGACTGCTCCAGTGCTCACAATTATAGACGGCAATCAGGACTTAAAAGTCTGGACCGATGCTTCGAAAGAAGGCCTTGGCGCAGTGTTAATGCAAAGAGGCCATGTAGTCGCTTATGCTAGCCGTCAATTAAAACAACATGAAAAGAATTATGTAACTCACGATCTAGAATTGCTAGCTATTGTGTTTGCTATGAAAATCTGGAGGCATTATCTATTGGGTGAGAAGTTTGAATTATACACTGATCATCAATCATTGAAGTATTTATTCACCCAGAAGGATCTGAATATGAGACAATAGCGTTGTTAGAATTTCTCGCAGCTTATGATCTAGATATTTTATATACTCCGGGAAAAGCCAATGTTGTAGCTGATGCGCTCAGCAGGAAGAATGTGATCATTGCCAGTATTATCATTACACCATCGTTGATTGATAAAATAGCTATTCTTCAGAAAGACGATAGTTTTATTAAGGAGACGATCAGAAGAATTCAAAAGGGCGAAGTCTCCAGTTTCCAAGTGGATGGCGCAGGAGTTCTGAGATTGAAAGGAAGGATTTGTGTTCCCGACAACATTGAGCTCAAAAGAGAAGTATTGGAAGAGTGTCACAAATCCAAGTTCTGTATCCACCCAGGGGTTAGTAAAATGTACAATGACAGTATTTGGGTGATCGTAGATCGTTTCACGAAGACCGCCCATTTCATACCTGTCAAATCGAATAGAACTGCTCAGAGTCTGGCGCAGATTTATTTCAAGGAAATAGTTAGACTGCATGGAGTTCCCATGAGCATCGTTAGTGATCGTGACCCGATTTTTGCTAGTAAATTTTGGGAAGCATTCCAAGCAGAATTGGGGACGAAACTAAACTTGAGCACCGCATATCATCCTCAAACAGATGGTCAAACTGAGAGGGTGAATCATATTCTAGAAGATCTATTGCGGGCGTGTATTATTGATTTTGGCGGATCATGGGAAGACCATTTACATTTGGCTGAATTCTCATATAACAACAGCTACCAGGCGAGCCTGAAAATGTCTCCATTCGAAGTATTGTAGGGTAGACTGTGCCGATCCCTTGCTTGTTGGGTAGAACCTGGCAATAGACTCGTATTGGGGCCGGATATGATTTGCGATGCTGCGGACAAAGTCGATTTCGTTAAAAAAACGATTTCTAGCTGCTCAAAGCCGACAGAAGAGCTATGCAGATAAGAGAAGAAGAGATATATCATTTGCTGTTGGCGACTATGTATATTTGAAGGTATCTCCGATGAGAGGAGTCATCCGATTCGGTAAAACGGGGAAATTGGCGCCCAAATTCATTGGTCCGTTTCCTATTCTAGAACGTATTGGAACTCTTGCATATAGGGTTCAATTGTCTGATTGGTTGCTTGGAGTGCATGATGTATTTCACGTATCTCAACTGCGAAAGCGTGTGCATGATCCAGATCTCGTTATAGAAGAAGCCACACAACAAGATTTGGAGATCACTCTAAAATTGCCAGTTAGAAGAGAGCCGATGAAGATCATTGGCAAAGAATACAAAGAACTGAGGCATAAGAAGGTTCACTTAGTCAAAGTGCAATGGAGTGGAGATCCGCGAGATTGTACTTGGGAAACAGAATAAAGCATTAAGAAAGCCTACCCTAAGTGTAGGGTGGATGTCTCTGATTGACTCTGGTGCAAGGTACATTTACCATGTTTTATATTTCCATTATGTTCTCCACCTTGCTGTTGTTTTTCTTTTCATGGATGTAAACTTTTAATCATATAGTCTGAATGATTTTAAAAAGAGTACATGGATTAATTAGTATATTTTTGAAAGTTAAAAACAAATTGATTTTTGTTTATGTTGTGTGATTGTGAATTTGATTAATTAAATTATTAGAATGATAGCTAATTTAATCAATAGTAGAGTGAATGGTAGAATTTATACAATAAAATCAAGTATTGAACTAATTTGAAATAGATAGAAATATATACATGTGCACTATATATGTTTGAACAGGTAAATGGATTAGCTGTTGAGTAAAGAAATTATCTGCATGCCCGACAAATAGGTAAACCTTAATGAGTTGGATGCGCAGTTTTATTATTATATCAACTCCTGTGAATGCCATTGGATGCGGAGTGCTGGTTGTTCTGTGTGTAATAATAAATGTCGCCATAGGATAGTAACAATTAATTTTGAACTACACTACATGGCATACTTCTTGAGGATAGGCAAACTTCATCATATACCACATAAGCATTTGGAGCTTGTGTGACGAGGTTGAAGATTTACCATACGAGCGAGAGGCTTGTATGGCGAAGACTATATTTTACAGGTTAAACTGATGACTGATATGGACCATATAAATATAACGGTAAATTGCCAGATTAATAAAAAACCCTACACGGGTCTGGAGATGACAATAAACACGTCTCTCTGGTCATTAAAGTACAAAAACAATTTATAGGGTGACGAGAATTTATTCTCTGGAGTTATGATCTACACACACTCCCCTGTGGACACCAGAATATATCACTATAAATATGTGCATGCTCATTAGGATTTATTGGGTACCTAATACGACCCAATAAATTTCCAACCCCTCCCCGTACAAAGGAGGTTATGGCGAAATTTTTCAAAAATTTAGGGTGTTAGCCAAATGTTTGAAGAATTTGAAAATTCTTAGAAACTGAAAAGTTGGAGAATGGAAGCCAGATTGAAAGTAGAGTTGGTTAATTAAACCACTTCGACTTTGTTCCTTTTCGGGGACGAAAAGTTTTAAGTGGGGGAGATTGTAACAACCCGGAAAATCTGAACAAGTTTAAAATTTTAAATTGGCTATTTTAGTGAATTTTAAATATTTAAAATAAATATTTTAAAAAATAACGAAGAAAAGTATGTTTGAATCGAAGTTTGAAAATAAATATAATTATTTTGAATTATAAACATGGCCTGAAATGGCGCGGCAGTTTCAAAATTTGAATTCAAACTTCGATTGACTTTACCAGGTGCAGAATAAAACAGATTTTAGTGAAACCAAAAATATTTAAATCTATTAGTGATTATCTTTCTAACGAATCTGAATAATCAAAGTTTCATAGCGAGAGTCAAAGTTATGGCCAAATGGATTTTCAGAAAGGCCGCTATAGAATTTATATCGCCCTTGAAAATAGACATTTTGCAAATGACCTCAGATTTCGATGAAACCACTTTTGTTGGATCATGGATGTCAAATTATTGCTAGGTTTCAAATTTCATAATTTTTGAAGTTAATATGTGAGCGTGGCAAAGAAAAATGTGTTTTGGTCAATTACAGTTAAATTGGATCGACCAGAAAATGGCCATTTTTCAAACGGTCTCAGAATTCGACAAAACTAGTTTTAATGGGACTGTATCATCAAAACATAGCTAGATTTATTTTTCGGGAATTTTTAGAATCAGTATGTGGCCCCAGCAAATTGAAATGTACATTCAAATCAAATATTGAATGTTTTATATTTTAATTTAAAGAAAAACTGACTGAAACAGTCGAATGGGCATACGAAACATATCCCATTATGTTCGGAATGGGGGTATTTAGCTAGGGACGACAGTCGTTGGGTTTGGATTGGAGTTAGGATGAGATGAGGGGTGTTTTTGGATTTTAAAAAAATATATAAATATAAAAAAAATTCTCAATAGTCAGTCAACCTTTTCTCTCCCCGTGAACCCCCAATCGCGAACGACGATCTGAGCTCCTACCTTCTCTCTTAAATTCCGGCCAAACCACTCAATAAAAGCTCGTGCTCTAGTTAAGGTTTTTGAAGAGCTCTTCATCCTCTCCAAATCCATATAATGTTTTGCAATTATCGTTCAATATTTCTTGAGTTTCGAGCCCGTGAAGTACCACCGTTTCTTGCGCCGCCGCCGTCGACTGGAGCCACCGAAGTGGACCCCACTTCTGGCGCAAGTGCGCCTCTCCTAGCACCACAAAGTGGTGCTACACGATCGGCGTATCGTGCTACGGATTGAAAGCAAGAATCAAACCTAGTTTTGAACGATTTCTGAGAGGTAACGGCCTATTTTATTTTAAACTATTCTATAGCACTTTAAAGCGCTACGGTTTCTGATTTCGCTATAAAAATAATATCTTTTTGCTATGTGGTCGAAATTCAGTGAAACAAGAGACAGTGGACTCGTGTGGACATCTTCTACATTCTAGAAGAGACCGCATATTTTTCTGAGCCTTCTATATTTTTTGGTGGAGTGGAACCCAATGTGAGATTTCTAAATTATAAACGATATGGAAAACAATGATGTATAAATTATATAGTCGATGTACAAGTTATATAAGCATTGTACACCTCATTTGTAAGCGTTGTATAAGTTGTATGTTCGATGTACAAGTTATATATGCGTTGTAAAAATTATATATGCGTTGAAATAAATTGAAATGAATTGAAGTGAATTGAAATATATTTATATATATATACATACTCCCCTCGTCCACAAACCATGGACGATATATATTGGTTGTGATATTGTTTGGAATTATTGATGCGAAATATGGTGAATACCATGATTGGTTGACAGGAAATGATTGGTTATGATTGAAATCCCAATAGGATTAGTATATGGGAAAATTCGCTTGCGTGCGAACTAGATATTGAAAATGCCCATTGTCAAAAACCGCGAGGTTTTAAGGTAGAGCAAGAAGCCGTACTAGGGACGGTCCCGGTTTTAACTACCCTGCCGTTATGCTGCCGATATTTTCAATAATATTCATGTGTTAGAATTATTTTCATGTGTTGAAACTATATTCATGTGTTGAATAGAAATTCATGTGTTGAATAGAAATTCATGTGTTGAATGAATTCATTTATTGAGTAAATTACTTGAAAGATAAAAATCACATTTTTATTATATATATAGCCTATATAAAATATCATTCTTTTAATTAAATTATTTTAACACCAAAAATAACATTTTTACCTTATGTATAGACTATATAAAATAATCGTATTTTGAAATAAATTGTTTTACAATAAAAATCACATTTTTATTATATATATCAACTGTAGAAAATATTCATGTGTTGAATAAAGGACTAGAACGATAAAAATCATATTTTATTGTATGTGTGAAGTCGAAAACATTCATGAGTTGAATATATAGATTGAACAATAAAATCTACATTTTTATTGTGAATATGAAGTGTTAAAAATGGTGATGTATGAAATAAATATTTTTGATGATAAAAATATCATTTTTATCAAATATATAAAGTGGATATGGTTTTGAAATCGAAGAAAGAATTATATTTATATATATTTATATAAATATAATTAAAATATAGTGAATAACGAAGCTACAGTTCGTGTTTTGAAACCGTGATTTCAAACGATTAGTGCGGGAGATCCAACCATCGGATTTTCCCGAAACCACAACCGTTGTGTTCGCCTTGGAAATATCTTTCCAACGGCACCAACTTTGCAAAGATCCAATGGTTGGATTGTCTGAACTGTTTAATTCAAATCTGAAGAAAAGCAGCGCCGGAATCGATTATATATATAATTAAATTAAATCGAATAACGATGCTGCAGTTCGTATTTTGAAATTGTAACTTCAAACGATTAGTGCGGGAGATCCGACCGTCGGATTTTCCCGAAACTGAAACCGTTTGATTCGTTTTGAAAAGATCTTTCTAATGATATAAAATTTGTGAAGATCGAACAGTTAGATCTTCAGATATGTGTAAATAAAATCTGAAGAAAAACAGCGCCACGGCCGCGTTATGGCCTGAAGCATCGTTTGAGTGAATTCGCTATTTTTAAATAAATAAAAATAGCGATAAATCGTAATAAAATATTATAAACGATATGGAATGGAAATAAACTGAATTTGCTCGGTTTATGTGATATTTGATGGTTGAATGTATTTGGCGTGAAAATTTCATTAATCAATTTAATTAGTGATATCGAATAATTTAACCATTGAAATGAATTGGTTTGAAATTCTAAATATACGTGAATTATTTGAAAAGGCCAAGTTAATTCTCATTTCAAATGGCGGACGCTATCTCTTCCTCTCCTTGGATCAGACCTCGCACAAATCCTCAATTCTTTCCTCAGCGCTACCAAGTTCTATTGTCGTCTTCTGTTAGATCTTACAGACGATGTTTTCGCTGTGGAAAATATGGTCACATAGCAAATAGATGTGGTAACGCAAGAAGAGGTAATATAGGTGGAGGATTGGGACATCCGAGTGAGAATGGTGCGGTTTATTCAAGAGGGAATTCAAGCGAGATTATGAATAGCACAGCGGTAGTTGATTTGGGGAAGAAACCTTTTAACATCTGCTCGTTGGGTAATGATGTGGGTTCGAGGGGTTGGAAAATTCCCAATTCGGATCAGGGTCTTGTTAAAGTAATACGTCACAAGAATTTGGGTTCGGGCATGGTTCTACTAAAGAATTGAATCAGCATTACTGATCAAATTCAAATCGTCAAAAGATGCCAAGAACTAGGGATTGGTGAAGGTGGTTTTTATAGGCCTGTTTTTGAGAGTGGTGCGAAAATGAATCTGAATATGATGTGTTGGGGGAAAAATTGGAATCCGCAATTGAAGTGTTATGAAGATAGAAGATCTTTTGATGGAGCTCTACCTCCTGCGATTCCAGTCGAGATGATCAAGATGGTTAAAGATTGTATTTCTGAGGCGCACAGGGTAATCGTGCATCACGGTGGTAGCATGGATGAACTGCCTCTTATGAATCCAGATGTTTGTTTAGTAAATTTTTACAGTCCGGAAGGGAGTCTTGGTCTCCATCAAGACAAAGATGAGAGTGACGATAGTTTGAAGGCTGGACTCCCAATTGTATCTTTTTCCATCGGAGATTCTGCCGATTTTATATTCAAAGTTGAAGGGGATGAAGGTATACTAAGGAAGGAGCTTCTTGAATTAGGAGATGTTTTGATTTTTGGTGGTAAATTGAGAGGGTTAGTCCATGGTATTGACTGTATTTACAAAAGCACAGCTCCAAATATGCTCATTGAGAAGACAAATGTGAAGTCTGGACGACTAAATCTGACTTTCAGGCAGAATAGTATGCGAAATGCAGAGGGGCTACAAGGTCTCAATACAAGTCATGGTGGGGACTCAAATAAGCATGCTTTATCTCAGGAAGTAATCGGTAATTTTTCTTCATTCTCAAATGATTCTAAACACTTTAGTCAGTATTCATATGCGGATATTGTCAAGATGACTACTCCATCCTCTGATTGGAGTAATTTTCCAGTAAATAATTCATTACGAATGAAAAAGCAAGGTGTTCGACATTGTTTTAAATGTGGAGATGTTTCTCATATAGCGAAAGTTTGTCGTAATGGAGTTCGTTGTTTCAAATGTGGTGGGGTGGGGCATCGTAAGTTCAAATGTCCGAGGTGGTTTAGAGGGAAATCTGTGTTTGACACCATGCACTTCAATTGTTCGAGAATTTGTCACAACATTATTTTAATTCTGGATTTTTACGCCAATGATTTTTGTGAAAAGGAAGGTGAGGGGGCGTATTTGATTTTATTGATGTTGTGGCATTTAGAAGGATTAGTTGATGGTATTTTATGGAGTAAGAGACTTGATAGTGTACATGTGATCCCTTCTTTGCCTCCCCCATTAGGAAGAAAGGATCATGCCTTGGCCTTCTGTCTTAATCTATCGAAGTTTTGGCAGTCATATTCAGGTTCGAACTTGGGAATTAAGAGGAAGATTGGTATGCTTCTAGAGGAGATTGTTAAGCACTTTGATATTATTAATACAGCCATCAATTGTGATAGAACTGCTGTAGCGTTTCAGTTTGCCTCAAACCTTGAGCCTATTCAATCGGGATTCGGGTTACATTCACTGCAAAAGGGTGATGGGATGAATATTGTCGTAGAGGATACGGATGTAATAGTGGATAAAGCGAGGACTGTAGCATTTCAGTCTGCCTCAAACCTAGATCATTTGGGATTGGGTTTACATTCATCGCAAATGGGTGATGGCATGCTAATGGTGAATTTTGTCGTGGAGGATGTGGATGTAATGGTGAATGAAGCGACGGTTAATGGTGTTATATTGGCAGGTTCTGATGGGGTTTTAAGTGATGCTAGCTATTTCGATCCGATGTTACTTGATCCAGTTGTACAAAAATGCATGATATTCTATGATGACAGTAGGGATGTTGATGGTAGTACCAAGAGTGTTAGCGATTGTGATCTGATGACAAGGGATGACTCGATTGATTTGGGTGGTCACGTGAATGTTGAAGGAGCCTTTCATCTGTTCAGTTCGGACATGGAGGAGGAGTTGGGTTGGACTGTAGCGGAGGATATTGCACTATTGAATAAATTTGGGCTGCTGGAGGTGGAAAGTTCTGATCAAATTCGGCTTGATGAGGATGAGGTCAGTTCAACAGAAACTGGGAATAAGGAGGAATTTGTCCAGAAGACTTCGAGGCTTAAAAGTAAAGGTTTTCATGTAAGAAAAGTTAAAGTTGGCAGTTACATAAATAGGAAACTTAAAGTGGTTGTTAGAACGGGAACGAGCGTCATTAGTAGTGAGAATGATGTTGGTACTGCTGTAATCGCTGCTTCAACAAGCACAGAGCTTCTGAATGATAGTGTAGCTATCAAGGTTGGGGGCGGTATGTGCTTGAATGGCAGGCAGAATCGTATTTGAGTGGTTTGCGTTTGGCGTGTGATAGTGGTGTTGATGTTCTGATCATGAGTGCCTTGGGAGAGGGTATGATATCTTTATTCTTGAGACCATGCATGAGGGAATTTACTTTAGAGAGGAATGTACCGTGTACTGAGTGGGTTTCAGATAGTGGCCCAAGCTCCTCAGTTAGAGAGATCAGCGGTGGACTTTCTCTGAGCAGTGATATTTCCACTCATCAGTCCAGGAGGGGGAGACGCAAGAGGGTGATTCCCAGTTCTGGTATGATCCGTCGTAGTGCTAGGATCAGATATGGTTCATCTTCATCACGAGGTAAGTCCTCGAATCCGGTTGCTAGTAGTAGCAGCACAGATAGGGGCTCAGGTATCTCTACGACTTTAGGTAGTGATTATACGCCTTTTGCACTAGGTAGTCTTACTACTAGTCAGTTATTTCAATTGGCCAATGATACTGCTTTTATTTTCTCCGATATTGAGGTTGATGCTGAGTACATTAGGAGTAGGGAATTAGAGCGAGCTTCTTCCTTGAGAAGATGAGGTTAGTTAGTTGGAACGTTAGGGGGCTAAATGAACCTAAAAAATGTGCTAAAGTTAGAACTTTTTTTAGAGATAACCACATTGATATTATCTTATTACAAGAGACAAAAATTGAGTGTCCTGACTTTAGTTTTTATCTTAGATTAGGTGGGTCCACTTTCCGTAACTGGGTGTGTCTACCGGCTACTGGTACTGCGGGTGGACTCATGATTGGTTGGAAAGAGAATCAATATAGACTAGTGCAGGAGTATATAAAGATACACTCACTACATGTTATTTTAGCTTCCCTTTTTGACGATTCTGTATTGTGTATATCCAATGTGTATGGTCCTCATACCAAGATAGAGAGGAGAATTTTGTGGGATGAAGTCTCTTATTTTAGGAATCATTCCTCCAATCTATGGATTGTAGGGGGGATTTCAATGTTACGAGATTTCTAGGGGAGAGATCACCCCGAGAAAGTGATTATATGGAGGAATTCAATGACTTTATTTTAGATAATAATTTGATTGAGATTCATATGGATAATAGATTATTCACTTGGTCGAATGTTCGTGATAGTCCTTCATTTGCATTATTGGACAGATTTTTCATTAATTCTGAGGTAGAAGATAGGTTTTTGATTTGTAGAGTAAAGGGACTACCTTTTTTACATTCCGATCATTGCCCTATCATTCTTACCTGTGATGCGAATTTAACTATTAGTAATAGTTTCAAGTTTGAAAAGATGTGGTTACTAGATTCTAATTTCATAAATCTAGTTTCGGTCAAGTGGAAATCTTTATTCTATTTTAATAATTTATATAGAGGTAATAGTGCTAAGATTTTTGTTGCTAAGTTAGGTAAATTGAGATTCTTTTTAAAGCGTTGGAATAAATTTGTATTTGGTAATGTGAGAATTAAGAAGAATAAGATTATGTGTGGATTGTTAGATTTGGATAAAATTAGTGAGACAAGGATTCTTAATTTAGCTGAAAATGACAAATATTGTAATCTTAAACTAGATCTCAAACTGATTTTAGAAAAAGAAGAGGTAATGTGGAGGCAAAGATCTCGCATATAGTGGATTAAGGAAGGAGATAATAACACTAAGTTTTTTCATAGTGTAGCGAATAAGAGGAGACGTGATAATATGATACATTCTATTTTTGTTAATAATGTAGAATTAATTGCACAAAAGGATTTAAACGAAGCTTTCACTAGTTATTATAGGCATATATTTGGTTCAAAGATTAAGAGGAGAACTAACGTTAGATGGAGTGACTTATATCCATATGAAGATAGGACTAATCTTGATAGTTTGGATGAACCTTTTTCGGAGCAGGAGATTTGGAAGGCAATATGTGATATGCCTAATGACAAAGCTCCTGGACCAGATGGATTTTCTGTTAATTTCTATAAGCAATTCTGGGAAGTATTAAAGTCGGATATAATAAATTTATTTAATGAATTCTATAATGGTGAACTACGTTTAGGTAGTTTTAACTTTGCTAACGTCATTCTTATTCACAAGAGAGAGGGAGCAAATTCTTTAAAGGATTTTAGGCCTATCTCCCTTATTAATGTTTCAGTTAAAATCATATCTAAACTATTAGCAAACAGGCTCGGCACTAGGATGAACGATCTTATTGATTGTTCTCAAACTGCCTTCATTAAAGGTAGAAATATAGTTGATGGAGTGGCAGCGGTACAGGAATACATTAATGTCTGTTGTAAGAATAACATTACTTGTGCAATTTTAAAGTTGGATTTTGAGAGGCGTTTGACTCTATTGATTGGGATTTCATATGTGAACTATGTCTTGCTAGAGGTTTTAGTATAAGATGGACCAACTGGATCTTATTGTTGTTAAGATCTGGTTGTTCTAGTATAGTTGTTAACGGGATAGTGGGTAAGAAGATTCAATCTAAGAGGGGTCTTAGACAAGGTGACCCCTTATCGCCTTTTCTGTTTAATTTAGCGGTGGATGTCTTCACTAGAATTATTAAAAGAGCAGGTAGATTAGGGTTACTTGGTAGTGTTGGGAATGAGGAATTTAATAATGAATTATCTATTCTCCAATTTGCAGATGATACATTATTATTCTCTTCCCACTTGCCAAAGCACATAATTACCCTTAAGTTTATACTTTACTGTTTTGAAATGCTATCTGGTCTTAGGATTAATTTTGACAAAAGTGCAGTTATGGTCTTTAATGATGCTAATAAGGTAGAGACATTGGTAGCTAATACCTTAAACTGCTCCATTATGAAGTTTCCTTTCGATTACCTAGGGTTTAAGATTAGACCTTCGAAGCTTAAAAAAGAAGATTGGCTTGTGATCATTGATAAGATCAATAATAGATTACTTAGCTGGAATAACAGATTCCTGTCGAGAGCAGGTAGATTAGTTTTAGTCAATTCGGTGCTTTCGGCTATTCCTTCATACTGGATGGCTGTACACCGATTTCCATTATGGGTTATAAAGAAGATTGATAGGGTTAGACGTAACTTCCTTTGGAATGGTTCTGCTCTGGGTAGTGTTCACAAATGTTTAGTTAACTGGGACATGTGTTGTAAAC
This sequence comes from Allium sativum, assembly GCA_030737875.1. Classification (NCBI taxonomy): domain Eukaryota; kingdom Viridiplantae; phylum Streptophyta; class Magnoliopsida; order Asparagales; family Amaryllidaceae; genus Allium; species Allium sativum. Next base: position 493,472,942 of record CM060912.1, on the reverse strand, counting down.
CTAAAAAAGACGGGGGTTTGGGCATTTTAAATTTATATAATTTTAATTCATCCATGCTTGCCAAATGGTTATGGGAATTTAGAAGTCCTGTCGTGAAGGCATCGTGGAAGTCCATTGTAGTCAAATCTTATTATTCTAGAGGGGAGTTTCTTATTGGGAATAGTGGTGTATGGGAAAATAGACTATCACACTTTTGGAAATCTGTCTTGAATTGTTTTTCCTTTTTTAAAATAGGTTACAAAGTAATAGTTCACTCAGGGGATCTTACTTATTTCTGGCATGATCCTTGGATCTCTAATATCCCACTAAAAATTGAATTCAAGAAGCTTTATTATAATTGTAATTTTAAGAATGCATTTATTATAGATGTCTATAGGGCGGATATAAGCCCGCCGTGGGTGTTTTCTTTTAATAACATATTAGAAGAAGATTTGTTAAGACAATTAGCACTACTTAAAGCTAAGTTAGACATGTACAATCTGGATGAGCATGGGGATTCTTTGAGTTGGAGCTTAGATAAGAAACTTGTCTATACGGTTAACTCTATGTATAATTTTATTAACTTTTCTGGAGTTTCCTCATTTCCTTTTAAATTCTTATGGAAGTCAAATGCTCCCCCCAAATCAAAGTTCCTTATGTGGTTGATCATACACAAGAAACTTAATACAATTGAGCATTTGAAAAGAAAGAATATCATAATTGATAGCAAATGTTGCTTTTGTTATATTGATGAGGAACACGTTGATCACTTATTCTTCTCTTGTTATTTCACCTTTACAATTTTTAACACGATCCTGAATATGTTTACATTTGATGGTTTTAATGTTGTAAATGACTGTGTAGATTATTGGAACTGTTTTAGATTAAGGTTTAATGCTAGGCAGAGATATATATTGGATTCTTTAATAGTAATTTCGTGTTGGTTTATTTGGTTAGAAAGAAACCAGAGATTATTTCATACTAAGTCTGACTCCGCCGATAATATAATCATTAGTATTGTAAAATTTAGTCTGGATTGGATGTCTAATTCACATTATAAGCTTTTTGGTAATGTACGATTTGGCTGTTTTTTGTATAAGGTTAGATCAAATTTGGGTCTATTTATTAGATTCACTAGATATGTCAGAAATAATAGATTTAGGCTCGGTTGATATTTGGTATTTGTTAGTCCTTCCCTTATATGTTATTCTGCTTTTTACTTTTTATGGTATATATGATTATATATTTGTACATATGTACATGTTAATATTTACTTATGAGTATAATTTTTTTTGCAAATATGTATATATTCACATGTATATATATATATATATATATATATGTATAAATATATAATCATATATACAGGTTTGTTACTGATAGTTTTCTTTAGTATTTCAGATTACAGGTCATGGACTCAGCTGGGGAGCTTATGGGATTGCTGTCTGGATTGGGATTTATTGTTTGTTTAGTCATATATGTATTTAGTGTTGGAGTGTTGTGGTGTAAGGGGTATGATTGACCTCATTGTCTATTATTTAGATTGCCATATGTAAGGAAATAGATATACTCAATATTGGGTGGTGGCCTTGCCGGAACTCGATATTGAAGTATGATGGGTGGTGGCCTTGCCGGAACTCATCTATCTATTATCCTCTACTTTCTTTTGGCAATCATGTTTGAGTCTGTGATTGGATATATGTGTGCTCTCCTTCTATTGGAGGATCACACATTATTTTGTTTTCAAAAAAAAAAAAATTCTCATTTCAAATAATTAAACGACGGGTGAAAGTCGAAGATATGAAGACGGTGCAAGACCGATGATCTTCACGTCGAATGGAGGGGTGCTACTGATGCTCATGATGGGAGTAGCTACCTTGACGGGGCTGAAGTAGTAGCCGTCCGTACGTACTTGTGGATTGTACGGATGTGCGAGGTATTGAGTGCCTCCGGTTTCGTTCAGACCCAGAACGAACTTGTAAATGGACTGTGTGTCTGACATTAGATTTTGTTCTGTGCTGATTGATCTCTATTAAATATATATCTGTTTGGCGGCGGAGAATTTATTCTCTTACTTAACGCCCTTCTCTGAGACGTACGAGCTCAGAGGTTATATATCGATAGAAATCGGCCGCATGGAGTGAATTGCCAGTGTGGCATGCCTAAGTGGCAGATGATCAAGGCTTTTGTTGAAAAGCAAAGTCTTGTGGTTGATGATCAAAGCACGGTCTGTGTGTCATAGCTTTGTGTATAACATTGATTCGTGAGCCTCACACCTCAGTATGAACCAGAAACGGGAGAGGACCTCAGGGAGGACATGCGTTTTCTTTCTAGCTAGGGTGGTGTTAGTGACCTATCAGCACTGACATTTATATTATTTTCACCTGTGTGGTTGTTGCTGTTGCGAGGTGCCTCGGATATATCAGTGACTATGTGGAGCCGATGGAGTCATAGGACTCATTTACGCCCCCAAAGGGCGGGGGAACGCAGTGTTCAGGCATTTTAATCCACATCGGTGGACCGGTCCTGACGATCCAAGGGTCACTCGAGCTCTGATCCTGAGACATGGTAGGCTAGATTGTCTCGAATTCGGTAAGGACTATCTTTTGCCTCAGTTCATGATGGAAATCCAATTTTCAAATACGACGCCGTTCGGTTTTGATTGTATACCTATATATGGCGACATAGCGGTATTGGGCATTAATGTCATCTATGATTGATACTTATGATTTGAATTTGTTTTTGAAACATATACACACTAGTAATAATATTAAATGCTTTTGTTTTATTCGTATCAAGCATATTTTGGCCATTATAAGGTAAAACTCTTCCTCCGATTTGTGTTGCATTGTGTGATGGGAACTGAGTCTTATAATGGCTTCATTTTTATAAAAAGCATTGCGATGTTTAAAAGATTTATTTGTTTTAAAGCACTGGCAATCCAATGAGTAAACCCGTTACGCGAAAATGGCGTGGTTCTGTGATTAGCCATATTTGAAAATGTGTTAAGTAGATTTCTCATACCAGTCCCATGACTGACTCGTAGTTTGTTTCACTTGCAAACTCGGGTGCCCCTATTTCTACATGGGCAGCATTGTATTCAGGTTTTAGCAGGCTCTTTCTGGATAGCTGGAGCTGAAGATGGATTCTATCATTTATCTCTTTTTATGTTGTTGAGCTCCTGTTGTACATATTATGTTTTCTTTTCCGCTGTAGACATTTTGTGTATAGCTGAACTGTATTTTGTACGAAGTATGATCCTATATACTGTGTAACTCTGATGATTATATTTATCTAGTGTATTCTATTGTACATTATCTGTATTTATTTATTTTTGTTCTGCTATTATCTGTTTATGTGTTATATTCCAAAGGTTACCCTTGCTACCGTCTTATCGGGGTTTGGGATCGTCACATTAATCAACTGAGAAATCCCAATCACAAAATGTCCATGCTCAAATTTTTAATTTCCAAATATTTTCAAAGATCTTTTTCCTTAGATTCAAAATATATTCTTACAAAATCAATTCCAAAGTAACTGCCAATTCTTACTCAAAATTTTGATTTGAGTTTTCAAATTATACATCTTTACAAAACCCTTTTTTTATATATATCACAAATGCACTTTCTCAAAACTCTTTACTGGCTTATCCCTTACTAACAAGTTTACCTGGTATAATTCTTATAACCCAATCAAATTTTCACTTTTCTATTTAAGTTCACATCAATTTACCAAACAGTTTCAAACACTTATCTAAATGGGCTTAAGTATATATTGATGTTTTAATCGAAATCATACAGCCATCCCACTTTCGAAACTCGAAAATACAAACTGATGATGCTGCAGTCATCAACAAAATCATCTTCAAGCAACTAGAGTGTGATTCTATATCTATCTAGTATACTTAAGACTTCGTATATATGTTAGCTAGGCGTATATTCAATATCTTCTTGTACTCGATAGTCCAACCTCAACATCTAATAAAGTACTCATTCTAATTTTCAATTTCTAACCATATTGATTAGTTACCTTAAGAAATTTGACCCAACTTTGTCGATATTTCGAAATGTTACCTAATAGTGACATTAAATCTAAAAGGCATTTGTAATCGGATCAATTTCCTGATCAGTGGAAGAGGATTAATTACCATGCCATAAGAATTATTTTATGCGTAATTATAATCACAAATGTAAACTTAACCTTAATCGTTTCATTAAGTATCCAGGTTATAATTAACCATATATTTCCAAAATATGTTTCTTTCTTAAAATATAACTTTTCAAAACTCGTTTCATATTTTCAAATACGCTCTCTCAAATATAATACTCTAAAATCTCATTCTAGGGCATTACTAACCCTATCTCTAATGAGATATTATAACTCTGATGAGTGTAACCTTTTGTTCAAATGTGTCGTACCCCATATGTAACAACCCGGAAAATCAGAACCAATTTAAAAATTTTGTTTTGGCAATTTTAATGGATTTTCGATATTTAAAATGAATTATTTTAAATAATAACGACGGAAAATTTATTTTCGACGAAGTTCAAAAGAATAAATTTATTTTAATTATATAAAGAGCCTGAAATGGCGCAGTAGTTTGAAAATTCGATTTCAAATTTCAAAAGAATGTACAGGATTAAAAATAAATCGAATTTCAGCGAAACAAGAAATATTTGAATCTGTCTGATGATATCTTTCTAATGATGTAAGAAACTGAAATTTTGTTTTATAAGTTGAAAGATATGTCCAGTTTAAAATTCAGAAAAGTCGCTGTGGAATTTATATATATATATATATATATATATATATATATTAATATATATGTATGTAAATCCCTCAAAAATAGAAATTTTGCAAATGACCTCCGTTCTCGACAAAACCACTTTTGTTGGATCTGGGATGTCTAATTATTGCTAAATTCCAAAATTCTTAATTTTTGGGATTAATATGTGAGCGTGGCGAAGTAAAACGTGTTTTGACAGTTTCAGTCAATTCGGATCGATTAGAAAATGGCCAATTTTCAAACGGTCTCATAATTTGATGAAATTAGTTTTGGTAGGACCGTATCGTCAATACGAAGCTAGAAAATAATTTTTTGGGAATTTTTAGAGTCTGTATGTGGCCCCGGTAAATTGAAATGTACGTTTAAAATTGAATATATAGATTTATATTTTGATTTTGAAGGAAACAGATCGAAATAGCTGAAATGGCTTGTTATACATATCCCATTGTGTTCGAAATGGGGGTAATTAGCTATGGACGACAGTCGGTGAGTTTGATTTGGAGTTCGAATTTAAAAGTTGCTTTATGAAATTAATTAATTAAATAAATAACATATATATTATCCTTCACCCTCTCCCTCCTTAAAAGTCAACAGTCAAATAAAAAAACCCAAAAACCCATCGTTAGCCCAGACCCCCTCCCCCGATTCGTTCACCGTCGCCGCTCCAAGGGAGCCACCACCGCGCGCCGACCTGCGTTGTTCCCCCTCCTTGTTCTCTCTCCTCCTTCACAACAACGTGGCCCCAACCCTAACCCTAAACCCCCTTATACCAGCCGCCCCCACCCAGATGCGACCGTCGTTGCCACTGCTCAGGTCTTCCACCCCCGCACGAGCAACCGCACCTCCTTTGGACACCCTCCGACGATGTTGCTGTAGCCCCCTCCTCCCCACAGCGAAAGGTGAGTTTTTATATTTTTTTCTCTAATTTAGTAATAAAAACTGATTTTATTTAGTTATTAAAAAAACTGATTTGATTTAAATATAAAAGCATAGATTTTTACATAAGAAGAGCATAGATTTTTAAATAAGAAAAGTTAGGATCTTTACTTATATAACGTTAAGTTTTTGTATGATAAAAAAAGTTGCGATTTTTAGCTAAGAAAGATATGATTTTTAGCTAAGTAAAGTTATGATTTTTAGTCCATAAAGATTATATTTTTAATATATAAAAGATCAAAATTATAGATTTATTATATGAAAGGCGTTGTAGAAATTGGATCTTTATATGTATGGAGCGTTCAGAAAGATATGATTTTTAATTATATAAAAAATTCAATTTTTATATAAGTAGCGAAGTAAAAATATAATTTTTATATAATAGAGAAATTAAAGATATGATTTTTATATATTCATTAGCGATAGAAAAATATGATTTTTACAACGTTGAAATAAAAATATGATTTTTATATATGAACAACGTGAAAAGGATGCGTTGGAATTTCGAACAAATCCAAACAGTTCAAAAAGAAAGACTCGCAGAGTGGATCCCAATGGTGAGAACTTCTCACTTTTATTTTATTTTCTAGTTAAAATATATGTACTAGGATGCAGACGGTGCTTAGCAGCACCTGACACCCGTCGTCCACAGACCATGGACGACTTGTTTGTTTGGTTGATTTTGTTGTGAAAGTTGATTGAGTGATGTGGAATGGAATAAAATATTTTATAGTTAAAAATATAATTTTTAACGTGTATATGAATTAAATAAATATTTATAAACAAATTGGACAATTTGTTTATGTACACACATTTGACTGATATTGATTCTGATGATAAATTTTACACATCGCCCAACTGCACAAATAAAAATCTGTGTTTGTTGTTTGAAAACCCCACACGGGTATTGGGATGATATTAGACATACACTAATCCCAATAATTAGCTGTATATCGATCGATCGATTGACAGGCTGTTGTAAGCGTTAAATATTAATATTTGATGCTTATGCAGTTTAGAATGCACTTTGGATGATGTTCGACTGTGTTTGATTGTTGTTGTGTACATGTATTATATGAAATCCATATAATCAAATTATATGGTAATTGACTGTGTCTGATTCCAGTTCAGAATTATCGAATATTTTAAAATAATATTCAGTGAATATTGAAATGTGAAGCCATGTTAAGTAGTTAAACACCATCCTAACACGAACGGGAATTTTGTCGATTTTATTCATTTTATAATGAATATCAAAAAGTGATTTCAAAATTGAATATTTTGAAAATATTATCGTTTTAATATTGAAATGATGTGGAAAATTTAAATTCAAATTAAATTGAAATAGAATTGAAAATCGAATTAAATTGAAATTGAATTTGAAATTCGAATTGAAATTGAAATAGAATTGAAATTCGAATTAAATTGAAATTGAATTTGAAATTTGAATTAAATTGAATTTGAAATTCGAATTAAATTGAAATTGAATTTGAAATTCGAATTGAAATAGAATTGAAATTCGAATTAAATTGAAATTGAATTTGAAATTCGAATTAAATTGAATTTGAAATTCGAATGAAATTGAATTTGAAATTCGAATGAAATTGAAATTCAAACTGAAATTGAAATAGAATTGAAATTCGAATAAAATTGAAATAGAATTGAAATTCGAATTAAATTGAAATGAATTTGAATTTCGAATTGAATTGAAATGAATTTGACACGAATTTATAAGGAAAAATTCAATTTTGATTTGAATTTGAAGTGGAAGTTGAAATTGTTTTTGAAACAAATTTAAAACGATATATAAAATTCGTTTTAAGTGGAAATCGACGAAATATATAATATATATATATATTATATTATATAATGGCCTGAATAGAACGCGCCGCGCAACGGTAGTTCGCGAATTTCGACCATTAACTTCAAATGGATGTTACGGGAGATCCGACCGTCGGATTCTCCTAAAACCGGAACCGATGGGTTCGTATCAAAAAGAGCTTTCCAATGAATACAAGAGATTTGAAATCTAACAGTTGGATTTGGAGATATGTCCAAATCAATTTCAGAAATGGTCGCTATGGATGCAGTTCGGTGGCCGTTATTGGAAACTGACTGTACTGGCGATAATAAAATCTGGAAAAATATGGAAAAATTATGTAAAATCATAATAAATGATTTGGAAAGGGTTGGAATGAAAAATTCCATATTTGAAAAGATAAAAATATATTTTTATCGAATTGAACTAGTTATTTACTAGAATAATAATTTATTTATTTTTAAATAAATAAATTGGATTTGAAATGGTTTTCAAAAACAACCAGAATTTCCAACATACGAATTGGAATGGATTTGAATCGAAATTAACTTCGGAATATTTTGATATTGGATTCCGTGATTATACGAACGTTGTGGAGGAATTTGGAAGATATATATATATATCGTTATTCCAATACGATATTTGTTGATATCAAAATTTGATATTGAATATAAGCCGATATATTTTCTATTCAGAGCCTTGTATTTGATATCGAATTGGATTTTAGGTTTGTCGTGAGTGGTGTCTTCATTAACACTGTTCTTAAACCCAGTTGAGAAAAGAATAAATCTTTTTATTTAGATTTAATGAAGTTTTCCAATTAATTAATATTTAATTGGAATGGAATAAAAGAATGGGATTTTTGGGTTTATTGTGAACTGTGTTTTAAATAACACTTGTTCTTTAACCCAATTAACAGTGAAGAATAGGATTTGGAATTTATAACCTTTAATTAAGATTTATGGGGTTTTCCAAAGTAAAGATTTCCAGTTTAATATATTAAATTGGAATTGAACGGAATTCGATTGGGTAATAATCGAAGTGAGTTTCTGTGTAGGAAGACTGTTAATACATATGGAATTTAAAAGGCTTTGTCGTTATTCCACTTATATTATTAGACGGATAAGGAAATTTATATTGATTATATATTGATTTGTTTTCCGTGAAGATTCCATAATTAATGGAATGTGAATTTGGGTTTATCATGAATCGTGTTTTAAATGACATTGGTTCTTTAACCCAGTTAAAGATAAGATTAATTTCTTAGCTTTGAATAATCATTGATATAGATTTTTGGGAAGATTAAAACTAACTGGTGTTTTAATGAATCTTTGATTAGATTGAAAAGTGAATGTGATAATTAAAATTATCAATTCAAGAAAATGACCGAGAATGGAGTACCACCAGTTTTACTCCAGATGATATCTAAATTGAAGCGACCCGAACTTCCCCTGTAAGGAAAGCACGGATTGCTTTGAGAACACGACAAATCAGAACACAAACAGAAGAACATTTCATTGTATATTACAACAATTCCATCAGAATACAAGAATATACAGAGTACGAATAAATATTACACAGAAAATATCAGAGATTTAAATTACATTTAAATACATCGTAGCGGAAAATAATACAAAACACAACTAGAAGTAATACACAGATACAGAGCTTTCCGAGTATCGTTCCAGCTGTAAACTAGGTTCCTGTGAATATAAATCTGCAAAACCAAAACTACTAGCTGCCCGTGTCAAAATAGGGTCACCCAGAGTTTAGGTTAAAACAATAACTCTAGGTCAGTCATGTGACTGGTGTGAGAACTAAAACATTTATTTATCTTTATTTTAAAGTTAGGTAAATCAAGGAACCACGCCGTATAACACCGAACGGGTTTCCTCCCAAGAATACCAGTGCATAAAACAATAGCGCAATGCTAAATAAAGAAAAATGAAGTTATTATAAGACCCATGTCCCATCACACAATGCAATGCAAGCCGGAGGATAGGGTTTTACCTTATAATAGCCAAAGAATGCTTGATACGCTAAATTTTATGTTTTATTTCTAAATCAGACTCCAACCGTAAATTAGTAAGAGAACGATTCCTTAAGTATTAACCCCGAAGGCCGAAACCAACATCAGACAAATGCCCAGGAAACCACCCATCTTAGCTCGTTTCCAGTTAGTTTCTGATTTTATATACAATCATAAATATCAATCATAGGCGGCATGGGCACCCTATATCATGTCGCTATACTAGGCTCTACAATCAAAACCGCAAAGTCACTTATTTAGAAATTGGATTTCCATCTATGAACCGAGGCCTGGGATTGTCCTCTACCGATTCGAGATTGTCTAGCCCGAGCCTCAGGCAAGTACTCTGTCAAGCCTTTAGATCGTTAGGGCCGGTCCACACAGAGTGGATTAAAATGCCTGAACATGCATTTCCCCGCCCTACGGGGCGTAAATGAGCCAACAAATGACTCCATCGGTCCCGAATCGAAAGATATAACCGAGGCGCCTCAAAACAGCAACAACCACATAAGTCAAACTTGTCAGGGCATGTAAAACCACTGACGCCACTTCTAGCTAGAAAGAAACGCATGTCCTCCATGCGGTCATCTCCTGTTTCTGGTTCACAGCGGGGTGTGAGGTTCGCGAATCCACGCTACACAAAGCTATGCCACACAGGCCGTGCTTTGATCATCAACCACAAGACTCTGCTTTTCAACAGAAGCCTTGATCATTTGCATCTTAGCATGCCACACAGGCAAACCACTCCATGCAACCGATATCCATCAATCACACAGAATGATATCCAATGTCAGACACACAGTCCATTTACAAGTCCGTTCTAGGTCTGAACGAAACTGGAGGCACCTTGTACCTTGCATATCCATCGATCTCCAAGTACGCCCGGACGACCACTAACTGATTCCCTCCTCTTGGGTGTACAACCCAATCAAGATAATCAGTAATCACCCAAACGACGTGAAGACCTCCGGTCTTCAACCACCATCTTCATCCTCAACACCACGTCGAATCAGTTATTCAGAATGGGATAAACCCGGTCTTTTGGAATAACTCGCGTATATAATAAACAAGTGTTACACAAACACAACATACGCCTCATTCCAATTCATCAGTCACTAACCGTAAATTGGTAAGGGAACAATTCCCCAAATATTAACCCCGAAGGCCGAAACCAACATCAGATCAATACCCAGGAAGCCATTCTTCTTAGCTAACCTACAGTTAGTTTCAAATCTCACATTCTTAGGGAAAGGTTCCCATTAATTTTATCAAAGATAAATTCTTTTAAATTTATTCTTTAATCTTCCGTTGAATATCACTTCAAACTAGTCGGGATTAACGAACCTTACCGAAGTAATCATTTGTTTTAATTTCCCAATCCCAACCTATTCATCCCATGAAGTAAAACCGGTAATACTACATATTTAACACCACGGTGTTATCGGTAAATTCAATTACCATTTCACGTTCAATTCTAATTAAGGATTTAACTATCGCCTGGAGCAAAACTGGTGATACTCCATTCTCGATCTTTTCAATCTAATTAAAGATTCATTAAAACTCTACTTAGTTTTAATCTTTAACTGGGTTAAAGAATCCATGCCATTTAAAACACGGTTCACGATAAACCCAAAATCACATCACATTTCAATCAGTCCCTAACCGTAAATTAGCAAGTGAGCAATTCCCTAAGTATTAACCCCGAAGGCCGAAACCAACATCAGATCAATACCCCAGAAACCATTCAACTTAACTAATCTCCTGTTAGTTTCTGATTTTCTTAACTCCTTTGGGTCTAAGAACAGTATAATTGAAGATACCGTTCACGACAACCCAAAATCACATTCCATTAATTATCGGGTTAAAGAACAAGTGTTATTTAAAACACAGTTCACGATAAACCCAAAAATCAATACCAATTCGATTCCAATTAAATATCATTTAATTGGTACATTTCATTAAATCTAAATAAAAAGATTTAATCTTTTTCTCAACTGGGCTTAAGAACAGTGCTAATGAAGGCACCATTCACGACAAACCCAAATCACATTTGTTACTAAATACAAGGCTTTGAATAAAAAATATATCGTCTCATATTCAATATCAAATTCTACGACCAACTAATATCGTATTGGAAATAACGATATATATATCTTTCAAATTCCCATAACAATATCTGTATCATCACGAAATCCAACATCGAAATATTCCAAAGACAATTTCGATTCAAATCCATTCCAATTCAATTACTGGAAAATTCTGGTTACTTTTAAAACCATTTCAAATCCACTTTATTTATTTTAAAAATAAATAGAAATATAATTCTAGTTCAAAACTAGTTCATTTCGATAAAAATCTATTTTTATCTTTTCAAATATGGAGTTTTTCATCCTAATTCTTCACAAATCATTTCTTATGATTTTACATAAATTATTAATATTTTTAATAATTTTATCAAGGCCCGTACAGTCGATTTCCACCAATGGCCATCGAACTGCACTTACAGCAACCTTTTCCAAATTTGATTTGGACATAATTCCAAATCCAACTGTTAGATTTCAAATTTATAATATTCATTGGAAAGATCTTTTCGATACGAACCCAATGGTTACGGTTTTAGGAGAATCCAACGGTCGGATCTCCCGTAATATCCATTCAAAGTCAATGGTCGAAATTCGCAAACTGCCGCGGTGCGGCGCGTTTTATTCAGGCCATTATATATATATATAATATATAATATATTTCATCGATTTCCTTTCAAAACGTATTTTATAAATTGTTTTAAATTCGTTTCCAAAACGATTTCAACTTCATATTCAATTTCTAATCAAAATTGAATATTCCACATCATCGATATACAAATGATAATATTTTCAAAACATTATATTTTGAAATCACTTTCTTTTCTATATTCATTATAAAAACGAATAAAATCGATATAAATATCGCTCACGTCAAAATGGCGCAGATCTAATCAACACGGCTTCAAATATTTCTTTTTCAAATATTCTATTTCAAATATTTCTTTTTTTTCAAATATTTCTTTTTCAAATATTTTATTTCAAATATTTCTTTTTCAAATATTCTATTTCAAATATTTCTTTTTTCACATATTTCTTTTTCGAATATTCTATTTCAAATATTTCATTTCAAAACTGGAATGAGGCCCAATCAATTACCATATAATGTTAATTATATGAATTTTTCTACAACACATGAATATAATAACAACGATAAATAATCAACCATAATCCAGAGTGCACCACACAACTGCATAAGCACTAAATATAAATATTTAATGCTTATAACAGCCTGTCAATCAATCGATCGACATACAACTAATTATTGGGATTAGTGTATGTCATATATCATCCCAATACCCGTTTGGGGGTTTCAATCAATCAAATACAGATTTTATTTGTGCAGTCGGGCGATGTGTAAAATTTATCGTCCCAATCAATATTAGTCAAATGTGTTTATATAAACAAATCATTCGATTTGTTTATATTAATTTATTTAATCACATTCACGTTAAAAAATATATTTTCAACTATAAAATATTTTTAACTACATAAATATTTTATTTCATTTCACTTCACATCACACAATCAACTACACATCAAAATCAAACAAACAAGCATACAAGCCGTCCATGGTCTGTGGACGACGGGTGTCAGGTGCTACTAAAACCGTCTGCATCCTAGTATATATTTTAACTAGAAAATTAAATTAAAGGTAAGGAGTTCTCACCAAGAGGTTCCACTCCACCATTTTGAATTTCTGAACAGTCTGGATTTGCTCAAAAATTCCAATGCAATCTTCTCTACGTTATTCATAGTAAAAATCACATTTTTAATATGATGTCTATATATAAAAATCATATTTTGAAAACTGTTCTATATGGTTTAAAATTCATATATTTTATTTCACTGTTCTACATGGTTTAAAAATCATATATTTTTAGTTTCCGCTATTTTATATTTTCAAAATCAAGTTCTATTTTATGTTTTCTAACAAACTATATGTATATTTGTCTAAACCAAATATATGTATAATTTCTGTACAAAGTAGTGTACATATTTTCTATAAAGCTTTTGATAAATAAAAACTGGTTTTTTTCTTCCAATCTATGTTTATTTATTTTTAAAACTGTTTTTAATCTATGTTTTTACCTTAAAGTAGTTAAACAAAAATAAATAAATTAAATAAAAGAAATAAAAACTCACGGTATTCATCTCCTTGGTTTATTGTTCTGTTCCCTTTCTGGAACGAAACCTGCTCGAGCTCTCACCCTTCGATTGCCAAGCGCCGCTATTAGCGATGATCGGAGGTCCATCCAGACGCATCCCGACGAAGCCAGTCACCACCTCAGTCGCCGCCGTGAAGGGCATTAGACTCGAACACGTCGATGCTTCGGGATTCGTGCTTGAACGACGAAGGGAGGGTCGACGTCACGAAGGAGAGCGGAAGGCGGAGCGGAAGGAGGCGCGACGGTGGTGGGGCTGCGGTCGTCGGCCACCATTCTTTTCGTCGATGGTGAAAATCGATTATCCAGAAAAATTGAAAAGGGGGGAAACTGATTGGGGGACTAACGTTGGAAATATATATATTATTTATAGTTATTTTATTCCCAAAAAGTTGACTTTTAATCTCGAACTCCAAACGAGACCCAACGACTGTCGCCTTTAGACAAATACCCTCATTCCAAACACAACGGGATATGTTTTGTAACCCGATTCGGCTGTTACGATATATTTCCATCAAAATTAAAATATAAATCTATATATATTCGATTTGAACGTACATTTCAATTTACAGGGGCCACATACGGACTCTAAAAATTCCCGAAAGATATTTTCTAGCTTCGTATTGACGATACGGTCCTAACAAAACTAGTTTCGTCAAATTCTGAGACCGTTTGAAAAATGGTCATTTTCTGGTTGATCGAAATTGAATTAAACTGTCAAAACACGTTTAACTTCGCCACGCTCACATATTGATTCAGAAAATTATGAATTTTGAAACCTAGCAATAATTTGACATCCCAGATCCAACAAAAGTGGTTTCGTCGAAAACCGAGGTCGTTTGCAAAACGGCTATTTTCAAGGCTTTTATATATATTAAAATATATATAAATTCCACAGCGACTTTTCTGAATTTTAAACTGGACGTAACTCTCAACTTTTAAAACAAAATCTCAGTTTCTTACATCCGTTGGAAAGATATCATCAAACAGATTCACATATTTCTTGTTTCGTTCAATTCCGACTTATATTGAATTCTGTATATTCATTTGAAATTCGAAATTGAATTTTCGAACTGCAGCGCCATTTCAGGCTCGTTATATAATTAAAATAAAATTATTCGTTTTAACTTCGTCGAAAATAAATTTTCCGTCGTTATTATTTAAAATAATTCATTTTAAATAATCAAAATTCGTTAAAATAGCCAAAATAAAAATTTTAAATTGTCTCGGATTTCCGGGTTATTACAATCTCCCCCACTTAAAACTTTTCATCCCCGAAAAGGAACGAAGCCGAAAGTTGTTTAACTAATCAACTCAGCTTTCATTATTTTCTTTACGGCTTAAGTTCTTCGACTTTTCAGTTTCTAAGAACTTTTCAAATTTTTCAATAATTCGGCTAACACCCTAAATTTCCAAAAAATTTCGCCATAACCTCCCCTGCACCGGGGACTTCGGGATATTTCATATAGCCTCCCATGGACTTCTTCAATCCAAAAGAAAAAGCAAAAGCCAAACGGCTCACAAAATCATCCAAAACCCAGGAAATACAATAAACATGTACTTATTTTTCGGGCAAACAATTTTATTCCTCTTCTCTAGCCTCCTTGTTATGACCTGTTCAATGTAAGTATAGGTATATGCATGCAAATGCGACAAATTTTCAATACAATTCACAATTTGATCAATTTGGCTAAAGGTTCAACATTTAATTAATCGAACGATAATCAAACAACACAATCAGCCATCAATTAGTTGGTTATCATTTCAAATTCATAACTTTGATACATAGTCAAAAATCACATTTTTGATGCCAAATCACAACAATAAGCCCTATCTAATTTTGGTTCTCACACCAGTCAATAGGAAATATATAGATATCACACTTTCGGCACTCGAATATAAACACTGATGATGAGGCCTCATCATCAGAATCATCTTCGGGCGACTAGAGTGGGATTCTATATCTATCCAGTATATTAAACTTCAAATACACGCTAGCTAGGCGTATATGCAAAATCTCCATATACTAGATTGTCCAAATCATTTTAAAATAAATATTCAAATACGTATAATTGAATTAAATTTTCAAAACAAAATTTTGTTTTCATTTTAAAAATATACTCTTCACACTCGTTCTAGGATACTACTGATCCCTTCTCTAACGAGTCATTCCCATTGGATATTACTAATCCAATCTCTGATGAATTCTTTCGTATGGTTCTAATGTGCCTTGTTCTCTGAGCTTTGTAAACCAAAGCTCTGATACCAAAATTGAAGCGACCCGAACTTCCCCGGTAAGGAAAGCATGGATTGCTTTGAGAATACGACAAATCAGAATACAAACAGAAGAACATTTCATTGTATATTACAACAATTCCATCAGAATACAAGAATATATAGAGTATGATTAAATATTACACAGAAAATATCAGAGATTTAAATTACATTTAAATACATCGCAGCGAAAAATAATACAAAACACAACTAGAAGTAATACACGGATACAGAGCTTTCCGAGTATCGTTCCAGTTGTAAACCAGGTTCCTGTGAATATAAATCTGCAAAACGAAAACTACTAGCTGTCCGTGTCAAAATAGGGGCACCTAGAGTTTAGGTTAAAACAATAAACTCCAGGTCAGTCATGTGACTGGTGTGAGAACTAAAACAGTTATTTATCTTTGTTTTAAAGTTAGGTAAATCAAGGGACCACGCCGTATAACATGGAACGGGTTTCCTACCAAGAATACCAGTGCATAAAACAATAGCGCAATGCTAAATAAAGAAAAATGAAGCTATTATAAGACCCAGGTCCCATCACACATTGCAACACAAGCTGGAGGATAGGGTTTTACCTTATAATAGCCAAAGAATGCTTGATACGCTAAATTTCATGGTTTAATTCTAAATCAGACTCCAACCATAAATTAGTAAGAGAACGATTCCCTAAGTATTAACCCCGAAGGCCGAAACCAACATCAGACTAATACCTAGGAAACCACCCATCTTAGCTCGTTTCCAGTTAGTTTCTGATTTTATATACAATTGAAAATATCAATCATAGGCGGCATGGGTACCATATATCATGTTGCCATACTAGGCTCTACAATCAAAACCGCAAAGTCACGTATTTGGAAATTGGATTTCCATCTATGAACCGAGGCCAGGAATCGTCCTCTACCGATTCGAGACTGTCTAGCCCGAGCCTCAGGCAAGTACTCTGTCAAGCCTTTAGATCGTCAGGGCCTGTCCACACAGAGTGGATTAAAATGCCTGAACATGCGTTTCCCCGCCCTATGGGGCGTAAATGAGTCAACGAATGACTCCATCGGTCCCGGATCGACCGATATAACCGAGGCGCCTCAAAACAGCAACAACCACATAAGTCAAACTCGTCAGGGCATGTAAAACCACTGACGCCACTTCTAGCTAGAAAGACATGCCTGTCCTCCCTGGGTCCTCTCCTGTTTCTGGTTCACAACCGGGGTGTGAGGCTCGCGAATCCATGCTACACAAATCTATGCCACACAGGTCGTGCTTTGATCATCAACCACAAGATTCTGCTTTTCAACAGAAGCCTTGATCATTTGCATCTTAGCATGCTACACAGGTAAACCACTCCATGCAACCGATATCCATCAATCACACAGAATGATATCCAATGTCAAACACACAGTCCATTTACAAGTTCGTTCTGGGTCTGAACGAAACCGGAGGCACCTTGTACCTCGCATATCCATCGATCTCCAAGTACGCCTGGACGACCACTAACTGATTCCCTCCTCTTGGGTGTACGGCCCAATCAAGATCATCAGTAATCACCCAAATGACGTGAAGACCTGCGGTCTTCGACCACCGTCTTCATCCTCAACACCACGTCGAATCAGTTATTCAGAATGGGATAAACCCGGTCATTCTGAATAGCTCATGTATATAATAAACAAGTGTTACACAAACACAACATACGCCTCATTCCAATTCATCAGTCACTAACTGTAAATTAGTAAGGGAACAATTCCCCAAATATTAACCCCGAAGGCCGAAACCAACATCAGATCAATACGCAGGAAGCCATTCTTCTTAGCTAACCTACAGTTAGTTTCTAAATCTCACATTCTTAGGGAAAGGTTCCCATTAATTTTATCAAAGATAAATTCTTTTAAATTTATTCTTTAATCTTCCTTTGAATATCACTTCAAACTAGTCGGGATTAACGAACCTTACCGAAGTAATCACTTGTTTTAATTTCCCAATCTCAACCTATTCATCCCATGAAGTTAAACTGGTAATACTTCATATCTAACACCATGGTGTTATCGGTAAATTCAATTACCATTTCATGTTCAAATCTAATTAAAGTTTTAAATATCGCCTGGAGCAAAACTAGTGATACTCCATTCTCGATCTTTTCAATCTAAATAAATATTCATTAAAACTCTACTTAGTTTTAATCTTTAACTGGGTTAAAGAATCCATGTCATTTGAAACATGGTTCACGATAAACCCAAAATCACATCACATTTCAATCAGTCCCTAACCGTAAATTAGCAAGTGAGCAATTCCCTAAGTATTAATCCCGAAGGCCGAAACCAACATCAGATCAATACCACAGAAACCATTCAACTTAACTAATCTCCAGTTAGTTTCTGATTTTCTTAACTCCTTTGGGTCTAAGAACAGTATTATTGAAGATACCGTTCATGACAACCCAAAATCACATTCCATTAATTATCGGGTTAAAGAACAAGTGTTATTTAAAACACTGTTCACGATAAACCCAAAAATCAATACCAATTCAATTCCAATTAAATATCATTTAATTGGTACAATTCATTAAATCTAAATAAAAAGATTTAATCTTTTTCTCAACTGGGCTTAAGAACAGTGCTAATGAAGGCACCATTCACGACAAACCCAAATCACATTTGATACTAAATACAAGGCTCTGAGTAGAAAATATATCGGCTTATATTCAATATCAAATTCTACGACCAACAAATATCGTATTGGAAATAACGATATATATATATATATATATATCTTTCAAATTCCCATAATAATATCTGTATCATCACGAAATCCAACATCGAAATATTCCAAAGACAATTTTGATTCAAGTCCATTCCAATTCAATTATTGGAAAATTTTGGTTACTTTTAAAACCATTTCAAATCCACTTTATTTATTTTAAAAACAAATAGAATTATAATTCTAGTTCAAAACTAGTTTATTTCGATAAAAATCTATTTTTATCTTTTCAAATATGGAGTTTTTCATCCCAATTCTTCACAAATCATTTCTTATGATTTTACACAAATTATTAATATTTTTAATAATTTTATCAAGGCCCGTACAGTCGATTTCCACCAATGGCCATCGAACTGCACTTACAACAACCTTTTCCAAATTTGATTTGGACATAATTCCAAATCCAACCGTTAGATTTCAAATTTCTAATATTCATTGGAAAGCTCTTTTTGATACGAACCCAACGGTTCCGGTTTTAGGAGAATCCGACGGTCGGATCTCCCATAATATCCATTCGAAGTCAATGGTCGAAATTCGCGAACTGCCACGGCGCGGAGCGTTCTATTCAGGCCATTATATTTATATAATATATATATTTCGTCGATTTCCTTTCAAAACGTATTTTATAAATCGTTTTAAATTCGTTTCCAAAACGATTTCAACTTCATATTCAATTTCTAATCAAAATTGAATATTCCACATTATCGATATACAAATGATAATATTTTCAAAACGTTATATTTTGAAATCACTTTCTTTTCTATATTCGTTATAAAAACGAATAAAATCGATATAAATATCGCTCGCGTCAAAATGGCGCAAATCTAATAAACACGGCTTCAAATATTTCTTTTTCAAATATTCTATTTCAAATATTTCTTTTTTTTTCCAAATATTTCTTTTTCAAATATTCTATTTCAAATATTTCTTTTTCAAATATTCTATTTCAAATATTTCTTTTTTCACATATTTCTTTTTCGAATATTCTATTTCAAATATTTCATTTCAAAACTGGAATGAGGCCCAATCAATTACCATATAATGTTAATTATATGAATTTTTCTACAACACATGAATATAATAACAACGATAAATAATCAACCATTATCCAGAGTGCACCACACAACTGCATAAGCACTAAATATAAATATTTAACGCTTATAACAGCCTGTCAATCAATCGATCGACATACAACTAATTATTGGGATTAGTGTATGTCATATATCATCCCAATACCCGTTTGGGGGTTTCAATCAATCAAACACAGATTTTATTTGTGCAGTCGGGCGATGTGTAAAATTTTTCGTCCCAATCAATATTAGTCAAATGTGTTTATATAAACAAATCATTCGATTTGTTTATATTAATTTATTTATTCACATTCACGTTAAAAAAAATATTTTCAACTATAAAATATTTTTAACTACATAAATATTTTATTTCATTTCACATCACATCACACAATCAACTACACATCGAAATCAAACAAACAAGCATATAAGTTGTCCATTTTATGTGGACGACGTGTGTCGGGTGCTACTAAACACCGTCTACATCCTAGTATATATTTTAACTAGAAAATTAAATTAAAGGTGAGGAGTTCTCACCAAGAGGTTCCACTCCACCATTCTGAATTTCTGAACAGTTTGGATTTGCTCAAAAATTCCAACGCAATCTTCTCTACGCTGTTCATAGTAAAAATCACATTTTTAATATGATGTCTATATATAAAAATCATATTTTGAAAACTGTTCTATATGGTTTAAAAATCATATATTTAATTTCACTGTTCTACAAGGTGTAAAAATCATATATTTTATTTCACTGTTCTACATGGTTTAAAAATCATATATTTTTAGTTTCTGCTATTTTATATTTTCAAAATCAAGTTCTATTTTATATTTTCTAACAAAGTATATGTATATTTTTCTAAACCAAATATATGTATAATTTCTATACAAAGTAATGTACATATTTTCAATAAAGCTTTTAATAAATAAAACTGTTTTTATTTCTTCCAATCTATGTTTATTTATTTTTAAAACTGTTTTTAATCTATGTTTTTACCTTAAAGTAGTTAAACAAAAATGAATAAATTAAATAAAAGAAATAAAAACTCACGGTATTCATCTCCTTCGTTTACTGGTCTGTTCCCTTTCTAGAACGAAACCTGCTCGAGCTCTCACCCTTCGATTGCCAAGCGCCGCCATTAACGATGATCGGAGGTCCATCTAGACGCACCCCGACGAAGCCAGTCACCACCTTAGTCGCTATGACGCCCCGCCCCGCACCAACCGACATTTACTCCAAAAGTGCGATGTCACATGTCCAGTTAGCACGGGACGGGTCATCAGAAGGAAAGGAAAGAAGGAAATGAACTAACAAGGAACCTGTAGAATGTCTCACAGTGCATAGAACAAAATATAATAATAACATACTTGACATAAAACAGGTGAGACAGTGCATAAGCTGAAACAACTAACATAGCAGCGGAAAATCCAAGTACAGCTTATGATCCAAAGTTAAACATTATTACAACTTTTCAAACTATCTCAAAAGCAAAAGCAAGATAAAGGAGGTACACTACTAATGCCCAAGTAGCGACCACCAACGAAACAGGGAGAATATCTATATATCATACGTGGAAGTCTCCTGCTCGCCTCCGAATCAGCTACTCGCGCACCACCAGCTAACCTGTCTCTAGTCTGCTCGTGTGAGCACCCAGAGTAATAAGAGGAGACATAAAACTCTGGGTCAGACATAAAGCCTGGTATGAGCGATAAGCATCTAAACAGAACAATAACAGGTAGACTAAAACATACCTGGACCTACAACCAAAGAGTTAGCACTACATACTGTACAACACTCTAAGGTGCCATTTCAAATGGTGTAAAGATAACGGGGGTGGGGGTATGCATGTTATAGTGATGGCAAACAATCAAGCATAGCAACCATCCTCGCATCTCTCGCTCAGTGCATAAAGCATACGATATTCACCACTTCGATCACCTAACATACCTTGCTACGATCACTTTGCCCCATGAAGTCATAAATGGCTTCACTGCACTGATAACGTAGCCACTAATCCTTTGCTATGTCCACTTTGCCCCCATGGAGTCGCAATGACCCCACTGCACTGGCTCATAGCCTCACTAATCCTTTACTATGTCCACTCTGCCCCATGGAGTCACAATGACCCCACTGCACTGGCTCATAGTCTTACTACGCATCACTTTGCCCCATGAAGTCATAAATGGCTTCACTGCACTGATAACATAGTCTTGCTACCATCACCTTGCCCCTCGAGTCATAATGACTCTACTGCACTGATAAGTAGCCTATCATCCATTTTCAGTGGTGAATCGAAGTTATGAACGTCGACAACTCCTTAGCACACGTCCCGCAGCAAAGCCCAACAATGAAGTGAACTCGTTGGTTCCCAACTGGATCCTGAGCTCTAACTTCCATTTGGACTACCTTTACATCTCGGGTTATCGGTCATCACCGGATCGGTTCGGATCTCCACTTAGTCATCAGTTCGATTCGAATCGGTGAGCTCCCCCTTCACTGGATCGGGTCATCATCGCCTCAGCGGATCGGATCGAGTCTCCACGTCCACTCGCCATCATCGGTCCGGGTCGGGGTCCTCCAGTTTGCCATGGTTCGGATCGACTCCTTCTCATCACCCCGGGTCGGGTCGTAGTTTCCAAGCCTCATCGTAACACTTATGTTCAGGTCGGGGTACCAGGGCGGATCGGGTCAGAGAACTCCAAGCGGGTCGGATCGGACGATCCATGCCATGCGAAGAGCGAATAGATCAAGGAATGAAGTATGGGAGCGGATCAGGTTCTCCCTCCGTTCCGATCCGGATCGGTCTGTTTTCTGCACTTCTTCCAGCAAGCAATTTACACCACTCGACGGCGTTTTTAATCATTCTACCTATTCTAATCAATCACAAAGCATACCATACAGTCATAGCAATAAGTAGAAGTGACCTCAAACACCAAAACAACAATCATGCCATGTAAAATGGATCAAACATACCCAAAAACCCCATATTTCCCCTTAAGCATGTTTAGGTGAAACTAATGATATGATTAGCAAAACTTAACCAAATTAACCCAAATTCATATCAAAGGTCTAAAACATCATTTCGAATTTTATAAATATTTTTCTAGAATTTTATCATGTTTGAATTCGCTAATTAACACTAATTACCCTTAACTAGCCATAATTAGTGAGGAACTATGCAAATCACTCACCTTAGCCACAAATGAACTTTAGATCTGAAATAAATCTCTGATTTGGTGTGAATCCCGATACTAAACAGCAGCTCTAACGTTGATTTGGTGTAGATCTCCCTTGATTTGATGTTGCTAAGCTTAATCCTTGATTAGAAGATGATTTGGAGGTGATTTAGAGGTTGGAGGCCATTTTTAGGGTTTCTTGGAGATAAGTGGAGGCTAGAAAACTGAAATGGAATGATTCTCTAACTCCTTTCAGCCTCCCCATAACCCTAATCCCGAAATGGGTTATGGGCCCATTCACTAATCACCCTATTTGGCCCGGTTAAGCAGTTTTTCACCTTCCAAACCTTATTTCAGCCATATCTCCCAAACGCTAAGTCCGTTTTTCACATGTGACCACTCTACGGAAAGGTAAACCATCAAACGAATCTAATGAAAGTGGTTTCAGGTCAAAATTCCTTTCCAATCAAAAGTTATGGCCAAAACAAGATCAGCTAGGGGCAAAACGGTCATTTAAAAATAGACAAAAATCACGAACGTGGGAAATGAGTCAAATGGTTGTTTCCCAAAGTTACATGACCATACGACTTCATATGGGAAAGAAATAAATATTCTACGATCCTCTGATGCGTAGAATGCGGGTTGTTACATTCTCACCCCTTAAGAAATTTCGCCCCCAAAATTCCCTAACCAAAACACACAAAAGGGTCCCGCATGCATATCAACCGTAAAACAACAATCAAACATGCAAAACAAGTCTATCCTAGCATGCGGAATAACTAAATTACAAGGTAAATCTTACCAGGAAAAAAGAGTTCTGGATACGTTTTCCTAATGCTCTCCTCTGTCTCCCAAGTGCAATCATTCTCGTCCTCGCCCCACTGAACCTTGACTAGCCTCACCGCCTTCCTTCGAAGTTGCTTCGTATCGTTCTCGACAATACGCATCGGCTTGCGGTTCCCAACCGCCTCGGGTTCTACTTCGAAGTCCTCTAACTGATCAGGTGAAATAGTCATATCGGGGTCGTGCACGAACTTCCTTAACTGGGAAACATGAAATACATTGTGAACTCCTGCCATCTTCTCTGGTAAGCCAACTCTATATGCCAAATTCCCGACTAGTTCAAGAACAGGGAATGGGCCAACAAATCTTGGTGCCAACTTGCCTCTCCTGCCAAATCGTATCACGCTCTTCAACGGAGAAATCTTGACAAACACCAAGTCACCAACGGAGAATTTTAAGTCTCTTCTCCTCTTATCAGCATAACTCTTCTGCCTATCTTGGGCAGCCTTCATTCGTTGTTGAATGATCTTAATCTTACCTGAAGTTTCCCTCACCACATCTGGTCCAAGCATAAACTTCTCGCCAGTCTCTATCCAACATGATGGTGAGTTGCACGGTCTTCCGTACAAAGCTTCATATGGAGCCATACCGATACTGGATTGGTAGTTATTATTATATGCAAACTCTACAAGATGCAAATGGCCATCCCATGATCCACCAAAATCCAATATACAAGCTCTCAAGAGATCTTCCAATATACGATTCACCCTCTCCGTCTGACCATCGGTCTGAGGATGATATGCGGTACTGAGATGTAATTCTGACCCTAGAGCCTCTTTCAAGCTCTTCCAAAACCCACTAGCGAACAACGGGTCTCGGTCACTCACAATGCTTTTAGGTACTCCATGAAATCTCACTACCCACTTCATGTACAATTCTACTAACTTAGCTGCCATTCTGGTCGATTTGACTGGTATAAATCTTGCGCTCTTAGTCAATCGATCCACAATTACCCAAATGCTATCATGTCCCGATCTAGTCCTTGGTAAACCGTCGATGAAATCCATCGAGACTTGCTCCCATTTCCATTCGGGAATTTCTAATGGTTGCAACAACCCACTAGGTTTCTTTTGCTCGGCTTTAACGAACTGGCAATTCATGCATTTGGATATAAACTTCCCAACGTCTCTTTTCATCCCTTCCCAGTAGTAAGTCTGTCTCATGTCTCGATACATCTTATCACCACCGGGATGTATAGTCAGTTTTGAGTGATGACATTCTCTAAGCACTTCATCTCTCAAACCATTCACGTTGGGTACAACTAGTCTTCCATTCTTTCTAAGCCATCCATCTCGATCAAGCCCATACAAATTCATCTCCTCACTGTTGATGTTCATCTCTAACCTGGAGATGATTTCCAATAGATTAGGATCGTCACTCTAGCTGGAACCAATCCTCTCTATCAAAGTGGGTCTGATCGTCAAACTAGCTAGCATTTCTGGATCCAATTCGCACTTTGGTCTGAAATCAAACCCCGCGATATACTCCAGTTGCTTCCATTCAAGAAACATAGCCCCTAAACTGGCATGTCTCCTACTCAAGGCATCGGCTACCGCATTACCTTTCCCAGGTGTGTATGCGATATCAAAATCATACGAAGCCAAGAACTCTAACCATTTCTACTGACGGAGATTTAGATCCTTCTGGGAGAAGATATACTTTAACGATTTATTATCGGTGAACAACTCAAATCTTTCTCCCAAGAGATAATGTCTCCACATCTTCAGCGCAAACACGATCGCTGCTAATTCCAAATCATGGGTAGGATACTTCTTCTCATCCGGCTTTAGCTGCCGACTAGCATAAGCTGCAACCCTACCTCCTTGCATCAACACAGCACCTAGTCCGGTACCACAAGCATCCGTGTATACCGTTATTTCTTCATTCCCTTTAGGAATGACTAATACTGGCGCACACGTCAACTTTTCTTTTAGACTCTTGAATGCATTCTCACACAATCTGTCCCAGACGAAGGACTGATTCTTCTTCGTCAACTGAGTCAACGGTGCTGCTATCTTTGAGAAGTCCTGGATAAACTTACGATAATATCCAGCTAACCCCAAGAAACTTCTTAC
Organism: Allium sativum; assembly: GCA_030737875.1. NCBI lineage: Eukaryota > Viridiplantae > Streptophyta > Magnoliopsida > Asparagales > Amaryllidaceae > Allium > Allium sativum. The sequence continues at coordinate 493,446,957 of CM060912.1, read as the reverse complement.
ATCTGTTGCATTCTTGGGCGTAGGCCAATCCTGTACCGTAGCCACCTTCGCAGGGTCCACGGCAATACCATTTTCTGAAACAACATGGCCCAAGAATCTCACTTCCCTTCTCCAAAAGTGACACTTAGAGGATTTCTCTTTCAATTGGTGTTTCCTTAACACCTCCACCACTATCCTCAAGTGTCCCTTGTGTTCCTCCTCTGTCCTTGAGTAAACAAGGATATCGTCTACGAACACAAGAACAAACTTATTCAACTGATCTCTGAATACTCGATTCATAAGATCCACAAAGTAGGCTGGTGCATTGGTCAACCCAAATGGCATGACCAACCACTCATAAAATCCAGACAGCATCCTAAATGCCGTTTTCGGAACACTCTCATCCGCTACTCGGAGCTGGTGAAATCCTGTCGCGAGGTCCAACAGGGAGAACACTCTTGCTCCTTCCAGCTGATCAAACAAATCATCTACCTGTGGTAGAGGATACTTATTCTTCCTCGTAACCTTATTCAACTCGCGATAGTCCATACACAAACGAAGGGAACCATCTGCCTTAGTGGCAAACACAACTGGTGCTCCCCACTCGGAGACACTTCTTCTAATAAATACCTTCTTCAAAAGATTGCTGACTTGCACCCCGAGCTCTCGCTGCTCCCTTGGTGCCATACGACGAAGTGGCATCACTATAGGCCTGGCATCTTTCACTAAATCAATACGGAACTCAATCTCTCGGTGTGGTGGAAGCCCGGTCACCTCCTCGAAGACGTCCGGATACTGGCCAACCACGGGCACATCTGACAGCTCATCCTGCGGGATGTCGAGGGAATTTATAAAACTAGCCATTACCCCATCACTAGGTAGACTACCAAACACTACCCTCCGCCCATCATCCGCCCTAACTGTCACCAAAAAGCCCTCACAGTCTACCCCCACCCCGTATCTTTGGAGCCAATCGACCCCCAATATAATGCCATACCCAGTAAAGCCCAAAACAAAGCAATCACAAACAAACATACATCCATGACTCGATAAGACCACATTTCGGCAAATCATACTAAGACTAGTCGAACCACCAATCGGGTTCGTCACAATCAATGGTCTGTCGACTATCTCGGGTTCCAGTCCCAACCTATCTACCAGGTCACTAGATATGAAGGAACGGGAAGCCCTAGTATCAAACAAAACTCGAACTGGTACATCATAAATAGAAAGCATACCTTGAATAACGACATTCTTTCCTTTCTCCGCCGCAGTTGGGGCATTCGACGAAGAAGGAACAACATCAATAGCATATGCTTTCACAATCTGCTTCTCCTTAAGAGGTTGCGGACAATTATCCTTATGATGTCCCACTTGACCACATTTGTAGCACTTCCTTTCCGCTGGCTTGGCCCGACATTCTTTAGCATAATGGCCCTTCTTACCACAGCTGAAGCACTCAACATCTTTCTTGTTCTTTTTCTGGCCACCCTTAGATTGGTCCTGCTTCCTCTTATTCTGAGATTTATTTTTGCCTCCACCGCCTGCTTGCGGCTTCAGCCCTTCTGCAGATGCAGCCTCAGTCTTTGGCTTAGGGTAAAGACTCTCTGATCTCGAAGCTTTCCCCACAATCGATTCAAAAGCCTCATCGATGTGGTTGATAAGCCTTTCCCCCAAGTATCCATCCAAACTAGTAATGAACTTCTCATTCTTCTTCTCAGGAGTATCGATAAGAGATAGTCCATACTTCGACAAAGTGTCGAACTCAGCAATATAGTCCAAGACTGCCCTACCATTCTGCTTGAGTTCCAAGAATCTCTTAAACAACACTGACTTCTGGGCAGCTGGAATAAACTTCTCGCTAAAGCGAGCCTTGAACTGATCCCAAGTAACCTGATCTTCTGGAGTAGCTATTCTAATGGCATTCCACCAATTCATCGCTCGCCCTTGCAGCTGACGAGACGCTAGCCTTCTCTTCATCGCATCCTCGATACCCAAGTCGTCGAAGATACGATCACAGCTATCCAACCAATCCTGAACATCTGTGGCCGACTCCGTTCCGTGGAACGGCTTCCCACCAAGGTTAGTGTAATCCTTGCACAACTTGGCGAAATCGACCCTAGGTGCCTGCACTACTGGACCACCACCAGTTCCGGGATTGGGAACTGCCCCTTGCACCTCCCTAAGCATGTCTCTCATGAGGTCAGTAAACATCGCCCTCATGTCAGCAGCATTCCCGTTATTGGCTCCCCTACCGGCACCTCTAGCATATCGGCTCATCGTCAATCTGAAAAAGGGAAACGATTAACGACCCCATAGTGGTGCTAGTGCAGTGCGACTTCATTCTTATACAACTAATAATATATATATATAGCTTTTGAAAACCAAAGTAATCACAAATATGCGCTCTCATATACGTACTATCTCTCCCTAGTGTCTTTCCCTAGGTTAACTATGCAACCTAGAGCTCTGATACCAAATGTGACGCCCCGCCCCGCACCAACCGACATTTACTCCAAAAGTGCGCTGTACACATGTCCAGTTAGCACGGGATGGGTCGTCAGAAGGAAAGGAAAGAAGGAAATGAACTAACAAGGAACATGTAGAATGTCTCACAGTGCAAAGAACAAAATATAATAATAACATACTTGACATAAAACAGGTGAGACAGTGCATAAGCTGAAACAACTAACATAGCAGCGGAAAATCCAAGTACAGCTTATGATCCAAAGTTAAACATTATTACAACTTTTCAAACTGTCTCAAAAGAAAAAGCAAGATAAAGGAGGTACACTACTAATGCCCAAGTAGCGACCACCAACGACAAAGGGAGAATATCTATATATCATACGTGGAAGCCTCCTGCTCACCTCTGAATCAGCTACTCGCGCACCACCAGCTAACCTGTCTCTAGTCTGCTCGTGTGAGCACCCAGAGTAATAAGAGGAGACATAAAACTCTGGGTCAGACATAAAGCCTGGTATGAGCGATAAGCATCTAAACAGAACAATAACATGTAGACTAAAACATACCTGAACCTGGACCTGCAACCAAAGAGTTAGCACTACATACTATACAACACTCTAAGGTGCCATTTCAAATGGTGTAAAGATAACGGGGGCGGGGGTGTGCATGTCATAGTGATGGCAAACAATCAAGCATAGCAACCATCCTCACATCTCTCGCTCAGTGCATAAAGCATACGATATTCACCACTTCGATCACCCAACATACCTTGCTACGATCACTTTGCCCCATGAAGTCATAAATGGCTTCACTGCACTGATAACGTAGCCACTAATCCTTTGTTATGTCCACTTTGCCACATGGAGTCGCAATGACCCCACTGCACTGGCTCATAGCCTCACTAATCCTTTACTATGTCCACTCTGCCCCATGGAGTCACAATGACCCCACTGCACTGGCTCATAGTCTTACTACGCATCACTTTGCCCCATGAAGTCATAAATGGCTTCACTGCACTGATAACATAGTCTTGCTACCATCACCTTGCCCTTCGAGTCATAATGACTCTACTGCACTGATAAGTAGCCTATCATCCATTTTCAGTGGTGAATCGAAGTTATGAACGTCGACAACTCTTTAGCACACGTCCCGTAGCAAAGCCCAACCATGAAGTGAACTCATTGGTTTCCAACTGGATCCTGAGCTCTAACTTCCATTTGGACTACCTTTACATCTCGGGTTATTGGTCATCACCGGATCGTTTCGGATCTCCACTTAGTCATCAGTTCAATTCGGATTGGTGAGCTCCCCCTTCGCTGGATCGGATCGGGTCATCATCGCCTCAGCGGATCGGATCGAGTCTCCACGTCCACTCGCCATCATCGGTTCGGGTCGGGGTCCTCCAATTCGCCATGGTTCGGATCGACTCCTTCTCATCACCCTGGGTCGGGTCGTAGTTTCCAAGCCTCATCGTAACACTTCTGTTGGGGTACCAGGGCAGATCGGGTCGGAGAACTCCAAGCGGGTCGGATCGGACGATGCATGCCATGCGAAGAGCGAATAGATCAAGGAATAAAGTATTGGAGTGGATCGGGTTCTCCCTCCGTTCCGATCCGGATCGGTCTGTTTTCTGCACTTCTTCCAGCAAGCAATTTACGCCACTCGACGGCGTTTTTAACCATTCTACCTATTCTAATCAATCACAAAGCATACCATACAGTCATAGCAACAAGTAGAAGTGACCTCAAACACCAAAACAACAACCATGCCATGTAAAATGGATCAAACATACCCAAAAACCCCATATTTCCCCTTAAGCATGTTTAGGTGAAACTAATGATATGATTAGCAAAACTTAACCAAATTAACCCAAATTCATATCAGAGGTCGAAAACATCATTTCGAATTTTATAAATATTTTTCCAGAATTTTATCATGTTTGAATTCGCTAATTAACACTAATTACTCTTAATTAGCCATAATTAGTGAGGAACTATGCAAATCACTCACCTTAGCCACAAATGAACTTTAGATCTGAAATAAATCTCTGATTTGTTGCGAATCCCGATGCTAAACAGCAGCTCTAACGTTGATTTGGTGTAGATCTCCATTGATTTGATGTTGCTAAGCTTAATCCTTGATTAGAAGATGATTTGGAGGTGATTTAGAGGTTGGAGGCCATTTTTAGGGTTTCTTGGAGACAAGTGGAGGCTAGAAAACTGAAATGGAATGATTCTCTAATTCCTTTCAGCCTCCCCATAACCCTAATCCCGAAATGGGTTATGGGCCCATTCACTAATCACCCTATTTGGCCCGGTTAAGCAGTTTTTCACCTTCCAAACCTTATTTCAGCCATATCTCCCAAACGGTAAGTCCGTTTTTCACACGTGACCACTCTACGGAAAGGTAAACCATCAAACGAATCTAATGGAAGTGGTTTCAGGTCAAAATTCCTTTCCAATCAAAAGTTATGGCCAAAATAAGACCAGCTAGGGGCAAAACGGTCATTTAAAAATCGACAAAAATCACGAACGTGGGAAATGAGTCAAATGGTTGTTTCCCAAAGTTACATGACCATACGACTTCATATGGGAAATAAATAAATATTCTACGATCCTCCGATGCGTAGAATGCGGGTTGTTACAGTCGTCGTCGTGAAGGGCGTTAGACTCGAACGCGTCGATGCTTCGGGATTCGTGCTAGAACGGCGAAGGGAGGTTCGACGTCACGAAGGAGGGCGGAAGGTGGCGCGACGGTAGTGAGGCTACGGTCGTCGGCCACCATTCTTTTCGTCGATGGTGAAAATCGATTTTCCAGAAAAAATGAAAAGGGGAAAACTGATTGGGGGACTAACGTTGGAAATATTTATATATTATTTATAATTATTTTATTCCCAAAAAGTTGACTTTTAATCTCGAACTCCAAACGAGACGCAACGACTGTCCCCTTTAGCCAAATACCCTTATTCTTAACACAACGGGATATGTTTCGTAACCCGATTCGGCTGTTACGATATATTTCCATCAAAATTAAAATATAAATCTATATATATTCGATTTGAACGTACATTTCAATTTACCGAGCCCACATACGGACTCTAAAAATTCCCGAAAAATATTTTCTAGCTTTGTATTGACGATACGATCCTAACAAAACTAGTTTCGTCAAATTCTGAGACCGTTTGAAAAATAGCCATTTTCTGGTCGATCGAAATTGACTAAAACTGTCAAAACATGTTTAACTTCGCCACGCTCACATATTGATTCATAAAATTATCAATTTTGAAACCTAGCAATAATTTGACATCCCGTATCCAACAAAAGTGGTTTCGTTGAAAACTGTGGTCGTTTGCAAAACGACTATTTTCAAGGCCTTTATATATATTAAAATATATATAAATTCCATAGCGACTTTTCTGAATTTTAAACTGGACGTAACTCTCAACTTTTAAAACGAAATCTTAGTTTCTTACATCCGTTGGAAAGATATCATCAAACAGATTCACGTATTTCTTGTTTCGTTCAATTCTGACTTATATTGAATTCTGTATATTCATTTGAAATTCGTAATCGAATTTTCGAACTGCAGCGCCATTTCAGGCTCGTTATATAATTAAAAAAATATTATTTGTTTTAACTTCGTCGAAAATAAATTTTCCGTCGTTATTATTTAAAATAATTCATTTTAAATAATCAAAATTCGTTAAAATAGCCAAAATAAAATTTTTAAATTGGCTCGAATTTCCGGGTTATTACATAAAACTTTAATTAGATTTGAACGTGAAATGGTAATTAATATTTACCGATAACACCATGGTGTTAGATATGGAGTATTACCAGTTTTTCTCCATGGGATGAATAGGTTGGGATTGGGAAATAAAATAAATGATTACTTCGGTATGGTTCGCTAATCCCGACTAGTTTGGAAAACCTTGATATGGTTTGATATCCAAAGGAAGATTAAAGAATAAATTTAAAGAATTTATCTTTGATAAAATTAATGGGAACCTTTCCCAAAGGAAAAGAATATTTGAATAAAAGAATATTCTGGATTGGAATGAGGTGTATGATGTGTTGTTATAGCACTTGATTATAAGATACACGAGTTATTCAGAAAGGCCTGATTTAACCCATTCTGAATAAGTGATTCGACGATAAGTCGAAGAGACTGAAGACGGTGCAAGACCGATGATCTTCACATCGAATGGATGGGTGCTACTGATGCTCACGATGGGAGTAGCTACCTTGAAGGGGGCTAAAGTGGTAGCCATCCGGACGTACTTGTTGATTGTACGGATATGCGAGGAATAAGGTGCCTCCGGTTTCGTTCAGACCCAGAACGGACTTGTAAATGGATAGTGTGTCTGACATTGTATTCCTTTATACTGTATTCGTTGATCTCTACTAAAGTATATATCTGTTTGGTGGTGGAGAATTTATTCTCTTGCTTAACACCCTTCTCTGAGACGTACGAGCTCAGAGGTTATATATCGGCAGAAATCAGTGATACAGTATGGATTGATAGTGTGGCATGCTGAGATGCAGTGATCCAAACTTTTGTTGAAAATCAAAGTATCGTGGATGATGATCAAAGCGCAGCTTTAATATAGCACGGCTTTGTGTAGCATTAATTCGCAAGCCTTACACCCCGGTATGGTGGTAAACTAATGGTTAGATCAGTATGCTTTTTAGAGGATGGGCACCTTCGTGGTGTCATGGATTCAGTCGACCGAGGTAAGGGATAGGGCACACCCCCCCGATTTCCCAGATGGATAGAGTTAGCAGTGTTTTCGCATGCCTGCGACGTAAACCGCGGTAACTTGTTTTCCTCGATAGTGCGAATGTGCATTACGGTGTTTTCGCATGCCTCCGACGTAAACCGTAGTGAATTGCACTACGCGATCGATCTTTTGAATCAGTAACCACCAGAATGGAAATCCAATTTCCAAATACGACACTTTTCGGTTTTGATTGTATACTATATATGGCGATATAGTGGGGATGGGACGCTCATGCTGCCTAGGATTAATACATTTATATTTGAAGTTGTTTTCTTCACTTATAGTAAATTTCACGTATCAAGCATATTTGGCTATTATAAGGGAAACCCCTATCCTCCGTCTTGCGTTGCATTGTGTGATGGGACTTGGGTCTTATAATAGCTTCATTGTTCTTTATTTAGCATTGCACTGTTTGTTTTATGCACTGGTATTCTTCGGAGGATACCTGTTCCGTGTTATACGGTGTGGTCCCTCGATTTACCTAACTTTAAAATAAAGATTAATAACTGTTTTAGTTCTCACACTGGTCACATGACTGACCTGGAGTTTATTGTTTTAACCTAAACTCTGGGTGCCCCTATTTTCCAAACGGGTAGCTAGTAGTTTTGGTTTTTGCAGATTTATATTCACAGGATCCTGTTTACAACTGAAGCGATATTCGAAAAGCTCTGTATCCGTGTATCTGTTTTTAGTTGTGCTTTTATTGTTTTTCCGCTGCGATGTATTTAAATGTAATTTAAATCTCTGATATTTCCTGTTGTGTAATGTTTATTCGTTTATACTCTATTATGTTCTTGTATTTTGATGGAATTGTTGTAAAAAGAAATGAAAAGTTCTTCTCTTTGTGTTCTGATTTGTCGTGTTCTCGGAGCAATCCGGGCTTTCTTTACGGGGAAGTTTGGGTCGCCACACCATAGCTTTGTATAAACCAAAGCTCTGATACCAAATGTAATGGTCCGGTCTTTTTCATCCATCGGACAACGGCTATACTCCGCCGTGGCATTGCAATGGTACCATAACACCTTGTTTTACGGCCTGCCTTTTGACTCTCGCGGCCTCATGCCTAACCAACCCCTCCTGGGATGTGTAGAGGTAAGAGTCTCCCGCTCGCCACCAAACCAAGAGCGAGAACCCCCTATCACGCTGCCTCATACCAGAAAAGGACAGGTGTGAGAACTCAAAACAGTTGTTTTTAGGGTTTATTTTAAAGTTAGGTAATTCACCAGATCACGCCGCTAATACGGAATGGGTTTACTCCATGTGAATACTAGTGCATAGAAATTCGAAATGATTTTTTGAAAAATGAAACTAACACAAGATCTCGAGGCACACACACACAATGCAGACACACATATAGGCAAGGTTTCTCCTTATGCAATCAAAAATGCTTGATATGTGAAAATCCTCTTTCAATACTATAATATAGTGCAAAAACAATTTTGAAAGTAAATGTATTAATCCTAGCCAGCATAGGTACCATATACTATACTAATGTATGGTATACAATCGAAAGCATACGGGCTCGTAGCGGAGATTGGGTTTCCATCAATGACCAGGCAAAGGAACTTCCTTCCGAACCGAATTTTGAACACCTCTAGAGGGATGTCCGAGGATCAACAGTGATGATCCTCATGCCAACACAAGGCCGGGTTACCCCTTAACTAGGTTACTTAGAGTACACCTGAGTATGTCATCTCCCGGTCGTTATCGACCTTGTAACACCCCTTGTCCATTAATGTCACTCACAAAGGGAATGCATCAATATCCATGAAGCGTTATTGTTGTATAGAACAGATAAATTACAAGAATAAATAAATAAAACAACACAGCGGAAGTTAAAACTTATTTCATAGCATCATAACTCAAAACGAGTTTACATAAGTAGTCTCCAAAACCATTACATCAGGATCAATAGTCTTTTCCGAAAACTTCAAAGTACATAAAGAAGCAAATACTTAAATAACATAAATGCATAAATCCCCACTGAGCATAAGCAAAGCCATAAAGATGAGAGAGTCCCAAGTGATACGTCTACTCTCTTCAAGCAACTGAAAGATATCGGCACTAAGCTGTAGTATTCCCTCCTTGCAAACCTGAGCGGGGAAAGGAAGAAAAGAGGTGGAAAGAAAAGGGGGTTAGACATAAAGTCTGGCGAGTGCGATAACTTTAACAATATAATTATCAAAATAACTAGGCTAAGGCATAAGCTGGAAAATAAGGAAATGACTGTGAACAATTGGGTATGACAGGGAAATAAGACGAACAAAGATAACGTTAAAGGCGCCCCTAATCATTATAAGATAATTACTGTACTGCACCACTACTAGTCACCCTAAAGGTTGATCCTGCCTATAGAACTTAATACTGCTAATGGTAGTTTGGTGTACCCCTAGCTACCTCCATAGGTGTCGTCTTCCCCTATCTGCACTAAGTGTGCCCACTACCCCATTCGATCGACACCATAACTCGTAGATACCCGTGCTGGCCCCATAGTAGGGTGTATCACTCCCTAAAGTGGCAACCTGATACAACCAAAAATGCACGGCTTATATCTACACGATGCAACAACGTCTTACCTACTAGCCCGGGCCCACACACGCATATAAACCCGTTGGACTTGCATTGCCACCGCTGACCCGTTTTGACCTCTTATAATCAAATCCAGTACGCGTGTCCCGTCCTCGACTTGGATCGATCCCACAAAGATACTTAATGGGTTACTGGTTTGAAAAGGGCCCCCATGCATGACACAAGCTTTCCACCTATGCTTGGTCCCCTCTAAGGTTTTTCCCACTTAACCCCATTCTTATTCATGTCTTCTTACATGTTTCAATCTTGGTTAAGTGCATCTAATCGTATTTCAAATGCCACCCAAGGCACCCACTAAATTCCACATGCCACCCAAGGCACCCACTTAACCCCCTTATGTCCCACTACATGTTTATTTGGTTAAGTGTTTCTTAATTCATTAAGACCGTAATCTTGTAAAGACCTCCCACAATAGACTGGCATTTGTGCAGCTGGATTTGTCGGGCGGGTCCGAGCAGTCTTACACCACAAACGAGCCTAACCTTGTGTCTTTACAACTGTTATGCATTTAATTTATGCCTAAGACCTCCCACATTAGACTAGCATTTGTGGCTGCTGGATTTTCCGGGCGAGTCCGGGCAGTCTTACACCACAAAAGAGTCTAACTCGTGTCTTAGGCTATTAATTACACATAATTAATTATCCCCAATTTGAATTAATTTCCCAATTCAAATTGTCAATCAATTACAAATTTAACTATGTCCATAATTAACACCTTAATTATGTCCATCTATTTAAGGTATATAAAATTATACCAATTAACATCACATTTAAGGCATTTATGCCAATTCTCAATATTAAATCTTTTAATATTATCCCATTGCCCCCACATTGTACGTTCGTTTAACGTGAAATATACGTTAGACTCGAATAGTCTAACTTATGGAATAAAGAGAAAACATCATAACATGCATAGAATAAAAGCTTGATCTAAACATAAGGGGTGAACTTGCATGTGTGAATAAGGTTTTTCATCTAAAACTTGCATAGGCCAAAGTCACAAACTTGCATAAACTATGGATGTCATAGATCTAATCATAAGGTGTAAACTTGCATAGGCAATAGTCACAGACTTACATTACATGATTCATACTCCAATATATATACATTTGCATATGTGATTTATGCAACATAAACTATGGTGTAAACTTGCATCTAAACATGTAAATTAAGATCTACATGTAAACTAGCATATATAATTTTGTATACTAGCATATAACTCACACATGTCTTAGCCTAAACTTTAGATCCAAGCTTGCACATAAAATAGATGTCATGAAACATGTAAGGTGGTATGTGATTCTCATTAACTTGCATATGATTCATATCTAAATTAACATCCAAACTTGCATATAGAATTATTAAGTTAAACTTACATATGATTTAACATATGAATTAGTTCCAACAAACATAACCAAACTAGCATATGAAGCATCATTATGAATTGATTGTACATAAGCCAACAATTAACATAGATTTTCAACATAGATAATAACATCACAGCTTTACAACATAGATAATAACATCATATATTTACAACATAGATAATAACATAACGGTCAATGATTCACAACATAACCATATAACCCAAATCATAACTCAACCTAATTAAATTGTTAATTATCTTATTATAGAAATCGAACTCACAACTCAAAGAGGGTCTTGAGTTCTGAAATCTGAGTTCTGAAATTGATTTAGGTTTCCTTTGAAGAAGACAAATTCGTTGTTGTTTAGATTTGAGTTGAATAGAATTGAGTTGATTAGCTTTTCTTTCTCCTAAACGGTGGCGGCTACTCTAGGTTGCAAGGTGACAGCATGGCGGCCATGGTTCTAATTTTTTATTTGATTTTAGGGTTTGAGTCTAAATGTGTTTATATAGAATTTAGGATTAATTTAGGCCATCCGATCAACCTAGAATAAACCACAGTCATTCAGTCAAGATAGGGTGACAAGTCAACCCTAATGACTCAGCCAAGAGTTAAAAAATCGTCATCTTTCAAATCTGCCGGGGGGGGGGGGGGGGAGGCGGGGGCAGGTCGACCTGTATGGGTAGGTCGACCTGGCCCCTAGCGGGAATTTTCACGCCTAGCCCAATCTGAGTCTGAATTTGAATTTTTGAAATCTGTTTGAATTTTTCTGAAACTTTCGATCGCCATAACTTCTTCATACGAAGTCCAATTCACGCAAACTTGGACTCTATCTCAACCAGAATTCCGAGACAAACACAATGGCGTAACTCGTTTCCCTTAATTCTCACATTTAAAATTAAATATTCTTTAATTCGTTACTTTAGTGTTAACAGAAATACGGAGTGTTACAGACCTTTTCGAGCGCGCGCCAACAACAACCACAAAAGTAGATGCTTTTACCACATAGGTTAATACCTGGGCTCCATACCATAGTACACCTTTTATCTAGAAGGAGACAACACCCCATAAATCTACTGCATGTCTTCCTGTTTTGGTCATTTACCGGGGTGTGAGGCTTGCCGAGGTCCCGATATACACAAAGCTACACTTAAATAAGCCATACTTTGATCATCCATAGCTCGTCACATAACTTAAGTATGCCACGTTGTCCATTTACAACGCATCACTGATTTCTATCGATATATAACCTCTAAGCTCATACGTCTTAGAGAAGGGTGTTAAGCAAGAGAATAAATTCTCTGCCACCAAACAGATATATATTTAACAGAGATCAGTGCTACGCAGTCAATTACAATGTCAGACACACAATCCATACAAGTCCGTTCTGGGTTTGAACAAAACCATAAATCCAGAATTCCTTTACATACGTTTGGGCTTCTTGCCACTTAGCTGATATAAAATCCATCTGCAAATGGGAGCTACCCATTTGAGACATTTAGCAAGTCGTCCTTACGATATGAAGGGTCCCGGTCTTCAATACTGTCTTCAATATCTTCAATTGCTCCACAACGTCGTATTATTACTTAGAATGGTTTTCGGACATACATCTGATCCCGATGTTTCCAAATATTAAGTGCAATTTAAAAAAAAATACAATTACGGAACACACATGCTTTCAACCAAATCTCCTTCCATCTTGGATTTTGTTAAATTAAGCTTCTTTAAATACATTCTCAAAATATAAAAAAAAAACCATATTTAACATTTCTCTTTTACAACACATCCCATAAATCAAAGATAATTTAGCCTCAAAGCCTTAATTAATTTTCCATTTGACAACTCGTTATCAAAACCCAGTTTCCTTTGAAAATCCTTTAATCCATATTTCAACCATAGTTTCCAATTAAATCGATTTTCCAACATTCAATTCTTTAATCTTAACTAAAAGATTATACTTGATTCCCAATTTCTTATTTTTAATTTTCTCAAATCAAAGGTTTGATTAAATCCCAATTTATGATTTGAATTTCCACAACTCAATCTTATTGGGCTTCAAGAAAGATATTGTTGAAGATACGATTTACAACAAAACCCAAATCAATCGATATTGAACATAAGTTATACAGAAATTGTATCTACGTATATTCGATATCAATTCTCATAATTAACAATACTGTAAGTGGAATAACGATATAATAATATCTTCCAAATACCTTAAATAGTATATGTTTACACCAAAGAATTTCGTATCAAATATCCAAAGATTATTTCTAGCTAACTTATCCCAATCAAATTGGGAAACCATATCTTACTTAAAAGATTTATCCAACTCTTTGACATTAGATTTGTACAGAAATACCATCAACTTATACTTAATATTATTCTCGATATCCAACTCACGCTATAAACGGAATAATGGTGAACTACCTTTTAAATTCCTCAAATAGTAAGAGTCGTCATCAACCGAATTAATATCGAACATCCGAAGATTTATCTCCAACCATATCCAATTATTTAAAATTGGAAAACCCATTTTAATATTAAATAAATCAATTTAAATTCCATATAAAATATTTACAATACTTTTAAACCTTTGAAAACGTTCCACCAATCATGGTTTATAGTTCGAAAGATAGTTTACGGGTTAAAACTTCAAAATAGATTGTTTTCGAAGAAAGCGTTACAATAGCGTTTCAAAAGTGTTTAAAAGCGTTACAAAATAGTTTTCTTAACTATTTTGATCAAAATATCGTTTATCTTAGCCAAAACTTAAAGTTTACAGTTCAAAAGACCTTTTCATAATTTGTAATGATTTTACAATTTTTTTTCCATATTTTTGAAACATTTTAAATTAGCTATTTATAGTTATGTTCAACAATTGTTCTTACATCGACCTTTTCCAAAACGGTTTCAAACATAACTTGAAAATTATAACTCGAATGTAAAATCTGCTTTCACTCATTTGAATGTTCTTGTTAATGGAAATTAAACATTTTTCATTTTATGGAAATCCGATTTAGATTGCAAAAGTTATAAGCGTTTAAAGTTTGGATCTAAAATACGTAAATTGCCATTATGCGACAAGCTCTACTTTGACCATAATAACCATTATTCTACGATACTTCAAAATATCTTAGAAAACCATTATATCCTTATGTAACCCTTTTAAAATCATTTAAATTTACTTTCCAAATAATTTTGGATCTAAAGTTCAACTTTTATTTTTTTAACTTTATAAATCAAATTCCAATTCATTTATAAATTCAAATAACTTCTAATTAACCATCCCATTCGTCGGATCTGTTAGGGTTAGCCAGGGAGAGCAGGAAATTTTATTTCCATACCCAAGCCTAGACACTATCCTCTCTGTCATCCTAGAATGTTTCGGTATTTATTTATTCATTTAAAGGACTTTAGCATTATATATGAATTCATACATATGGTCTTTCCAAATTATTAACCTTCAAATTCAATAATGATATTGCTTCTAATTACGAAGGAGATTCGTCGATCACCAATGTGATACAATAATTGTTGTGTCATAGTGTGCGCAAAACAACATCAACAACCATATAAACATCCATAGCAACCATCATCCACATAATTAAATAAATCATAACTATGCATAAGCATTATAACACTAATGCTTAATAGTGTGTGTGGTCTAAACTATGCATCCATCATCCATCACAACAAACATCAATCATCATTAACCACTAATAATTCGTCACTATATTTAAATTAGTCTTACCACTAATTAAATATATAAATTGTGGTTAAAGAGTTCTCACCGAACAGCTTTCCAAATCTTCATGGTTGGGGAGCCTAGTTGAACGAACCATCGGACAGTATTTCAGCGCACCGTCTGCTTCAGCAAAATATATATTATATAATATATACTAATCTTTCTCTCTCTATATATTATAAGAGGAGGAGGATGACGAACTTTGGAAGGTGGTGGTGGAAAAGAAAACGAATTATGCCATGGAAACCATGGCCATAAGCTTTAAGAAGAAGATGAAAAGAAAAAAATGGGGTGGAATGGCTAAAAAATGGAGGAAAGGCCTCCTTATATAGGAATGGAGGGTTAAGGAGGTAATGACACATAAGGGGGCAAGTGTAAAACATGCATGAAAGGAGGCATGCAAAAATACAAGTGTCCTTACAGTTGTCTTAATGAGGGAAAGTGATTTTTTGGTAGCAATTCCTTTAAAATGCTACGAAAACTAAGGACAACACTTAGTTCTAACGCTACTAATTTATGTTATCCAATCAAACGACAAATAGTATCAATAAATCCAAACTCATTCATAATCATTCTCATTTACAATTCAAGTAAAATCTATCATATAACTTATCAAAATTATTAAATATTCTAAACCATATATATGTATGTCAAATTCAAATTGAAATTGAAATTAAGTAATAAAAATTCCAGTTTTAAATTGGTTAAATTTTTTGGATCATTACATTACTATTATTTTATATATTCTTGAAATGGAGTTGTTTTGGTATATATGTGATTGTGGATGGTTGGAAGAAAGCAGGTTTAAATTCAAAAATAAAAAATACACCCAGATTTTCAACGACTTTCAATGACTTTCATGACATTGATTGGCAACGGCTTTTGAGACAACCCGTAACTTCCCTGGTAAGGAAAGCCCGGATTATCTTGAGAACACGAAGAATCAGAACGCAAACAGAAGAACATTTCATTGTTTATTACAACAATTCCATCAGAATACAAGAATATACAGAGTATAAATGAATAAATTACATATGATAAATACCAGAGATTAAAATTAATTACAAAGCAGCGGAAAAACAATACAAAACACAACTGAAAGTAATACACGGATACAGAGCTTTCCGAGCATCGTTCCAGCTGTAAACCAGGATCCTGTGAATATAAATTTGCAAAACCAAAACTACTAGCTGCCCGTGCGGAAAATAAGGGCACCTAGAGTTTAGGTTAAAACAATGAACTTCAGGTCAGTCATGTGACTGGTGTGAGAACTAAAACAGTTATTTAAAACTTTACTTTAAAAGAGAGTAATTCAAGGGACCACGCCGTATAACACGGAACGGGTTTCCTCCCAAGAATACTAGTGCATATAACAAAACAGCGCAATGCTCTTTGGAAAAATGGAGCTATTATAAGACCCAGGTCCCATCACATAATGCAACGCAAGCCAGAGGATAGGGTTTTTACCTTATAATAGCCAAAGCATGCTTGATACGTTTAAAAACACATTATTTGATACTATAATAAATGTATAGTGTCAAAACAATTTCAATCCTAAATATCAATCATAGATGGCATTAATGACCCATACCACTATGTCACCGTACTAGGTTCTACAAATAAAACCGCAATATCACGTATTGGAAATTGGATTTCCGTTATGAGTCGAGGCAAGGGGCAAGCTCCTCTCCGTTCGAGACACTCTAGCAAATGTCTCATGACCCCACTATGATCCTTTAGAAGCTCCAAGGCCGGTCCTCTCTTACTTTTGAGGATTAATTATTCCTGGACACACGTTTCCCGGTCCTATAGGACCTATATCCGAGGCGCCTCGCATTCCAACAACCACACAGGTGAAAAATATATAAATGTCAGCCAGTTTAAGCACTGACACCACCACTAGCTAGAAAGAAACGTCGTGCAATCCTTGGGTCCTTATCCCGTTTTTGACTCATACCGAGGTGTGAGGCTCGCGAATTCACGCTATACACAAAGCTACGCCACACATGCCGTGCTTTGATCATCAACCACAAGACTTTGCTTTTCAACAGAAGCCTTGATCATCTGCCACATAGGCATGCAACACAGGCAATTCATGCCATGCGACTGAGGTCCATCGATAAACAACCTTTGAGCTCGTACATCTCAGAGAAGGGCGTTAAGCAAGTGAATAAATTCTCCGCCACCAAACAGATGTATATTTAATAGAGATCAATCAACACAGAATAAAATCCAATGTCAGACACATAGTCCATTTACAAGTTCGTTCTGGGTCTGAACGAAACCAGAGGCACTTTCCTCGCATATCCATTGATCTCCAGGTACGTCTGGACGATCACCAACTGATTACCTCATCTTGGGTGTACAGCCCAATCATGATCATCAGTAATCACCAAAACGATTTGAAGACTTTCGGTCTTCAACCACCGTCTTCATCTTCGACTTATCGTCGAATCGGTTATTCAGAATGGGTATAAACCCGGCCTTTCCGAATAACCCACGTATATAATAAACACGTGTTACACAAACACAACATACACCTCATTCAAATTCAGAATATTCTTTTATTCAAATTTTCTCATTCTTAGGGAAAGGTTCCCATTAATTTATCAGAGATAAATTCTTCTAAATTTATTCTTTAATCTTCCTTTGGATATCATTTCAAACCATATTATAGTTTTCCAAACTAGTCGGGATTAGCGAACCACACCGAAGTAATTATTTATTTTATTTCCCAATCCCAACCTATTCATCCCCTGGAGCAAAACTGGTAATACTCCATATCTAACACCACGGTGTTATCGGTAAAATTAATTACCATTTCACGTTCAAATCTAATTAAAGATTTAACCATCGCTTTGGAGCAAAACTGGTGATACTCCATTCTCGATCACTTTCCAAATTTGATAATTTAAATTATCAATTCATCTTCAATCTAATTAAAGATTCATTAAAACTCCACTTAGTTTTAATCTTCCCACAAATCAATATCCTATCTTTAATTGGGTTAAAGAACCAACGTCATCTAAAACACGGTTCACGATAAACCCAAAATCACATTCAAATTCAATTCCAATTAGATATTATTTAATTGGTACACTTCATCAAATCTAAATAGAAAGATTTAATCTTTTCTACACTGGGTCCAAGAACAGTGTTATTCAAGACACCATTCACGACGAACCCAAAATCCCATTTGATATTAAATACAAGGCTCTAAATAGAAAATATACCGGCTTATATTCAATATCAAATTCTGAAACTAACAAATATCGTATTGGAAATAACGATATAAAGTATATCTTTCAAATTTCCACAACCATATCTATATAATCACAAAATCCAACATCGAAATATTCCGAAGATAATTTCGATTCAAATCCATTCCAATTCGTATATTGGAAATTCTGATTATTTTTAAAACCACTTCCAAATTCGATTTATTTATTTCAAAAATAAATTGATTTTAATTTTAGTTCAAAACTAGTTCATTTCGATAAAAATATATTTTTATCTTTTCAAATGTGGAATTTTTCATCCCAGTTCTTTCCAATTCACATATTATGATTTTACACAAATTATTGATAATTTTAATAATTTTATCAAGGCACGTACAGTCGATTCCATCAACGGCCATCGAACTGCACCTATAGTGACCTTTTCCAAATTTGATTTGGACATAATTCCAAATCCAACCGTTAGATTTCAAATTTTTAATATTCATTGGAAAGCACTTTTCGATACGAACCCAACGGTTCTGGTTTTAGGAGAATCCGACGGTCGGATCTCCCGTAATGTCAATTCGAAGTCAATGGTCAAAATTCACGAACTGCCGCGGCGCGGCGCATTCTATTCAGGCCATTATATATAATATATATATATATATATATTATATTTCGTCGATTTCCTTTTTAAAACGTATTTTATAAATCGTTTTAAATTCGTTTTCAAAACCATTTCAACTCTATATTCAATTTCAAATCAAAATTGAATATTTCATATCATTACTATATAAATGATAATTTTTCAAACCGTTATACTTTGAAATCACTACCTTTTCTATACTCATTATAAAAACGAATATAATCGATATAAATATTGTTCACGTCAAAATAGCGCAACTCTAATCAACACGGCTTTATATATTTCAATAAATTCGATATTCTATTCAAGAAATGAATATTTATTCTATTCAACACATGAATCTATATTTCTTTCAATACATGACTAATCTCAACACATGAGTACTGTCAACACATGACTATTTTTATATTCTAATATTCTTTATTTTCCCAACTGGAATGAGTCCCAATCAATTACCATATAATGTTAATTATATGGATTCCACCCAACACATGTATATAATGGCACTGACAAATAATCAACCATCATCCAAAGTGAACTACTTTGTATAAGCATCAAATATAAATATCTAACGCTTATAACAACTTGGCAATCAATCGATCGACATACAACTAATTATTGGGATTAGTGTATATCGTATTTTATCCCAATACCCGTGTGGGGTGTCAAATCAACAAACACATATTTTTATTCACACACACATTAAAAATTATATTTTTAACGATAAAATATTTTTAACTATATAAATATTTTATTTCGTTTCACATCACACAACCAATTTTCACCACAACAAACAATCAAACATACAAGCCATCCATGGTCTGTGGACGACGGGTGTCGGGTGCTACTAAGCACCGTCTGCTTCCTAGTATATAATTTAAACTAGAAAAGAAAATTTAAAGTGAGAAATTCTCACCGACTTGTTAAACCAAACGCCACGGCTCTTCTTATGTAGAAATCTTCGTCGTGCTCGCCTTTTGTCACTTTCGTTGCCCGTAGCCACTACATATATAAAAATCACATTTTTATACTACTACTATATAGATAAAAATTCTATTTTTATTTCTACTTCATATATAAAGATCGAATTTTTAATACTTCTATAATATAAAAATCATATTTTTATACTTCACATATGACAAAAATCATATTTTTATTATTTTTATAATATAAAAATCATATCTTTCCTACTTCGAAAATATAATCTTTTCGCTATTTCATTATTAAAATCACTTCTTTATCTCTTTACCAATTCTTATCTTTTAAACAAATAAAGATCTCGCCTTTTAGCAATTAAAAATCCCGCCTTTCATATTCAAAATCAAATCTTATAACGTTCTCTTCTTTGTATGATGTTCATACAAATAAAAATCACATATTTACTTTAACTACGCCCTTATATAAATTTAAAACAATGCCATTAATACTTTTGTACAATGAAATGATTTAAAAATCATATTTTTATTCACCTAAATAAATAAAAACGATAAAATAAATGAATAAGGAGGCTCACCGGCGTAGGGAGGTGGTAGTTGGTCAGAGTAGGCGGCTACAGGGCATCGGCGGGGCCAGCAGGGGGTGGAGGAGGTCGCGGCTTTGGGTTACTGTAACACCCCACGTCCATTAATGTCACTCATGAAGGGAATGCATTAACTTCCATGGAGGTTATAAGTGAATATAGAACAGAAAAATTACAACAAGACAGATAGTAAATAGTACTTGGAAATCTAAAACTTCATTTTATTGCAGCGGAAATTAAACGTGTTTGTTACATCATAAAACCATAGATCATAACCAAGTACAATATCCATCTTCATAAAAACAAAATACATAATACCATTACATAAATAGCCATTAAAAAGATAACAAGCTGGACTTTACTTCAACGGTCCAAGCTTTCCAAAGAGAGATGAAGCAATTCAATCAAACTCCACTAGAGCAGGGCCCAACCTGAGGACCTGGAGGGGAAAAAAGGATAGAAATAGAGGGGGTCAGACATAAAGTCTAGCGAGTATGATAATTCTAACAATACTATTATCAAAATAACTAGACCAAGGCATAAGCTGGAAGACAAGTAAATGTCTATGAACTCTTAGGAAGATAAAGATAGTGTTTAAGATAACGTTAAAGATAACGGTAAAGGCACACCTAATTACTAAAGAATGATTACTACACTGCACCGCACATTACTACACTGCACCACACCAGTCACCCTATTGTTTGATCCCACTTGCTTCACACAGAAACTTTATAAATAGCCTTACGTACCACTAGCTGACTACATAGGTGTCGTCTGCCCCTATCTCCACTAGGTGTACCCCACTACCCACTTTCGATCGGCTCCCTACTCGTAGATACCCGTGCTGGCCCCATAGTGGGGTGTATCACTCCCCTAAAGTGGCAACCCGATACAACTTGAGAATGCACAGCTTATACCTACACGATGCAACAACGTCTTACCTACCAGCTCGGGTCCACACACGCATACGAAACCCGTTGGACTTGCGTTGCCACCGCTCCCCGTTTTGGCCTCTTACAGTCAAACCCAGCATGCGTGTCCCGTCCTCGACTTTGGTCGAGCCCACAAAGATACATTTGGGATACTGGTCGAAATGGGCCCCTACAAGCTACCCACCTAAGCTTGTCACTAGTATATCCCACTTAACCCTCTTAGTCATGTTCATTTACATGTGTGTTTGGTTAAGTCTTACTAATCGTATTTCACATGCCACTAAGGGCACCCCCTAGATTCCTCATGCCACCCAAGGCACCTACTTAACCCCTACATCCCACCTTACATGTTTATCTGGTTAAGTATTTCTTAATTCATTCAGGCTATAACCTCATAAAGACCTCTCACATTAGACTGGCATTTATGGCAGCTGGATTTGCCGGGCGGGTCCGGGCAGTCTTACACCATAAAAGTGTCTAACCTCGTGTCTTTACAACCATTATGCTTTAGTTTAGGCCTAGGACCTCCAACATTGGGCTAACATTTGTGACCACTGGATTTGCCGGGCGGGTCTGGGCAGGTTTACGTCACAAACGAGTCCAACCTCGTGTCCTAAGCATTGATTAACACTTAAAATCTTTTACCCCAGTTTTAATAATTCCCTATTCAAATTATTAATTAAGTCAACTTTTAATGATGTCCATAATTGACTCAATTATGGCCATCCACTTATGGCATGCAAAATCATATCAATTGCACCCCAACTTTTTAATATTAAATCCTTAATATTACTCCTACCCCACGTTTATACGTTCGCTTATTCAACGCATAATATAGGCTAGACTTGTATAGTCTAACACCTAGCACAAAGATAAATTATCACAACATATAGACAATTAAAATAAATCTAATCATAATAGGGGTGAAACTTGCATAAACTACACATGTTAAGGATCAAAAGGTGTCAACTTGTTAAATATCTCAATTTATATGATATGATCATAGCCTAAATCTATACTTAAACTTGCATATGGGGTTTTTAGGCAACATAATGATGGTGTGAACTAGCATAGGATAACACATATGTCATAGCATAATTCTAGATGTCATAATAGATGTCTTGGTATATGTTCATAACTTTTCTAATCAATCTAACTTGCATATGTGACTTGTCATACAGATCAACATAACCCAAACATGATGATTTAATTAATATGAACTAACTAGCATAGATGGTAACATCATGGCCTTTTTAACATGTATGATTCATCACAACTTAGCATAGAAACTTTCAACATACATAACATCATCATAGCATGATTTACAACATATAAGATATCATCATCACATAGCATTGGATTTACAATATACATGATAGCAAAAGGGGTTTACAACAACATATATGATAATTCACATCATCTACTCATAATCCATTCATAACTCAACCTAATTAAAATGATAATAATCTTGTTAAGATCATCATACTCACAATTTAGAGATGAAAAGAGAGAGTTTTGCTTTGCTTTAGGGTTGAGAGAATTAGAATTGAATTTGCTTTTCTTCTTTCTTAGTTGGCGGCGGCTCCATTGATTTCCATGGCGACGGTAACTATTCTATTTTAATTAGGTTTAGGGTTATCATTAGGATGTATTTATAGGTGTAGGAAGTTATTTAGGACCATTAGATTAACCCTGAACCATGAGAATCAATCAAATGCAAAATCCGCATTTGAGCGAATCGGCCCACGGGTTGACAGCCAAACACCCTGGATTAACCCCTAGTCGACCCAGCAGTGCTCGGGTCGACCTCAAAAATGGGCCGGTTCGGTTATTCCCCCTCCTAATTCGCTGTTTTGAACTTTTTCGCATATTTATTTAATTAATTTTTAATTTTTATATATATATATATATATATATTTCTCTGCGCAACCCATTTCACTTAATTCTTTTCTAAAAATTAAGTATACTTTAATTTGTGAATTTTAATATTTTAAAATTATGGGGTGTTATATTCTCCCCTCCTTAAAGGATTTCGTCCCCAAAATCTCCAAGTCAAGAAGAATGTATATCCTACCATCTAATTGTCCATCTACTCAACCATCAAACACCAGCATCCATTGTCCTTAAAAGACTTCTAGTGCTTTAATGTTTATATGCATAGTGTGTGTATATATCCATATCTAATGCAAAATTAGGCGGTTTACTGATTCAGTCGACCTCCTTAATGCAATTCATGATAGTGCCATGCGTCCAATATGTATGCAAAAGATTCCTAATGATACATATTAATTCTATATGCGTGCACAACCATCCACCCGAATGCAGCAACTATATGATAATACAACCATTATACATCCATTTTACTAAATACATCCATATATATATATGCAATATGCAATATGAAGTGACTGAGCCGATCTAGTGCCTAATAGTGTGTGTATATGCATCCACGAGCAACCACTAGCAAACACTTGCATCCACTTTGCATCCACCATACATAACATGTCTCAAACACATGTTTCAACCATAGGATTATCCTAACTAAAGGTCAAAGATACTAGCAAGAGGATATACTAAAGATAAGATAAGTACAAGCTAAGCGATAAAGGAGAAATTAAAGGACATACCCTCAAAAAGAAAAGGGTATCGTGAACGCATCTTCTCTTCCATCTCCCAAGTAGCGTTGCTCTCATCATCTCCCCATTGAACTTTGACTAGTCTGACCTCTCGATTCCTCAACCTCTTGATCTCCGACCCAAGAATGCGCGTAGGAGCTCGTCGAATTGTCGCATCACGCTCTATCTCCACCTCTCTAAGCAAGCTCGGCTCTACCACTTCCGCGGTCTCGTGCAAGCACTTCCTCAAATGTGACACATGGAATACGTCATGTACACCACTAAGTCTCTCGGGCAACTCCACTCTATACGCCATCCGTCCAATCCTCTCCTAAATAGGAAACGGCCCTACAAACCTTGGTGCTAATTTCCCAACGGACCCAAAGCGAACAACGTTTCGTAATGGAGACACTCTGACAAAGACCATGTCCCCAACTTCAAACTCGAGATCTGTCCTCCTCTTATCCGCATAAGATTTCTGCCTATCCCGTGCTACTTTCATCCTCCTTCGAATCAAGTCGATCTTCTCCGAAGTCTCCCTAATCATATCGGGCCCAAGTAAGATCTTATCCGTATATTCCCACCAACATGTAGGTGAACGACAAGGTCGTCCATAAAGAGCTTCGAATGGTGCCATACCAATGCTGGACTGAAAGCTATTATTATATGCGAACTCCACCAATGGAAGATGCTCTTCCCACGTACCCCCAAAGTCTAGGATACATAGCTTCAACAGATCCTCTAGAATGCGATTCACCCTCTCGGTCTGGCCGTCCGTCTGAGGATGATATGCGGTGCCCAAACATAACTGAATCCCTACCGCCTCTTGTAAGCTTCTCCAAAATTCGCTAGTGAAAATAGGATCGCGGTCGCTCATTATGCTAGAAGGAACACCGTGCAAACGAACTATTTCTCGAACGTATACGGAGGCTAACCATGGAGCAGTCCTCTTACTCTTCACGGAAATGAAATGGGCGCTCTTAGTAAGTCTATTTACTATAACCCAAATTCTCGTATTACCCTTCCTTGATCGCGGTAACCCATCCACAAAATCCATCGAGACACTTTCCCACTTCCATAGTGGAACCTCCAATGGGTGAAGCAACCCACTGGGTTTCTTTTGCTCCGCTTTTACTTGTTGGCACATCAAGCATCTAGCGACATACTCGGCCACATCTTTCTTCATGCCGGCCCAAAAGTAAACTCTCTTCATGTCTTTGTACATCTTGTCCCCGCCGGGATGAATGGTCATCTTCGAATGATGTGCTTCGTCAAGAATAGTCTTCCTTAGGTCATCGTCTTTTGGTACACAAAGTCTACCGTCCACTACGTAACCAACCCTTATCATCTAGGGTATACCTACGGAGATAGCTTGATGACTCCCCTCCTTTGAGCTTTTCTACTAACTCAACTAACTGTGGGTCGTCTCGCTGTGCCTCGCCAATCCATCCCAAAAGCGTAGGTCTGACCTCCAAGGATGCTAGCAAACCGGGTACGAAGTCAACGGAAGGTCTAAAGTCAAACATCGAAATGAATTCTAAACTTCGCCGCTCAACAAACAAAGGACTTAAGGATAATCTTTTTCTACTTAAGGCGTCTGCCACCACGTTACCCTTGCCAGGGGTATAGGCTATTTCGAAGTCGTAGGACGCTAAGAACTCCACCCACCTTTGCTGCCTTAAGTTCAAGTCCTTTTGAGAGAATAGGTATTTTAAAGACTTGTGGTCAGTGAATAATTCGAATTTCTCACCAAGAAGATAATGACGCCAAGACTTAAGCGCGAAAACAATAGCGCCCAATTCTAGGTCATGTGTAGGATAATTTTTCTCATGCGCTCTCAACTGCCTTCCACCATAGGCTATTACCCTACCCTCTTGCATTAAGACTGCGCCTAGTCCTGTCCCACAAGCATCAGTATAAACGGTAAATGGCTTACTCCCGTCTGGCAATACTAAGACTGGGGCTGGAGTCAAAGCTCTCTTCAAGCGTTGGAACGCATCATCACAATCTACGTCCCATGTGAAAACTAGGTTCTTCTTCGTCAAGCATGTCAATGGAGCTGATATCTTTGTGAAGTCTTTGATAAACTTCCTATAGTAGCCAGCCAACTCCAAGAAACTTCTCACTTCGGTAGCATTTTTAGGGACCTTCCAATCTTGGATGGCCACCACCTTCGCGGGATCCACGGCTATCCCTTCTTTGGAAACCACGTGCCCCAAGAACCATACTTCCTTCCTCCAGAAGTGACACTTAGAAAATTTAGCCTTAAGGCTATGCGCTCGTAGGGTCTCCAACACTTCCCTAAGATGTAGGGCATGCTCTTCTTCATCCTTAGAAAAGATCAAGATGTCATCTACAAAGACTACCACGAATTTGTTAAGGTACTCCCTAAACACCCTACTCATCAAATCAACAAAATATGCTAGGGCATTTGTCAAACCGAAGGGCATCACTAGCCATTCAAAGAAACCGTCCGAAGTCCTAAAGGCAGTCTTGTCTATGCTATCCTCAGCCGCTCTCAACTGATGGAACCCAGTGGCTAAGTCCAACTGCGAAAACACTGAGGCGCCAACTAACTGATCGAAGAGATCGTCAATCCTCGGCAGTGGGTGTCTGTTCTTCTTAGTAAGTTTATTAAGTTCTCTATAGTCCACACACAGTCTAAGGGACCTATTCGCCTTCGTGGCAAATACTACTAGAGCACCCCACTCCGATATACTTCGTCTTATGAACCCCTTCTCAAGCAACTCCTTCACTTGCTTATCGAGTTCCCTCCTTTCACGTGGAGCCATGTGGCGTACTAGCAAAGATACTGGTTTCGCATTATCCACAAGATATATTCGAAAATATATCTCCCGCTTCGGAGGCAAGCCCTTCACCTCCTCAAACACATCCGAATATTCTCGGACCACTCTAACAGATCGTAGATTTTCCTCAGACGCGTCAAGCGATTCTAGATAACTTAGCATAACCGAATTTATGGGATTACAGAAGATTTCGAGAGTGTTGCCAAGGCGAGTCACGAGCCTAACTACTCTCCTTTCACAATCAAGAACGGCCCCATTTCTGGATAACCAATCCATTCCTAAAATTAGCCCATAGCCCGTGAAGCCCAACACATAAGCATCACATCTAAATTCAATGCTAAGTATGGAAATTTTCAAATCCAAACACATCATGGACAAATAAGCTGAGCCCCCTATTGGATTCGAAACAACTAAGGGATCCTCTACTAAACTAGTGTTTAAGTGCAGTGATTCAACTAATGATGTAGAGATAAACGAATGTGATGCGCCCGAATCGAAAAAGGTACGGACAGGATGATTAAACAGAAAAACTAAGCTTTCAACAGAAATGGTTCTACCTCGTTCTTGCAGCGGTGGGACCGCGAGAGCCTGAACTTGTCCCCTTGCCAGCCCTAGTGCCATAAGAGCCTGCACCTGTCCTCCCGAGGTAGCTCCTGCCCTCTGCCCCTTCTTTGGGCAGTCCTTCACTAAATGTCCCGCATCACCACAATGAAAACAGCCTGTCTTCTTTTTCTTTCGGCAATCCTTGCTGAGACGGCCTGGGGTTCCACAGTTAAAGCACTTCTTCTTTCCCTTGCCATTATTGTCTTTTCCACCCTTCTTTTTTTGCTGTTGTGGTTTCTTCTGATCCCCTTCTTCTCGGGTGCCTTATCAGCTTTAGCGCTTTTCTCCTCATGCATAAGCGCCATTTCTACTAACTTCTCAAAGATGGCCCCCATAGGGATGTGGGTCATAGCCAACCCTTGCAATGGTTCATTCAAGCCATTCACGAACCTTAGAGCCTTCTTCTCCGGCGTGTTTACTAAGTCCAAGCCAAACCTTGCTAACTGATTAAATTTATTGACATATTCTTTCACTTATGAGCTTCCTTGCTTCAATGTCAAGAACCTTTCCATATATAGATTTTCTTCCGCCCTTGAGAGAAACTTCGCCTCGAACCTACGTCTGAAATCCGCCCAAGAGTCAACAGGACGCTCCCTATTAGTGACCTCCCACCAAAACGAGGCCTCTCCCTTCATCAACTAAGCTGCTAAACGAACTCTCCTCCCTTCTTCTACTTCAAAGATTTCTAGCAATTCTTCCACATCCTTAAGCCAATCTCTAGCTTCCACAAACGTTTCTGACCCTTGAAATGGTTTTCCACCCATAGCCTTGAATTCCTTACACGTCTTTGCAAAAGTATCTACGCGAGGAGGAGGAGGAGGAACGGGTGCAACAGGTGGTGGAGGAACATTGGCTGGACCTGCAGCGGCCCTAGCCTCCAATAGCCTCCTATACCATCCTGGTATCGTTACACCGTCGGGTAGATTAAGATCTTCAGCCATGCTGAAACGAAAATTAAAGATTCAAAATGGAGAATTCGAAAGATAAAGATATGTGGCTATTAGGGATTATGTTTTTCTTAAAAAAAATTCTCTTTAAATTTCTCATTAAAACATGTTTTTGAAAACACTTCTTCCATAAATAACTATTTTTCTAAAGTATTTTTATCTATTCTAGTAACATTAAGCTCCGATACCACGTGTAACACCCCACGTCCATTAATGTCACTCACGAAGGGAATGCATTAACTTCCATGGAGGTTATAAGTGAATATAGAACAGAAAAATTACAACAAGATAGATAGTAAATAGTACTTGGAAATCTAAAACTTCATTTTATTGCAGCGGAAATTAAACATGTTTGTTACATCATAAAACCATAGATCATAACCAAGTACAATATCCATCTTCATAAAAACAGAATACATAATACCATTACATAAATAGCCATTAAAAAGATAACAAGCTGGACTTTACTTCAACGGTCCAAGCTTTCCAAAGAGAGATGAAGCAATTCAATCAAACTCCACTAGAGCAGGGCCCAACCTGAGGACCTGGAGGGGAAAAAAGGATAGAAATAGAGGGGGTCAGACATAAAGTCTAGCGAGTATGATAATTCTAACAATACTATTATCAAAATAACTAGACCAAGGCATAAGCTGGAAGACAAGTAAATGTCTATGAACTCTTAGGAAGATAAAGATAGTGTTTAAGATAACGTTAAAGATAACGGTAAAGGCACACCTAATTACTAAAGAATGATTACTACACTGCACCGCACATTACTACACTGCACCACACCAGTCACCCTATTGTTTGATCCCACTTGCTTCACACAGAAACTTTATAAATAGCCTTACGTACCACTAGCTGACTACATAGGTGTCGTCTGCCCCTATCTCCACTAGGTGTACCCCACTACCCACTTTCGATCGGCTCCCTACTCGTAGATACCCGTGCTGGCCCCATAGTGGGGTGTATCACTCCCCTAAAGTGGCAACCCGATACAACTTGAGAATGCACAGCTTATACCTACACGATGCAACAACGTCTTACCTACCAGCCCGGGTCCACACACGCATACGAAACCCGTTGGACTTGCGTTGCCACCGCTCCCCATTTTGGCCTCTTACAGTCAAACCCAGCATGCGTGTCCCGTCCTCGACTTGGGTCGAGCCCACAAATATACGTTTGGGATACTGGTCGAAATGGGCCCCCACAAGCTACCCACCTAAGCTTGTCACTAGTATATCCCAATTAACCCTCTTAGTCATGTTCATTTACATGTGTGTTTGGTTAAGTCTTACTAATCGTATTTCACATGCCACTAAGGGCACCCCCTAGATTCCTCATGCCACCCAAGGCACCTACTTAACCCCCACGTACCACCTTACATGTTTTTCTGGTTAAGTATTTCTTAATTCATTCAGGCCATAACCTCATAAAGACCTCACACATTAGACTGGCATTTATGGCAGCTGGATTTGCAGGGTGGGTCCGGGCAGTCTTACACCATAAAAGAGTCTAACCTTGTGTCTTTACAACCGTTATGCATTAGTTTAGGCCTAGGACCTCTCACATTGGGATGACATTTGTGACAACTGGATTTGCCGGGCGGGTCCGGGCAGGTTTACGTCACAAACGAGTCCAACCTCGTGTCCTAAGCATTGATTAACACTTAAAATCTTTTACCCCAGTTTTAATAATTCCCTATTCAAATTATTAATTAAGTCAACTTTTAATGATGTCCATAATTGAATCAATTATGGCCATCCACTTATGGCATGCAAAATCATATCAATTGCACCCCAACTTTTTAATATTAAATCCTTAATATTACCCCTACCCCACGTTTATACGTTCTCTTATTCAACGCATAATATAGGCTAGACTTGTATAGTCTAACACCTAGCACAAAGATAAATTATCACAACATATAGACAATTAAAATAAATCTAATCATAATAGGGGTGAAACTTGCATAAACTACACATGTTAAGGATCAAAAGGTGTCAACTTGTTAAAT
Source organism: Allium sativum (assembly GCA_030737875.1). Classification (NCBI taxonomy): domain Eukaryota; kingdom Viridiplantae; phylum Streptophyta; class Magnoliopsida; order Asparagales; family Amaryllidaceae; genus Allium; species Allium sativum. The sequence continues at coordinate 493,416,724 of CM060912.1, read as the reverse complement.
GTCTCAATTTATATGATATGATCAAAGCCCAAATCTATACATAAACTTGCATATGGGGTTTTTAGGCAACATAATGATGATGTGAACTAGCATAGGATATCACATATGTCATAGCATAATTCTAGATGTCATAATAGATGTCTTGGTATATGTCCATAACTTTTCTTATCAATCTAACTTGCATATGTGACTTGTCATATAGATCAACATAACCCAAACATGATGATTTAATTAATATGAACTAACTAGCATAGATGGTAACATCATGGCCTTTTTAACATGTATCATTCATCACAACTTAGCATAGAAACTTTCAACATACATAACATCTTCATAGCATGATTTACAACATATAAGATATCATCATCACATAGCATTGGATTTACAATATACATGATAGCAAAAGGGGTTTACAACAACATATATGATAATTCACATCATCTACTCATAATCCATTCATAACTCAACCTAATTAAAATGATAATAATCTTGTTAAGATCATCATACTCACAATTTAGAGAAAAAAAGAGAGAGTTTTGCTTTGCTTTAATGTTGAGAGAATTAGAATTGAATTTGCTTTTCTTCTTTCTTAGTTGGCGGCGGCTCCATTGATTTCCATGGCGACGGTAACTATTCTATTTTAATTAGGTTTAGGGTTAGCATTAGGATGTGTTTATAGGTGTAGGAAGTTATTTAGGACCATTAGATTAACCCTGAACCATGAGAATCAATCAAATGCAAAATCCGCATTTGAGCGAATCGGCCCACGGGTTGATAGCCAAACACCCTGGATTAACCCCTAGTCGACCCAGCGAGGCTCGGGTCGACCTCAAAAATGGGCCGGTTCGATTATTCCCCCTCCCAATTCGCTGTTTTGAACTTTTTCGTATATTTATTTATTTAATTTTTAATTTATATATATATATATATGTATCAATATATATATTTCTCTGCGCAACCCATTTCACTTAATTCTTTTCTAAAAATTAAGTATACTTTAATTTTTGAATTTTAATGTCATAAAATTACGGGTTGTTACAGTTACAGGGGGGTCCTTCACATCGATGGAGGGAGGCTCGGGAGGGTGAGGGTGTGCGACGAGGCTAGGGTGTGTGGATCGAGGTCGATGCGTTGGAGGGATTGGTGGGTGGCGTTCTCGAGTGGAGGAGGCGGAGGGGAGTGGAGGATGGGGTGGCGCGCCACTTGGGAGGGGGGCGCGATGGAGTGCGGCGGTGTTCCCCACCCCCCCCCCCCTCATCCGTCGCCCATTTCTCCCTTTTTTTCTTTTTTTTTTGTTTTCTCATTTGGAAGTAACGGGGGGGGGGGGGAATAGGAGATAATAATTTTATTATTAATTAATTATTTAATTTCAAAAAGCAACTTTTTATTTCGACCTCAAAATTGAACCCACCGACTATTGCCTATAGCTAATTACCCCCATTCCGAACACAATGGGATATGTATCGCAAGCTGATTCGATCGTTTCGATCAGTTTTCATCAAAATCAAAATATAAATCTATATATTGAATTTGAACGCGCATTTCAATTTACCGGGGCCACATACGAACTCTAAAAATTCCGAAAAATATTTTCTAGCTTCGTATTGACGATACGGTCCTCACAAAACTAGTTTCGTCGAATTCTGAGACCGTTTGAAAAATGGCCATTTTCCAGTCGATTAAAATCGAATGGAACTGGTCAAACGTGTTTTCCTTTGCCACGCTCACATATTGATTCAAAAAATTATGAAATTTGAAACCTAGCAATAAATTGACATCACAGATCCAACAAAAGTGGTTTCGTCGAAAACCGAGGTCGTTTGCAAAATTTCCATTTTTACGGGCCAGAATTCCATAGCGACTATTCTGAATTTTCAACTGGGCATAACTTTTGACTCCCGCGATGAAATTTCAATTTTTCGAATTCGTTGGAAAGATATTCTCAATTAGATTCAAATATTTTTGGTTTCGCTAAAATCCAGTTTATTTTGCACCCGGTACATTCATTTGAAGTTTGAAATCGAATTATCGAACTACCACGCCATTTTCAATTCCTTTTATAATTAAAATAAAATAATTAAATTCTAGCGACAATCTATATAAATATATACATTCTATTTCTATTCAAAATAAATTTCTCGTCATTATTATTTAAAATAATTCATTTTAAATATTCAAAATTCATCAAAATTGCTAAAATAAAAAATTTAAATTGGCTCGCATTTTCCGGGTTATTACAATCTCCCCCACTTAAAACTTTTCATCCCTGAAAAGGAACGAAGCCGAAATTTGTTTAACTAATCAACTCAACTTCCTTTATTTTCGTTACGGCTTAAGTTCTTCAAATTTTCAGTTTCTAAGAACTTTTCAAATTTTTCAAAAATTTGGCTAACACCCTAAATTTCCAAAAAATTTCGCCATAACCTCTCCTGCACCGGGGACTTCGGGATATTTTAGATAGCCTCCCATGGCCTTCTTCAATCCAAAAGAAAAAGAAAAAGCCAATCGGCTCATAAAATCATCATCACCCAAACAAAACAGTAAATTATGGTAAACATGTACCTATTTGTCGGGCAAACAATTTTATTCTTCTACTCTAGCCTCCTTGCTATGACCTGTTCAATGTAAGTACATGTATATGCATGCAATTTCAACTAATTTTCTATACACTCACTAATTGGTTCAACTAGGCTAAATAGTTCAAAATTTCAAACAAATGAAACCAACAATTAAACAACACAACCAGCAATCAATTAGTGGATTATCGTTTCAAATTCATAACTTTGATATATATAATCATGTTTTTGATGCCAAATCACAACAATAAACTTATGTAACTTTGGTTCTCACACCAATCTGATGGAAATATATAGATATCACACCTTCGTCACTCGAAAATAAATACTTGTGATGGTATACTTCATCATCAGGACCATGTCCGGGCGACTAGAGTGCGATTCTATATCTATCCAGTATATTAAAACTTCGAATATACATTCATGATGCATATATGCAAAATCTTTATATATTGGATTGTCCAAATTCAATATAAATAAAATATTCAAATACGTATAAAATGGTTTAAATTTCAAAACAAAATTGTTTTATTTTAAAAATATACTCTTCACACTCGTTTTAGGATACTACTGATCCTATCTCTAACAAGTCATTCTAATTGGATATTACTAATCCAATTCTGATGGATTCTTTCATTCGGTTCTAATGTGTCTTGTTCTCGAGCTCCGTAAACCAAGGCTCCAATACCAAAATGAGACAACCCGTAACTTCCCCGGTAAGGAAAGCCCGGATTATCTTGAGAACACGACGAATCAGAACACAAACAGAAGAACATTTCATTGTTTATTACAACAGTTCCACCAGAATACAAGAATATACAGAGTATAAGTGAATAAATTATATACGATAAATACCAGAGATTACAATAAATTACAAAGCAGCGGAAAAACAATACAAAACCCAACTATAAGTAATACACGGATACAGAGCTTTCCGAGCATCGTTCCAGCTGTAAACCAGGATCTGTGAATATAAATCTGCAAAACCAAAACTACTAGCTGCCCGTGTGGAAAATAAGGGCACCCAGAGTTTAGGTTAAAACAATAAACTCCAGGTCAGTCATGTGACTGGTGTGAGAACTAAAACAGTTATTTAAAACTTTACTTTAAAAGAGAGTAATTCAAGGGACCACGCCGTATAACAGGAACGGGTTTCCTCCCAAGAATACTAGTGCATATAACAAAACTGCGCAATGCTCTTTGAAAAAATGGAGCTATTATAAGACCCAGGTCCCATCACACAATGCAACGCAAGCCGGAGGATAGGGTTTTTACCTTATAATAGCCAAAGCATGCTTGATACGTTTAAAAACACATTATTTGATACTATAATAAATGTATAGTGTCAAAACAGTTTCAATCATAGACGGCATTAATGACCCATACCACTATGTCGCCATACTAGGTTCTACAAATAAAACCGCAATATCACGTATTGGAAATTGTATTTCCATCATGAGTCGAGGCAAGGGGCAAGCTCCTCTCCATTCGAGACACTCTAGCAAATGTCTCAGGACCCCACTATGATCCTTTGGAACCTCCAAGGCCTGTCCTCTCTTACTTTTGAGGATTAATTATTCCTGAACACACGTTTCCAGGTCCTATAGGACCTATATCCGTGGCGCCTCGCATTCCAACAACCACACAGGTGAAAAGTATATAAATGTCAGCCATTTTAAGCACTGACACCACCACTAGCTAGAAATAAACGTCGTACACTCCTTGGGTCCTTATCCCGTTTCTGACTCATACCGAGGTGTGAGGCTCGCGAATTCATGCTATACACAAAGCTACGCCACACAGGCCATGCTTTGATCATCAACCACAAGACTTTGCTTTTCAACAGAAGCCTTGATCATCTGCTACTTAGGCGTGCTACATAGGCAATTCATTCCATGCGACTGATGTCCATCGATAAACAACCTCTGAGCTCATAAGTCTCAGTGAAGGGCGTTAAGCAAGAGAATAAATTCTCCGCCGTCAAACAGATGTATATTTAATAGAGATCAATCAACACAGAATAAAATCCAAAGTCAGACACACAGTCCATTTACAAGTTCGTTCTGGGTCTGAACGAAACCGGAGGCACTTTCCTCGCATATCCATCGATCTCTAGGTACGTCTGGACGATCACCAACTGATTCCCTTATCTTGGGTGTACAGCCCAATCAAGATCATCAGTAATCACCCAAACGATGTGAAGACTTCCGGTCTTCAACCACCGTCTTCATCTTCGACTTATCGTCGAATCGGTTATTTAGGATGGGTATAAACCCGGCCTTTCTAAATAACCCGCGTATATAATAAACACGTGTTACACAAACACAACATACGCCTCATTCCAATTCAGAATATTCTTTTATTCAAATTTTCACATTCTTAGGGAAAGGTTCCCATTAATTTTATCTGTTAGCCTGCTTTGTGACCAGGCTACCCAAAGCAAAAATCATGTTGACACACCTCTCGGTAAATGCTGTCTGATATGGAATCTCTGGATAACATCGCTCTCTGGCATTGGAAGCATCGTCAGAAGACACATGGCAGTTTGGTCAAAATCACAACATTAGTATAAACTGGCCCGAAACCCCTATCAAATGACCTCATTTGGATCTATTCACCTCATATTCTCGTATCACTTTGAATTAGCTTCAGTTTGAGCTTTGGTTTGGCTCAATCGGACTTACGGTTTGAAAGTTACGCCCATTTCCATGAACGAGTGTAAGCTGGCATATGACCGCGATCCGATCCGCCCTTGCCTACGCAATCCGATCCGCCCTTGTCTACGCGATCCGATCCGCCCTTGCCTACGCGATCCGATCCGACCCATGACCGCGATCCGATCCGCCCTTGCCTACGCGATCCGATCCGACCCATGACCGCAATCTGACCCATGACCGCGATCCGACCTTCGGACCTTTTCAAACGCAGCTTGTTTTGACCTATTCTCAAGGCTACTGGCTCTCCTATTTTTCTGGATCGCCTGCCACGTACCCGATCACGAACCAGTCCTCCCAGGAGCTTTCCTACAGCTATAAATACACCTTCAGAGGGCATTTTCAGGGGATTTTTTTGGCATCTCCTCATCCATGGCTGCCATGGCCAACACTTCTCCATGAATAACCACTATCTTCCTCAATAAATTCAATAGATTTGGAGAGAATTATTCATTGAATTCAAGTGATTGAAAGACAATATTCATTGTAATTGTAATCTATGAGTGAAATGAGAAAATATGAAGTGGACGTAGGCTCGTTAACGCCGAACCACTATAAAAATCTCGTTGTCTTGCTTTTTTCTCTATTTTTCAGTTATTTCTTCATATCCTATGCTCAAAATACGACGATTTGGGTGTTAGGACCATTTTTTGGTCTAACATTTTGGTGCTTTCACTGGGAACCTGAATTCTCAACCTATCGGATTGCTATTCTACTATTCGGATTTGAAAGTTCGAAGAAAACAGTCCGCGTTTCTACCATTTTTGAATATTTCGTTGATTTCAGAAAATCAGAGCTTCATACCTTCGAAAAAAAGGCTAAGGGTTCACAAGCTTCACGACCAAATGAGGATAATAAAGAAAATGCACAGGAGCAGGTTAGAGCAAGTGGCCGGTTCTTGGTTCGCGGATCGCAGGGGGTATCACGAACTGGTTCGCGGTTCGCAGGGGGTATCACGAACTGGTTCGCGGTTCGCGGATCGCAGGGGGCATCACGATCCGATTCGCGGTTCGCGGAACGACCTCCACAAATGGAGCCCAAAGAGCCATCACGATCCGATTCGCGGTTCGTAGAACGACCTCCACGAACGGAGCCCAAAGAGCCATCACGATCCGATTCGTAGTTCGCGGAACGACCTCCACGACCCGGGCCCAGAGTGACCTTCACGAACCGACCTGGTGTAGGATCCGCGATCCGATCCGAAGACGTTGATTAATTGACGATCCGAGCCACGAACCAGACGACAGTAGCGAACCGCGACCCAGAAAAGTGGTGACGAACAAGGGTCGCGATCCGACCCAAAAAAGTGACATTTTTTGGAAAAAATTAATTTTCAGATCATTTCAGAAAAGGCTCTATCTTCCAAAATCGAAAAAATCATGCGCTGCGCCCGGACCCGCTGACGGCCTCGCCTTCGGCTCGGAGAACGGCTCGCCTTCGGCTCGGAGTACATTCTGACCCACAATTATCACAAATGCTTATCGACCAAGATTCGGTAGGTATTCTGAGGATTCTTTCCAGAAGCCATGACCTCCATCTACTGATGTTATTGAATGTGAGGAGTTGTTGAAAAGATTCGACACGCTGGCTATGGCAGTATACAAAATAATGATGGTCTCATAACAACCTCCTCTTCCAGAGCTCCAATGGTGTGCATGTTTCCCAAATGCAACTGATGATGCTCCTGAGCGAATAGTGATCACCTAGTTTACATGACTTAAACCTGTCCTACAGGCGAAATCCCAGATGACATTGACATAGAGCAATCCGGATACTATTCTGAGGATGACTTAAAAGATCCCAATGACCATGATTCTCAATAATGGGATACCCGATGGCAAGTAAGGACCCTAGCACTACAAAGTTACCCTTCGCTTGAATGGCATGGTGAAAAACGTATGTCCCACAGTTCACTCCTTGAAAAGCTTAGCTAACATTTGCAATGCCTATTTGTCATCAACCGCATCAAGGAAGACTGATTTCCATAGAATGAAGGGTAAATCAATGTACTTTGGTGCCCAGAGTTAGGTACCAATTGAACGACCGTGGGCCATGATCGGGCATATGGATCCTTGCCCGGGCGATAGCAACTTGACTGCTCACCAGCCACCTTATGACATTGGTCAAGAAATGAGAACTTGATATCAACGCAAATATGAATCAACCATTAGCTCTCCACTTCATACAACAGTTGTGATAGGATATACGAACCTTACTTGAAGCCTTGCAAGCCATGCTATTGCATTCAAGCTTATCTGATTGTGGTCTCAACCAACCAGGTCTAGCGGAATTCAGAGCTTACATAGCATATGGGTGTTAACCGTTAAATATCCCTACCAAAGACGGAGTGAGACTGGTCTATGGTGACCAAGTTATTGGAGAAGCCGACTGATTAGGAAGAATGGAATATGCTATGCAACAGAGATTGCGTGAAACCCAAAGACGCTTCCCCTCCAGATGAAATGGAGTGTGAAGGAGGTGTCAATATTGCGGATAATGGGAGCATCGCAAAAAGAATTGCCAAACGACCTGCCCGAAGACATAGATTCCAGAGAGGATGGTGATTCGGGATGAAGAAGGGTGACATCTAATAACGCAACTGCACGTGTTCCGACTGGTGACGCCGACCTGACTAAGGTCTTCACATCGGATCTCCTTTAGACCTCTTCCAAACGAGAGAACTTATATGCTTTCTGTAGGCGAGCCTGGATGTGTTCGTTTGGACCAGTGCTAATATTTGAGGGATTTTATCCCAAATTATGAGTCATTTCTTGAGTATAAACCTGAAGTGTGCTCCTGTCAAGCAAATAAGACGTATGCAGTAAGTTCACTATCGCGGGATTTTATATGGAGTTGCCATTCGAAATGAAAGATGAAATCAAGCACCTGGAAGTTGTATACAGACGGTGCAAGAAATGATCGGCAATCCAACGCCGAAGTTTTACAGATAACCCCCGAAGGACGACTCGAAAGGAATTCCAGTCGGAGAAACCACAACTCGCAGCTTACCTAGAATGGGCAGAAGAGTTATTGGATGGATTGGAACGTTACAACATACCTCATATTTCATACACAGAAGATCTAAAGTCGAATCATCTGGTCGAATAAGAAAGTTCCGATAATCCAGAAAAGATAGAGATGATCCCCATCAAGACACTATGAAATACAACCATTGATAAAATGGAAGTTGATCCAACGTTGGAGACCAAACCCGGAAGAGAGTCTTGGTTAACTCCATGATAAACTTCCTACAGCACAAAATGCATCTAACAAGGTGAAGTGAAAGGCGTGCAATCGTTCTTTATGCCTCGAGGTATGACATGCAATTCGACATTGCCTATTTCTCTTGAAAGGTTGTCCCAAAACAAACACCAACGAATACAATTGCCAAATTCACCGCCCTAAATGATTCGACCAAATCACCAGTCAGCCACCCATTAGATGGGAGATGTACATGAATGAAACTTCAGGCCAACGGCGTTCTGAAGTTAGAAAGTGAAGACTCATACTTCCACTCTTTTCATCGATTATCTGCCAAGTGACTCACTCCCCTAAGGTTGGGGGCAACTACAGATTTGAGCATAAATTGCTCGAGATTACATCATCTAATTCGGAGCTGATACATCAAGAATTTGCCTGGCCAATTGACTTAGTCTTGCCTAAAAGTTAGCGAGTTGAAGATCTAGAATGCTTACGCATGAATGCTGGTTGATTGTCGGCGCACCAACCCTTGTCCCCGATATGGGATCGAGGGTATATCAGCAAATTTATGTGATATGATTATCCCACCAGCAGTAATATCCTATTTCCTAGCATGGAATGTGCAAAAATTTCTATAAGCATGAATCCATTGTTCTCATGCTAATTTACAACCTAACACCAATGCAAAGATGTGCTACCATTAGCAATCCAGTCAAGACTTCCTGACACTCTATCCTTACCCTCAGCACGGGGGCAAAAAGGTGATTTGAAGGAGATGCGACCTCATCACTCGCTTATTGTACCTACCTAGCCGCCTTTGCCATCTCAAGACCCCGATCAAGCCCTTTATTGACAGAGATAGGGCGAAGCAAAATGGACCTGCAATGAATATGCAACGCCATTTTTCACTCAGAATGATACTCATTCCTTTAACAGGATTATTCTATAACCATGACTCTTATATTTGCATGATTTATGAGTTATTGATGTAATTAACTCAGACGAATTAATATGTGGATGGTGTAGGTATCCAGGATTTGCTACCGATCAAACTTGTAACACCCGCATATAGAGCCATAGAGCAATACTATAACGAGCTCGACTGAACTGCTCGTTTACAAAGCCATGCTCTTCGTCTAAAGAATGTTGTATAGCTCAAGGTGGATCCAGGATGACCATCCAATCCTTACACGTGGCATACCACAAGACAATTGAACATAAATCATTGAGTTACAAAGTCATAGTCCGACTCCAGATGGACGCGGTGTGACCGCCTACATGGCTCGATCCTATGCTCGACGCCACCAAATTACATGAATTCAAATAAAGGAGGCAACACTGCCTCTTAATTTGCTTACTTTTCAATCATAAAATTTGCTTTCACATGCTCTCCGAGTTACTGACGTGACTAATTCGTGCGGTGTGAATAATGCAGGTACCCGAAGTCTGGTGCCAACCATTCCTCCCGTAGACTGTTCGGAGGAACTCAAAGCCTTGGCAAATGCTCCAACTGCTTGTCCGACTAGTTTTAATCCTCGGAGCTTGGATTAAAATGTAAACCTAGGACGAGTTTGATGAGCGTGCATGATTGCAGACCGCTTGATCCGTGACTCTAACTCTCCAGAGCTGAGAGAAAGTAAAAAGGACGCAAAGATGACGTCCACAAGGCATGGCGGTGTACCATGATCGGAGCCGCCTGAGCAAAAGTCTAACCTTGGCGACCGCCAGGAGAATATAAAAGCGTCCATGATTTGGCGCTGAGAAAGGACTCTTACCCCGCTGAAGGATCGGGGAGCGATGGAACAGCTGAGTCCCAACTCTAACTCTCCAGAGTCGAGAGAGAGTATAAAAGCATCCATGATTTGGCGCTGGGAAAGGACCCTTGCCCCGCTGAAGGTTCGGGGAGCGATGGAACAGCTGAGTCCCAACTCTAACTCTCCAGAGTCGAGAGAGAGTATAAAAGCGTCTATGATTTAGCGCTGAGAACTTCTGCTCCGCTGAAGGATCGTTGAGCAGATCATGAACCGAGCTCGAACTCTAACCCACTGAAGGATCGGGAGAGTATAAAAGCTCTAAAGATTCAGCGCCCCAGCAACTCTAACCCGCTGAAGGATCGGGAGAGTATAAAAGCGCTAGAGACTTAGCGCCTCGGGAAAATTCCTCCCCCGTTAAAGGATCGGGGGGGGGGCAGGATGGAAGCTGACCCCAAATCCTCCATGTCCCGACATGGGGGCAACACAGTTATGGTCCTAATCAATCCTCAACAAGCCCTGGCCAGGCACTAAGTTAATGATTGATTGGGGGCATGCCTATACATACATACATACTGCTTTACTGCACTTTCACTTATAAGTTGCACTGATAACTTATAATGTTTCATGACTTGTTTGCTTATTTGTGTTTCAAATGTTTAAATGCATAACTAATTATGGAATGCTCGCAGGTACAGGATAATGCGAAAGGACTCTCACCCCGCTGAAGGATCGGGGAGCGACTGAACAGCTGAGTCTGAACTCTAACCTTAGCGAATGCCAGGAGAGTATAAAAGCGTCTCCGATTGAGCGCTGAGAAAGAACTCTTACCCCGCTGTAGGATCGGGGAGCGACAGAACAACTGAGTTCGAACTCTAACCATGGCGACCGCCAGGAGAGTATAAAAGCGTCTATGATTAAGCGCTGAGAAAGGTGTTGGAGACTCAGCACCCCCCATAATTTCTGCTCCGCTGAAGGATCAGGAGAGTATAAATACATGACGACATATGCCACTCAAGGGATCCTATCCCGTCACACGACTGGGACCAAGAATGAAAATGGAGCTCGAACCACTCGTTTCCGGGAATGGGGGGCAGCACACGAATACAGCAGTACAAAAAGAAATGGAATTTCATTCACTAAGTACAGGCTCACAAAACAAAGCTGGACAAAATGCGAGATCCGAACTCGTACAACAACAGCAGACCAGTAGGGAATAACTAAAGGGCCGCGTCCAGAAGGATGACGTAGGCGTATAATTCTAAGCTGCCTGTGCGACTCACGGCGACGACAGAAAAAGAAGCCTGGATAGTGAATTGTTCAGCGACATGTTATACAACTTCATACTCGCAACTGGAAGGACCTGGCGAGGCCCTGAGATTTTTTGATGTCTACCCTACCTTAGTACGATCTTGAGCGATCATTGATTCCTTGGCCTTAATACGATTCGACGTAATCGTGGAATTCTGGACATTTATGAATTACAGGCTTCTTGTACCGTCCCAAACACGTCCTACTCCATGCTTGGATAGTATGATCGCTTGAATTCTGAAAGTGACTTCCTCTTCTCATGTATACATGTCTGAATTCGAAAGGGAAGTGATCCGACCGCATGTCTTTCGCACTTACCCTATAACTGGGGCCATGGCTATTGAAAATATTTACAAACGGCATAACTTAAGTGCCTGTGTTTAACTTGTGTTGTGATCCTAACAGGCCCCATTGAGGACCAAGAAACAAATGCAAAGAGAATGTCCATCTGTTGATCCCAACCGACTTCTAGAATGGGAAGCTCATATAAGGCTGGATATATACCATACAGCAATTGGACAAGATGCAGCTATTTCGCCTCCAACCTCTCCCTTCATGCAGAAAGCAAGTTGGAACACCCGAGATGAACACGAACCAATCAGCAGTCACACAACGTGCCGCTTCGATTCAGAACGTCGTAGATGGAAACATGGGCGATGGAACGGCTACCTGCAACTTCCTAGATGAGAATGCAAGAATCACAATGAACTTAGGTCATGCACGACTAACTTCAGCTCCAGCTCGAATGGGTACTCAAGCGCTAGAGTACGCTCAACTCCAAGATGGAACGCAACAATTCGAAGAACAAAAGCCCGGTCGAGTCGAATGACTCGACCCGTGACTTGGGAGTAACATCGATGCGGAAATAAGAAATTCACAAAGGCCCCCTTGTAATCTCAGATTCAATACTGGGGGCATCAGCCAGGATCTTGATAATGTGCATCAATTCTTTGATGGCAACCTGCTCGCTAGTCTGATTCGGCGCCTCTCGAGAGGCGGCACTTCTCGAGATGATATGGATAACAACAATTACAACCCTCACACGTGGGACGTCAAGATCCCCTGTTATTCCCCCGGACTTTAAATTTTCTCTCTAACGAGAGTTGTTTAGAAGCTTTGATGAATTCAACCCTGAGGTGGACATACTTCTATGATAAGAAGGTGTTAATGTCGAGATAGAAAATCTCAATGCTTTTATGATAAAGGATGGAGCATCATCCGACTCCCGAACTGATAAGGACAAAGGAAAAGCCCTGAAAAACAATGACAAGAATGTGCAATTCCAAGGTGAATCTATACCACTTATTGAGCCCATGATCTTATTTGTCAAGAACAATTGAACCGAGCATGAGAAAGAGACTCAATAAGACTGTGATAACCATTTCGGACTAGGCTAAAGCATAAACGGTGGGGCCCAACTAACTTCATAACGACATTTATTCACTCGCATTCAACAACCTTACTTGACTCCGCAACCGATCTGATGAGAGTAACCGAAGTCGCTGATGCCCGATAAGGCAATCCTCACTATCTGACTAAAGAGAAGAGATGATATCAAAGAAAATGTGGTTCAACCATTCGCATATACAATTCCGATTTTCGCTAAATTAAGAAACAGTACAGAATGATCTGGGTCGACTAAGATTGCTGAACTTGCAACTCTTACCAGATGCAATGACAGGAAGTATAAAATCTTCAAGATTAAATGCCTTATTGACTCAACTCAACCCCCAACGATACTGGGGGCATAAGTACTGACCTCGCTTGTCCTCCGATGGCACTGAGAGCACAAGTGTCGGTTCATAGACTAACTTTGAAGACAATCCTGGCATGAAATGGGATTCAAAACATGTATGTCATGCCTCCGAAGTACAATCTTACTCATCTTTGCCAACCAAGCGAGCTAGCTTGTGGATCGAATGTGAACTTAAAGACTCAAACTAAACAAAATGGAAGGTGTGACAAACCTATCTACTGCCTCGCGATGGTGACGATCCTATGGGCACTGGTCCACATAATTTTAATAACGTCCCTTCATGACTACTTCATATGTGAATATTGGATTAAGAAATGATCCGTAACAATTGTGGATTCTCTCGACTACGATCCAGAGTGATCATGGCTTTTGAATTCCTTATTATTACGATTCAATGCGATTTTAAGATCCTGAATCAATATCAAGATATCAGGCTAGTCCGATCTTGAGTATAAATGATAAACTTCTACGTTGATTCTGATGTGCTTGATCTCAATAGTCCAGTTGTTAGCTTAGAGCCCAAGGATTCTCACATTGCCCCATGATTTGGTTGGCTACTTCATACATTGGCTCATATGATAAAGAAAGTCCAACCCTACCACGCGCTTGGCTTGCATAGGATGATGATGTTGTTTGGCAACGACCTGTGCGTGTAGAATCACGCTCGGGAGCCGATGATTTAGCATGACATTTGACGAATGAATTAGATCTTTTGATCCGACAAGGTTTAAACAATTTCTTGATTGTCTCAAATACTCCTTCCGTGGAACTTGGCCTGACTATCTCCCAGGGAAGCAATGCAGTAGTTGGATGAAGCCTTCTCAAGGATAAATGACGTTCCAGAGAGATTTAGCTCAACATATTCAAAGCACATCTCATCTTCGATAAGATGTACTTTGGGGGGGCAAAATGTTAGCCTGCTTTGTGACCAGGCTACCCAAAGCAAAAATCATGTTGACACACCTCTCGGTAAATGCTGTCTGATATGGAATCTCTGGATAACATCGCTCTCTGGCATTGGAAGCATCGTCAGAAGACACAAGGCAGTTTGGTCAAAATCACAACATCAGTATAAACTGGCCCGAAACCCCTATCAAATGACCTCATTTGGATCTATTCACCTCATATACTCGTAGCCCTTTGAATTAGCTTCAGTTTGAGCTTTGGTTTGGCTCAATCGGACTTACGATTTGAAAGTTACGCCCATTTCCGTAAACGAGTGTAAGCTGGCATATGACCGCGATCCGATCCGCCCTTGCCTACGCGATCCGATCCGCCCTTGCCTACGCGATCCGATCCGCCCTTGTCTACGCGATCCGATCCGCCCTTGCCTACGCGATCCGATCCGACCCATGACCGCGATCCGATCCGCCCTTGCCTACGCGATCCGACCCATGACCGCGATCTGACCCATGACCGCGATCCGACCTTCGGACCTGTTCAAACGCAGCTTGTTTTGACCTATTCTCAAGGCTACTGGCTCTCCTATTTTTCTGGATCGCCTGCCACGTACCCGATCACGAACCAGTCCTCCCAGGAGCTTTCCTACAGCTATAAATACACCTTCAGAGGGCATTTTCAGGGGATTTTTTTGGCATCTCCTCATCCATGGCTGCCATGGCTGCCATGGCCAACACTTCTCCATGAATAACCACTATCTTCCTCAATAAATTCAATGGATTTGGAGAGAATTATTCATTGAATTCAAGTGATTGAAAGACAATATTCATTGTAATTGTAATCTATGAGTGAAATGAGAAAATATGAAGTGGACGTAGGCTCGTTAACGCCGAACCACTATAAAAATCTCGTTGTCTTGCTTTTTTCTCTATTTTTCAGTTATTTCTTCATATCCTATGCTCAAAATACGACGATTTGGGTGTTAGGACCATTTTTTGGTCTAACATTATCAGAGATAAATTCTTCTAAATTTATTCTTTAATCTTCCTTTGGAAATCATTTCAAACCATATTATGGTTTTCCAAACTAGTCGGGATTAGCGAACCACACAGAAGTAATTATTTATTTTATTTCCCAATCCCAACCTATTCATCCCCTGGAGCAAAACTGGTAATACTCCAAATCTAACACCACGGTGTTATCAGTAAAATTAATTACCATTTCACGTTCAAATCTAATTAAAGATTTGACTATCGCTTTGGAGCAAAACTGGTGATACTCCATTCTCGATCACTTTCCAAATTTGATAATTTAAATTATCAATTCACCTTCAATCTAATTAAAGATTCATTAAAACTCCACTTAGTTTTAATCTTCCCACAAATCAATATCCTGTCTTTAACTGGGTTAAAGAACCAACGTCATCTAAAATAGGTTCACGATAAACCCAAAATCACATTCAAATTCAAATCCAATTAGATATTATTTAATTGGTACACTTCATTAAATTTAAATAGAAAGATTTAATCTTTTCTACACTGGATCCAAGAACAGTGTTATTCAAGGCACCATTCACAACGAACCCAAAATCCCATTTGATATTAAATACAAGGCTCTGAATAGAAAATATACCGGCTTATATTCAATATCAAATTCTGAAACCAACAAATATCGTATTGGAAATAACGATATAAAGTACATCTTTCAAATTTCCACAACCATACCTATATAATCATGAAATCCAACATCGAAATATTCCGAAGAAAAATTCGATTCAAATCCATTCCAATTCGTATATTGGAAATTCTGATTATTTTTAAAACCACTTCCAAATTCAATTTATTTATTTCAAAAATAAATTGATTTTAATTTTAGTTCAAAACTAGTTCATTTCGATAAAAATATATTTTTATCTTTTCAAATGTGGAATTTTTCATCCCAGTTCTTTCCAATTCACATATTATGATTTTACACAAATTATTGATATTTTTAATAATTTTATCAAGGCCCGTACAGTCGATTTCCATCAACGGCCATCGAACTGCACCTATAGTGACCTTTTCCAAATTTGATTTGGACATAATTCCAAATCCAACCGTTAGATTTCAAATTTCAAATATTCATTAGAAATCTCTTTTTGATACGAACCCAACGGTTTCGGTTTTAGGAGAATCCGATGGTCGGATCTCCCGTATTGTCAATTCGAAGTCAATGGTCGAAATTCACGAACTGCCGCGGCGCGTTCTATTCAGGCCATTATATATATAATATATATATATTATATATTTCATCTATTTCCTTTTTAAAACTTATTTTATAAATCGTTTTTAATTCGTTTTCAAAACCATTTCAACTCTATATTCAATTTCAAATCAAAATTGAATATTTTATATCATTACTATACAAATGATAATATTTTCGAACCGTTATCATTTGAAATCACTACCTTTTCTATACTCATTATAAAAATGAATATAATCGATATAAATATTGTTCATGTCAAAATAGCGCAACTCTTATCAACACGGATTTATATATTTCAATAAATTCGTTATTCTATTCAACAAATGAATATTTATTCTATTCAACACATGAATCTATATTTCTTTCACTACATGACTAATCTCAACACATGAGTACTGTCAACACATGACTATTTTTTTATTTTTATATTCTTTATTTTCCCAATTGGAATGAGGCCCAATCAATTACCGTATAATGTTAATTATATGGATTCCACCCAACACATGTATATAATGGCACTAACAAATAATCAACCATCATCCAAAGTGCACTACTCTGTATAAGCATCAAATATAGATATCTAACGCTTATAACAGCTTGTCAATCAGTCGATCGACATACAACTAATTATTGGGATTAGTGTATGTCGTATTTTATCCCAATACCCGTGTGGGGTTTCAAATCAACAAACACATATTTTTATTCACATACACGTTAAAAATTATATTTTTAACGATAAAATATTTTAACTATATAAATATTTTATTTCGTTTCACATCACACAACCAATTTTCACCACAACAAACAATCAAACATACAAGCCATCCATGGTCTGTGGACGACGGGTGTCGGGTGCTACTAAGCACCGTCTGCGTCCTAGTATATAATTTAAACTAGAAAAGAAAATTTAAAGTGAGAAATTCTCACCGACTAGCCAAACCAAACACCACGACTCTTCTTATGTAGAAATCTTCGTCGTGCTCGCCTTTTGTCACTTTCGTTTCCCGTAGCCCCTACATATATAAAAATCACATTTTTATATTGTTGCTATGTATATAAAAATCACATTTTTATACTACTACTATATAGATAAAAATTCTATTTTTATTTCTACTTCATATATAAAGATCGAATTTTTAATACTTCTATAATATAAAAATCATATTTTTCTACTTCACATATGATAAAAAACATATTTTTATTATTTTTATAATATAAAAATCATATCTTTCCTACTTCAAAAATATAATCTTTTTGCTATTTCATTATAAAAAATCACTTCTTTATCTCTTCTTATCTTTTAAACAAATAAAGATCTCGCCTTTTATCAATTAAAAATCATGCCTTTCGTATTCAAAATCAAATCTTATAACATTCTCTTCTTTGTATGATGTTCATGCAAATAAAAATCACATCTTTACTTTTACTACGCCCTTATATAAATGTAAAACAATGCCATGAATACTTTTGTACAATGAAATGATTTAAAAATCATATTTTTATTCACCTAAATAAATAAAAATGATAAAATAAATAAACAAGGAGGCTCACCGGCGTAGGGAGGTGGCAGTTGGTCGGAGTAGGCGGCTACAAGGCGTCGGCGGGGCCAACAGGGAGTGGAGGAGGTCACGGCTTTGGGTTACAGGGGGGGTCCTTCACGTCGGCGGAGGGAGGCTCGGGGAGGGCGTGGGTGTACGACGAGGCTAGGGGGTGCGAATCGAGGTCGATGCGTTGGAGGGATTGGTGGGCGGCGTTCTCGAGTGGAGGAGGCGGAGGGGAGAGGAGGATGGGGCGGCGCGCCACCTGGGGGGCGCGATGGAGTGCGGCGGCGATTCCCCCCTCCATCGCCTCTTTCTCCCATTTTTTTGTTTTCTCATTTGGAAGTAATGGGGGGCATAGGAGATAATAATTTTTTTATTAATTAATTATTTAATTTCAAAAAGCAACTTTTTATTTCGACCTCAAAATCGAACCCACCGACTGTCGCCTATAGCTAATTACCCCCATTCCAAACACAATGGGATATGTATCGCAAGCTGATTCGATCCTATCAATCAGTTTTCATCAAAATCAAAATATAAATCTATATATTGAATTTGAACACGCATTTCAATTTACCGGGGCCACATACGAAGTCTAAAAATTCCTGAAAAATATTTTCTAGCTTTGTATTGACGATATAGTCCAAACAAAACTAGTTTCGTCGAATTCTGAGACCGTTTGAAAAATGGCCATTTTCCAGTCGATTAAAATCGACTGAAACTGGTCAAACGCGTTTACCCTTGCCACGCTCACATATTGATTCGAAAAATTATGAAATTTGAAACCTAGCAATAACTTGACATCACGGATCCAACAAATGTGGTTTCGTCGAAAACCGAGATCGTTTGCAAAATTTCCATTTTTAAGGGCCAGAATTCCATAGCGACTATTCTGAATTTTCAACTGGGCATAACTTTTGATTCCCGCTATGAAATTTCAATTTTTCGGATTCGTTGGAAAGATATTCTCAATTAGATTCAAATATTTTTGGTTTCGCTAAAATCCGGTTTATTTTACACCTGGTACATTCATTTGAAGTTTGAAATCGAATTATCGAACTACCGTGCCATTTTCAATTCCTTTTATAATTAAAATAAAATAATTATATTCTAACAATGATCTATATAAATATATACGTTCTATTTCTATTCAAAATAAATTTCTCGTTATTATTATTTAAAATAATTCATTTTAAATATTCAAAATTCATCAAAATTGCTAAAATAAAATTTTTGAATTGGCTCGCATTTTCCGGGTTATTACAGCTTCTAATGACAAGCAATGTATTTTTCCAATAGTTTTCAATGGCTATTTAGTTTGCATGATTTTCCACATGCTCATATTGGCTGTTGGATGTTATTGGAAAAACATCGTTAATGCCATTAGAAAGCATTACAAAATGTTGGTACGTGTACTAACGACATTTTCAACGTATACCAATGGCATTCCAACCGCTGGTAGCCATTGGAAACCATTGTTCTTCTTGTAGTGTAATGAGTTTCCGTTGCTGGATTCATCTAAAAGTGTTGTCCTTTGGTATGATTGCTTCTGAGATTGAGAAGAACTAGCTTTTTTGGTGTTTCGATGCTCTACAATTACTTTTGTCTGGTTAGTTCAGTAAGGCTTTTAACCTTTAATTCATCTCTAAATCAACATTTTTTTACTAGTCATGCTTTCGTAACTATGTCAGTTCTCTAGAGGCTAGTATATAGTTAATCTTAACTTGATTGCTGCTAGCCTATTCTTTGACAAAGTATAAGTCGGGTTCTGTAACGACCCAAAATTTATTAAGAAATATTTAATGGATTTTAAAATTTTAAAATAATTTATTTTAAGTATTAATGACTTAGAATTTATTTAAAACGATATTTAAAAATATAAGTTTATATTAATTACAAAACGAACTCGTAATGTCGTGATTGTTTGAAATATTTTGTTTTTAATTTCAATTGAATATACAGAATGTGTTATAAGTCAGAATCCGTTGAAACAAGAAATGTTAGTATCTTTTTAACTATATCTTCCTAATAAAAGTGAAGAATCAAGGTTTCTTATTATAAATTGTAAGTTATGTCCAAATCAAAATAAAAAAGTCGCTATGGAATCGTTTATAAATTATAGTGATTTATTAAATAAAATAAAAGGATATATTATAGAATTGAATATCGATTCAACCTGGATTTTTTGAAAACATTGAGTTATAAAAACTAGTTTGCTTGTTTTGAAACTATCTGATATTCAAATTTGGATAAATACGATAAAATTAATTATTATTATTAAATCGAACTGTTTTTGAATTTATTTATATTTTATTGGTTTTATTTATGCTTAGAAATAGCCATTTTTCAAATGATCACCGTTTTCGATGAGACCAATTTTATCAAATCTAGAATGCTAAATTATTGCAGACTTTCAAATTTCGCATCAGTCGAAGTTAGTATGTGGTCGTAGAAAATTAAAACGCACATTGAAATTCAATATTGAACATTATATTAAATTATATTTTAATTTTGAGAAAAAATATTAAAACAATCGAGTTGGCTTCTGTAACCTATTCCATTGATTCTGGAAGGGGTATTTGGCTAGTGATGTTAGTTGTTGGGATTCGTTTAGAGTTCGGGCATGAAACTTCAAAGCTAAGAAAACTAGAGAATAAAATAATAATAAACATATAAAATAAATACCCTTAAAAACCCTAAAACCTAGCCTTAATTCACAGCGCCACCACCCACGAAATTCGTGGCCGGGATCATCCCATTTTAATTCCTTAATCAGGCTCAAAATATTACAAATTAGATCATGGCTTCAACATGAAGATTGTAGAGCTCCTTGAGCTCTTCGAATCTATACGAAGTAAATGGGATATCATATAGTAAATTGGGAGATTTTTTGGCTTAAATGTCACGCGTTCGAGGCTGTTTGCAAGCCGCTAGGGGCGCGAGTTCTCCGCCATTCATGGAAAACGTTGGGACGGGGATTCGATGTGATGGCTGGAAATCAGTGTCAAGTAGCTTTAGGCGGCGTGCATGATGAATGGATAATGGTATGCGAGGTTACAGATTCACCTTGAGATGGTAATGAAGAGGAAGACATTAATTAGGTTAATTAAAAATTTAATTATCTTAAGTTAGCTAATTAGTGCAATTAAAGTATAAACTATCATAACTTGTGCAAATGAAAATAGAATTGTGTGAAACCAGTTTCATTTGGATCGTGGAGTCAAGAGATTCACAGTGAAACCAATTTGGAGGAATTTGGAGCTAGCCGGAATTTTGATTAAATTAAATTTTGTGTTTAATTTAATTAAAAATGATCGTTTTATAATGTTAGACCAAAAAGTGGTTCTAACACCCAAATTGATTAAAAGCAGAATGAAATGAGATCAAAAATAAAAATGAACACACAGGTTTTATAGTGGTTCGGCGAAGAAATGCCTACGTCCACTTGTCTTTCACTATTTTCACTGATTTAGTTGCAAGTACAATGAAATATTCACTTGATTTCTCTCACAACTCACTTACAGTCACTCAATTGTCTAAAAACAAATAATGAAAGAAGATTTGGATTTTCCGGGAGTGCTGGAATTCGGGTTATGAAGGTGGTTGAACTCTCAAAGTGCCAGAAAATAAAATCCTTTTCGTTGTCTCCAGACGGGGTATTGATAGGTGAGAATTTGCTCAGGACCCGATCCGGATCGGAGCCACGTGTCATCCATCCCATTAGCCTCGGGTTCGGATGGATTTTTGTGTTGACAACGCATCAGAGTAGTGGACGTTGAGGGTAGGAACTGGTCACAACCGATCCGAATAACCAGGCGCTTATGCAGGAGAGTGACGTGGAAAATGGGTTCGGATCGGAAGAGCGGGCTCAAGGGGTTCGGATCGGCACCTCCGATCCGACCAGGATTAACTGAGGACCAATTCTCCCTTCTTTTTACTCTGCTCCGCTCCGCTCTATCTCTGTAGCAATTGGGTGGCTTTTCGATCCGACTGGAAGTAGATTGCCCTCCGATCCGAATAGTTGTGCCTCTCTATTTCCTATAGCAATAGTTCACCGATCCGAATAGCAGACTTTACCCTATCTGAACCGCTACCCTGCCCGATCCGACCCGCTTCAGTGTTTTTCAAGTTCTTCAATATTTCACATCTTGACTTTGTGTTGCCCAGTTCACAAAGTGGGCTAACATTTGCCCCCTCAAAGGATGCTTCTGTTGGAGACGGAGCATGCTTTGACTATCAATGCATAGCGCTCTTCAAGGTAATTTATCTTTTGATTTTCCTTGTGTTTTCATCTTTTTCTTCAAATTTCAATTCAGTTCGTTGCTGAGTTAAAGAACTCGGTTCGGTTCGGATTCCGATCCGAACAGACCCCTTCTCCTTTCTATTTTCCACTTGACTACTGGGCCAAGGTTCGCTTCTGGGCTGTCCATCCGATCCGAACGATAATTCTCCTACTGGGCTGCCGATCCGAATGGGGAGACGAATAAACATTCTTCTCTTCTATATAAACACTGCCTTCTTCCTCCTTTCATTTTTACTGTTTTACTCCTGAAATTCTGCAGAACGAGAGAAAAAGAACTAATTCGTGAAGCATCAAAATTCCTTTTAATTCTCGAAGTAATTACATCGGTAGGTTATAAAACTTCGATCAATTCCTTCTTTAATCATTCTCGAATCGGATTCGTGAGCGATTAGGATGATTTAACTATGAAATTCTGATGACTTTGCCGTCGTGACCCTCCCCCTCGTCATCGTCGCCAGTAGACTTGTCGCCGTCTTGAAGTTGGAACGGAGGGAACAAGAATCCGTAGTTGAGTGCACCAGCATGTAATTGCTTGGTTTTGATTTGAGGGACTGGCACGAAAATGGCCTTGGGGTCGGTTAGGGAAGAAAGAGGGTGAAGGAGAAGAAGAGGATGATGGAAAATCGGTTCGGTTCGGAGGGACATGGAAGTTGAAACAAAACGAGGGAAAGAGGAAGGGAATTCAGGAAATCGGACCGGGTCGGGGCACGCAAAGAAAGAAACAAGAAAAGAAATCCAGGAGATCGGATCGGGTCGAAGCAAGTATTTAAAGAAGGGGAAAAGGAGCTTGCCTACCCGGATCGGGTCGGACCGTAAGATGACGGAGGAGAAGTATAATTACGCGATCCGATCCGAACCGTTAGGGGACTTTGCCTCCGATCCGATCCGTCTTTGACTTCTGAGTTTCAATGTGATATTCAAGCCTAAGGCCACGCCCCTGATCCGATCCCAATGAATGGACCCAAACCGAACGAAGCACAGTCTACCTTAACGCATAAAAACTCGTCTAACTGGCTCAATCAACTTTTGGCATGATCTTCAATTTAATGGACAGTTAGGATAGTGCCTTGCGAACGTAACTGGACATCAAGAATTACTTCAACTCTTTATATCTTGCCAAACTTTTTCGTCGCACTTTGAAACATTTACTTTGCACTTTCCATATACACTGTTTACACTTTAGTTTGCACACATGCACGGGGCGATACGGGCTAATTTGCTCTAATTTGTGCTATTGCTTCTTCAATAGTTTTATGACCAAGAGACCCAGACGCTCTTCCCGACTAGCTGAGAGGAAAGAAGCCCCGGAAACCTCTAACAAGATTACTCTCGAGGACATATCTTCCCCGTCGGATCCAGAATGGGATAATGAGGGTTCGGACTACGACGTCGGAAATCGTGAAAGCAACGAGGTGTCTTCAGAGAATGAAGTTTCTTTAGGTTTTGAGGAGGAAGGAGGAATTGGTGACGACCGGGCCCCTGATGAATTTGAATCGGCTGTCATATTGGAATCACCTCCAGATTCCGTTGAATCAACAATCGACAACGACCGACTCATCCGAATTTGCTTAAAGTACGGGATAATGAAAAGGGACACTCTAGGGCCTTCGAGCTCTGACCGTCCCCACAACCCTCCAGAAGGATATATGGCGGTCACTCGGTTGATGTGTATGGTTGGCGCTATCCCTCCATTTTCTCCCTTCATCGTATATTTTCTAAGGCAAATGCAGATTACCCCATGCAGCTGCATCCCAATTCTTATGCCTACTTGCACACTTTATACATAGCATACCGTGAGATCTTAGGCACAGAGCTCACGTTCGATGACGTTCATTTCTTCTATAACTTCAAGCATCGGACTCGAGAGACTCCATCTTTCTACTATTTTGAGTCTGTTCCTAAGAGGAAGATAATCTCGGCGCCATTCAGCAGTAAAGCTGGGGATTCCAGACTGGAATGGTTCTATGTGAAGCGACAGCCTGGATGTGCTAGGAGGTGGACGAAATCAAGTAAAGCATTGATTTTCTAAATCCGAGCTCTATACACTCGAGTCATCGCCTTAACTTGTTTTTCTTTTTGTTTGCAGTCGACAATCCAAAACAAATATCAGATCAGGTGTACTTCTTTGACCGGATGCACCAACTTCTTAATGGCGATCAAAAATTCTTGACTATCGATGAAGTCCTTAAGGACGAATATCTTCACTTTCATGGGCTGTTATCCGTTTTTCGTAGTATTGGTCATGGGATGGCTCGATACGTATATATTCCTCCAGTGGATGTAGTCCCAGAGACAGGAGAAGGCTCGGGAGTTCCTACAGTGCCTCTTCAAACTTCACCTTCTCCATCTTCTACTCAAGATGACGAATTGGCTAACCTGGCCGAAAAGCATCGTGAAGAATATACTGCCCCCGAGGAGGCTACTTCTCTGGAAAAGTCAACATCCTCCCAAGAGTCGCCACTTAATGCTTCCGAGGGGGATGTCCCGAGTACTGATGACCAAATATTTCAGGGTTTGGGGGATCTCCCCTTACCTGAAACTATATACACTTCAGAGGATTTTAGGAAGGATCCTTTAGTTTTCACTTCTTCTGAAGAGACCACTCCTGCTAAGGCCCAAGAGCCTGCCCGTACTAGTCTAGCTTCAGACTCGGGTTGGTTGGGGGAAAACACACCACTTAGGACACACTTTATACAACAGCATTAGCATTCATTGCACCTCTTTCTCTGTGAATCCATTGATTCTAAATTTTGTTTGTCTTATTGTGCAAGTACGATGTCTCGATCTTACTATGATATCAGGAAGCTTCGCCGCAGCATGTCTAATCCATCTCAGGATATCGAATATGATCGCCGCGATGATCGCGGTAGGGAGGAGAGAAGGCCTTATGATCCCTATCGCTCTCGACCCTCACGTTCTCGCTCTCCCGTTCGGTCGGATCAAGAGAAATACAAAGGTTGTCAAAGTCGTAGGGAAGAGGATAGGCCACAATCGAAAGACTCCACCTCTTCCCACGAAAAGCGCAGCAGAGAGAGAAGTCCTCCAAAACATACTGAGTCTCAAAGTAAACGCAAGGTCCCTGCTACTAAACGGCCTAGGACAGATAAAGCAACTATTGAATCCTCCACACACAGGGATTCTGAATTGACGATCCCCGCTCCCCCACCACTAGATGCGGGAACTGCAATCAGGCGGGCGTATTTGAAGGAGCAATTTCCCGAACATTACTTCAAGACTTTGACTTTTTTACCTGCTCTCGAACCTATTTCTTCCAGGTGGGCAGACGAGGCCAAAGCAAAGATAGACGCGGTTGAAAAACAGTATTCTGAAATGTTCAAATATTCACGCAACCTTTCCAGAATTATCCATACTCTAATCACGAATGCTGATTCAATGCAAAAAACTGTGGAAGAAGATGCAAAGGCCTTAAAGAACCTAGGAAAAGATTTGGAGGACACACAGGCCCAGCTTGCTATTGCTCAGAGGGACGCTACCAACTTCAAACAACAATTTGAGGATATGCAAAAGCGCTATCATGACTTGCTTGAATCTCACACTCAAGAGCGTTCTGAGTTAAAAAAGCAAGCTGATGATGCTAAGTCAGAAGCCGCCAAGACGCGCCTTGCTTATGCTGACCTCGAACGGAAAAATGCCAAGTTAGCAAAGAGGAATGCTGAGCTAGAAAAGAAGAATGCTGACTTGGCTTCAAAGCTATTGGAGACAGAGAACAGAGCTGCCCTGGCGGAGGGCAACGTTGAGTGTGCTATCAAATCTGCGGAGGAGGCCCGCAAGCAATTGTCAGAGGCGGAGGCTGATATTCAGGGTTTCGGCGAATTAATGATTGAATTCTTCGCACATATCATCCGTCGCCGAAACATCTCTTGGATCGAGGATTACCCATCCACTCTAGTTCAAGTATGGAATCAGATCGTTGAGTGGGAAAAAGAGGAGCTTAAAGTCGATTCCATCGATGAGGATAAGCTAATGGAAAAATACTTGAGGGATGATGAGCCAGAACGCCTAGTTGAAGGGCGCCGCCTCATTGCTGAGGCTATGGAAGAAGAATGGCGGAGGATTAAACAGAAAAACATTCTCGAGACTGGTTCCTCTTCTCCTGCCCCCGCGACTTCGGAAGTAGAGGGGTATGATCCTGAAAATCCGGGAATCCCCCGAACAACTCTGCTATCCCCTATTCCTGAAACAGCATCAGAGGCAGTGGTTACCCCTGCCGAGAAGTCTTCGGAAGGTATCCCTACCTTTTCTCCTCTATTTGTCAAGGCTATTTATACCTTTCGCCACGTGATTGAGCAATCGATGAAAAACCCATTGTTTTCGCCTGAGTTGATAACGGTCGCTTCTCATTCTGTAGGTATTGAGCCATCCGAAAAGACAGATGTGACTCAGGGAGCCACCACCGGGGCAGAGCCTACAGAAAAGGCAAAAGGAGGGGAGGACAAGGCTGCTCCTAAAGACTTGGGAGAAGGAAGTGAGCCGACTAAGGCCGCTACTCCCCATGATGAAGAAATGATAGCAGCTTTAAAGGATGATGGCGGTGACGGAGGTCATGAGGAGGAACCAGAAGTTGCAATAGTAGGGGAGTCAAAAAATGCTGATGATGTTACTTTGGCTGCAATGAAAGCTGATCAAGGCAAACGCTTGCAATTAAAAGCCGAAGAACTAGACCCTGAAGCCCTCAAGCCCCTCGCAGTTGTAGATGCGGGATCAAGGTTAGTTGTAAAGCTCTCCACTAGGTCTATTACAGAGGAACTCACTAAAAAATCTTCTCTTGATTCCAGCGCTCTGCCCTTCGGGAAGAAGTTTACCGGTTCCAGCACCGCATCTTCAGGAAAGTAGAAATCAAAAAGAATCTTGACAGAGGCCGAGAAAGAAGCAAAGGATGCAGAGAAAGCCGCCAAGAAGTCCAAGCCTCACCCAAAATCTAAATAGTGGATTGCCTTGTGTCGTTTTAGCATTTGGTGAACCAACAATTGCTGCTACAAGAGCGGCTCTTGCACCTTCTTTTTTAGCTACTTTCCTGTACAAATTCATTCATTCGTAAATAAATAAAAAATAATTCATTTTCTGCAATGTCTGTTTGTCAGTAGTTCTGCACTTATGTAAAAATGCATGTCTTACTATAGTTATGAAATGAAGTTACGGAGGGAGGAAATATGCGTATACATATATGCCCCCAGTCAATTCGCACAAATCATTTAATGCTTAATCAAGCAATCTGAATGTTCCTGATTTTCTGACGTGATAGCATTTCCTGTGTCGTCAGTGCCTGTCGTTTTTTCTGGCATTTATTTTATACTCTCCTGTCTTATACTCAGGTTAGAGTTCTTACTGAGGCGGTCCCTTGTTTGGGTGCACCTTCATGCCTTAGAGGACGTCGTCTTCCCGTCCTTTTATACTCTCTCTCTCTCTCTCTCTCTGGAGAGTTAGAGTTCGAGCTCAGCAATCTATTCATTCCCCGGTCTTTCAGCGGGGAAGGATCTCTTTCTCAGCGCTCAGTCGGAGACGCTTTTATACTCTCTCTCTCTCTCTCTGGAGAGTTAGAGTTAGGGGAAAGATTTCTTTTTCAGCGCTCAGTCGAAGACGCTTTTATACTCTCTCTTTCTCTGGAGAGTTAGAGTTAAGAATGTCGTTTTCTCATTCTTTTATGTCTTGTCGCACAAATGGTCGTTGTGATTTTTCTTATGTTTAAACTGTCTTCAACCTTTTCAGGTTTTGAATCATCCTGTATTCCATAATCACAACAGAATAATCGATGAATGTATATATATGATGCAAAAAAGTAAATAACACACGATATTTTTATAGTGGTTCGGCTAAGTCGTAGCCTACATCCACTTTATAGTCCTTTATTCATATCATCAGATTTTCACAAGGCAAGTCGTGCCTTATTACAGAGTTCATAAGAAAAATAACAAAGAGTACAACATTTTTAATCCAAATATCGCATTAAGTGTTGGGCATTCCATGCTCTAGGGACTTCTTCGCCATCTACGGTCGTTAACTTAAAGGTTCCTTTTTCAAGTTTCCGTTGGATGACAAAGGGTCCTTCCCACTTTGGACCGAGGTGAGGAAGGGATGGAAAGACTTCTTTAGCACCAAATCTCCTGGTTCAAAAGTCCTGAGGCGAACTTTTTTGTCGTAATAGCGTGCCATCTGACGTCGATGTCTTGCTGCACGCAAATCTGCTTCGTCCCTTTTTTCTTCGACTTCATCAAGAGACTCAAGTAAGAGTGCCCGATTCGTCATCGGATCATAATACGTTACCCTGTGGGAAGGAACTTCCAGCTCAACTGGAATTACTACTTCTGATCCAAAGGAGAGAGAGAAAGGGGTGTGACCAGTAGCCGTCTTAAATGTTGTACGATATGCCCACAAAGATAGGGGCAATTCGTCAACCCATTTTGCCTTTGCGCGCTCTAACCGTTTCTTGAGGATGGATTTTATTACTTTGTTTATTGCCTCAACTTGCCCATTCGACTGCGGATAAGCAACCGTAGTGTATCGCTTGTCGATCTTATACTTCTGGCAGAAATTTCTGAATTTAGTACCATCAAACTGGGTCCCGTTGTCAGTTATAATCGTTCTTGGGATCCCGAATCGGCATATAATATTTCTGACCACGAAACTTATCACCTTTCTTGCCGTGATTTTGGTCAAGGGCTCAGCTTCCACCCACTTCGTAAAATAGTCCACGGCCACTATTGCATATTTCTCTCCTCCTTTAGCAATCGGTAGAACTCCAATGATATCAATCCCCCATGTGGAAAATGGCCAAGGACTTACCATTGATTTAAGTTGGGTCGACGGTGCTCTGGGGATTTTGGCGAATCTCTGGCACTTATCGCAGCGTCGTGAATAATCAGCTGCATCTTTATTAATTGTGGGCCAGAAGTATCCGTATCGCAATATCTTTTTTGCTAAAGTCTGACCTCCTGTATGATCTCCACACTCACCTTCGTGCACTTCTCTTAGTACACGCTTGATGTCGTCGTGTGCTATACATCGTAACAGGGGCATAGAAAATCCTTGCCTATAAAGAGTATCATCTTGCATGACATATCTGGTAGCCTTGCGAACTACAGCCCTTTTCTCACTCTTCTTTGATGGGAGTGTCCCATTCTTAAGGAAGTTCTTAATTGGGGTCATCCACGACTCCTTTTCCGATTCCGCTTCGAAAGCGAACTCAACTTCCATCGACTCAAAGCTTGGTGATTCCAACGTTTCAATTGGAATTACTTCATTCTCTTCTGGATTGTCGGAACTAGCCAGCTTTGCCAGCCTATCCGCCTTCTGGTTTTCGGCTCTTGGGATGTGTGTTATATTATACCGCTCCAAGCTACTCAATAGCTCTCTCACCTTCCTGAGGTAGGCGATAAGTCGAGGTCCCCGAGCCGCAAATTCCTCTCGCACTTAGCAAACAACGATTTTAGAGTCACAAAATATGTCCAACATTTTTATTCCGAGGTCTTTAGCAAACTTCAGCCCGGCAATCAGGGCTTCGTATTCAGAGTCGTTGTTAGTCGCCGAGAATTCTAATCGTAGAGCGTAATATAACGACCGTCCTTCAGGAGTGACTAAGACGATTCCAGCTCCGGACCTTCGGTCATTCTTAGCTCCGTCTGTGTATAGCTTCCATGGATCTATCTTCAACTCATCCTCGGACTTAACCACTCTGTCATTGATTACTTCCTCCTCTGGGATGGTGAACTCCGCAATAAAGTCTGCCAGAGCTTGCCCCCTGATCGACTTTCGTGGTTGAAAATTTAAATCAAATTGGCTTAATTCTATATTCCATTTGATCAACCTTCCCGATGCTTCGGGTCTCTGCAACACCTGCCTCAAGGGCTGGTCAGTATATATGGTTATTGGATGAGCTTGGAAATAGTGACAAAGTTTTCGGGATGCGATTAGGAGGCTGTAAGCGAGCTTCTCAATCTTTGGGTAGTTGCGCTCTGCCGCTGCTAATTTCTTGCTTACATAATATACTGGCCTTTGTAATTTGTCTTCCTCCCGAATCAGGGCTGTGCTAACGGCGTGAGCCGAGACTGCCAAGTAAATAAACAATTCTTCGTGATCCACTGGCTTTGACAAAACCGGCGGTTTCTCTAGCAGTTCCAGTAAATTTCGAAAGGCCTCAACGCAGTCCGGAGTCCACTCGAAGTTCTTCTTTCCTCTTTTAATCAAATCAAAAAATGGAACGCACTTGTCTGTGGCTTTGGAGATGAATCTACTCAACGCGGCTACTTTCCCTGCGAGACTTTGAACGTCTTTAATTATCCTCGGCTCTTCAATGTTTCTAATCGCTGCTATTTGGCTAGGATTGATTTCAATTCCTCGGGAGCTCACAATGAAGCCTAGGAACTTTCCCGATGCCACTCCAAATGAGCATTTCAAAGGATTCAACTTCATCTGATACTTTCGCAGGATTCCAAACATTTCCGCCAGGTCTTGCGTATGGCTGGAGGACTGTTTCGATTTGACAAGCATATCATCCACATAAACATCCATAGTCTTTCCTATTTGATTATAAAACATTCTGTTCACCAAGCGTTGATAAGTGGCTCCGGCGTTTTTCAATCCGAATGGCATTACAACATAACAATATAACCCCAAATTCGTAATGAAGCTCGTATGCTCTTGATCTGGCACGTGCATAGGAATTTGATTATATCCGGAATATGCGTCCATGAAAGAGAGAAGTTCATGACCTGCTGTCGAATCTACAAGCTGGTCAATCCTGGGAAGTGGGAAACTATCTTTTGGGCAAGCTTTGTTCAAATCTGAAAAATCAATGCAAGTCCGCCACTTTCCATTCGGCTTCTTTACCAAGACGGGATTCGATATCCAGTCGGGATATGTCGAATCTCGAATAAATCCATTCTGCTTCAGCTTCTCCACTTCCTCTTTGAGAGCAGCCGACCTCTCTGGGCCCAGCATACGTCTCTTTTGCTTCACAGGAGGGTGTTTTGGGTTTACATTTAATTTGTGACTTATAATGGATGGTGATATCCCACACATGTCAGCGTGGGTCCAGGCAAACACGTCCAAGTTTGCCTTCAAGAAGTCCGTTAGTTCTTTGGCTCGACATGGATCCAATTGAGAACCAATCTTCAAAACTTTTGTCGGATCAGCTTCATCAATGGGAATTTCCACTGTCGCTTCATTAGGAGTTGCATTTCTAGTCTCTGGTTCCTCGTCTTTTCTGGGATCCAGGTCTTCAGGCGTTCCTTTGGGCAACTCCTTCGGGGTCGATTTCTCTAATTGCTATGCCGAGCCCCCCTTTGGGGGAGGCGAGGCATCTTTACTCTCGATGTTAAGTCCTTTCATCAACATCTTTAATTCGGCAACATAGCAGGCCCGTCCGGAAACTTGATCCCCTCTCATTACTCCAGTTCCGGCTTCGGTTGGAAACTTAAGCAACAAACACCAAGGGGCGATACAAGCTCTGAACTCAGCAAGGGCAGGCCTCCCTAAAAATGCATTATAAGGCGAATCTACGTCCAACACTACGAACTGAAGCATCCGCACTCTTCTGCGTTCTCCTTGCCCCAAGGTCACGGGCAATTCTATGTATCCCATGGGAGCTGTTGACGCCCCGTTGAAGCCTCTGATCCATCCTTCACATGGCTTCAAATCTTCAGATTCAAAATGACCTTTTAAATAAAATATTGACAGAACTTCCGTTGTCTACTAACACCTTATGAACCAAGGCCGGCCCATTGGTGGTAGTAATAACCAACGGATCATCAGTGGGCGATTGGATCCCAGTATTATCTCTGCTGCGGAATATCACATCGTCAAACATTGTCTTCTGTTGTTTTATGGGGGCGATATCTTCCAAATCATCACCTTCATTCACATCTATGTGCTTGGCAGCATTTACATATTGATCTATTGCTCTAAAGCTACGGATTACTGGGTGAGGTCCACCCACTATGGATTTGATAACAATTCCCTTGCCCTTCTGCTGCGCTGTAGGCATGGGAGCAGGTAGAATCTGTTTTGGAGCCTGCTCTCCTTGCCCCCTGTCCCTCGGGGCAACCTTATATTCATCCAGTTTCCCTTCGCGCAGCAGCTTCTCAATCACATCTCTCAAATGCCGACATTCATTAGTTGAATGCCCATGAGTTCCATGAAACAAACAAAACTTTCCAGTTGCCATTTCTTTCTCTGTCGAGTCACGAGGTGGCGGTCTTTTATATTGCAACACGTTATACGTATCCAGGTAAATTTTCTCCAGAGTATCGTTCAACGGTGTATAATCCTCATAAGTTTGGAATCGGGGTCTTTTGTTAGGATCACTTCCCCTATTTCTATTTCTTCTGTTACCGTTCGCATTACGGTTATTGTTGTTGCCCCCGTTTCCAGAATTATTGTTGCCACCCTTGTTTCCCACATTTACTTCAACTTTTCCAGAACTTTCCCCAGACTGCTTTACGGCGACGTTACTCTGAACATTTTCTTTTGAAGCCGCTTCAGACTTTCTCTTTCGGTTTGCCCTGGCCTCCTCTCGTCTTAAATAAATATCGGCTTTTTCATAGAATATCTCTCTTGTGGAGGGCGCCTTCCCAGACAGGTAATCTCCAAACTCGGATTCAGGATCGACTCCTTCCTTTAATGCCATCAAGATGGTGGGCTCATGCGGGTCACTAACTTCAGTCACAGCCAAGTTAAAACGGTTAAGATATGTCCTCAAAGACTCTCCTGGCGCCTGCTTAATTCTTGACAATTCAATAACACTTTTGGACTTTCGGGTATGGAGTCGAAACTGATTCATAAAACGCTGGCTCAATTCCCTACAATTCGAAACCGAACGAGGGGGAAGTCGGGTAAACCAGAACAGTGCCACATCTTCTAAATAAATCGGGAATGCCTTACACTTTACTGCATCAGGAGCAGCATCAGCATTCATAAGCCACGAGTATCGCATCAAATGCTGTCCCGGATCAGTTCTCCCATTGTACTTGTCCATCTGTGGCAGGTTAAAATGCCGGGGAAACTGGAAGTCGAGGATATCGTCGGTGAAAGGAGTATGGCTTCGCTCAATGCCATAATCTTCATTTGTATAGTTCCGGCCCTCGGACATGATCTGGCGCACCATTGCCTGTACATCAGCATTAGTTAGGGGCTGTTCAGGTTCCCTGGCCCTAGTATCCGGGTTCCTTCTGGGCTCTTGTTCAGGAGATGCCCTTCTTCTTCGAGCTGCTTCTGCTCTATTCCGTTCCCTACGCTCCCGATCGATCTCGGGAGGAGGGGACTGGAGCCTTTGCCCCCGAGTGAGGTCATTGTTTCCTAGTGCTCGTGCAATATCCTCGCGAGACCCCAAAGATCCGAATGTCAGCTGCTCCATATTCTGAGGTCGTTCGAGCGGCTTTCGTTCACGGGGCCGCTCTTCCTCGGAAGATGAAGACTGATCCACTGGTGTGTGACGAACCGGTGATGGGGTTCTCTGTCTACGGAGTTCGCTAATCTCCCTGCTCATGAGTCTCATATTCTCCTGCATCATGAGATTGGTGCGCTCGTGGACCTTCATAGCTTCCCTTGTACTCTCAAGCATGTCAAGTAGGCGTGAGAAATCTCCTTGAGTAATGGGTGCAGATGGATTGACCTGATCACTGACCCTGGTGGCTGGAATCGGAGCATTCGTAGGGACTCGAGTAGAGGTTCCAACATCACCAAATGTCGGATCGGATCAGAGATAGGAGACCGGGTCGGTTCGGAGCTGGGGAGCCTGTTCGGGTCGGTACGTGGCAAGCTGTTCGGGTCGGTTCAGGTTGGGGGAATGCACTGCTTCAGAATCTCCTACCCGGATCGGATCAGAGCCCTCCCCCTGAAGGCGGTTCGGGTTTCCTGCATCGGTTCGTCCTGCTGCTGAACTCTGCCCACGAGACCTTGTCACAACCGCATTTTGCTGATCTTCGCCAGCTCCATTTCTTCGAGTAGATTGAACTTCTTTGCCTTTTCCTTTGGCCATGGTTTCTTCAACAATCACTTCGACAAATATCCAAGAGCGTATAAACTTAAGGATTAATTTCTTTGAACTCAACGGTCCAAAAAGTAGAATGATAATCCCGAAAAATAAAGAATTCATATGAGTTCTCAGTGAAAGCACCAAAATGTTAGACCAAAAAGTGGTTCTAACACCCAAATTGATTAAAAGCAGAATGAAATGAGATCAAAAATAAAAATGAACACACAGGTTTTATAGTGGTTCGGCGAAGAAATGCCTACGTCCACTTGTCTTTCACTATTTTCACTGATTTAGTTGCAAGTACAATGAAATATTCACTTGATTTCTCTCACAACTCACTTACAGTCACTCAATTGTCTAAAAACAAATAATGAAAGAAGATTTGGATTTTCCGAGAGTGCTGGAATTCGGGTTATGAAGGTGGTTGAACTCTCAAAGTGCCAGAAAAAAAAATCCTTTTCGTTGTCTCCAGACGGGGTATTTATAGGTGAGAATTTGCTCAGAACCCGATCCGGATCGGAGCCACGTGTCATCCATCCCATTAGCCTCGGGTTCGGATGGATTTCTGTGTTGACAACGCATCAGAGTAGTGGACGTTGAGGGTAGGAACTGGTCACAACTGATCCGAATAACCAGGCGCTTATGCAGGAGAGTGACGTGGAAAATGGGTTCGGATCGGAAGAGCGGGCTCAAGGGGTTCGGATCGGCACCTCCGATCCGACCAGGATTAACTGAGGACCAATTCTCCCTTCTTTTTACTCTGCTCCGCTCCGCTCTATCTCTGTAGCAATTGGGTGGCTTTCCGATCTGACTGGAAGTAGATTGCCCTCCGATCCGAATAATTGTGCCTCTCTATTTCCAATAGCAATAGTTCACCAATCCGAATAGCAGACTTTACCCTATCCGAACCGCTACCCTGCCCGATCCGACCCGCTTCAGTGTTTTTCAAGTTCTTCAATATTTCACATCTTGACTTTGTGTTGCCCAGTTCACAAAGTGGGCTAACATATAACGATTTCAAATCGATCATTTTTTGAACTCCCTCAAATGTTTTGTTAAGTTATTATAATCATACATGAATATGTTTTGATTGCCTGTGATTGCAATGTTTGCTTCATTGTTGATGGATGATATTTACAATTATTATTGTTAATATTATTAAATGTGAATATAAGCGCTGATGATGGACTTATATTATAACTATTGGTTTGATGGAAGATAATTGATATGGATGTGTTTATATTGATGACACAAATATTTACGCCACGAGTACGGAAGAATTTGGGAATTGATTGAGTTTCATTTTGTTGGAATTTTAAACAAATTTTATATTTATTTAAGTGAGATTTGACAAGAAAATAGAAATTGGTTTTTTAAATCCAAAACGATTTGAAAATGAAGTTGATATAATTTCAAACAACTATTGAAAAGATTGGAACAGATTTGAAAGAGATTTGAATTAAAATGCCTTGTTTTAATCCAAATTTGATTCTGAATAGTAAATAAAAAAGTGAATTCGAGTTAGGTATATAAACAACGTTTTTAACTCGATTAGATTTTCCATTAATCTTATTTATTTTTGTAATGGATGTTAGAAAAATTTGGATTTCAAAATACTATATTCCGAAAAACATTGTTATTTTAATAATATAGAATATTCAATTTTGATTTGAAATTGAATTAGAGACTGAAATCGTTTTTGAACTAGTTTATAGACATTTTATAAAACACGTTCGAATCGAATCAATGA
The DNA here is from genome assembly GCA_030737875.1 of Allium sativum. Taxonomy (NCBI): domain Eukaryota; kingdom Viridiplantae; phylum Streptophyta; class Magnoliopsida; order Asparagales; family Amaryllidaceae; genus Allium; species Allium sativum. Next base: position 493,380,688 of record CM060912.1, on the reverse strand, counting down.
ATTTTATTATAAATAATAAAATGGTTTGAATAGGATGAGTCACGCAACGATCATTCACGAATTTTAACTATTAACTTCAAATTGACATACCGGGAGTTTCGACCGTCGGATTCTCCCAAAACAAAAAACATTTGGTTCAAAATGAAATCAACTTTCTAATGATATATAAAGTTCTTAAATCCAATGGTAAGATTTTGGGAAAAGTTCAAATTAAATTTGAAGAAAAACAGCGTTATTGCCATTAGTGACCTGAAATTGGTTTTTAATGAATTGAGCTATTTTTAAAATTTTAAAAATATAGAAAAATTATGATATATCATAAATAATGATTTAAGTGATTTGGGCTGAATATATTCACTTTTGACTAGTATAAAGCTATTTTGTGAAAACTAGCTATTTTGATAATAGTGATTAAAATGTTTGGAAGTTAATTAGTACATAACCAAGTCAAGTTTTTCCATTGTATGAATATTGGATTTGAAAGGAAATAACCTTTGGATATTTTGATATTGGATTCCGTAGTTATACGGATACTGTTTTGAGTAATTAGAAGATAGAGATATCATTATTCCCTATACGTATCTGTTGATTTCAGAATTTGATGTTGAATATAAGTCGATATGATTTCTATTTAAAGCCTTATATTACATATCAAATATTTGGAATTTGTCGTGAATGGTGACTTCACTAACACTGTTCTTAAACCCAATTGAAAATGAAATTTATGGAATAAATCTTTTAACAAAGATTTAAACGAATGAAATGGATATTAAAACTATGTTAGAGTTTTAACAAATCTTTCAACAAAGATTTGAACAAATGTAATGGATATTAAAACTATGTTAGAGTTTTAATAAATCTTTCAACAAAGATTTGAACAAACGAAACAGCAATTAAAACTAAGTTAGAGTTTTTAATGAATCTTTAATTAGATTTGAAATGAAAGAAGGTAATTAAACATATCAAAACACGAGGGGTGTTAGATAGGATATTAAACTAAGTTAGAGTTTTAGTAAATCTTTCAACAAGGATTTGAAGAAATTAAATGGAGATTAAAACTAAATTAGAGTTTTTAATGAATCTTTAATTATATTTGAAATGAAAAAAGGTAATTAAACTTATCAGAACACGAGGGGTGTTAGATAGGATATTAAACCAAGTTAGAGTTTTAATAAATATTTCAAAAAAGATTTAAATGAATTAAATGGAGATGAAAACTAAGTTAGAGTTTTCAATGAATCTTTAATTGGATTTGAAATGATAGAAGGTAATTAATCTTACCGAAACACGAGGGGTGTTAGATATGGAGTACCATCAGTTTTGCTCCATGTGATGAATAAGGTGGGAATGGGATAATAATATGAGAGATTACCTTTTTATAAGGGTCAATAATCCCGATAAGGATTATAAACCTTAATTTGAGTCAAGGTTGTGAAAAGAGATTATATAATCTTTTGAAATGATTCCAAAGGAAAGATTTAAAAAAGAAGTTTAAAGAATGTAAATCTTTGATAAGATTTGTGGGAGTAATTCCCAATGTAAAGAATGATTTGGGTGAAATGAATATTCCGAAATGGTATTACACTTATGATATGCTCATATATCACTTGATTTTAAAGATGCGACAGTTATTTCAGAAAGACCAAGTTTCAACTCTTTCTGAATAACTATACGACAAGTATTGAAGATATTTAAAGACGTTGGTTGAAGATTGGAGATCTTTACATCGTCTGGATTATTGCTGATGGCTTGATTGGGGTGTACAATCCAATAAGAGGTTATATGTGGCAGTCCTCCAAACATAATTCGAGAATAATCGGATATTGCAATGACCTGGCATTTGACCGTCTTAAATTGGTATTTAAACCAACTTAAAAGGTTCAAGACGCTAGATTGTTATTGGCTTACACGGTTTAAACATAATTAATACAGGATCACAAAGTACAATAATTGCAGCGGAATAAAAATTTCTATATAAATATCAGAGTTTTACAAAGTTATTGCATGGCGGAAGAATGATATAAATTTTTATACATAAATGACTTCAAATAAATTTACTGTTTGTCGATCTAAGCGCATGCGTCTCCACATCTTCACATCCTCTCTATTTCGTTGCGAGCTGAAATCTCTAAACCTGGAACACTTTGGGCCTGACCCGAGTGTTCCATGCAAAAACAAAACACCCGAGTCAGCATTGAACTTATTTCAAGTCAGCAAATTTCGATAAACACGTAAATATAATTGTTTAATCCCATATATCATTTAAATAATTCGAGTATCAAAATCAGTGAACCGTCGTCAATAGAGACTCGCAACTTTATAGACAAAGCATGGCAACAATCCAATGTCCAACCGGAACAAAATAATGAATTCATACAGGCGGTGGCTTGGATTTCGGTTCATGTTTATTTAAAGAAAAAGAACAAGATAACAGTTGTTGGACCAGCGAACCCGGAATTACAATTAGTTCCTAAACCCATGCAAAATAACGGAAATAGCAATGCAAAGGGAGCAACAATTACCAATCATGTATGAAACAACTTATATATATATATATATATATATACACACAGTATGGGTCCCAGATTATTAAATAGGAGGTAGCAGGTTTAAAGGAACCCAAACATCAAAATAATGACCTATCTACGTCAACAGGACATACCCTAGTTATGAAGCATGCAACCCAAGTTCCAAATAAAATGTTAATGCCTGTATGGATATACCATCGAAATGACAGGACATGCCCGCGGCTTGTACAAGTCAAGATAAACAATACAAGCTGACTATATCCACAAGCTTATGTAACAAATACTTCAGTAATCATTTATGGCCATTTTACTGAAAAAGGTAAGGAATAAGCAAGTTTATATACATGCACGACTAAATATGTGACAGGGTTTCAAATAGGCATTCAAAGGATGACATCAGTCCATGCATGCGCGGGTAATTGAAAGGAAATAAAGCATGGTACAAAAAATTCCCCTTTTTCTTTTAGCTACAGAAATAAACAAGTTATGTATGTTAAAGATGCTTCAAGTTTACATGACATCCATGGGTATAAATATATATACCAGCGTGGTAAACTAAATGGGTGAACGGTTTATGGCAAACAGTGGGTTCATTTATTGAAGAGAGCTAGTCCGGTTTATTTTCACATGCAAGAGTATATTTATATAATTACTACTAATGCCCAAATCTAACCTTCAACATTCGTAGGTGTGAAACAACAAAAGTGAAAAATTCAATGTGCCAAAGTTAAAGGAAAAATCTTATATATTTTGGCCGAAACATGATGGCAAGCATATGTGCAGGTGTGACTCACGTGAATGGGATGACATGCGAGTTATTACTGCAATTTTACGGATAATGTATGGCAAGCATATGTTGAGAGGATGATATTACACAAATGACAAGCAATTAAAGAATGATCAATGCTTATTTCATTTAATACATTTTATAGTCCTTATTTCGCAACAAGTTGTCAAATAAGCGAATGCTGTTTAAAATAAACAATGGTTAAAGCATGCACTTAAACTGTAAATTTTATAGAACATGAAACACTCAAATTTAGTGATACAATTGCCATTAAGGGTCCATTGTGAATTACCCTCTTCTAGCAAAAGGGAAAGCAAGCTACACATATAACATATTCAATACCAACATATGATTACAAGGAAAGCCCAACGGTCATGTTTTTATGGAATCTGTGTGTCTTAAGAGGCTACTTGTCTCATTGTCTTTAGTTTCCCATATTTGCAGTTGATATGAATGATTAAATAATTTGAAACTCATAGTAAAGCAAACTCAGGCTAACACAACTCAGGTCAACGCAACAAGGGTACGCTACAAATATGAGAAGATACACCAAAGAAACTCATGGTAAAACAAAGCGGCAATTGCCATTAAATCAGTGAATTTTGTTTAACCACTATTCTAAACCATGTGTGACTAATAGGTAATATAAACCACATGAATGCATACAACAGTAAACAGATGAACCAAGCAGCAAGATGTAATATCAACAGTCTAACCAATTATATTTGGGTAAACCGAAGTAAGTACTTACAATAAGTAAAATCGTAAGTTAAACTTACATTGAGACAACGATGGGAAAAGCAAAATAGCGGAGACTGACTCTAATTTGTTAGAATGTAACCATGAAGAGCTTCGCCAACTGATGTCGCGCTGTGGTGACAATCAGAGCCGCAGCTACTCAGTGGCCCACGAAAGCAAGTCCCCGAAACGAAACAGCAGCAGTTGCTGCCGTTGGTTGAAGACTGTCCTCCGGCTTTGGCGGTCAGCGGAGGCGCTCAGGTTGCGTAAGGTTCGGTGAAGAGTGGATGGTGGCGGAATGGTTACGCTTGAGGGGCAAAATCTACTGATGGGCGTGCGACTTGAAACTTTTCTCAATGTCGAAAAGTCTGGGTCATTTCAGCCTCCCCCACTGAAAACTTTTCGTCCTCAAAAAGGAGAGTTGTAGAATTTATACTTAAGTAAAACAATTTATTTATAAAAAAATTTGTAAGTTTGAAAATTTAGAAAAAGGTACTTAATAGATTAAACACAAAATGTATCATACACTAAATTGGTAAAACTTCTTATATCAAACTATTGTAAGCAAAACTTAAATTACCGTATTAAATAAGGGAATTTGGTATAAAATGTAAAAGAAAGTTATGTTCAAAGTACAGAGTAATTCAAGAAAAAAAAATAGTTTAAAACGGTAAAGTTATTTTGAAACAAGATTGCCTTAAAAATTACAAACCAATGGTTAAATATAAGAAATAAAGCTTGATAGAAAATAGATGATTCAATAAATAGTAAAGTAATACGAGTAAAAAAAGTTTGAAATGGATACGTTATAGGTACAAACACAAATATAATAGTCAGTGAGATGTTAAGTTAAGTAAAAGAATAAATTAGATAAGTTAATTCAAAATGCTATATAAATTTTTATATTTTGAAATCATAAATTTCAAATCATTTGAAAGCTTCAAATTGGTTTCTCCGAACTTAGAATCCCATTTTATTTCAAACCATTGAGGTACTATACATATCTTTCATATAGAATCATACTTCACTTTGGGATTTAACAACCGAAATCGCTTTCAAAATTTCAAATATATAAATGATAACTCGAAGCCTAACAAGTCCATCTTCGTCCTTGCAAACTTTAGACATGCGTTGATCAGGTGCATGACTAAAACATACAAGTACTAAATATACTTGTTTCAACTTCTGGTCAAAAATTATGTTCATTTCCTCAAGTTTCCCATTACAAGGCCTAAGGAAAGCCTATCGTATGCAATAATATATATAATTAAGGTCGCTCCGGACACCTAAAGCAGACCATTGTCAAGGGTTCTCAAGCGAAGTGTGCATCACGGTTTTCATCTTGACATGGACCCCCAAGCACAAAATCGCGAAGAACATATATCTCTCGGTTTTCATGCAGACACGGATACCGTATATGCCTAGGTTTCTCTTCCCAAATACCATCATCGAGGAAGCTCAAGCGAACTGTATCTCACGGCTTTCGTCCAGACATGGACCTCCAAGTACAAAATCGCGGAGCACATATATCTCTCGGTTTTTCATCCAGACGCGGATACCGTATATGCCTAGGTTGCTCACCCAAAATCACACACGTCCCTCTTTTAGTCACGGGTCCCCCGAATCAATGAAAATATATCAAATCATTTCATATCTCGAAGTCATAAATTATTTCGCAACAATAATTCACAAATACTTTTAATCATAGTATTGTTGTTTATCAAACATTTCAAATATCGGGATTCAAGTCGTCGGAATTTTCATAGTTCATAAATCAATATAAACTATTCACCATATCCAAAATAATTTGGAAAAATAGTTTCGAACAATTGAAAATACCATACAACTTATGTTTTCATATTTCGAAATCAATGATCTTATTCGAATATTTCAAGTCTTTCAAATTCTTTAAATTAGCAACTTTAGGGGTCATTATATATCAAGCTTTATGAAGATAAACTTCCATTTATTTCAAAATATTCTTTCCACAATTGCACATAAGTTGATATCTTCTAAGTGGTTCACGTTGCCAACAATTCTCTTTCAACAATTGGAAATCAAATTTGATAAATATGATTTTCTTATTATCCTTTTCAATTAAGCTTTTCAAATCTTGAAGGCTTCATAAAATCGTTTATAATATACATAAATCGTATCAATCTTTCCTTAGAACAAATTTCATTTAACTAGCTTTGAATATTTCCAGATTTCCCAATAAATTTCATATTCTCATAATATAAGATGTTCAAGAGTTTCAAATCAATAACTTAGAAATTATTTATAATTTAGATAGTCAAATAACCTTTTCTTTCAAATTTCAGTGTCAATTCTTGTTGAAAAGTTTGCACTATTCAATTTAGTTGGAAAACCCCTTAAACATTTTTTTCTTTTCTCTTTTTTTTCAAAATACCGTGACGCTTCCGCTGCGCACTCCGATTATGCGTATACATATTCAAACTAGTATTGGTAAAACATTCCAAAACATCGATTTCAAAAAATTTCGAAACCAAATTCTCAAGATTGATATTTTCCAAAATCTAATTGTCTTTCATAAGTTGGATTCTATATTTCAAACACTTTTAATTACTATGGAAAGATCATTAAGGTTCCGTTACATAATATCTTGGATAACTCAAAGTTATCTAATTTGAACTCACTCATGGTTTTCGTTTAATACATGGCACAAAAGGTATACACAAATGGATTATATCAAATTCCATGTGTTCAAAACAGAAGTTCAACCTCAAACGAATATCAAAAGGTATGATGGCTCAAATCGAAATGCTTGGCCGAATCCATAAGACACAGGGGAAGGAAAGACATTACTCAAGAATAATGGTTCGAATTCAGATGATTAGCCCAGCCAGGATAGGAAAATCAAATGCTCACAAGGATACGAATATCAGCAGTTCAATCATGGGATACTCGATTAAATTTCCTTTTGAGTAAATCTTGCTTCACAATTTCATTTACTTTATATCATATAAGTGATTACTTATTAAGCAATTTCCGTTCATTTCATAAAGGTTTAAAGGTATTCTCCCCCACTTAAACATTTATTGTGATTTGGTTACTACTGTCAAAATCTGAAATGTGGGGTGATATTCTCAACATATCATAAGTATGATTTTCCAATAAATAAATTGCTTGTATGCTTATTTCAAAACTTCATCTTTCTTTGCATTATAAGTGAACTCTCGTTAAATAACTTCCATGTCAAATATCCTAAATTTTTATTTCAGTTTCAAAATCAATTTGTTTTCTAAATCAATTTGATTTTTAACATTATTTCAAATCCCAGATTCATATTCTCAAATCAATTTTATTATCAAAACATCTCCTTCGATTCGGATTTATATGTCACGTATATTGTTGTTTAAACTGAATCTTTGCATTTAGTTACTTGGACCGAAAGTTGTTCGGATCTAAATACATCAAGTTTAATAATTTCAAGTAAAATAGTAGGGTTTTCAAAACATAAGTTGAAATATCAAGTTGGGTAAGTAATAAAGTAGGACTTCAAATAAAATAGCTTAGTACAAGATAAATTAGGAAAAATAATTTAAGTAACATAGTATGATTTAAAGTACCGTAAGTTGGAATAACAAGTTGGATAAAACATAAGGTAAAAGCTTCACAAATTATAAACCGGGCAAAACAGTTAGGTATAAGATAATTTAGGTAAAATAATTTAAGTAAAACAGTAAAATAAAATAGATATTTTGGTATAACATAAGTGAATATGATAGTTTAAAGAAATTAATTTGAGTTGAGATAAATAAATAGGTTAAATAGGATCAAAAGTATAAATTGTTAAATAACACTAATTTACCCAAAATAGAAGGCTAAATACAAAAGAGTTTGAGAAAAACAAGGAATATAATATAAAAAATAAATACAAGCAGTTTCGTACGTTAATAAGTTCAAATAAATTGATTAAATAAAATAATTTAGAAAAGTAGAAAGCTAAGTACACATACAAAATAAGTAATTTCAGTAAAGTAGTTTAAGTAAAACAATGAATTAACAGCTAGGTGTAAATAGTATTAGCTTGACATAATTGGCAAAATAAACTTATTTTCAAACAAATAAAGATAGAATATATTATAAGTAATTAATTACCAAATTTCAACCCAATCTGAGTCAACTTCAGTACCGATTCATCTCGCTTCTCATCGCATCTCATTTCTCAAGCCGAGTAACTTCCAATTTTCAACTTGATTGAGTTTCATAATACTTTCAGAAAATTTTTATTAGTACTCGTCTTGATTTTTCTTCTTTCCCACAAAATCCCAAAATATTTGGGAAAACTAATTCATTAATCGCGAATTTTTATTTTAGTTTCAGAACCTTCTCGTTTTCTTTTCCAAATAATTTATTGGAAGATTTCAAAACACTTGGTAAGACCCAATTCGTTTTATTTTCTGATGAATTAAATGACTCGTCGATGGATTCCGAAATCTTTATTACAAAGTGCTTTTAATAATTATTTCAAAAGCAAGTTTGATTTCTAAAATAATTCCCCACAAAATATTTTATTTTTCAAAAGCTCTTCTAAAGGTTTTAAATTTTCCAAAAAAAATTTCAAAAAAATTTTATTTTCAAAATCTCTTCCAAAATTATATTTTCCTAAAATTCGCTAATTCTAGTATCAATTCCGCTCATTCTAAGGTATTTCTACCTTATCTCTAATGAATTTTTTAAATCGAATAAGCCAAGCTTTGTATGAGCCAAAGCTCTGATACTAGATGTAACGACCTGGCATTTAACCATCTCAAATCCGTATTTAAACCAACTTAAAATTTTCAAGACGCTAGATTGTTATTGGCTTACACGGTTTAAACAGAATTAATACATAATCATAAAGTACAATAATTGCGGCGGAATAAAAATTTCTACATAAATATCAGAGTTTTACGAAGTTATTGCACAGCGGAAGAATGATATAAATTTTTATACATAAATGTCTTCAAATAAATTTACTGTTTGTTGAGCTTAGCGCATGCGTCTCCACGTCTTCATCTCCTCTCCATTTCGTTGCGAGCTGAAATCTCTAAACCTGGAACACTTTGGGCCTGACCCGAGTGTTCCATGCAAAACACAAAACACCTGAGTCAGGATTAAACTTATTTCAAGTCAGCAAATTTCGATAAACACGTAAATATAATTGTTTAATCCCATATCATTTAAGTAATTCGAGTATCAAAATCAGTGAACCGCCATTAATAGAGACTCGCAACTTTATAGGCAAAGCATGGCAACAATCCAATGTCTAACCGGAACAAAATAATGAATTCCTACAGGCGGTGGCTTGGATTTCGGTTCATGTTTATTTAAAGAAAAAGGACAAGGTAACAGTCATTGGACCAGTGAACCCGGAATTACAATCAGTTCCTAAACCCATGTAAAATAACGGAAATAGGCAATGCAAAGGGAGCAACAATTACCAATCACGTATGAAACAACTTATATATATATATATACAGTATGGGTCCCAGATTACTAACTAGGAGGTAGCAGGTTTAAAGGAACCCAAACATTAAAATAATGACCTATCTAAGTCAACAGGACATACCCTAGTAATGAAGCATGCAACCCAAGTTCCAAATAAAATGTTAATGCTTGTATGGATATACCATTGAAATGACAGGACATGCCCGCGGCTTGTACAAGTCAAGATAAACAATACAAGCCGATATATATATAAGCTTATGTAACAAATACTTCAGCAATCATTTATGGCCATTTTACTGAAAAAGGTAAGGAATAAGCAAGTTTATATACATGCACGGCTAAATATGTGACAGGGTTTCAAATAGGCATTCAAAGGATGACATCAGTCCATGCATGTGCAGATAATTGAAAGGAAATAAATCATGGTAAAAAAATTTCCCCTTTTGCTTTTAGCTACAGAAATAAACAAGTTATGTATGTTCAAGGTGCTTCAAGTTTACATGACATCCATAGGTATAAATATATATACCAGCGTGGTAAAACTAAATGAGTGAACAGTTTATGGCAAACGGTGGGTTCATTTATTGAAGAGAGCTAGACGGGTTTATTTTCACATGCTAGAGTATATTTATATAGTTACTACTAATGCCCAAATCTAACCTTCAACATTCATAAGTGTGAAACAACAAAAGTGAAAAGTTCAATGTGCCAAAGTTAAAGGAAAAATCATATATATTTTGGCCAAAACATGATGGCAAGCATATGTGCAGGTGTGACTCACGTGAATGGGATGACATGCGAGTTATTACTGCAACTTTACGGATAATGTATGGCAAGCATGTGTTGAGAGGATGATATCACACAAATGACAAGCAATTTAAGAATGATCATTGCTTATTTCATTTAATACATTTTATAGTCCTTATTTCGCAACAAGTGGTCAAATAAGCGAATGCTGTTTAAAATAAACGACGGTTAAAGCATGTGATCGTCGCTAATCTATGAATCAGAAAAGCGCGACATTTAAATTAAATTCTGCAAGCGCACAGGTGTGTAGCATACAGGTCGAAAACAGGGAGGTAGATTAAAATCAAATTATTTATTTAATCTCTTGGGCGAGTTAGACGATTTTCGAGGTTGGTTTTTGAAAACAATAAAAATTGAAACTGCGATCCGATTCAGAACAAATCTAATTGAATCGACGATCAAATCATAATTATCAATTGGAAATTAAAATGCAAAACAGAAATAAAATGCAGAAAATAAAATTGCAGGAAAAGAAGAACAACAAAAAGTAAAATAGGATTGTCGTTGAAACTAATCAAATGACTAATCACTAACAAAAAATGTAAAATACAATTGGTGCTCTTCCAAAACTAACTGTGAAGACAACACCGTTTGCTAAGAAAAAGAAAAATGCAGAAATAATAAAAAGAAGAAGAACTTTTATTAATGGAGAAGAGAATATAGAATAATGGAGATCCCCATTACAATGGGTATACATGTGCTTATATAGGTGAACTGAAAAACCCTAATCCTCTAATGGGCCATGACTCAACCTCTTGAAAATAATATATTCACAAATAAAAGAGATAAGATAAACTTGAAATATTCCATGCAGCTTTCCACTTTTGATTGGTCATGTGGCAAATTGATTGGCATTTTCCAAGAGATTTGAAGTTGATTGGTAAATTGATTGGCATCATAGGGTGTATCAAGTCCTATGGTGCCAACCACTGACACGAATCAAGCACGCACAGTATAAATCTACGGGTGCCCAATGCCTGCTTTTTCAACTCCGGACTACGTGCACGACCATAGTCCGCCTGAACCTACAATGGCGCACCTACTCAGCTGTCGTTCTGGTCGCTTACAATCAGCCCAGTAATCGTGCCCCACCCTACCTAGTTCCAGGGTATCGTGATACATTCTAGTGGGTTACTGCTGAAAAGGACCGCATAACTAGGGTTTCTAATGGGTTAAGTGTTGTCATTCAAATTCGTGACTTAACCCTATCCAGATCATGTATCAAGTTGGTTAAGTGTGTTCACGCGGTTCATGACTTAACCCTATCAAATCATCGTGTCAAGTTGGTTATGTATATTCAAGGGGTTCATGACTTAACCCTATCATGTGGCATTAATTCATTAGTGCATCCCAACCTCTCACATTAGACTAACTGTTGTGGTCACTGGATTCTCCGGGCGGTTCCGGGTAGATTTACACCACAACATAGTCTAACCTCGGGTTTTTCGTGCGATATGACCAACTACCCACATTGGATCCTATTGTTTGCAGTCACTGGATTTGTCGGGCAGTTCCGGGAAGGTTTACACTGCAAACTCAACCCAACCTCGAGTTGTCCATTTTTAAGTTTATCTATTTGTGATGCCCACGTTCAAGTTTTCATGTCAAAATTCATGTCGAGTTTTCATGTCATGTTTCAGGTCAAATCGTGTCAAGTTCATGTCCATATCCAGGTTCAAGTTATAATCAAAGTCAATTCATGTTTTACCTAGTCTACCCAAATCGTATTCCCATCGCACGTAAGTTCGAATCGATACAAATAAATCTAATTAGGGAATAGCATAAAAAGGGACGGGTATAAGGTGGCAAAAGTGATTACTAGCATAGCATGGTATGACTTGAGATAAAAGATTATAACATTACTGGCATATGGAATATTGGCCTCAAATATAAAGATTCCAAATCTAGCAAAATGAGGTACTAGTCAAGATAATAGTTGTCATACGGTGATAGTATAGTCATGGTAACGATTGACATAAGGTGATAGTATAATCATGGTAGCTATTGACATAAGGTGATAGTCATAAACATGTGACTAATAGCAGATTCAACATGGTAATATGAGGGGTTTTTCTTTTTGATTTACAACATGAATAGGCACCAAATCAATGTCATAGTAATATCCAAGAGTCAAGATCCAAGATGAACAAGAATGGATGTAAAACAGTCATCAAACATAGGTCCAATTTCAATTTACAACATATCCATATTGCATTTACAGTTTAAATCTAAAAATAAATGGGGCTTACAGATCGTGGTTCGAGAATTAGAAAGAGAGTCGATGTTGAATCTTTATATGCTTAGTCAAGTCCTAACAGAAATCCCCAAATCAGCAACGTAGTTTCGACGTAGAAGAAGTAGTCCCTTTCTCTAACTTTTCAACCAGAATCAGAGCAGCATAAGGTCAGAAAGAATTTTGTGTAGAGAGACTAGTGTGAGGGGTTGTATATATAGGGTCAGGTCAACAAATGTAGACAGAAACGAGACCAGAAACATCAAAGTGAATCCAGCTTCAAAAGTGGACTCGGCCACCAGGTCGACCCCCATGTCGACACTATGGTCGACCTGGTCCTGGGTAGGTCGACTACATAGTCGACCCCCAGGTCGACCTGGTCCTGGGCGGGTAATTTCCCGCCCAGTCCATTCTGAGGTTTGAATTTTGAATTTTGAATTCGAATTGAGCTGTTTTGAACTTGAAAACTTCTTAAAACTTCGAAAGGTCATAACTTGGTCATACGGACTCCGATTTTCAAAAACTCGGACTCGTTTCCAAGCAGAATTTCGAGACGAACGCAATGGCGTAACCTGTTTCCCTTGATTCTTATTTTAAAAATTAATTCTGCCTTGATTCATGGTTATTACACGTTATAAAAATATGGGTTGTTACATTCTCCCCTCCTTAAAGGATTTCGTCCCCGAAATCTCTAAGTTAGGGAGGATGTGTCCTACCATCCATCATCCATCTACTCAAAGCATCATCCACAGGCAACCATTGTCCTTAAAAGATTTCTAGTGCTGTATGAACATATGCAGAAAGTGTGTGTATATGTACTTATCTAATGCAAAAGATTAGGCGGTTACTGATTCAGTAAGCCTCCTTAGTGCAAAATATGTTAGTGTAATGAATCCAACATGTATGCAGATTCCTAACATAGTTTATAATCTCTACATGAGTGCACAAACATTCATTCATATGCAACATCCAAGTGATAGCATAACAAGTTCCATCCATGTACAAGTATAAGCACTCATGCATATGCAACATGAAAATGTGACTGAGCCGATCTAGTGCCTAATGTGTGTCATGCATCCACTAGCAACCATTTGCAAACATCAACCATAACATGTTTCAATCACATGTTTACATCCATATGGTTCTACCTAAGGTTCTCAAGATAAGATCGAGAAGATAACAAGACAAACGTAGATAGTAGAAACATGATACAAAAAGGTTTTCAAGTTTATAGGAAAAAGAGATCGAGAATGTACCCTCAAAAAGAAATGGGTAAATCGTGCGTATCTTCTCTTCGGTTTCCCAAGTTGCGTCTTCTTGGGCTTCACTCCACCGCACTTTAACTAGCTTGACTTCTCGATTCCTTAGCTTCTTAATCTCCGTTCCTAAGATATGAATCAGAACTCGCCTCCATGTTGCTTCTTTTTCCACTTCTACATCTTCAAGGATGCTTGGCTCAACCACTTCGGCCGACTCATGCAAGAACTTTTGGAGATGTGAGACGTGAAAGACATTGTGTACTCCAGTCAGTTTCTCAGGTAAGTCTACCCTATAGGCCATCCGTCCAATCCTCTCAGTGATAGGGAACGGTCCTACGAACCTTGGTGCTAGCTTTCCAACTGCTCCAAAACGAACTACATTGCGTAACGGAGAAACTTTTATAAAGACCATATCTCCGACTTCGAACTCTAGGTCTGTCCTTCTCTGGTCCGCATAAGATTTTTGTCTATCTTGGGCCGTTTTCATCCATCATCTCTGGTCCGCACAATCTCTTGAGTCACTTCCTTAATAGGATTTTGCCCTATTAGGTTCCCCAAGATCATCCACACACACCAATATAAAAATATTAGTTCAACCAGCATTAAAAACCTAATATCTTAGTATGTATAATGCTATATAATAACACTTCCCTATTGTGGAGTTTTAGCAAAATTATTCTTACAAGATATTTTAAACTGTAGCCCTTTCTTATGAAAACATGGATGGTGTTTAAACCTCTTTTTATCAAACTTTGTTTATTGGTTTTAATATTGAAATTTCCAGTGAGTCTTCAATAAAATCTCATGATAGTGTTACATTCAGAATATAATGTAAAGATAATGTGGGTATTCAGAAATTGTTTGCCTTGAGGATATGCACATGCATAATAAATCTGCTGTGCACATGTTCATTTCAAGTATGAATTGCTACCATGAATCCCTTAATCTATATTTCATATAAGTAATAATACTGATCAGATTCTAAAATATCTTGATTTCTTATATCAAAATACTTAATAAGTCTCAACGGTCATTTCTACAAATGCCTAGCTAAGTGTATGATGAAATGCCTCATTTTTCTGGGCTATCTTAAGAAAATATATTCTAGTCTCCTTGAAAAGAAATACCCATTTTTACATATAACACACGCCAAATATCTACATATCTGTTAACGTGGAAAGTTATCGTGGACTCAGCGCATGCCAACACCCAAGTGTACGTGTATTGTGAACACTAGTGAGCATGATAATATAAAGGTGTAATAAAGTAAACGTGGGAGAACGTAGCATTTTATAGTGGTTCGACACCAACCCCTACATCCACTTTATAGTAATCATGCATCATATATTTGTTGATTACAGTGTTGTACACGTTCGGACAATGTTTGAGTACAAAGCATTATAGTAGAACTACAAAATGTATGTTAGTCCTAAGCTTTGACTAAAAAGTTCATTTTCTTCTTCGTTTAGATGAGTTGACTTAGTCAACTATGTCCAAAATTAGCTTCAATGTCCAAGAAGTTCCAAACAGTCCAAAAGTAGTGTTTTTGTCCTTGTAGATATCCAAAAAGTGGTGGAAAACATTTGTTCAACGTTGTAATGGTCCATGCCATGTCCAATGATCATGGAGGAGAAGGTGGCTGCCATTAATGAGGATTTTGGAGCTCTAGAAAGACAAAATTCTAAGGGAAAAATGATCTAAATGAAGGCCAAGCTTGGGGCTATTTATAGTGGGGGGTTGGTAGTGGAGTAGGTAGGAAGTGAGGACCATGCAGCAGAAATTCAGATCCTAGAAGAGGCCAAAAACAGGAATTTCGTATCCCTTTGGTGAGGGACACGAAATTCATATCCCTCAGGGGATACGAAATTCGTATCCGCTGAGGGATATGAATTTCGTATCCTTCAAGGGGATACGAAATTTTTTATCCCCTGGAGGGATACGAAATTTTGTATCCCTCCAGGATATACAAGAAAGAGGGAAGGGGAGCCGAAATTATGATGTTGAGGGATACGAAAATTACGAATCTGGAGGTGAGGGATCCGAAGTAGAGAGGGATCCATAATTCTTGGGTTGGTTAACATGCGTTCATGGAAACATACATAATTTCAAACCGTAAGTCCGTTTTGGTCAAACGAAAGTTGTACCTGAAGCTAATTCAGAGGCTGCAAGCGCTACCATGCGTGGCACCGTAATTGATGTTCTCGGGCCTAAAAGAGGTCATCTATAGGGGATTTAGGCCATTTTTATGTTCGTGACATGACTTCAAGCAAAATGCTTTGTGTTTTATGAGATGCTTCTGACGCTTGAACGCGTTGCAGTTGAAAACTTGACGTGTGTCAACTTTGACAAAAAAGCGTGTCAACAATATCTTTTCAGTTTCTGTGTACTTAGACACATGATGCACCAGTGGCAAAGCGCATATATTGTGCTTACATGACTTGCCATTTTAGCATCAGTTTGTTGTGTAAAGTTATGGCAAATGTGAATAAATGATTGCAGAAAAAAGGTAATAGCAGACTCACATACATGTGGCTTTTCAAAATACGTACTGGCAATTGATATTACTTAATTCAATACTCATAAAATAATTCTATGAGCATACATTTCTAAATTCAACAAATATAGCTTAAGAAGCTTCATCCGCTACAGGTTTTTCAAAGCATTTAAACATTACAACAATTCTTCAAGAGCATCATATAAGTCTTTAAAGCTATAAGCCATACAACAAACACTTTGCAAATTGTTTATTTAAACATTAGATAACCACTTAAGTTTTGATCCAACAGCAACAAATCCCTTTCATAAAAGACCAATAAAACAACAACATCTCATTGGCTTACTTGTGTCTCCTTGCCTAAATCAAATCCCTGAGTTGACTCACTAAAAAGAGACACCCTATAAGATTGGAAATGCAAAAAAACAGGGTCAAACAAAATAGTCTAGTATGAGTATAAATCAGTATTTAAAACATGTTTACCATAGTTGAGGCAGATTTCCAATCCTATTCTTATATCATTAAATAAATGCAGCAAGCAACACATCATATAACACTTGCATAAGAATCCCTAGTCCCTATAATGCCATGTTACCTAACCTTTAAGTATCATTTTAACATGAATCCTGGATTGTTCTACCATTATTTAAGTGGGTCACATACCTAAGTATCCATGCATTGAACACTTTGTGCATATTGACTTGGTCATCACTCAATGTTCCAGCACACATAGGCCTTTAGGGCTTGCATTAAGCCATGTACATACCTATCATCCTCACTGATGATAGATAGATCAATGCAACAGGTGATAAGCACCTAAACTCGACCAATTCTCTATGCTAGTAATTAGGAATTTATATTGTATTGTCTTAACTACCCCCACACATCCTCACTAATGCATGTAAAGCCCATCTAAATGATGAATAACTTGCATATAGATGTAGATACATTCAGCATTATCTCAATAACACATCATTCACAAACAAACAAGTATCCAAACTTATATAAATACATAATGATGATGGTCAAATACTTATCTTGTCCCAAGGTATTCATCTTATAAATAATATAACTTATTATTATATTGCCTCGAGCATACGATGGAGATAATTAGGACATCTCCAATCCTTATATTTCTCCTTACCAAATGTACAAATAAGATCTTATTCATAGAAATACCAATGGTAGACAGATCAGTAAATTAATACTCTTCATTTCTCCATTTACTGTTCTTATTTAAAAGTAAACATGAGCTTTGAACTAACTTGTCTAATGTTGCTAACTTCTAAACTTATAAACCCTACCTCATGGCAATATTGTTATTACTTCATTATTCAAGATCAGATTTATAAACACATATTTAAAACCACATACTCATGCATATTCATTCAATCCATGATAATACTCAAAGTACATTATACAGTGTAACTAAAACATTAGCATATATTTAATATAGATTTATAAACAACGCAATGCTTTTTGGAAAAATGAAACCATCATAAGACTCAAGTCCCATCACACATTGCAACACAAACCGGAGGATAGAGTTTTACCTTATAATGGTCAAAAATGCTTGATACGTTAAAAACAAATTTGATATTATTATTAGTGTGTATACGTTTCAAAAACATTTCAAAGTAAATTTATCAATCCTAGGACACATAGATACCATAATACTATGCTTCCATACTAGTAATACAATCAAATCCGTAGGTTCGTATTGGAAGTTTGGATTTCCATCATGAGTCAAGGCTAGGGAGGAGCTCCTTACCAATTCGAGACACTCTAGCTAATGTCTCAGGATCCCCCGCAGTGAACCCTTGGATTGCTGTAGGGCCGGTCCACACATACAGCTTCGTGGATTGGCAATTCCTGAACACACGTTTCCCGGTCCTATAGGACCTATCATCCGAGGCGCCTCATTCCATCATCCACATAAGTAAAATGTCGGGCCGTGTTAAAACCCAAACACCACTTCTAGCTAGAAAGAAACGTGCTGCTCTCCCTGCGTTCCCTTCTCCCGTTTTAGACTCCGCTGGTGTGTGAGGCTCGCGAAGTCACGCTATACACAAAGCTATGCCTAAACAGGTTATGCTTTGATCATCCCACAAGGCCTGCTTTTCAACAAAGCCTTGATCATATGCATCTTAGCATGCCACATCGTCACTCCATATCACACTACCAATCCTTTGCCGAAATATATGAAAGGGTGTTAAGCAAGAGAATAAATTCTCCACCACCAAACATTCATACATTCGACAGAAAATCAATAAATACAATATAAAGGAGTACAATGTCAGACACACATTCCATTTATAAGCTTATGCTCTGGGCCTGAGCGAAAGCCAAATCCGTACTAATCAACACTACGTCCGGACGGCCACCACTGTAGCCCCTTTAAGGTAGCTACTCCAATCACGGGCATCAGCAGTTGTCGTCCATTCGATGTGAAGATCGCCGGTCTTCAATCACCGTCTTCAACTCTTCGACTTTCATTCGTCGTATGATTATTTGAAATGAGATTGAACTCGGACTTTTCAAATGATCCTCGCATATATATATATATATTTAAGAATCATTTTATATCATTGATATTAATTTATAACGATCAACCTTTATTTTTAATTATATAAAAATAATTAAATTCCAATTAACGACGCTTCAAGTCAAAAGGACGACCTTGGCGTTGTTTTCACCCAAATTTGTTTTACACATTTCTCTAAATCTAACCGTTCGAATTTAACACAATTCATAACGTTGGAAAGATCTTCCCAAGGCGAACCTAACGGTTTCAGATTTGGGAAAATCCGACGGTCGGATTTACGGTATAATCAACTAAAAGTACAATTCTATTTAGTGAACTACCACGCTCTACTTGTTCAATTAAAATTTGTTTATATACATATGATTATATATATACATACAGTTTCTTCGGCCATTTCATTATTGCGGTAATCATGACAAGTAAAGATATATAACATAACCCGCAATAATGTTTATTTTAATTCACATACAGAACCTATACATGCAATGTATTTTTTTTCTTTTTTTTTTTCCAACCTACACAAATATGCAATTTCTTGTGCGTCATTCCTAATTCAACAAAAATGATTATTTTGTGTCATTCTTTTCTTTACAAGAAAAATGATATTCTTGCTTTAATCTTTACACATGAAAATATAAATTTCATGTCTTTAATCTTTTAAGGAAAATCTAATTCATTGAAATATGAATTTCATCGTTATAATCTTTACTGAATTTTTTTTACATGAATATGTAAATTTCATACCACTGTCCTTTTTAATAAAAATTCAATTGATTAAAATGTAAATCTTCTTCTTTAAGTTCTAATTACATGAAAATGTAAAGTTCTCCTTCTCTTATTCACATTTAAATGTAAACTTTACTTTTTACATTAAAAATGTTACTTTCATCTTTTTAATCCTAATTACATTAAAAATGTAAACTTTAATTTTTACATTAAAAATGTAACTTTCATCTTTTGCATCTTATATACATTGAAAATGTAAACTTTACTTTTTACATTAAGAATGTAACTTTCATCTTTTTATATACCAATTACATTAAAAAAATGTGATTAAGATTACCACGTAAGTCCTATTTCTTCTTATTACATTAAAAATGTAACATGACTTCATTCTTTTTAATTCATTTAAACATAAACTTAAAATTCCATTTTTCATAAAAAAAACATAAGCTTTCATTCTTTTAATTACTTTCCTTTAATTACAGTAGAAATGTTAATAATATTGCTTCATTAAGTTTCATTCTTTTATAACAAACATGACGGTGAAAATATTCATACCATTATTAACACATGACGGTGCAAAATAATGTCTATTTCAATTTAACAAATGACGGTGAAAATCATGTCTATTTCATTTTAACAAATGACGGTGAAAATCATGTCTGTTTCATTTTAACAAATGATGGTGAAAATCATGTCTATTTCATTTTAACAAAATGAACATTCGTTATAACACAAATCTAGTTAATAAAAATGCTATTTGTGCTTAATTCTTTTATTTAACAAAAATGTCCTTTTTGTTTCAACCATCTTAATTCCAACAAAATGACAATTTTTATTTTGTTGATTCGAATTCAACGAAACGACCATTTATATTTTACGTGTGAATTTTGTACACTTCATGCTTATGTTAAAAATTATATTTTTAACACATACAACCATATTTCAAAACATGTACATTTTTGGTGAATCATATATTCAATACAAACGTAGCTTTTCATGGGTAAACCTTTTATTTAAAACATGATCCTTTTAAATGAATTAAACATACAATGGAAATGTCACATTTCATGTTTTAACACTTTATTTAAAACATGCTTCTTTTTCATGAATCAATTATACAATAAAAATTGTATTAACATATTATACTACAAATGAACATTTTTAATGAAGAAAACATACACTAAAAAATGTGAATTTTCATGTTTAAACATTCTTAATAACATATTCAATATTGCTGATGGCAAATAAAAGAATAACTTTATTTATAACATGTTTTCTACTATTCTAATGGCAAATAAGAAAGGGGATTTTTATTTGTAACAAACTTCTCTAATTTAACTTGACAAATAAAATTGATCCTTATTTGTACACAAATTTCTAATTTCATATGATCAATAAAAAGAATAACTTGTTCACATAACAATCCTATTCAAACATTCCTAATAAAGATGATCTTTTTATTTTAAATAATCATTTCTTGTAAAACATTATTTTACCAAAAATGACACCTTCAATCTAACCTAACATTTATAACAAAAATGATATTTTAACATTCTAACTAAAAAGACATCTTTATATACTAATATTTCATTACTAACAAAAGTGATATTTTTGTTCTAATTTAACATTTCTAATAAAAGTGGCCTTTTTATCTAATTTAACCTTTCTAATATAAAATGTTATTTTTCCATCTAACGTAACATTTCTAATATAAAATGTCGCTTTTTATCTAATCTAACATTTCTATATAAAAAATGTTATTTTTAATTCTAACATCGCTAACATTTCATAAAATGATACTTCTAACATTACTATCATTTCATAAAAATGATATTTCTAACATCGTTAAATTTCATAAAATGATACTTCTAACATTGGTATCATTTCATAAAAATGATATTTCTAACATCGTTGATTCTAATAAAATAAAAAGTGACATTTCTTATAACATAAATGGTTTTTTTTATACTAACATGTCATTTCTAACAGAAATGTTATTTTTTATTTTCATAACATAATCTTAACAAAATGTCATGTTTAACTACATAGCATATTCTTAACAAAAATGGTGTTTTTGTTTCTAATGTGATAATTTATCACACAACCGGTGTTTATATTCTATTTTGACAATTTATAACAAAAATGATTTTCATTCTATTTTAACACTTCATACATAAAATGTACTTTTATTATATTCTCACATTTTATAAATAAAATGGTGTTCTTTCCTAATATTGACACTTTAAAAACTAAAATGCCAATTTTATACCAATGTGACATTTTAAACTAGAATGTAAATTTTGTCTACACCGAAAATATTCTAACTAAAATTGTGATTTTTGTTTACACAAAAATATTTTAACTAAACATGTCATGTTTGTCTAACATTTCATTCAAAAATAAAAATGATATTTTAATCCTTACGTAACATTTCATAACAAAACTATTATTTTAAATCTAATAAGACATTTTCAACATTTTATTATAACACAATAAGTATCAAATTAACATATCAACATACAATATCAATCAACGCAACAAATCATGAATAACACAAATCAACAAATTCTAAATAACTAGCATCACGAATATGAATTAAATCGTACAGACAATGATTTAAATAACAGTAGAAATAATTAAATTTTAATTATTTTAAAATATGGAAATCTCACCAAGCTATTTAATTCAGATCTGAAATTTGCTAAAAATTTCATCTGCTCCTTTTCAGATCTAGTTTATACCATCATGTAGATCTCTGAAATATGGTTCCAACGCTTTCAGTTTCGTTCGATTCTGATTTGAAATGAATAAGAAGTTGCAATTTAAAGATTTATCACATTAATAAATTAATTATATAATTAACATTAATAATCCTCTTAACCTTTCTCTCCTCTTTCTGTTAATACTCCGGTACGTTGAAACCCATCACCGACTTTGAAATCCACCTACGCCCCTCTCCATAAGTTGTCGTACCTAGATCCGATACCACCACATCGAAGCCCATCGCGAGCGCCACCTTCTCCCATCCTCACTCGCAGTTCGGTGGCCCCACCATGCTACAAATCAGCCACGACCGCCAGCCTTTTGGGCTCCAAAATCAAACACCGTCGATCTTAATACTTCATCATAGCCGTTCATAACAGAGAGCTCTTCAAGCTCTTTAATTTGGTATATTGAATTCTTGAAATCGTTGAGGGATTGAGGAGATTTTATGGGATTTGAATCGGAGTGTTTAGGCCATTGAAAGGAGACATACGGCGGCTGCTGTATTGGTATTAGGTTTAGGATTTTCTAACGTATTCTTATAATATTATTTTATTCAATTAATCCCTAAAAAGGCCTGTTTAGCCAATAACTCAGAATTAGGCCCAACGACTGTCGTTCTTAATGTTTTGACGTCTTCTGAACGCGATGGGCTATGCCCCGTAGCCCAATTCTGAAGTCTGTTGCGCGTTTATTTAAAATCACAATATTAAATTAATAGTTTAATTTCCACCGTACATTTAAATACGCCGGGACCACATACGGACTCCGAAAATTACAGAAAAATTATTTCTGGCTTTCTTTTGTCGATACGGTCCTAACAAAATTAATTTCGTCAAATTCTGAGACAGTTTGAAAAATGACCTTTTTCTGGTCGATCCGATTTAACTGAAATGGTCAAAACACGTTTTCTTTTGCTACACTCACATATTAATTCGAAAAATTCTGGAAAATTAAACTTAACAATAATTTGACATTCCGGTTCCAACAAAAGTAGTTTCGTCGAAAACCGAGGTCGTTTGCAAAATGGCTATTTTTAAGGCCAATATATTATATTAAAATATATATAAATTATACAGCGACTTTTCTAAATTTTAAACTG
The DNA here is from genome assembly GCA_030737875.1 of Allium sativum. Classification (NCBI taxonomy): domain Eukaryota; kingdom Viridiplantae; phylum Streptophyta; class Magnoliopsida; order Asparagales; family Amaryllidaceae; genus Allium; species Allium sativum. The sequence goes on along the minus strand of CM060912.1, from coordinate 493,357,252 downwards.
GACATAACTTTCAAATTATAAAGTGAAATTTTAGTTTTTCAGATTCGTTAGAAAGATATTTTTAAATAGATTCTAATATTTTTGTTTTCACTAAAATCCGTTAAATTTTGCATCCTGTACGATCAGTCAAAGTTCAAGTTTGACTTTTCAAACTACCGCGCTATTTCTAATTCCTTTTATAATTAAAATTAAATTATTCATTCTAACTTCAATTTAAATCAATTTTTAATCATTATTATTTTAAATTATTTTAAATATCAAAACCCATTAAAATTACTTAATATAAAATCTTAAATTTACCCCCAAAATTCAGGGTTGTTACAGTTGATTTTGTTAATATCCACTATTTCCCCTGCATTGTCATTCCCCTTCTTTGATCTGGGAAATCCCTCAATAAAATATATGGAAATGCTTTACCTTTTCCACATAGGTATATCTAGTGGTTGTAGCATCCTTAAGGGTTTGTGGTATTTTGCTTTTATCTGTTGGCACGTCAAACATTTTGCAACATATCTTGCTACATCCCCTTTCATTTCTCTCCACCTATAACTCCTTTTGAGGTCATGATACATATTTACTCCCCCTAGATGAATGGTGTATATGGTTTTGTGATGTTCGTCCACCACTTCCTTCTTCAAATCTATTAGATCTGGCACACATAACTTCCCTTTAAACCTTAAGTATCCTTTTTCATCCAGTGAGGAATTTTTACCCGCTCATTATTTATCAACTGAATTTTCTTTTCCTTTAAATTTGGATCCTCATCTTGTAATGTTCCCACTTCATCTACCAAGATTAGCCTTATGGTTATCATGCTTAACTTTCCATAATCTTGCATATCAACATATTGGTATATTACTCATTTTCCTTTTGTTATGTCGCCTGCTTCACCCAGTACAGTTATTTCCCTAAACTCTTCCATCATTAATCTAGCCAATTTTACATGATGTCCGCTGAGTGCATCAGCCACTTTATTTTCTTTTCCTAGTGCATATAAGATATATAAATCATATATAGCTAAAAACTCTACCCATCTATTCTACCTCATGTTTAAATATTTTTGTGAAAACAAATATTTTAAAGACCCTTGATCAATATATAATTCAAATTTTGCTCCAAGCAAATAATTCCTCCATAACTTTAATGCATACACCACTTCTGCAAGTTCAAGATCATGAGTTGCATACCTGATTTCATTTGGTTTAAGATGTCTAGATGCATAAGCTTTTATCTGACCATACTGCATTAACACAACCCCTAAAACAGTCCCACTAGCATCAGTATAAACCACTAACCCTTCATTCCCTTTTGCAACTTGCAATATTGGCGCTTCAACCAATGTTTTTATTTCTCAAAGGCCTGATCACACTTTTCTGTACAGATAAAGGGTTTCTTAATTCTTGTTAATTTAGTTAAAGGTATTACCACTTTTGCAAAATCTTTAATAAATCTCCTGTAATATTTTGTCATGCCTAGAAATGATCTTACCTCAGTCAATGATTTAGGCTTCTGCTACGATTACACTGCAGCAAATTTATGTGGGTCTACAACAATTCCTTTATCAGAAATTATGTGTCCTAAAAATTTTACCTCATGCTGCCAGAAGACACATTTGGAGAACTTAGCCTTTAGTTGATGTTGTCTTAATCTAGTCAATAGCAAATGCAAATACTCCTCATGTTCCTTCTCAGACTTTGAATATATTCATATACCATCTATGAATACTAGAACAAATTTTTGTAAATAATCTCGAAATGTTCTATTCATTAAATCAACAAAATAAGAGGGAGCAATCATTAACCCAAAGGGCAGCACTAAATATTCATACAGTCCGTACATGGTATTAAATTCTTTGTATTTTACGCTTTCTACTTCCACCTTCGTCTGATGACACCCTAAAGCCAAATCTAGCTTTGAAAAGACCCTTGCTCCATTCAATTGATCAAAGAGATCGTCTATCATTGGCAAATGATATTTATTTTTTGTTGTTACCTTGTTTAGTTCACTATAGTCAATACACATCCTAAGCAAACCATCCTGCTTCTTAACCAAAACCACTAGTGAACCCCAGTAAGAGCTACTAGGCCTTATGAACAATTTTTGTTCCAATTCCTCAAGCTACTTCTTTAATTCTATCAGCTCCTTAGGACCCATCCTGTTTGGTTTCTCTATTACTGGACTAACCCCTGGAAGTAAACAGATTTGAAGCTCCACCATTCTTTCTTGAGGAACCTAACTCACATCATCTATAACGAACCGGATTTCTAGTCGATTAATTTTGAATATTTAATATTTATTTTAAATATTGATTTGATAATATAAATGAATTTTTATATTTAGTTATCAATTTAAAAATCGAAATATGATTTATTTCTAATATATATAATTATCGAAATACGAAATTGAATTTATTTGAATTCAAAGTCAACACTGAATTGGAAACAGTTCAGATAATCAATTCAAACTCCCGTTTGAATTAGAATAATAATATTAATTGATTATCGAAGAATTAATTGTTTTAAAAATTAATTTAAATCAATTTAAATTTATATTTTCTCCATATGATCTAAATGATGCCTCAGAACCTATCCCAATGGGTTCAGAAGGGTGGTTTAAGCTTAGAAAGGACTGTTATTGGGTTCAGAAAGGAGGTCGGAGTCATAGGGTAATTTAAATAAGGAAAAATCACCGGTGCAATATAAAACAAAACTACAACTGTCTCCCTTCTATAAAGCCACAAACAAACAGTTAGAGCCACTCAACCATTTCGTTTTCCAGCCACTCAAAAAGAGGTGACCGCCCTCTTTATTATTCATCACCGTGGCTTCATTAGCTTTAGAAATTCATCTGGAAATAAAATCAACACCGTGCCTTATCTTCCTTCCACAGCAATTCGTAACCCCTCCTCCCTTTAAAAGCCGCAACTACCTTTATCCTTTGTTATTTCTTCAGCAACGAATTCGCCTGTCTCGTTTGTATCACTCTCGTTTCGAATTTAAAGTGAAAAAAGGGGGAAATCAATTCGCGATTTGGGATACTTCAATCTGGCGCAATCTTTTTGAGTGTGATGCCAATTGTGGTGCACTACGTCAACTACAAAGTTGTGGTTAAATCTTACCGTCGATCGATATTTTAGGGCTTCGGGTTCTGTGCGATAGAGAACACGAGAGGTTGAGGGAGGTTTTGCTTGGAGTTTTTGGTGGCAAGGCGCATCAGCGAAGGAGATTGTGTTGAACTCGAGGTCGATTTGAGTTGCCTGTAGTAGCATATGGAGGTCAAAGGCAAGTTGATGTCACATTTCATTTTGAGGGGGTGGTCGATGTAGGAATGAGGAAGTTGAGCCATAACACTAAAACTACATGGAAGGGGCGTGCTTGCAGTAATGTGGAAGAGTTCGAATTCATCAAAGTGGAGGAGAAAGGTTTAATATGGTGATTAAGGTAAAATTTGTAAGTAATTAATTAATGAATTTTTAATTAATAAGTTAATGCATATATAAATTGTATAAAATGCATAACGTATATATATTCCATACGATAAACAACTTTTGATGAGAAAAGAAATTCATTGGAACCTTAAGGGCCTAAAACTTCGCGATGAATTGGCTTTGGAATTTTCAGAGTTGTTTGAAATCAACTATGAAGTTATTTGGATATTTGGCAGAAATAATATCACGGTGAGTAAATCTCACTCACTTGTTATTTAGAAATTTTTTTATCAGTTAAAAATAATTGTTTGTTGCTTGTTTGGTTGCATTTAATATTACTGTGCATGTCTAAATATATACATAGTTATTTAGGCTTGACTATTATATATATATTGGTTTTGTAGCAACCCGGAAATTCTGAGCCAATTTAAATTTTATATTTTGGCAATTTTGAAGAATTTTGAATATTTAAAATGATTATATTAAATAAAAACGACGAGAAATTTATTTTGAATAGAATTAGAACGTATGTATTTATATAGATCGTCGTTAGAATATAAATATTTATTTTAAATTATAAAAGGAATTGAAAATAGCGTGGTAGTTCGATAATTCGATTTCAAATTTCAAATGAATGTACCGGGTGCAAATTAAACCGGATTTTAGCGAAGCCAAAATATTAGAATCTAATTGAGGATATCTTTCCAACGAATCTGAAAAATCAAAATTTCATAGCGGGAATCAAAAGTTATGCTCAGTTCAAAATTTAGAATAGTCGCTATGGAAATTATACATGGCCCAAAAAGTCATATTTTGCATACGGATGAATTTGGAATCGAAACCACTTCCATTGAGTTCAAAATGCCATTTAGAACTCCGAAAAGTATAAGCTTCGATATATTCTGAGATCCGGAATAGTGGCAATTGGCTGGGATTTTCGGTTAGCAATACATAGCCCTTAAAAAGTGAAATTTTGCATATGAGCTCGGAAATCGACACAATAAATTTTTCTAGATTCATAATGACAAATCATTGTTGAGTTCCAAAGGGCGCGTCGAACGGAGTTAGTATGTGGTCGTGCGAGCTAAAACAGTTCATAGTAAAACGGGCAGTCATTTTACAAAGGAACGTTATTGAGACGATCTCAGAATTCGATTCCGTTTTTTTTTCTGGATTCATATCGTCTAGTAATGGTTAAATCCAAAAGGGCATGATTTTTGGAGTTAACATGTGAGCGTGCAAGAAGAAATGGTGCGCCAAAATCGATTTTTTGAGCTTATCTGAGCGTTTTTGAGAATTTTAACGGACGGTCAAACGAACTCAGAATTCGACGACGCTTGTTTCGTTGGACACGTCTTCACGTCTACTATGTCGTGTCCGAAATCCGCGGCAATCGGAGATCGTTTGCATTCAGACGATACGCGAGAAACGAGCATATAATCACTTTTCCTCCTCTTCATTCACTTTTCTCTCTTTCTCTTTTCTTCCTCTTTTCTCAAAAATGGGCTCCTCCTCCTCCAAGAGAGCTGCCGCTCCTCCATCCTCCCCTACCATCGTCGTCGGCCTCCATCAGCGCCCCCTTCTTCCTCTCCTCCTCCTCCTCCTTCTCTCTATCCTTTTCTACAAACCCTTCTCCAAATCCTAGCTCCTCCAGCCACCACCACCACCTCCCGCGCCCCACCGCCACCACCAGCGGCCTCCCCACCTCCAATCAGGTCCGGCGCCGCCCAGCTCCGGCCGTGGGCCCTGCTACACCCAAAAATCCATTTTTCCCGTATTGCAAATAACACCCTATCACTATTTCGCGAATAACTCCCAAACCGTGCATTTCTAGCCAAAAATCCTCTAAACCAAAGTCGAAACGCACGATTTTCTCTTCGATTTGGTATATGATAGTCCCATTTTGCATTGCGGAATTGTCGGGAAAACGCATCCAAATTCTGCGGTCCAAACACTGTTAAAATGCTGTCTTTTCTCGATTTCCGGCGAAATGACACATTTTCGGGAGGAAGACCACAGGCGAAAGTTGTCCGGAATGGCGCGTTTAAGCGATAAAAAAAGATGGTGTGAAGATTGAAGCTCATTTGCAAATTCTGGGACCAGAACAATAAATCCGGACGATAGAAAATATGTGAGTTTTCTCCGTTTTAAAGCTTCTATGGATTTTTGTATATGAAGTAAATAAAAATATGATTTTTATATTATAGAGATAATAAAAATATGATTTTTATCTATGTAATGAAGTAAAAATTTGATCTTTATATTTGTAGCGATAGGATAAAAATACGATTTTTACATATGAAGTAACGATATAAAATTGTGATTTTTGTCATATATGTATCAAAGTAAAAATATAATATTTATCGTTTGAATAGCAATATAAAAATTTGATTTTTATCCATATAGAGTGATTATAAAAATGTGATTTTTATATATTCATTAGCGATAGAAAGATAGAATTTTTATCTATATAGTAGCGGTGTAAAAATAGAATTTTTATCTATGGATTAGCGGCATAAAAATGTGATTTTTATCCATATGGAGTGATTATAAAAATGTGATTTTCATATACATAGCAACAATATAAAAATGTGATTTTTATATATGTAGTGGCTACGGACAACGAAATTGACAAAAGGCGAGCACGGCGAAGATTTCTACATATGAAGAGTCATGGCGTTGGTTTAGCTAGTCGGTGAGAATTTCTCACTTTAAATCTTGTTTTCTAGTTAAAAATATATACTAGGATGCAGACGGTGCTTAGCAGCACCCGACACCCGTCGTCCACAGACCATGGACGAATTGTTTGTTTAGTTGATTGTTTGGTGGTTGATTTATTTGTTTGGTTGGTTTGGGTGAAATGGAATTGAATAAAATTGGTATGTGTATGGCGCAGGCCATTATTAGACTGGAGATAAGGCTATGCCTTGTCCCGTTTCTAGTATCGTGCCGTTATACCGTCGAAATTTTCTAAAATATATTAGAAAAATAAAAATATCATTTTATTGAATAAATGAACTAAATGGAATATTCATAGGTCGAATAGAATATTTTGGTCGTTAAAAATATAATTTTTAATGAGAATGTAAATAAATATTCATTTACAAACCGGACGGTTTGTTTATGTACACCTATTTGAAGGACCTTGATTGGGACGATAAATTTTACACATCGCCCAACTGCACAAATAATATTCAGTGTTTGTGGATTGAAACCCCACACGGGTGTTGGGATGATATTTGGCATACACTAATCCCAATTATTTAGTTGTATGTCAATCAATTAGTCGACAGACTATGTAAGCGTTAATTATTTATATTTGATGCTTATGTAGTTGTGTGGTGCACTTTGGATGATGGTTGATTATTTATCATTGCTATTATATACATGTGTTGTATGGAATCCATATAATTAACATTATATGGTAATTGATTGGGCCTCATTCCAATTGAGAAAATAAAGAATATTATAAAATAAAGATTCATGTGTTGACAGTACTCATGTGTTGAAAGAAATATCGATTCATGTGTTGAGTAAAATATTTTAACAATAAAATTTACATCTTTATCATATATAAAATTAGAAACTAACTGGAAAGTAGATAAGATGAGTGGTCTCCTGGGTATTGATCTGATGTTGGTTTCGGCCTTCGGGGTTAATGCTTATGGAATCGTTCTCTTACTAATTTGCGGTTGGAGTCTGATTAAAATTTAAACGATAGAAATCAAAATTTTCTAAAATATATTACATAACAAAAATAGTCATGTGTTGACAGTACTCATGTGTTGAGATTTGTCATCTGTTGAAAGAAATATAGATTCATGTGTTGAATAGAATAAATATTCGTTTGTTGAATAGAATAACGAAGTTATTGAAATATATAAAGCCGTGTTGATTAGAGATGCGTCATTTCGACGCGAACGATATTTATATTGATTATATTCGTTTTTATAAAGATTATAGAAAAGGTAGTGATTTCAAAATATAATGTTTTGAAAATATTGTCATTTGTATATCGATGATGTGGAATATTCAATTTTGATTCGAAATTGAATATGAAGTTGAAATCGTTTTGAAAACGAATTTAAAACGATTTATAAAATACGTTGAAAAAGGAAATCGACGAAATATAATATATATATATATATATATTATATATAATGGCCTGAATAGAACGCGCCGCGCCGCGGCAGTTCACAAATTTCGACCATTGACTTCGAATTGATGTTGCGGGAGATCCGACCGTCGGATTCTCCTGAAATTGGAACGGTTGGGTTCGTATCGAAAAGAGCTTTCCAATGAATATTAGAAATTCGAAATCTAACAGTTGGATTTGGAATTATGTCCAAATCAAATTTGGAAAGAGTCGTTGTAAGTGCAGTTCGATGGCCGTCGATGGAAATCGACTGTACGGGCTTTGATAAAATTATTAAAAATATCAATATTTTGTGTAAAATCATAAGAAATGATTTGTGAAGAATTGGGATGAAAAACTCCATATTTGCAAAGATAAAAATAGATTTTATCGAAATGAACTAGTTTTGAACTAGAATTATAATTCTATTTATTTTTAAAATAAATAAAGTGGATTTGAAATGGTTTTAAAGGTAACCAGAATTTCCAATAATTGAATTGGAATGGATTTGAATTGAAATTGTCTTTGGAATATTTCGATGTTGGATTTCATGATGAAACAGATATTGTTATGGAAATTTGAAAGATATATTTATATCGTTATTTCCAGTACGATATTTGTTGGTCGTAGAATTTGATATTGGATATAAGCCGATATATTTTCTATTCAGAGCCTTGTATTTAATATCAAACGTGATTTGGGTTTGTCGTGAATGGTGTCTTCATTAACACTGTTCTTGAACCTAGTTGAGAAAGGATTAAATATTTCTGTTTAGATTTAATGAAGTGTACCAATTAAATAATATTTAATTGGAATTGAATTTGAAAGTGATTTTGGGTTTATCGTGAATCGTGTTTTAGGTGACATTGGTTCTTTAACCCAGTTAAAGACAGGATATTGATTTTTGAGAAGATTAAAACTAAGTGGAGTTTTAATGAATCTTTAATTAAATTAAAGTGATCGAGAATGGAGTATCACCAGTTTTGCTCCAAAGCGATAGTTAAATCTTTAATTAGACTTGAACGTGAAATGGTAATTAATATTTACTGATAACACCGTGGTGTTAGATATGGAGTATTACCAGTTTTGCTCTATGGGATGAATAAGTTGGGATTGGGAAATAAAATAAATAATTACTTCGGTGTGGTTCGCTAATCCCGACTAGTTTAGAAAACCTTAACATGGTTTGAAATGATATCCAAAGGAAGATTAAAGAATAAATTTAGAAGAATTTATCTTTGATAAAATTAATGGGAACCTTTCCGTAAGAATGTGAAATTTTGAATAAAAGAATATTCTGAGTTGGAATGAGGCGTATGTTGTGTTTGTGTAACACTTGTTTATTATATACGCGGGTTATTCAGAAAGGCCGGGTCTATACCCATTCTGAATAACTGTTTCGACGATAAATCGAAGATGAAAACGGTGGTCGAAGACCGGAGGTTTTCACATCGTTTGGATAATTACTGATGATCTTTATTGGGCTATACACGCAAGAAGATGGAAATAGTTAGTGATCATCCAGACGTATTTGAAGATCAATGGATATGCGAGGTATAAAGTGCCTACGGTTTCGTTCAGATCCAGAATGGACGTGTAAATGGATTGTGTGTCTGACATTGGATTTTATTCTGTGTTGATTGATTTATGTTAAATATATATCTGTTTGGCGGTGGAGAATTTATTCTCTTGCTTAACGCCCTTCTCTGAGACGTACGAGCTCAGAGGTTATATATCGATAGATATCAGTCGCATGACATGAATTGCCTATGTGGCACGCTGAGATGCAGTGAACAAGGCTTCTGTTGAAAAGCAGAGTCTTGTGGTTGATGATCAAAGCACGACCTACGTGGCATAGCTTTGTGTATAGCGTGAATTCACGAGCCTCACACCTCGGTATGAGTTAAAAAGGGGATACGGACCGCTGGGAGAACACGACGTTTCTTTCTAGTTATGGGTGGTGTCGATGTTTTACTAGCCCTGACATCGTCGATTATTATACCTATGTGGATGTTGGATTGTGAGGCGCCTCGATTATAGGTCTGTAAGGACCGGGAAACGTGTGTTCAGGAATTGCCAATACTCAAACGTAAGAAAGGACCGACCCCGCCGATTCCAAGGGTTACCCAGAGTGTGTAGTCCTGAGGCATTTGCTAGAGTGTCTCAAAGCGGAGAGGATCTTGCCCCTTGCCTCGACTCATGACGGAAATCCAATTTCCAATACGTGACTTGCGATTTTATTTGTAGAGCAAAGTATGGCGACATAGTAGCATGGGATACTATGCCGTCTATGATTGATACATTTATAGTTGAAGTTGTTTTCATACACTATACACTTATAATAGTATCAAATAATTTATTTTAAATGTACCTAGCATGTTTGGCTATTATAAGGGAAAACCCTATCCTCCGGCTTGCGTTGCATTGTGTGATGGGACCTGGGTCTTATAATAGCTTCATTTTTCGAAAAATCATTGCGGTGTTCATTCTATGCACTGGTATTCTTGGGAGGAAACCCGTTCCGTGTTATACGGCGTGGTCCCTTCAATTACCCTTTTTTTAAAGTAAAGTTTTAACTAACTGTTTTAGTTCTCACACCAGTCACATGACTGACATGGAGTTTATTGTTTTAACCTAAACTCTGGGTGCCCCTATTTTCGACACGGGCAACTAGTAGTTTTGATTTTGCAGATTTTATATTCACAGGATCGGCTGGAACGATGCTCGGAAAGCTCTGTATCCGTGTATTACTTTTAGTTGTGTTTTGTATTGTTTTTCCGCTGCTATGTAATTTATTGTAATCTTTGATATTTATTGAATGTATTTTATTTATTCATACTCTGTATATTCTTGTATTCTGATGGAATTGTTGTAATAAACAATGAAATGTTCTTCTGTTTGCGTTCCGATGTGTGTTGTTCTCAACGCCAACCGTACTTTCCTTTACGGGGAAGTTCGGGTCGTGTCAGTTTGTTATCAGAGCTTTGGTTTACAGAGCTCAAGGATAAGACACATTAGAACCATACGAAAGAATTCATCAGATATTGGATTAGTAATACCGAATTAGAATGACTCGTTAGAGATAGGATCAGTAGAGTCCTAGAACGAGTGTGAAGAGTATATTTTTCAATTGAAAACAAATTTGTTTTGAAATTTAAATTGTTTTATACGTACTTAAATATTTTATTTGTATTGGATTTGGACAATCGAGTATATAAAGATTTTGCATACACGCGTCATGAACGTATATTCGAAGTTTTAATATACTGGGTAGATATAGATTCGCACTCTAGTCGCCCGGAGATAATTCTGGTAATGCGGCCGCATTATCAGTATTTGTGTTCGTGTTTCGAAGGTGTGATTTCTATATATTTCCATTAAACTGGTGTGAGAACCAAAACTAGATAGGTTTATTGTTGTGAATTGGCATCAAAAACATGATTTTCTGTATATATATCAAAAATATGAATTTAAAACGATAATCCACTAGTTGATTGATGGTTGTGTTGTTTGTTTATTTGTTTGATAATTTTGAACCATTTAGCCTAATGGAACCAAATATTGAACTGTATTGAAAATTGTTTGAAAATGCATGCATATACATGTACTTACATTGAACAGGTCATAGCAAGGAGGCTAGAGCAGAAGAATAAAATTGTTTGCCTGACAAATAGGTACATATTTATTGTATTTCTTTGGGTTTGGATGATTTTAGGAGCCGATTGGCTTTTTCTTTTTCTTTTGGATTGAAGAAGGCCATGGGAGGCTATATGAAATATCCCGAAGTCCCCGATGCAGGGGAGGTTATGGCGAAATTTTTCGAAAATTTAGGGTGTTAGCCAAATTTTTTGAAAAATGTGAAAAGTTCTTAGAAACTGAAAAGTTGAAGAACTTAAGCCGTAATGAAAATAATGGAAGTTGGGTTGGTTTGTGAAACAACTTTCGGCTTCATTCCTTTTTGGGGACGAAAAGTTTTAAGTGGGGGAGATTGTAACAACCCTGAAATTCTGAGCCAATTTAAAATTTTTATTTTGGCAATTTTGATGAATTTTGAATATTTAAAATGATTATTTTAAATAAAAACGAAGAGAAATTTATTTTGAATAGAATTAGAACATATGTATTTATATAGATCGTCGTTAGAATATAAATATTTATTTTGAATTATAAAAGGAATCGAAAATGGCGCGGTAGTTCGATAATTCGATTTCAAATTTCAAATGAATGTACCGGGTGCAAATTAAACCGGATTTTAGCAAAACAAAAAATATTAGAATCTAATTGAGGATATCTTTCCAAGGAATCCGAAAAGTCAAAATTTCATAGCGGGAATCAAAAGTTATGCTCAGTTCCAAATTTAGAATAGTCGCTATGGAAATTATACATGGCCCAAAAAGTCATATTTTGCATACGCATGAATTTGGACTCGAAACCACTTCCATTGAGTTCAAAATGCCGTTTAGAACTCCGAAAAGTATAAGCTTCGATATATTCTGAGATCCAGAAAAGTGGCAATGGGCTGGGATTTTCGGTTAGCAATACATAGCCCTTAAAAGTGAAATTTTGCATATGAGCTCAGAATTCGACGCGATAAATTTTTCTGGATTCACAATGACAAATCGTTGTCGAGTTCCAAAGGGCGCGTCGAATGGAGTTAGTATGTGGCAATGCGAGCTAAAACAGTTCAGGGTAAAACGGGCAGTCATTTTACAAAGGGACATTATTGAGACGATCTCAGAATTCGATTCCGTTTTTTTTCTGGATTCGTATCGTCTAATAATGGTTAAATCCAAAAGGGCATAATTTTTGGAGTTAGCATGTGAGCGTGCAAGAAGAAATGGTGCGCCAAATTCGCATTTTTAGAGCTTATCTGAGCGTTTTTGAGAATTTTAACAAACGGTCAAACGAACTCGGAATTCAACGAAACTTATTTCGTTGGACTCGTCTTCACATCTACTATGTCGTGTCCGAAATCCGCGGCAATCGGAGATTGTTTGCTTTCAGACGATACGCGAGAAACAAGCATATAATCACTTTTCCTCCTCTTCATTCACTTTTCTCTCTTTCTCTTTTCTTCCTCTTTTCTCAAAAATGGGCTCCTCCTCCTCCAAGAGGGCTGCCGCTCCTCCCTCCTTCCCTACCACCGCCGTCGGCCTCCATCAGCGCAACCTTCTTCCTCTCCTCCTCCTCCTCTTCCTCCTCCTCCTTCTCTCTCTCCTTTTCTACAAACTCTTCTCCAAACCCTAGCTCCTCCGGCCACCACCACCACCTCCCGCGCCCCACCGCCACCACCTCCCGCGCCCCACCGCCACCACCAGCGGCCTCCCCACCTCCAATCAAGTCCGGCGCCGCCCACCCCCTAGCCCAGCTCCGGTCGTGGGCCCCGCTACACCCAAAAATCCATTTTCACCAAAAAATCCCATTTTGCAAATAGCACCCTGTCACTATTTCGCGAATAACTCCCAAACCGTGCATTTGTAGCCAAAACTCCTCTAAACCAAAGTCGAAGAGCACGATTTTCTCTTCGATTTGGTATATGATAGCCCCTTTTTGCATTGCGGAATTGTCGAGAAAACGCGTCCAAAATCTGCGGTCCAAACACTATTAAAATGCTTTCTTTTCGCGATTTCCGGCGAAATGACACATTTTCGGGAGGAAGACCACTAGGCAAAAGTTATTCGGAATGGCACGTTTAAGCTAAGAAAAAGATGGTATAAAGATTGAAGCTCGTTTGCAAATTCTGGGACCAGAACAACAAATCTGGACGATCGAAAATATGTGAGTTTTCTCCGTTTTAAAGCTTCTATGGACTTTTACATATGAAGTAAATAAAAATATGATTTTTATATTATAGAGATAATAAAAATATGATTTTTATATATGTAATGAAGTAAAAATTTGATCTTTATATTTGTAGCGATAGGATAAAAATACGATTTTTACATATGAAGTAACGATATAAAATTGTGATTTTTTCATATATGTATCAAAGTAAAAATATAATTTTTATCATTTGAATTGCAATATAAAAATGTGCTTTTTATCCATATAGAGTGATTAAAAAAATGTGATTTTTATATATTCATTAGCGATAGAAAGATAGAATTTTTATCTACATAGTAGCGGTGTAAAAATAGAATTTTTATCTATAGATTAGCGACATAAAAATGTGATTTTTATCCATATAGAGTGATTATAAAAATGTGATTTTCATATACGTAGCAACAATATAAAAATGTTATTTTTATATATGTAGTGGCTACGGACAACGAAATTGACAAAAGACGAGCACGGCGAAGATTTCTACATATGAAGAGTCGTGGCGTTGGTTTAGCTAGTCGGTGAGAATTTCTCACTTTAAATCTTGTTTTCTAGTTAAAAATATATACTAGGATGCAGATGGTGCTTAGCAACACCCGACACCCGTCGTCCACAGACCATGGATGAATTGTTTGTTTAGTTGATTGTTTGGTGGTTAATTTATTTGTTTGGTTGGTTTGGGTGAAATGGAATTGAATAAAATTGGTATGTTATGGCGCAGGCCATTATTAGACCGGGGATAAGGCTTGGCCTTGTCCCGTTTCTAGTATCGTGTCGTTATGCCGCCGAAATTTTCTAAAATATATTAGAAAACTAAAAATATCATTTTATGGAATAAATGAACTGAATAGAATATTCATAGGTCGAATAGAATATTTTGCCGTTAAAAATATAATGTATAGTGAGAATGTAAATAAATATTCATTTACAAACCGGACGGTTTGTTTGTACCAATTTGAAGGACATTGATTGGGACGATAAATTTTACACATCGCCCAACTGCACAAATAATATTCAGTGTTTGTGGATTGAAACCCTACACGGGTGTTGGGATGATATTTGGCGTACACTTATCCCAATTATTTAGTTGTATGTCGATCAATTGGTCGACAGACTGTGTAAGCGTTAATTATTTATATTTGATGCTTATACAGTTGTGTGGTGCACTTTGGATGATGGTTGATTATTTTTCGTTGCTATTATATGCATGTGTTGTATGGAATCCATATAATTAACATTATATGGTAATTGATTGGGCCTCATTCCAATTGGGAAAATAAAAAGTATTATAAAATAAAGATTCATGTGTTGACAGTACTCATGTGTTGAGAATAGTCTTGGTTTGAAAGAAATACCGATTCATGTGTTGAGTAAAATATTTTAGCAATAAAATTTACATCTTTATCATATATAAAATTAGAAACTAACTGGAAAGTAGATAAGATGAGTGGTCTCCTGGGTATTGATCTGATGTTGGTTTCGGCCTTCGGGTTAATGCTTAGGGAATCGTTCTCTTACTAATTTGCGGTTGGAGTCTGATTAAAATTTAAACGATAGAAATCAAAATTTTTAAAATATATTACATAACAAAAATAGTCATGTGTTGACAGTACTCATGTGTTGAGATTAGTCATCTGTTGAAAGAAATATAGACTCATATGTTGAATAGAATAAATATTCATTTGTTGAATAGAATAACGAAGTTATTGAAATATATAAAGCCGTGTTGATTAAAGATGCGCCATTTCGACGGGAACGATATTTATATTGATTATATTCGTTTTTATAATGATTATAGAAAAGGAAGTGATTTCAAAATATAGTGTTTTGAAAATATTGTCATTTGTATATCGATGATGTGGAATATTCAATTTTGATTCGAAATTGAATATGAAGTTGAAATCGTTTCGAAAACGAATTTAAAACGATTTATAAAATACGTTGAAAAAGGAAATCGACGAAATATATATATATATATATATTATATATTATGGCCTGAATAGAACACGCCGCGCCACGGCAGTTCGCGAATTTCGACCATTGACTTCAAATTGACGTTGCAGGAGATCCGACCATCGGATTCTCCTGAAACCAGAACCGTTGGGTTCGTATCGAAAAGAGCTTTCCAATGAATATTAGAAAATCTAAATCTAACGGTTGGATTTGGAATTATGTCCAAATCAAATTTGGAAAGAGTCGCTGTAAGTGCAGTTCGATAGCCGTTGATGGAAATCGACTATACGTGCCTTGATAAAATTATTAAAAATATCAATAATTTGTGTAAAATCATAAGAAATGATTTGTGAAGAATTGGGATGAAAAACTCCATATTTGCAAAGATAAAGATAGATTTTTATCGAAATGAACTAGTTTTGAACTAGAATTATAATTCTATTTATTTTTAAAATAAATAAAGTGGATTTGAAATGGTTTTAAAGGTAACCAGAATTTCCAATAATTGAATTGGAATGGATTTGAATCGAAATTGTCTTTGGAATATTTCGATGCTGGATTTCGTGACGAAACATATATTGTTATGGAAATTTGAAAGATATATTTATATCGTTATTTCCAATACGATATTTGTTGGTCATAGAATTTGATATTGGATATAAGCCGATATATTTACTATTCAGAGCCTTGTATTTAATATCAAACGTGATTTGGGTTTGTCGTGAATGGTGTCTTCATTAACACTGTTCTTGAACCCAGTTGAGAAAGGATTAAATCTTTGTATTTAGATTTAATGAAGTGTACCAATTAAATAATATTTAATTGGAATTGAATTTGAAAGTGATTTTGGGTTTATCGTGAATCGTGTTTTAGGCGACATTGGTTCTTTAACCCAGTTAAAGACAGGATATTGATTTTTAAGAAGATTAAAACTAAGTGGAGTTTTAATGAATCTTTAATTAGATTAAAGTGATTGAGAATGGAGTATCACCAGTTTTGCTCCAAAGCGATAGTTAAATCTTTAATTAGATTTGAACGCGAAATGGTAATTAATATTTACCGATAATACCGTGGTGTTAGATATGGAGTATTACCAGTTTTACTCCATGGGATGAGTACGTTGGGATTGGGAAATAAAATAAATAATTACTTCGGTGTAGTTCGCTAATCCCGACTAGTTTAGAAAACCTTAACATGCTTTGAAATGATATCCAAAGGAAGATTAAAGAATAAATTTAGTTGAATTTATCTTTGATAAAATTAATGGGAACCTTTCCCTAAAAATGTGAAAATTTGAGTAAAATAATATTATGAATTGGAATGAGGCGTATGTTGTGTTTGTGTAACACTTGTTTATTATATATGCGAGTTATTCGGAAAGGCCGGGTTTATACCCATTCTGAATAATTGTTTCGACGATAAGTCGAAGATGAACACGGTGGTCGAAGACCGGAGGTCTTCACATTGTTTGGATAATTACTGATGATCTTGATTGGGCTGTACACCCAAGAAGATGGAAATAGTTAGTGATCGTCCAGACGTATTTGGAGATCAATGGATATGCGAGGTATAAAGTGCCTCCGGTTTCGTTCAGACCCAGAACGGACGTGTAAATGGATTGTGTGTCTGACATTGGATTTTATTCTGTGTTGATTGATTTATGTTAAATATATATCTGTTTGGTGGCGGAGAATTTATTCTCTTGCTTAACGCCCTTCACTGAGATGTACGAGCTCAGAGGTTATATATCGATAGATATCAGTCGCATGGCATGAATTGACTGTGTGGCACGCTGAGATGCAGTGAACAAGGCTTCTGTTGAAAAGCAGAGTCTTGTGGTTGATGATCAAAGCACGGCCTACGTGGAATAGCTTTGTGTATAGCGTGAATTCGCGAGCCTCACACCTCGGTATGAGTTAAAACGGGATACAGACCGATGGGAGAACACGACGTTTCTTTCTAGTTATGGGTGGTGTCAGCGTTTTACTAGCCCTGACATCATCGATTATTATACCTATGTGGAAGTTGGATTGCGAGGCGCCTCGATTATAGGTCTGTAAGGACCGGGAAACGTGTGTTCAGGAATTGCCAATCCTCAAACGTAAGAGAGGACCGACCCAGCCGATTCCAAGGGTTACCCAAAGTGTGTAGTCCTGAGGCATTTGCTAGAGTGTCTCAAATTGGAGAGGATATTGCCCCTTGCCTCGACTCATGACGGAAATCAAATTTCCAATATGTGACTTGCGGTTTTATTTGTAGAGCCTAGTAAGGCAACATAGTAGCATGGGATACTATGTCGTCTATGATTGATACATTTATAGTTGAAGTTGTTTTCATACACTATACACTTATAATAGTACCAAATGATTTATTTTTAAAGTACCAAGCATGTTTGGCTATTATAAGGGAAAACCCTATCCTCCGGCTTGCGTTGCAGTGTGTGATGGGACCTGGGTCTTATAATAGCTTCATTTTTCGAAAAAGCATTGCGGTGTTAATTCTATGCACTGGTATTCTTGGGAGGAAACCCGTTCCGTGTTATACGACGTGGTCCCTTGAATTACTCTTTTTTAAAAGTAAAGTTTTAACTAACTGTTTTAGTTCTCACACCAATCACATGACTGACCTGGAGTTTATTGTTTTAACCTAAACTCTGGGTGCCCCTATTTTCGACACGGGCAGCTAGTAGTTTTGGTTTTGCAGATTTTATATTCACAGGATCCTGATTTACAGCTGGAACGATGCTCGGAAAGCTCTGTATCCGTGTATTACTTTATTTGTGTTTTGTATTGTTTTTCCACTGCTATGTAATTTATTGTAATCTCTGATATTTATCGAATGTATTTTATTTATTCGTACTCTGTATATTCTTGTATTCTAATGGAATTGTTGTAATAAACAATGAAATGTTCTTCTGTTTGCATTCCGATGTGTATTGTTCTCAACGCCATCCGTGCTTTCCTTCACGGGGAAGTTCGGGTCGTGTCAGGTTTGGTGGTTGGATTGTTCCCGTAGTATCATTAGCAGATGCCTGCGGTACCATAGCGGATGATTTCCCTATGCGCCCCACAAATATATTTTAGTGGATGACCTTCATACCGCGATATCGTGCCTCGAAGCAGGATGGTATTATTTATGTGCTAACGTCTGTGGATGCAGGAAAACAGGTTGGAGGGATCCAACTGGATTCCTCAAAAATATATTATCAGTTTGTTTATTTGTTTGCATATATATTGTCATGTATGATATGTTAGAAAACCTGAAATTATAATTGGTTGTTTTGGGTGTTTAATTACCACTGGGCCAAAATGTTGATATTTAAAAATATCGTGAAAAGGAAATTTCTAGTTTTAAAAAGGAAATTTTATTTTTCTAAAATAGAATTTGAAATTTGAATTAAACAAAAATATTAACTTGTTTTGAATAATTTAAACAAGCAGTTCATTTATAAATGAAGTTCATAAAGGAAGTGAAATGAATTATCATTGGGTAATTCAGGAAATATAAATACAAGTATTAATTTGAAAAGTGAAATTTAATTTTACAAGGTAGAAATATTTATTTCAAATAAAATTTGAAATCGAGACTTGTCTAAATATATAAACAAGTAAAATAAATGGGGTTTGTAAATAAAAAGGAAAAATCATCAATTTAGATAATTTAAATATTTAAATTTCAAATGTGAATTTAAATTGAGAACTTAGAATCGTTTTAAATAATAAACGATTAACTTTATTCCGGAATTTGGAATATAAAAAGGAATTGAGTTTCAAATAGATTTGAAATGAAAACTTGGTTTAAGATAATATAATAAAAAAGTTAATGTATAAATGATGTTTATAAATTAAGTGAAATTAAATTATCGTTAGATAATTTAGCGATTTAAATCCAAGTATGAATGTAAAAGCGAATTAGAAAACATGTTGAAAATAGAATGATTGATTATATGTCGGGAATTCAGAATATAAACTGAATTGAAATAAGTTTAAAGGATTTATAATTGAAATTCGATTTACATCAACTTTATAAACAAATTTGTTACAAAGGAAATTCGAATTCAGTATAGGAGATTGAAGTAAATGAAATTATAACTGAGTAGTGAAATAGTCGACAATTAGAGATAAGTTGAAATATAAGTTGGAATAAATGGAAATTGGATAAGTAAATATTAGACATGTATGGAATGAGGTGTTAGAAGAGATATAATTAGAGTGTGCGACAAAAGGTATGTATTTAATTTGAATATGAGATTTTATGCGCCGTATCGGCAAGCCGCTTGGCTTTTGGATTTTCTTTTTGAATGGAGAGGCCTATGTGACAAGGTTTGAATTCTTCCGGTAACCCCGTACAAAGGAGGTTATGGCGAATTTTTCCAGAAATTTAAAGAAGTTAGAATATTTTTAAGAAAATATGATGACTAGAGATCTGTATATTAATATATAGAATTCGATAATGAAATGAACCTAAAATATAATATTATAAACGAAAAGGAATTTTATAAAATCCTGGGAGATATACGTTTTAAAGTGAACGATGATTTAAAAGAAATAGAACTAATCAAATAGAGTTAAAGAAATAGAGTTAATCAAATAGAGTTAAAGGAATAGAGTTAAGCAAAATTAGAAAATAACTAGAGATTAGTTAAGTTGAATAGTTTTCTGAGTATCGATCTGACGTTGGTTTCGGCCTTCGGGATTGATACTTAGAGAATTTGTTCTCTTACTAGTTTACAGTTAGGGACTAATAGTTGTGGAATGGTATTGATGCGTGAATAAGAGATGGAAATGTTTTCCAATATTAATAACGTATATATTCTAAATATAGAGAATAAGAAAATATGAATATATATATATATGTTTGATGATTTGATCGATAATTCCATTTGGAAATAAGACCATTGTGTGTACATGAACATTTTTCATTTGATAGTTAAATTACCGACTATCAAAGTTTTTGACCATTTTAACATTGTTAATATGATGAGACCGGCTGGATTATTATCCGAAGAACCACTTCGTATTGGCATAAGCATTGCAAACAAAGTATGCTGAATATATTGAAGACGGAGTAAAGTGCAAGGCCTTTTTCTATTAATGGAAATTGTGCCTTTGGTTTCGTTCAATCCTAGAACGAACGTATATGGACGAATGTATGCCAAACTATTTCCAATGATCGAATATGTTGGTCTATATAAATATATATGGTGGCAACGGATTTATTCCTTTAGCATAATATCTAGAATATATTTGTGCAAAAAATTAGTGATTAACGGATCTGACAATGTGACATTCAAAGTGATTGTGTTATAAATGAATGGCAAGTAAGCGTAGCCTCAGGCTTCAACAACCGGGAAATGACAAAAATCGAGAAGGCAGCATGGCTATGTGGGTAGCTCCCATTATTGTGTATTATCACCTATGTAGAGAAATTCAATTAATTCCTTATTCTATTCGATGCTGTCCCATTCGGGAAAACGGTTACTGATTCCAATCGTTAGTGATTGTAACGACCCGGAATTTTGGGGCCAATTTAAAATTTTTATTTTAGAAATTTTAATGGATTTTAATGTTTAATATAATTTATTTTAGATAATAACAACTAAAAATTTATTTTAAAACGAATAAATTTAATTTAATTATAAAAGGAGTTTAAAACAGCGCTGCAGTTTGAAAATTTGATTTTAAACTTTGACTGAATGTACCAGATTCAAAATAAATCAGAATTGAGCGAAACAAGAAATATTTAAATCTGTTTAATCATAGCTTTCTAACGAATCTGAAAAACTGAAATTTCAATTTATAATTTGAAAGTTATGGACAGTTTAAAATTTAGAAAAGTCACTGTAGAATTTATATATATTTTAATTTAATATATTGGCCTTAAAAATAGTCATTTTACAAACGACCTCCGTTTTCGACGAAACCTCTTTTGTTGGAACCGGAATGTCAAATTATTGTTAAGTTTAATTTTCTAGAATTTTTCGAGTTAATATGTGAGCGTGGCAAAGGAAAACGTGTTTTGACTGTTTCAGTCAAATTTAATCGACCAGAAAATAGCCATTTTTCAAACAGTCTCAGAATTCGATGAAATTAGTCTTGTTAGAACCGTATCGTCAAAACATGACTAGAAATAATTTTTTTGGATTTTTCTGAGTCCGTATGTGGCCCTAGTGAATTTAATTGTACGATAGAATTTATTTAATAAAGGATTTAAATATTAATTTAAATAAAACAGGCCACAGACTTTCGTTTGGGCTCACGGGACATAGCCCATTGGGTTCAGAACGGGGGTTATTAGCTAGGGACGCCTGTCGTTGGACCTGAATTGGCGTTAGTAGGCTAACGGGCTTTATTTTATAAATTAATGAATTCAAATATTGTAATATTATATAAATACACTGTTTTAATCAAACCCTAGCCCCTAAGTACACAGCCGCCTCCTTACACGTTCAATGGCCGATATACCTCCATCGTTCTCCACCGTTTTCTCAAAATCCAAACAATATTTTCAAAGATATTCCACTGCAAATTCAAAGACCTCGGTGTGTTCTATAAATTGATCGGCTATGATCAATTCTTATGCGGTATTCTGCTCGAATTTGGCTCGTGAACTAGGTACGTTCGAGGGCATTTTGACGGCTGATGGGACAACCGAACTCGAAGCGGCCGCTGGTGATGGTGGCTCCTCTGTAGACGATCAGCGTGGCGCAAGCCGATGGGGTTCCGATTGATCAGGATGGAGGCGCGACAGGGAGGAAGGAAATGAAGCGATCGGTTTTCGGTTAGAGCAGAAGAACGATGATAGAAGAGGGAACATGCGGCCCAGGTCTGATCTGAACGATGGATTAGGGGGAATAGGGTAATTAGTTTAAATATATTTTAATTAATTAATTATTTAATTATCAAAAGAAAAAACGATCATAACTTTGCCATTCAGAATCAGAATTTAACGAAACGAGTTGCGTTGCGATCGTATTGAAGAACACTACAACACAGAACTGACTAGGACTGCAACAGAGCAAATCAAGATTCAAGGAAAATTCAAATCTGAATAGCAATGTGAGATTTCTATTTTTAATATTTATAAAAATTTAATTATTTATTTGTTGTTGGAAATCGATGTATGTATGTAATGATATTAGATCTGTGATGTTGTGATGGAAATTTCTTGTTTGTTGTTGGTGTTGATTGCGACGTTCATATTGATAGATCCATCAGTATTGATTCGTTTTTAAAATAAAGATATCATCTTTATTTTATGCATGAACATGAAACATATTTTAAGCGTCATTATAGTTTCAACTAAAGAGACGAGTTTCTAAATGACATTTCTATTGTCATAAAAGATTGAAATAAAAAGTTATCAAAACAAAAAGTTCATTTTTGTTGTATAAAAGTTTATCAAAATGAAAAGATCATTTTCATTGTATGAAATGTAAACATCATAGAATTATTCTTTGTATGAAATGTTAACATAATTTATCGTCATTTAGTTGAAATAAAAAGAGACATAATTTCATCGTCATTTTTATTCGTCAAATTTTACATTTGCATGTGTAAACAAATAAAAATGTCCATTTTTGATAGCAATGTTTTGTTAAATAAAAACACCGTCTTGTTACTTCATGTTTTGTTTATTTAAAGTGACATTTTTATGTTATATTAAAAAGAGAATCAAACCATGTTACCTCATGTTTTGTTAATAAAAAAAATGACATGTCAAATTGAATTTTCATTTTACGTCAATAGGAACTGTTAGAAATAAAGTGTACATGAGAAAATAAACATTTTTGTTATATAATTGTCATGTTAGGCAAAATAAACATTCTTGTTATATAATTGCCATGTTATTATAAAATTTTCATTTTAGTTAGAAAACGTTATATTAACATAGAATTGTCTTTTAAGTTAGATAAGGTTATATTAGCATTAAATTGTCACGTTAGATAAAAGATAACATTTTGTTAGGAAATGTTGCATTAGAAATAAAAATATCATTTTATTTAGAATTATCATTTTTAAATAAAAATATCATGATAGATTGAAGATAACATTTTCTGTTAGAAAATACACATTAAAGTAAAATTAACATTTGCATTGTAAGATGTGACATTAAAGTAAACTTAACATTTTTTTTAATTGAAATATATTATGCTAATCAAAACAACATTTTTATTTGAAATGAATCATGCATATAAAATGACCTTTTGATTTGAAACCTGTTATGAAAATAACATCTTTGTCAAAGTATGATTATAGAGATAAAAATCACAATTTTGTGAAAACATGTTTTATAGAAATTTGTTATATATATAAAAACACATTTTTGGTCGAAACTTGTTTAGTGAATAAAAATCACATTCTTGTCAAAACAAGATTATAGAAATAAAAACAACCATTTTATTTGAAATATGTTTTGTAAATCAAAATAACATTTTTATTAGAAATTTGCAATGATAACATTTTTAGAAATGTGTTGTGAAAAATCATATTTTGATACTAGAAATGTTAACATTAGAAAAATCATATTTTGATACTAGAAATGTTAACATTAGAAAAATCATAGTTTGTTATAAAAAGTTGCATTAGAATAAAATCATGTTTTGTTATAACAAGTTTTCATTAGAATAAAATGAGTTTAACCAAATTTATCACTTTTGGTCAATAAAATGAGTTTAAACAAAATTCTCATTTTTGTTTGCATTAGAAGTTAACAAAACAAAATCATCATATTTCTTTACATTAAAAAGAAGAACTGAAAATGTATCATTTTTTTATACACTAAAAAGAAGAAGTTAAGAATGTATATTTCTTACATTAAAAAGAATGAGTTAAAATGTATATTTTTATATACATTAAAAAGAATGAATTAGTAATGGACATTTTTGTCACATTAAAAAAGTATGAAGTAGAAATACACTTTTGCCATTAAAATGAATGAGGCTAAAAATATACATTTTGGCAAATGAATATGAGTTAAGATTTTTATTGCCATTTGTTCAAAATAAAAAGTATTGAAATGTATGTATGAATGTTGAAATGTGTGGTGGGTTAAATATAATGTTTAGAATACTCAAGTTTGAATATTACACTCCCATTTACAAGTTACCCGACTTGTTTATTTGATTGGGACGATAATTTTCACACATCGCCCAAGTGCACAAATAATTTATTATTTGTTTGATGAATGAAACCCCACACGGGTATTGGGATGATATTGGACGCACACTAATCCCAATATTTTGTTATCTGTCAATCGATGGATTGACAGTCTGTGATGAGCGTTAGTTATTTACTTTAATGCTCACACAGTTATAAATTCCACTTTGGGTGTTATTTGAATGCTTGGTAATTATTTATCATAATTTTTGATTACATACAGTATATGGTTGTTGATTGAGTCATATTCCAATAAAGAATATTTTAGAAAATGTCTTAGAAAAAAAAGAATATTTTAAAAAAAGAATATGTTTTGGAAAAATATATTTTTATTGAATGAATTGGTTATTAACTAAAATAAATCATTAAATTAAGATTTAATGAAGTTTTCAAAATTAGTGAATATTTAACTGAAATTAAATTAAATAAATTGGATTTTGGGTTTGTCGTGAATGGTGTCTTCAATAACACCATTCTTAAACCCAGTTGAGAAATGAATAAATCTTTTAATTAAGATTATTAAAAGTTTTCAATTTATATTTAGTAATTGAAATAAGCGACATTTGTTCTTTAACCCAACTGACAGTGAAAGTATGATTGGAATTTATAAATCTTTTATTAAGATTTAAATGGAAATTTTCCAAAAGTAAAGTTTCCAATTTAATACATTAAATTGGAATTGAATAGGATTCGAATTAATTATAACCGAGATAAGCTTCTGTAAAAGGAGACCGATACTACATATGGAATTTAAGAGGCCTTGTCGTTATTCCATTTATATTATTGGTTGGATACAGAAATTTATAACGGTTATATATTGTTTTGACTTCTGTGAAGATTCCATATTTTATGGAAGTCGATTTTGGGTTTACCATGAACTATGTTTTAAATGACATTAGTTCTTTAACCCAGTTAAAGATAAGATTTATTTCTTAAATTTAAATAATCATTGAATAATGATTTTGATATTTAAACCCAAATTGGGTTTTTAGTAAATCTTTAAAAGAAAGATTTAAGAATTTATTTGAAGAATCTATCTTTGACAGAATAATGTGAATATTTTATTTAAAAGAATATTCTGAATTGGAATGAGGCGTTGGATGTGTTTTTATAGTACTTGATTTTTTTAATTATAAAATACGTGAGTTGTTCGGGAAGACCGGGTTCAACCCATTCCGAATAATTACTACGACGATGAAGAGCCGAAGATGAAGACGGTGGTTGAAGACCGACGATCTTCACATCAAATGGATGTGTTGCTACAGAGACCCTGATGGGAGTAGCTACCTTGAAGGGATTTCAGTGGTGGTCGTCCGGACTATTGTTGATTGTTCGGATTTGGTTTTCGCTCAGACCCAGAGCATAAGCTAGTAAATGGATGCGTGTCTGACATTGGATTTCGTTCCGTGTGAACTAAATCGATTTCTGTTAATGTATGTCTGTTTGGTGGTGGAGGATTTATTCTCTACTTAACACCCTGGTATATATTAATAGTGATTGATTGCATGGCGTGAGTTGTCAATGTGGCATGCCAAGGTGCAAATGATCAAGGCTTTTGTTGAAAAGCAGGACCTTGTGGGATGATCAAAGCATAGCCTATTACGGCACAGCTTTGTGTATATCGTGACTTTGCGAGCCTCACACCCCGGTATGAGTCAAAAACGGGATATGGACCGTAGGGAGTGCGCACGTTTCTTTCTAGCTAGTTGTAGTGTCAGTGCTTTAACACGGCCTGACATTTTACTTATGTGGATGATGGATTTTGAGGCGCCTCAGATTTTTATAGGCCGATAGTGGTCATATTATAGGTTCAATGGAACCGGGAAACGTGTGTTCAGGCATAACCAATCCACTGCCGATAGGCGGGGACCAGCCCTACCGCATCCTAGGGTTCACTGCGGGGAGGCATTTGCTAGAGTGTCTCGAATCGGAGAGGAGTCTGCCCCTAGCCTCGACTCATGATGGAAATCCAATTTCCAATACAACCTTGCAGTTTTGATTGTAGAACTAGTATGGCGACATAGTAGGATGGGGTACTATGCCGTCTATGATTAATACATTATGATTGAAATTGATTTTGAAATATATATACCCATAGATATGCACACTAATATTAACTCCGTTTTATCGTATCAAGCATTTTTGACCGTTATAAGGTAAAACCCTATCCTCCGGTTTGCGTTGCATTGTGTGATGGGACTTGAGTAATGGTTTCATTTTTCTGAAAAGCATTGCGTTGTTTAACGATTTACTTTAAGTTTATGCACTGGCAATCCAGTGGAGTAAACCCGTTCCGCGTTAGCGGCGTGGTCCTGTGATTAGCCTTATTATTAGATAGTTAAGTTAAGATTTCTCATACCAGTCCCATGACTGACCTGTAGTTTGTTTCACTGGCAAACTCGGGTGCCCTTATTTTCCACACGGGCAGTCGAGTAGCTTTTTGCAGATATATTTACAGGATCCTGGCTTACAACTGAAGCGGTATTCGGAAAGCTCTGTATCCGTGTATTCCTTCCAGTTGTATATTTGTATTATTTTTTCGCTGCTATTTAAATGTAATTTAAAACTATGATATTATTGTATTTCCAATGTATATTATAAGTTCATACTCAGTTATATTCTTGTACTCTGGGGTAATTGTTGTTATCAGCAATAAAATGTTCTTCAGTTTGTGTTCTGATGTGTGTTGTTCTCAAAGAAATCCAGGCTTTCCTTTACTGGGAAGTTTGGGTCGTTTCAGTTGGTATCAGAGCATTGGTTTACAGAGCTCGAGAACAAGACATATTAGAACCAGACGAAAGAATTCATCAGAGATTGGATTAGTAATATCCAATGAGAATAATTCGTTAGAGATGGGATCAGTAGTATCCTAGAACGAGTGTGAAGAGTATTATTTTCTTTAAAAATAAAAATGAAAATAAATTTAGTTTTGAAAATTTTATCTTAAAATACATATTTGAATATATTATTATATTTTAATGTGGACAATCGAGTATATAAAGATTTCGAATATACGAGTAATTAACGGATATTCGAAGTTTTAATATACTGGATAGATATGGAATCACACTCTAGTCGCCCGGAGATAATTCTAGTGATAGGTCGACCATTACCAGTATTTATGTTCGCGTATCGAAAGTGGGATTTCTATATATTTCCATTGACTGGTATGAGAAGAAAAACTTAGTTAGGACACACTGCTGTGATTTGCATTAGAAATATGATTTTTCACTATATATAAAAGTTATACATATTTGAAAAGTTAATCACCTAATTGATTGCTGGTTGTGATGTTTGATAATTATTTTCACTAATTAAAATATTAGAATGATAATTAATTGAAACCAGTAAATAAAATTTTGTTGAGTTGGTTAATTAAACAACTTTTAGCTTCGTTCCTTTTCGAGGATGAAAAGATTTTAAGTGGGGGCGATTGTAACGACCCAGAATTTTGGGGCCAATTTAAAATTTTTATTTTAGAAATTTTAATGGATTTTAATGTTTAGTATAATTTATTTTAGATAATAACAACTAAAAAATTATTTTAAAACGAATAAATTTAATTTAAATATAAAAGGAGTTTAAAACAGCGCTGCAGTTTGAGAATTTGATTTTAAACTTTGACTGAATGTACCGGATTCAAAATAAATCAGAATTGAGCGAAACAAGAAATATTTAAATCTGTTTAATCATAGCTTTCTAACGAATCTGAAAAACTGAAATTTCACTTTATAATTTGAAAGTTATGGCCAGTTTAAAATTTAGAAAAGTCGCTATAGAACTTATATATTTTTTAATTTAATATAATTGGCCTTAAAAATAGTCATTTTACAAACGACCTCGGTTTTCGATGAGACCACTTTTGTTGGAACCGGATTGTCAAATTATTGTTAAGTTTAATTTTCTAGAATTTTTCGAGTTAATATGTGAGCGTGGAAAAGGAAAACGTGTTTTGACTGTTTCAGTCAAATTTAATCGACCAGAAAATAGCCATTTTTCAAACAGTCTCAGAATTCGATGAAATTAGTCTTGTTAGAACCGTATCGTTAAAACATGACTAGAAATAAAATTTTTGGATTTTTCTAAGTCCGTATTTGGCCCTAGTGAATTTAATTGCACGATAGAATTTATTTAATAAAGGATTTAAATATTAATTTAAATAAAACAGGCCACAGACTTTCGTTTGGGCTCACGAGACATAGCCCATTGGGTTCAGAACGGGGGTTATTAGCTAGGGACGTCTGTCGTTGGACCTGAATTGGAGTTAGTAGTCTAACGGGCTTTATTTTATAAATTAATGAATTAAAATATTATAATATTATATAAATACACTGTTTTAATCAAAGCCTAGCCCCTAAGTACACAGCCGCCTCCTTACACGTTCAATGGACGATATACCTCCATCGTTCTCCACCGTTTTCTCAAAATCCAAACAATATTTTCAAAGATATTCCACTGCAAATTCAAAGACCTCGGTGTGTTCTATAAATTGATCGGCTATGATCAATTCTTATGCGGTATTCTGCTCGAATTTGGCTCGTGAACTGGGTACGTTCGAGGGCATTTTGACGGCTGATGGGACAACCGAACTCGAAGCGGCCGCTACTGATGGTGGCTCCTCTGTAGGCGATCAGCGTGGCGCAAGCCGATGGGGTTCCGGTTGATCAGGATGGAGGTGCGATAGGGAGGAAGGAAATGAAGCGATGGATTTTCGGTTAGAGCAGAAGAACGATGAGAGAAGAGGGAACATGCGGCCCAGGTCTGATCTGAACGATGGATTAGGGGGAATAGGGTAATTAGTTTAGATATATTTTAATTAATTAATTATTTAATTATCAAATGGAAAAAACGATCATAACTTTTCCATTCGGAATCAGAATTTAACGAAACGAGTTGCGTTGCGATCGTATTGAAGAACACTACAGCACAGAACTGACTAGGACTGCAACAGAGCAAATCAAGATTCAATGAAAATTCAGATCTGAATAGCAATGTGAGATTTCTATTTTTAATATTTATAAAAATTTAATTATTTATTTGCTGTTGGAAATCGATGTATGTATGTAATGATATTAGATCTGTGATGTTGTGATAGAAATTTCTTGTTTGTTGTTGGTGTTGGTGTTGATTGCGACGTTCATACTGATAGATCCAACAGTATTGACTCGTTTTTAAAATAAAGATACCATCTTTATTTTATGCATGAACATGAAACATATTTTAAGCGTCATTATAGTTTCAACTAAAGAGACGAGTTTCTAAATGACATTTCTATTGTCATAAAAGATTGAAATAAAAAGTTATCAAAACAAAAAGTTCATTTTTGTTGTATAAAAGTTTATCAAAATGAAAAGATCATTTTCATTGTATGAAATGTAAACATCATAGAATTATTCTTTGTATGAAATGTTAACATAATTTATCGTCATTTAGTTGAAATAAAAAGAGACATAATTTCATCGTCATTTTTATTCGTCAAATTTTACATTTGCATGTGTAAACAAATAAAAATGTCCATTTTTGATAGCAATGTTTTGTTAAATAAAAACCCCGTCTTGTTACTTCATGTTTTGTTTATTTAAAGAGACATTTTTATGTTAGACTAAAAAGAGAATCAAACCATGTTACCTCATGTTTTGTTAATAAAAAAAATGACATGTTAAATTGAATTTTCATTTTACGTCAATAGGAACTATTAGAAATAAAGTGTACATGAAAAAATAAACATTTTTGTTATATAATTGTCATGTTAGGCAAAATAAACATTCTTGTTATATAATTGCCATGTTATTATAAAATTTTCATTTTAGTTAGAAAACGTTATATTAACAAAGAATTGTCTTTTAAGTTAGATAAGGTTATATTAGCATTAAATTGTCATGTTAGATAAAAGATAACATTTTGTTAGGAAATGTTGCATTAGAAATAAAAATATCATTTTATTTAGAATTATCATTTTTAAATAAAAATATCATGATAGAATGAAGATAACATTTTCTATTAAAAAATACGCATTAAAGTAAAATTAACATTTGCATTGTAAGATGTGACATTAAAGTAAACTTAACATTTTTTTTAATTGAAATATATTATGCTAATCAAAACAACATTTTTATTTGAAATGAATTATGCATATAAAATGACCTTTTGATTTGAAACCTGTTATGAAAATAACATCTTTGTCAAAGTATGATTATAGAGATAAAAATCACAATTTTGTGAAAACATGTTTTATAGAAATTTGTTATATATATAAAAACACATTTTTGGTCGAAACTTGTTTAGTGAATAAAAATCACATTCTTGTCAAAATAAGATTATAGAAATAAAAACAACCTTTTTATTTGAAATATGTTTTGTAAATCAAAATAACATTTTTATTAGAAATTTGCAATGATAACATTTTTAGAAATGTGTTGTGAAAAATCATATTTTGATACTAGAAATGTTAACATTAGAAAAATCATATTTTGATACTAGAAATGTTAACATTAGAAAAATCATAGTTTGTTATAAAAAGTTGCATTAGAATAAAATCATGTTTTGTTATAAAAAGTTTTCATTAGAATAAAATGAGTTTAACCAAATTTATCACTTTTGGTCAATAAAATGAGTTTAAACAAAATTCTCATTTTTGTTTGTATTAGAAATTAATAAACAAAATCAACATATTTGTTTACATTAAAAAGAAGAACTGAAAATGTATCCTTTTTTTTATACACTAAAAAGAAGAAGTTAAGAATGTATATTTCTTACATTAAAAAGAATGAGTTAAAATGTATATTTTTATATACATTAAAAAGAATGAATTAGTAATGGACATTTTTGTCACATTAAAAAAGTATGAAGTAGAAATACACTTTTGCCATTAAAATGAATGAGGCTAAAAATATACATTTTGGCAAATGAATATGAGTTAAGATATTTATTACCATTTGTTCAAAATAAAAAGTATTGAAATGTATGTATGAATGTTGAAATGTGTGGTGGGTTAAATATAATGTTTAGTATACTCAAGTTTGAATTTTACACTCCCATTTACAAGTTACCCGACTTGTTTATGTGATTGGGACGATAATTTTCACACATCGCCCAAGTGCACAAATAATTTATTATTTGTTTACTGAATGAAACCCCACATGCGTATTAGGATGATATTGGACGCACACTAATCCCAATATTTAGTTATCTGTCAATCGATGGATTGACAGTCTGTGATGAGCGTTAGTTATTTACTTTAATGCTCACACAGTTATAAATTCCACTTTGGGTGGTATTTGAATGCTTGGTAATTATTTATCATGATTGTTGATTGCATACAGTATATGGTTGTTGATTGAGTCACATTCCAATAAAGAATGTTTTAGAAAATGTCTTAGAAAAAAAAAGAATATTTAAAAAAAAGAATATATTTTGGAAAAATATATTTTTATTGAATGAATTGGTTATTAACTAAAATAAATCATTAAATTAAGATTTACTGAAGTTTTCAAAATTAGTGAATATTTAACTGAAATTAAATTAAATAAATTGGATTTTGGGTTTGTCGTGAATGGTGTCTTCAATAACACCTTTCTTAAACCCAGTTGAGAAATGAATAAATCTTTTAATTAAGATTATTAAAAGTTTTCAATTTATATTTAGTAATTGAAATAAGATGAAATGTGAGTCGGGTTTATTGTGAACTGTGTTTCTAAGCGACATTTGTTCTTTAACCCAACTGACAGTGAAAGTATGATTGGAATTTATAAATCTTTTATTAAGATTTAAATGGAAATTTTCCAAAAGTAAAGTTTTCCAATTTAATACATTAAATTGGAATTGAATAGGATTCGAATTAATTATAACCGAGATAAGCTTCTGTAAAAGGAGACCGATACTACATATGGAATTTAAGAGGCCTTGCCGTTATTCCATTTATATTATTGTTTGGATACAGAAATTTATAACGGTTATATATTGTTTTGATTCCTGTGAAGATTCCATATTTTATGGAAGTCGATTTCGGGTTTACCGTGAGCTATGTTTTAAATGACATTAGTTCTTTAACCCAGTTAAAGATAAGATTTATTTCTTAAATTTAAATAATCATTGAATAATGATTTTGATATTTAAACCCAAATTGGGTTTTTAGTAAATCTTTAAAAGAAAGATTTAAGAATTTATTTGAAGAATCTATCTTTGACAGAATAATGTGAATATTTTATTTAAAAGAATATTCTGAATTGGAATGAGGCGTTGGATGTGCTTTTATAGTACTTGATTTTTTTAATTATAAAATACGTGAGTTATTCGGGAAGACCGAGTTCAACCCATTACGAATAATTACTACGACGATGAAGAGCCGAAGATGAAGACGGTGGTTGAAGACCGACGATCTTCACATCAAATGGATGTGTTGCTACAGAGACCCTGATGGGAGTAGCTACCTTGAAGGGATTTCAGTGGTGGCCGTCCGGACTATTGTTGATTGTTCGGATTTGGTTTTCGCTCAGACCCAGAGCATAAGCTAGTAAATGGATGCGTGTCTGACATTGGATTTCGTTCCGTGTGAATTAAATCGATTTCTGTTAATGTATGTCTGTTTGGTGGTGGAGGATTTATTCTCTACTTAACACCCTGGTATATATTAATAGTGATTGATCGCATGGCGTGAGTTTTCAATGCGGCACGCCAAGGTGCAAATGATCAAGGCTTTTGTTGAAAAGCAGGGCCTTGTGGGATGATCAAAGCATAGCCTATTACGACATAGCTTTGTGTATATCGTGACTTCGCGAGCCTCACACCCCGGCATGAGTCAAAAACGGGATATGGACCGTAGGGAGTGCACACGTTTCTTTCTAGCTAGTGGTAGTGTCAATGCTTTAACACGGCCTGACATTTTACTTATATGGATGATGGATTTTGAGGTGCCTCGGATTTTTATAGGCCGATAGTTGTCATATTATAGGTTCAAAGGAACCGAGAAACGTGTGTTCAGGCATAACCAATCGACTGCCGATAGGCGGGGACCGGCCCTACCGCATCCAAGGGTTCACTGCGGGGGATCCTGAGGCATTTGATAGAGTGTCTCGAATTGGAGAGGAGTTTGCCCCTAGCCTCGACTCCTGATGGAAATCCAATTTCCAATACGACCTTGCGGTTTTGATTGTAGAACTAGTATGGCGACATAGTAGGATGGGGTACTATGCCGTCTATGATTAATACATTATGATTGAAATTGATTTTGAAATATATATACCCATAGATATACACACTAATATTAACTCCGTTTTATCGTATCAAGCATTTTTGACCGTTATAAGGTAAAACCTTATCCTCCGGTTTGCGTTGCATTGTGTGATGGGACTTGGGTCTTATAATGGTTTCATTTTTCTGAAAAGCATTGCGTTGTTTAACGATTTACTTTAAGTTTATGCACTGGCAATCCAATGGAGTAAACCCATTCCGCGTTAGCGGCGTGGTCCTGTGATTTGCCTTATTATTAGATAGTTAAGTTAAGATTTCTCATACCAGTCCCATGACTGACCTGTAGTTTGTTTCACTGGCAAACTCGGGTGCCCTTATTTTCCACACGGGCAGTCGAGTAGCTTTTTGCAGATATATTTACAGGATCCTGGCTTACAGCTGAAGCGGTATTCGGAAAGCTCTGTATCCGTGTATTCCTTCCAGTTGTATATTTGTGTAATTACCCGGAAAATCTGGGCCAGTTTAAAATTTTTATTTTGGCAATTCTAGCGAATTTTGATTATTTAAAACGAATTATTTTAAATAATATCGACGAAAAATTTATTATGAATAGAATTAGAACGTATATATTATATACGCCGTCGTTAGAATATAAATATTTATATATAATTATAAATAGAATTGAAAATGGCGCGGTAGTTCGATAATTCGATTTCAAACTTCAATTGAATGTACCGGGTGCAAAATAATCCGGATTTTAGTGAAACCAAAAATAATGGGATCTAACTGATAATATCTTTCCAGCGAATCCGAATAATCAAATTTTCATAGCGGGGATCAAAAGATATGTCCAGTTGAAAATTCTGAATAGTCGCTATGGAATTCAGGCCCTTAAAAATGGACATTTTGCAAACGACCTCGGATTTCGACGAAACCAGTTTTGCTGGGTCCGTGATGTCAAATTATTGCTAGGTTTTAAATTTCATAATTTTTCGAATCAATATGTGAGCGTGTCGAAGGAAAACGCGTTTGACCAGTTTCAGTTGATTTTAATCGACTGGAAAATGGCCATTTTTCAAACGGTCTCAGAATTCGACGAAACTAGTTTTGTTAGGACCGTATCGTCAATACGAAGCTAGAAAATATTTTTCGGGAATTTTTCGTGTTCGTATGTGGCCCCGGTAATTTGAAAGGTACGTTTAAAATTCAATATAAAGATTTAAATGTAAATTCAACGGAAACTGATTCAAACGATCGAATCAACCTACGAAACATATCCCATTGTGTTCGGAATGGGGGTAAAACGCTATGGACCACAGGCGGTGGGCCTCGTTTCGAGGTCGTATGAAAAAGTCAACTTTAGGTTGAATTAAATAATTAAATAAAATAAAAAATTCCTTTCTCCCCCTTATTTCCCTCTGCCCCCCCCTGATTTCATTCGATACAGAAAAAAAAAAGAGAAAAAAAAAATGGAGGGCGCGATGGCCGCCGCCGCGCCAAGCGCAGCCCCCTTCCTCCACTTCCTCTCCGTCCCCTTCCTCTTCCCCCCCCCCTTCGTTCTTCGAGCCCCACACTTCCCAAAACCACCGCAGACCCCACGACCTAGCCCCGAGCCGCCGCCGCACCTAGCGCACCACCCCCCCCTTCGTTGTTGGCCAACCTCCAGCCTCGCGCGAGCATGAGGACCATCGGCCCTCTCTCGAAACCGAGCCCCCTACAACGCCTGAAGTAGCCGCACCCCCCCCCCCAATTCCGTGCCTCCTTCACCTCGACCCCTCCCCCCTCCTGCGAACTTGACTGTAAGTTTTTACGTTTATTTTATTTAGTTGCTTATTTAAAATAATTAGTTTAAATTAATGAAAATCAGTTTTTAAAATATAAGGCCATTGAAAATTTTCAGTTTTAGAAAAATAAAACCATTGTGGGAAAGTTTGAATTTTTATAAACGAGAAGTTGTATTTTTAACAAATAAAAAGTTTGATTTTTTTTAATATAGGAAGAGACTGTAAAGATAGGATTTTTTAAAGTATTAAAAATATGATTTTTATATTTTTAAAGTATTAAAAATATAGTCTTTACTATATAGGTGATGTCAAAATATGATTTTTGTTTATGTAAAGAGTTAAAAATATAATTTTTACATGATCGGGATATTAAAAATGTCATCTTTATATGTGTAGAAAAATAAAAATGAGATTTTTATAAAGATGAAATCTTTAAATTTGAAAAAGCGAAGTCCATGTTTTTATAAAGGCGAAATCTTTATTTTAGAAAAGGCGAAATCTTTATATGGAAAATAGCGTGATAAAAATATAATTTTTATCTATACAACATAGTAGTATAAAAATATGATTTTTATATGCTGAACTTCGAATTAAAAATATAATCTTTATATATTGAATAGCGAAGTCAAAATATGATTTTTATATGTTGAACTTCGAAATAAAAATAGAATTTTTATATATTGAACTTCGAAATAAAAATATGATTTTTATATATTGAATAGCGAAGTAAAAATTCGATTTTTACATATGTAGAGAATACGGGCGAAAGCGACAAAAAGGCGAGTTGGCGAAGATTTCCTGCATTGGAAGTGCCGTGGAGCTAGGATAGCTATATGTGAGAATTTCTCACTCTTCAATTTCTTTTCTAGTTATATATATATATATATATATACTAGGATGCAGACGGTGCTTAGTAGCACCCGACACAATCGTCCACAGACCATGGACTTGTTTGTTTGGTTGCATAGATTAGTTAGATGATTTGATTTGAAATTAAATTGTTTGGTGAAATGAATGGATTGATTGACGTGTGAATGGCGTGGGCCTTCACTAGACCGGGGATAAGGCTAGGCCTTGTCCCGTTTCTAGTATCGTGCTGTTATGCCGCCGAAAGTTTCTAAAATATATTAGAAAAATAAAAATATCATTTTATTTAAGGAATGAACTGAATAAAATTCATATGTTGAAATAAAATGTTTTTATCGTTGAAAATATAATTTTTAACGTGGAAGTGAATAAAATAAAATACTCATTTACAAACCGGACGGTTTGTTTATGTACACCTATTTGAAGGACATTGATTGGGTCGATAAATTTTACACATCGTCCAACTGCACAACTAAATCTGTGTTTGATTGTTTGAAACCCCACACGGGTGTTAGGATGAAATTTGAAGTCCACTCATCCTGATTGATTAAATATGTCGATCGATTGATTGACAGGCTGTTATAAGCGTGGAATATCTATATTTGATGCTTATACAGTGTAGTGCACTTTGGTTGATGGTTGATTATTTTCAATGCTATTATATACATATGTTGTATGAAAATCCATATAATTAATTTTATATGGTAATTGATTGTGCCTCATTCCAATTTGAAAAACAAAGAATAATATAAAATAAAGGTTCATGTGTTGACAGTTTCATCCATTGAGATTGGTCATGTGTTGAACGAAATATTTTAGTAATAAAATTTACATCTTTATCAATATAAAATAAAGGTTCATGTGTTGACAGTTTCATCCATTGAGATTGGTCATGTGTTGAACGAAATATTTTAGTAATAAAATTTACATCTTTATCAATATAAAATAAAGGTTCATGTGTTGACAGTTTCATCCATTGAGACTGGTCATGTGTTGAACGAAATATTTTAGTAATAAAATTTACATCTTTATCAATATA
Organism: Allium sativum; assembly: GCA_030737875.1. Taxonomy (NCBI): domain Eukaryota; kingdom Viridiplantae; phylum Streptophyta; class Magnoliopsida; order Asparagales; family Amaryllidaceae; genus Allium; species Allium sativum. The sequence goes on along the minus strand of CM060912.1, from coordinate 493,319,880 downwards.
AAATAAAGGTTCATGTGTTGACAGTACTCATCTATTGAGGTTGGTCATGTGTTGAACGAAATATTTTGAAAATAACAACTATTTTGAAAAAGAAATATCTGAAATAGAATATTTGAAAATAGAAATTTATGAAGCCGTGTTGATTAGTTTGACGCCATTTTGACGTGAACGATATTTATATCGATTTTATTCATTTAGAAATGAATTGAAAACGATTTCGAAATGAATTGTATTGAAAACGAATTCAAATTGAATTGAAAATGAATTGAAAACGATTTCGAAAGGAATTGAATTGAAAACGAATTCAAATTGAATTGAAAATGAATTGAAATCGAAAGGAATTGAATTGAAAATGAATTCAAATTGAATTGAAAATGAATTGAAAACGATTTCGAAAGGAATTGAATTGAAAACGAATTCAAATTGAATTGAAAATGAATTGAAAACGATTTCGAAATGAATTGAATTGAAAACGAATTCAAATTGAATTGAAAACGAATTGAAAACGATTTCGAAATGAATTGAATTGAAAACGAATTCAAATTGAATTGAAAATGAATTGAAAACAATTTCGAAAGGAATTGAATTGAAAACGATTTCGAAATGAAATGAATTGAAAACGATTTCGAAAAGAATTGAATTGAAAACGAATTCAAATTGAATTGAAAGCAAATTGAAATGAATTCAAATTGAATTGAAATTTGAATTGAATAGAAATGAATTTTAAAACGAATTTATAAAGAAGGATTCAATTTTGATTTGAATTGAAATGGAAGTTGAAATTGCTTTTGAAACGAATTTTAAAACTATTTATATAATTCGTTTTAAATAGAAATCGATGAAATATATATTATATATATTATATATATAATATAATGGCCTGAATAGAACGCGCCGCGCCGCGGCAGTTCGTGAATTTCGACCATTTATTTCAAACGGACATTACGGGAGATCCGACCGTCGGATTCTCCTAAAACCGGAACCGTTGGGTTCGTATCGAAAAGAGCTTTCTAACGAATATTAGAAATTTGAAATCTAATGGTTGGATTTGGAGATACGTCCAAATCAAATTCGAAAAAGGTCGCTGTAAGTGCAGTTCGATGGCCATTGATGGAAATCAACTGTACAGGCCTTGATAAAATTATTAAAAATAGTAATAATTTGTGTAAAATCATAAGAAATGATTTAGAAAGAATTGGGATGAAAAACTCCATATTTGAAAAGATAAAAATAGATTTTTATCGAAATGAACTAGTTTTGAACTAGAATTATAATTCTATTTATTTTTAAATAAATAAATTGAATTTAAAAAGGGTTTTAAAAATAACCAGAATATCCAATGATTGCATTGGAGTGGATTTGAATCGAAATTGTCTTCGGGATATTTCGATGTTGGAATTCGTGATTATACAGGTTTTGTTATGGAAATTTGAAAGATATATATTTATATCGTTATTTCCAATACGAGATTTGTTAGTCGTAGAATTTGATATTGAATATAAGCCGATATATTTTCTATTCAGAGCCTTGTATTGAATATCGAATGTGATTTGGGTTTGTCGTGAATGGTGTCTTCACTAACACTGTTCTTGAACCCAGTTGAGAAAAGATTAAATCTTTTTAATTAGATTTAATGAAGTGTACCAATTAAACAATATTTAATTGGAATTGAATTGGTATTGATTTTTGGGTTTATCGTGGACAGTGTTTTTAAATAACACTCGTTCTTTAACCCGATAATTAATGAAGGTGATTTTGGGTTTATTGTGAACTGTGTTTTTAAATGACACGGATTCTTTAACCCAGTCACAGATTAAAACTAAGTGGAGTTTTAATGAATCTTTAATTAGATTGAAATAATCGAAATGGAGTATCACCAGTTTTGCTCCAGGCGATAGTTAAATCTTTAATTAGATTTGAACGTGAAATGGTAATTGAATTTACCGATAACACCGTGGTGTTAGATATGAAGTATAACCAGTTTTACTTCATGGGATGAATAGGTTGGGATTGGGAAATTAAAACAAATGATTACTTCGGTAAGGTTCGTTAATCCCGACTAGTTTGAATTGATATTCAAAAATAGATTATAGAATAAATTCAAGAAATTTATCTTGGATAAAATTAATGGGAACCTTTCCCTATGAATGTCAAATTTAGAAATTGACTATCGGTTAGCCAAACAGAATGGTTTTCTGGATATTGATCTGATGTTGGTTTCGGCCTTCGGGGTTAATATTTGGGGAATTATTCTCTTGATTAATTTACGGTTAGTGACTAATGAATTGGAATGAGGCGTATGTTGTGTTTGTGTAACACTTATTTAAAATATACGCGAGTTATTCGGAAAGACCGGGTTTATCCCATTCTGAATAACTGATACGACGATAAGTCGAAGATGAAGACGATGGTCGAAGACCGGAGGTCTTCACGTCGTTTGGGTGATAACTGATGATCTTGATTGGGCTGTACACCCAAGAAGATGGAAACAGTTGGTGATCGTCCAGACGTACTTGGAGATCGATGGATATGCGGGGTACTAGGTGCCTCCGGTTTCGTTCAGACCCAGAACAGACTTGTAAATGGACTGTGTGTCTGACATTGGATTTTAGTCTGTGTGATTGATCTCTATTAAATATATATCTGTTTGGCGGCGGAGAATTTATTCTCTTGCTTAACGCCCTTCTCTGAGACGTACGAGCTCAGGGGTTATATATTGATGGATATCAAACGCATGGAGTGAATTGCCTGTGTGGCATGCCTAAGTGGCAATTGATCGAGGCTTCTGTTGAAAAGCAAAGTCTTGTGGTGATGATCAAAGCACGGCCTTTGTGGCGTAGCTTTGTGTAACGTTTGCTTCGCGAGTTTCACACCCGGTATGAACCAAAAACGGGAGGGGACATCAGGGAGGACTTGCGTTTCTTTCTAGCTAGAAGTGGCGTCAGTGGTTTTACACGCCCTGACGAGTTTGACTTATGTGGTTGTTGCTGTTGCGAGGCGCCTCGGATTGATCGGTCATTCTCGAACCGATGGAGTCATTTAGTTGGCTCATTTACGCCCCAAAGGGCGTAGTAACGTATTGTTCAGGCACTATAATCCACATCGGTGGACCGGCCCTGACGATCCAAAGGGCAGTTGCGGCTGCTCCGGAGACATGGGCTAGACTGTCTCGAATCGGTTGAGGACTATCTTTTGCCTCGGTTCATAGACGGAAATCCAATTTCCAAATACGTGACTTTGCGGTTTTATTTGTAAGCCTATATATGGTGACATAGTGGCATGGGACGCTCATGTCGCCTATGATTGATACTTATGATTTGAAGTTGTTTTATACACTATGCACTTATAATAGTATCAAACGATTTGTTTTAACCGTATCAAGCATTCTTTGGCTGTTATAAGGGAAAACCCTATCCTCGGCTGCGTTGCATTGTGTGATGGGACCTGGGTCTTATAACAGCTTCATTTTTCTTTATTTAGCATTGCACTGTTTGTTTTATGCACTGGTATTCTTGGGAGGAAACCCGTTCCGTGTTATACGGCGTGGTCCCTTGATTTACCTAATGATTTAAAATAAAGATTAATAACTGTTTTAGTTCTCACACCAGTCACATGACTGACCTGGAGTTTATTGTTTTAACCTAAACTCTGGGTGCCCCTATTTTGACACGGGCAGCTAGTAGTTTTTGGTTCTGCAGATTTATATTCACAGGATCCTGGTTTACAGCTGGAACGATATCCGGAAAGCTTTGTATCCGTATATCTCTTCTAGTTGTGTATTGTATTATTTTCCGCTGCGATGTATTTAAATGTAATTTAAATCTCTGATATTTCTGTGTAATATTCTTTTATACTCTGCATATTCTTGTAATCTGATGCATTGTTGTAATATGCAATGAAACGTTCTTCTATATGCGTTCTGATTTGTCGTGTTCTCAAACGATAGGGCGTTTCGAACGGTCTAGATCGGTTTAACGACTGGTTCGGACCGAGCGAAAATCCTTGCCGTCACAGTTGGTATAAGAGCTTTGGTTTACAAAGCTCAGAGAATAAGGCACATTAGAACCATACGAAAGAATTCATTAGATATTGGATTAGTAAAATCCAATGGGAATGACTCGTTAGAGATGGGATCAGTAGTATCCTAGGACGAGTGTGAAGAGTATATTTTTGAAAGTGAAAACAAATTTTTGTTTTGAAAATTTAAATCAATTATTCGTATTTGATTATCTATTTATATTGATGTGGACAATCCAGTATATATAGATTTTGCGTATACGTCTGATCCGCGTGTATTCGAAATTTTAATATACTGGATAGATATAGAATTACACTCTAATCGCCCGGAGATGATTTTGATGATGGAGCTCCATCATTAGAATTTATGTTCGAGTGACGAAAGTGGGCTTTCTATATATTTCCTATTGACTGGTGTGAGAACCAAAATTTGATAGGGCCTATGGTTGTGAATTGGCATCAAAAACCTGATTTTTGACTATGTATCAAAATTATGAATTTGAAACTCTAGTTCACTAATAGATTGATGTTTGTGTTGCTTGTTTAGTTGTTTGATAAATTTTGAACCATTTAGCCTAATTGAATCAAATATTGAATTGTATTGAAATTGGTCGCATTTGCTTGCATATACATGTATATCATTGAACAGGTCATAGCAAGGAGGCTAGAGCAGAGAATAAATTTTGTTTGCCCGACAAATAGGTACATGTTTACTACATAATTTCCTGTTTTGTTTGGGTGATGATGATTTTGTGAGCCTATTGGCTAGCCGCTTGGCTTTTTCTTTTTCTTTTTGAGATCTGAAGGACCGGGGAAGCTATTTGAAATTCCCCGATGCTCCCGGTGCAGGGGAGGTTATGGCGAAATTTTTCGAAAATTTAGGGTGTTAGCCAAATTTTTGAAGTTTTGAAAATTCTCAGAAACTAAAGAGTTGGAGGATGGAAGCCAGATCGAACGTAGAGTTGATTAATCAAACCACTTTCGACTTTGTTCCTTTTCGGGGACGAAAAGTTTTAAGTGGGGGAGATTGTAATAACCCGGAAAATCTGGGCCAGTTTAAAATTTTTATTTTGGCAATTCTAGCGAATTTTGATTATTTAAAATGAATTATTTTAAATAGTATTGACGAAAAATTTATTATGAATAGAATTAGAATGTATATATTATATACGCCGTCGTTAGAATATAAATATTTATATATAATTATAAATAGAATTGAAAATGGCGCGGTAGTTCGATAATTCGATTTCAAACTTCAATTGAATGTACCGGGTGCAAAATAATCCGGATTTTAGTGAAACCAAAAATAATGGGATCTAATTGATAATATCTTTCCAGCGAATCCGAATAATCAAATTTTCATAGCGGGGATCAAAAGATATGTCCAGTTGAAAATTCTGAATAGTCGCTATGGAATTCAGGCCCTTAAAAATGGACATTTTGCAAACGACCTCGGATTTCGACGAAACCAGTTTTGCTGGGTCCGTGATGTCAAATTATTGCTAGGTTTTAAATTTCATAATTTTTCGAATCAATATGTGAGCGTGGCGAAGGAAAACGCGTTTGACCAGTTTCAGTTGATTTTAATCGACTGGAAAGTGGCCATTTTTCAAACGGTCTCAGAATTCGACGAAACTAGTTTTGTTAGGACCGTATCGTCAATACGAAGCTAGAAAATATTTTTCGGGAATTTTTCGTGTTCGTATGTGGCCCCGGTAATTTGAAAGGTACGTTTAAAATTCAATATAAAGATTTAAATGTAAATTCAACGGAAACTGATTCAAACGATCGAATCAACCTACGAAACATATCCCATTGTGTTCGGAATGGGGGTAAAATGCTATGGACCACAGGCGGTGGGCCTCGTTTCGAGGTCGTATGAAAAAGTCAACTTTAGGTTGAATTAAATAATTAAATAAAATAAAAAATTCCTTTCTCCCCCTTATTTCCCTCTGCCCCCCCCCCCCGATTTCATTCGATACAGAAAAAAAAGAGAAAAAAAAAGAAAATGGAGGGCGCGATGGCCGCCGCCCAGCCTCCTGGCGCCGCCGCGCCAAGCGCAGCCCCCTTCCTCCACTTCCTCTCCGTCCCCTTCCTCTTCCCCCCCCCTTCGTTCTTCGAGCCCCACACTTCCCAAAACCACCGCAGACCCCACGACCTAGCCCAGAGCCGCCGCCGCACCTAGCGCACCACCCCCCTTCGTCGCTGGCCAACCTCCAGCCTCGCGCGAGCATGAGGACCATCAGCCCTCTCTCGAAACCGAGCCCCCCACAACGCCTGAAGTAGCCGCACCCACCCCCCCCCCCCCCCAATTCCGTGCCTCCTTCACCTCGACCCCTCCCCCCTCCTGCGAACTTGACTGTAAGTTTTTATGTTTATTTTATTTAGTTGCTTATTTAAAATAATTAGTTTAAATTAATGAAAATCAGTTTTTAAAATATAAGGCCATTGAAAATTTTCAGTTTTATAAAAATAAAACCATTGTGGGAAAGTTTGAATTTTTATAAACGAGAAGTTGTATTTTTAACAAATAAAAAGTTTGATTTTTTTTAATATAGGAAGAGACTGTAAAGATAGGATTTTTTAAAGTATTAAAAATATGATTTTTATATTTTTAAAGTATTAAAAATATAGTCTTTACTATATAGGTGATGTCAAAATATGATTTTTGTTTATGTAAAGAGTTAAAAATATAATTTTTACATGATCGGGATATTAAAAATGTCATCTTTATATGTGTAGAAAAATAAAAATAGGATTTTTATAAAGATGAAATCTTTAAATTTGAAAAAGCGAAGTCCATGTTTTTATAAAGGCGAAATCTTTATTTTAGAAAAGGTGAAATCTTTATATGGAAAATAGCGTGATAAAAATATAATTTTTATCTATACAACATAGTAGTATAAAAATATGATTTTTATATGCTGAACTTCGAATTAAAAATATAATCTTTATATATTGAATAGCGAAGTCAAAATATGATTTTTATATGTTGAACTTCGAAATAAAAATAGAATTTTTATATATTGAACTTCGAAATAAAAATATGATTTTTATATATTGAATAGCGAAGTAAAAATTCGATTTTTACATATGTAGAGAATACGGGCGAAAGCGACAAAAAGGCGAGTTGGCGAAGATTTCCTGCATTGGAAGTGCCGTGGAGCTAGGATAGCTATATGTGAGAATTTCTCACTCTTCAATTTCTTTTCTAGTTATATATATATATATATATATATATATATACTAGGATGCAGACGGTGCTTTGTAGCACCCGACACAATCGTCCACAGACCATGGACTTGTTTGTTTGGTTGCATAGATTAGTTAGATGATTTGATTTGAAATTAAATTGTTTGGTGAAATGAATGGATTGATTGATGTGTGAATGGCGTGGGCCTTCACTAGACCGGGGATAAGGCTAGGCCTTGTCCCGTTTCTAGTATCGTGCTGTTATGCCGCCGAAAGTTTCTAAAATATATTAGAAAAATAAAAATATCATTTTATTTAAGGAATGAACTGAATAAAATTCATATGTTGAAATAAAATGTTTTTATCGTTGAAAATATAATTTTTAACGTGGAAGTGAATAAAATAAAATACTCATTTACAAACCGGACGGTTTGTTTATGTACACCTATTTGAAGGACATTGATTGGGTCGATAAATTTTACACATCGCCCAACTGCACAACTAAATCTGTGTTTGATTGTTTGAAACCCCACACGGGTGTTAGGATGAAATTTGAAGTCCACTCATCCTGATTGATTAAATATGTCGATCGATTGATTGACAGGCTGTTATAAGCGTGGAATATCTATATTTGATGCTTATACATTGTAGTGCACTTTGGTTGATGGTTGATTATTTTCAATGCTATTATATACATATGTTGTATGAAAATCCATATAATTAATTTTATATGGTAATTGATTGGGCCTCATTCCAATTTGAAAAACAAAGAATAATATAAAATAAAGGTTCATGTGTTGACAGTTTCATCCATTGAGATTGGTCATGTGTTGAACGAAATATTTTAGTAATAAAATTTACATCTTTATCAATATAAAATAAAGGTTCATGTGTTGACAGTTTCATCCATTGAGATTGGTCATGTGTTGAACGAAATATTTTAGTAATAAAATTTACATCTTTATCAATATAAAATAAAGGTTCATGTGTTGGCAGTTTCATCCATTGAGATTGGTCATGTGTTGAACGAAATATTTTAGTAATAAAATTTACATCTTTATCAATATAAAATAAAGGTTCATGTGTTGACAGTACTCATCTATTGAGGTTGGTCATGTGTTGAACGAAATATTTTGAAAATAACAACTATTTTGAAAAAGAAATATCTGAAATAGAATATTTGAAAATAGAAATTTATGAAGCCGTGTTGATTAGTTTGACGCCATTTTGACGTGAACGATATTTATATCGATTTTATTCATTTAGAAATGAATTGAAAACGATTTCGAAATGAATTGAAAACGAATTCAAATTAAATTGAAAATGAATTGAAAACGATTTCGAAAGGAATTGAATTGAAAACGAATTCAAATTGAATTGAAAATGAATTGAAAACGATTTCGAAAGGAATTGAATTGAAAATGAATTCAAATTGAATTGAAAATGAATTGAAAACGATTTCGAAAGGAATTGAATTGAAAACGAATTCAAATTGAATTGAAAATGAATTGAAAACGATTTCGAAATGAATTGAATTGAAAACGAATTCAAATTGAATTGAAAATGAATTGAAAACGATTTCGAAATGAATTGAATTGAAAACGAATTCAAATTGAATTGAAAATGAATTGAAAACGATTTCGAAAGGAATTGAATTGAAAACGATTTCGAAATGAAATGAATTGAAAACGATTTCGAAAAGAATTGAATTGAAAACGAATTCAAATTGAATTGAAAGTAAATTGAAATGAATTCAAATTGAATTGAAATTTGAATTGAATAGAAATGAATTTTAAAACGAATTTATAAAGAAGGATTCAATTTTGATTTGAATTGAAATGGAAGTTGAAATTGCTTTTGAAACGAATTTTAAAACTATTTATATAATTCGTTTTAAATAGAAATTGATGAAATATATATTATATATATTATATATATAATATAATGGCCTGAATAGAACGCGCCGCGCCGCGGCAGTTCGTGAATTTCGACCATTTATTTCAAACGGACATTACGGGAGATCCGACCGTCGGATTCTCCTAAAACCGGAACCATTGGGTTCGTATCGAAAAGAGCTTTCTAACGAATATTAGAAATTTGAAATCTAACGGTTGGATTTGGAGATACGTACAAATCAAATTTGAAAAAGGTCGCTGTAAGTGCAGTTCGATGGCCATTGATGGAAATCGACTGTACAGGCCTTGATAAAATTATTAAAAATAGTAATAATTTGTGTAAAATCATAAGAAATGATTTAGAAAGAATTGCGATGAAAAACTCCATATTTGAAAAGATAAAAATAGATTTTTATCGAAATGAACTAGTTTTGAACTAGAATTATAATTCTATTTATTTTTAAATAAATAAATTGAATTTAAAAAGGGTTTTAAAAATAACCAGAATATCCAATGATTGCATTGGAGTGGATTTGAATCGAAATTGTCTTCGGGATATTTCGATGTTGGAATTCGTGATTATACAGGTGTTGTTATGGAAATTTGAAAGATATATATTTATATCGTTATTTCCAATACGACATTTGTTAGTCGTAGAATTTGATATTGAATATAAGCCGATATATTTTCTATTCAGAGCCTTGTATTGAATATCGAATGTGATTTGGGTTTGTCGTGAATGGTGTCTTCACTAACACTGTTCTTGAACCCAGTTGAGAAAAGATTAAATCTTTTTAATTAGATTTAATGAAGTGTACCAATTAAACAATATTTAATTGGAATTGAATTGGTATTGATTTTTGGGTTTATCGTGGACAGTGTTTTTAAATAACACTCGTTCTTTAACCCGATAATTAATGAAGGTGATTTTGGGTTTATTGTGAACTGTGTTTTTAAATGACACGGATTCTTTAACCCAGTCACAGATTAAAACTAAGTGGAGTTTTAATGAATCTTTAATTAGATTGAAATAATCGAAATGGAGTATCACCAGTTTTGCTCCAGGCGATAGTTAAATCTTTAATTAGATTTGAACGTGAAATGGTAATTGAATTTACCGATAACACCGTGGTGTTAGATATGAAGTATAACCAGTTTTACTTCATGGGATGAATAGGTTGGGATTGGGAAATTAAAACAAATGATTACTTCGGTAAGGTTCGTTAATCCCGACTAGTTTGAATTGATATTCAAAAATAGATTATAGAATAAATTCAAGAAATTTATCTTGGATAAAATTAATGGGAACCTTTCCCTATGAATGTCAAATTTAGAAATTGACTGTCGGTTAGCCAAACAGAATGGTTTTCTGGATATTGATCTGATGTTGGTTTCGGCCTTCGGGGTTAATATTTGGGGAATTATTCTCTTGATTAATTTACGGTTAGTGACTAATGAATTGGAATGAGGCGTATGTTGTGTTTGTGTAACACTTATTTAAAATATACGCGAGTTATTCGGAAAGACCGGGTTTATCCCATTCTGAATAACTGATACGACGATAAGTCGAAGATGAAGACGATGGTCGAAGACCGGAGGTCTTCACGTCGTTTGGGTGATAACTGATGATCTTGATTGGGCTGTACACCCAAGAAGATGGAAACAGTTGGTGATCGTCCAGACGTACTTGGAGATCGATGGATATGCGGGGTACTAGGTGCCTCCGGTTTCGTTCAGACCCAGAACGGACTTGTAAATGGACTGTGTGTCTGACATTGGATTTTAGTCTGTGTGATTGATCTCTATTAAATATATATCTGTTTGGCGGCAGAGAATTTATTCTCTTGCTTAACGCCCTTCTCTGAGACGTACGAGCTCAGGGGTTATATATTGATGGATATCAAACGCATGGAGTGAATTGCCTGTGTGGCATGCCTAAGTGGCAATTGATCGAGGCTTCTGTTGAAAAGCAAAGTCTTGTGGTGATGATCAAAGCACGGCCTTTGTGGCGTAGCTTTGTGTAACGTTTGCTTCGCGAGTTTCACACCCGGTATGAATCAAAAACGGGAGGGGACATCAGGGAGGACTTGCGTTTCTTTCTAGCTAGAAGTGGCGTCAGTGGTTTTACACGCCCTGACGAGTTTGACTTATGTGGTTGTTGCTGTTGCGAGGCGCCTCGGATTGATCGGTCGTTCTCGAACCGATGGAGTCATTTAGTTGGCTCATTTACGCCTCAAAGGGCGGAGAAACGTATTGTTCAGGCACTATAATCCACATCGGTGGACCGGCCCTGACGATCCAAGGGGCAGTTGCGGCTGCTCCGGAGACATGGGCTAGATTGTCTCGAATCGGTTGAGGACTATCTTTTGCCTCGGTTCATAGACGGAAATCCAATTTCCAAATACGTGACTTTGCGGTTTTATTTGTAAACCTATATATGGTGACATAGTGGCATGGGACGCTCATGTCGCCTATGATTGATACTTATGATTTGAAGTTGTTTTATACACTATGCACTTATAATAGTATCAAATGATTTGTTTTAACCGTATCAAGCATTCTTTGGCTGTTATAAGGGAAAACCCTATCCTCGGCTGCATTGCATTGTGTGATGGGACCTGGGTCTTATAACAGCTTCATTTTTCTTTATTTAGCATTGCACTGTTTGTTTTATGCACTGGTATTCTTGGGAGGAAACCCGTTCCGTGTTATACGGTGTGGTCCCTTGATTTACCTAATGATTTAAAATAAAGATTAATAACTGTTTTAGTTCTCACACCAGTCACATGACTGACCTGGAGTTTATTGTTTTAACCTAAACTCTGGGTGCCCCTATTTTGACATGGGCAGCTAGTAGTTTTTGGTTTTGCAGATTTATATTCACAGGATCCTGGTTTACAGCTGGAACGATATCCGGAAAGCTTTGTATCCGTATATCTCTTCTAGTTGTGTATTGTATTATTTTCCGCTGCGATGTATTTAAATGTAATTTAAATCTCTGATATTTCTATGTAATATTCTTTTATACGCTGCATATTCTTGTAATCTGATGCATTGTTGTAATATGCAATGAAATGTTCTTCTATATGCGTTCTGATTTGTCGTGTTCTCAAACGATAGGGCGTTTCGAACGGTCTAGATCGGTTTAACGACTGGTTCGGACCGAGCGAAATTCCTTGCCGTCACAATTTGTATTATTTTTCCGCTGCTATTTAAATGTAATTTAAAACTCTGATATTATTGTATTTCCAATGTATATTATAAGTTCATACTCAGTTATATTCTTGTACTCTGGGGTAATTATTGTAATCAGCAATAAAATGTTCTTCAGTTTATGTTCTGGTGTGTGTTGTTCTCAAAGCAATCCAGGCTTTCCTTTACTGGGAAGTTTGGGTCGTTTCAGTGATATACATTCGATACACTCAAGCGAAACGAGTGGTCGGTCATGTGTGGCTGGGTTACAAGATGTTCTTATTGAACCCAGTGTATCCTCGTCTAGAGATACACTATCGGAAGGTGGTTCCATACCTTGTCATAGTTGGAAATTCATTACCCAATAAGTGCTTGCGGTTTTGATTGTATATTATATATGTGGAATGTGAGATGCAAGCGTTCCACTTGATTTCTATTTATTTGATTTAGACATTATTATAATATCAAAAGAGTTTTGATATAAAGATTATCGTTCCTTTCAAAAGGATTTTGAAAGTTAAATCAAGTGTTTGGATTCTCGTAAGGGAAAAACCCGTTCCGTGTTATAGGGCGTGGTCTTATGAGATATCATTTAGTTTCTCAAACTGTTTTAAATCGTTTACTCATACCAGTCCCATAACTGACCCAGAGTTTATTTTGTTTTGTTTTATCTAAACTCTTGGGTGCCTAAATTTGTACGGGCAGTCAAGTAGTTCAGGATTTTACAGATTTATCTGATGGAGCTTGGAGCAGGAGGCTTCAGTGTTAGTTATATAGAGTTTTGTTCCGCTGTGTTGTAAGTGTTGTACTCTGATAATGATATGTGTATACAGTACAAATTTTGTATTTCAAAAGTTATGATATATTATATTTTGTTCCGCTGCGATGTGAGATTCTGTGTTGTTGTTTCTGTTCTTATTCTACCTTTTTCTTCTAAAAAAAATGATTCGTATTTTCGTGATATTTGGGTTGGATGTATGATGTATGTAGTGAACTCTGATATTACGGATTTGCGGGTCGGTACAATTGGTATCAGAGCTGGTTGCTTAATTGGTACGGATGATAGGGGATTCTCGCATTGCGTTTGGTGGCGAACGAGAGACTCTTACCTCTACATCTCCCAAAAATGTGGGTTGGTCTAGTCGCGGGGCTGGCCGTAAAAGCAGTTCTGAGGTACCAATGTAAGCCACGGTGGGATATTATCCTACTGCTTGGGGGGTGGAGGGATGGTTGAAAAGCCTACCGAAAACCCCGGGTCGTTACAGTTGGTATCAGAGCTTAGGTTGAGCGAATACCTAGGATTTGTTGGGGTTGTGCTCATTAGAGATAGGGTCAGTAGTACCCTAGAATGAGTTGAGTGTATATATACAAGAGAGCGTATTTGTTAGTTGATATATAAAAACTATTTTATATTGTGTTGATTAGTTTAGCAAGTGATTTATGAATTCTGATCGATACAGGAAGTACAACTATATCGATTGTTGTTTCTAAAACACTTGAGCAGAACAATTTGACACGATATTGTTTTAAAGTGGGTAAATGAAATAACTTTACCCAAAAACTATATTTTGATATAGAAAGAAAAATTTTCTGAAATTATTATATTTTAGATGTGTTGGTTGTTTTTCTTATAATCAAATTAGATTATAAAATTGGAATGGTTATATAACCAAATGGAACTTGTATACGAATGCAATACAAATAAGATAAATTAAAATTGAATTCAAATCAGAATTTGGGATTTTAAATCCTGGGTGTTTAGAAGAATATTTTCCTTAAATTATATTAAAAAAATATAGCTTTGTTTTGAATGGATTTTTGTAAGTAATTAAGCACTGAACTCACTTCAGTGGCTGGAAAATAATTCTGATGATGATTGCAACATCATCAGTGTTCATTTTCGAGTTTGTAGGTGAAGGATTGCTGCCTTAGAAAAGTTTTTGATGGAAATTTGTTTAGAAGAAAACAAATAGTTTGGAAAAATTCAAATGTTTTGAATTTGAAATGATTATAAATATACATATATATTTATTTGATTTTAAAAGGATTTGAAATAAAAACCCGGAAATTTGAATTCAGGAATTTAACTTAAGCAAGTTAAATAAATTGAAGTGAATAAATTGATTAAAATCAATTTGAATGAATTTGAATACATAAGAACGGAATATGAATTGAATACGAATATATTGATTGTAAATCATTCAGACTAAATGAATGCAATGTAAATGAAAACCAAAATTTTTGGTTGGAACTATAATTGTGGAAATAAAATGTTGTGTTTCAAAATGAGTGGTTTTTTAAAGGTTAATGGGATTGAACCATTTTTCCTACATTAGTAATTTCGGGGACGAAATTCTTTTAAGAGGGAATGTAGCGACCCGGATTTTTGGTCGATTAATTTTGAATATTTAATATTTATTTCAAATATTGATTTGAGAATATAAATGAATTTTTATATTTAGTTACTAATTAAAAATCGAAATAATATATATAATTATCGAAATACGAAATTGAATTTATTTGACTTCAAAGTCAACACTGAATTGGAAACAGTTCAGATAATCAATTCAAACTCCTGTTTGAATTAGAATAATAATATTAACTGATTATCGAAGAATTAATATTTTTAAAAAATAATTTTAATCGATTTAAATTATATCTTCTCCATATGATCTAAATGATGCCTCAGAACCTATCCCAATGGGTTCAGAAGTGTGGTTTAACCTTAGAAAGGACTGTTGTTGGGTTCAGAAAGGAGGTCGGAGTCATAGGGTAATTTAAATAAGGAAAAAATCACCGATGCAATGCAAAACAAAACTGCTACTGTCTCCCTTCCATAAAGCCACGAACAAACAGTTAGAGCCACTCAACCATTTCGTTTTCCAGCCACTCAAAAAGGGGTGACCGCCCTCTTTATTCTTCATCACCGTGGCTTCATTAGCTTTAGAAATTCATGTGGGAATAAAATCAACACCGTGCCTTATCCTCCTTCCACAACTATTCGTACCCCCTCCTCCCTTTAAAAGCCGCAACTACCTTTACCCTTTGTTATTTCTTCAGCAACGAATTCGCCTGTCTCGTTTTTATCACTCTCATTTCGGGTTTAAAGTGAAAAAAAGAGGAAAATCCAATTCGCGATTTGGGATACTTCGATCTGGCGCAATCTTTTCGAGTGTGATGCCAATTGTGGTGCACTACGTTAACTACAAAGTTGTAGTTAAATCTTACTGTCGATCGATATTTTAGGGCTTCGGGTTTTGTGCGACAGAGGACACGAGAGGTTGAGGGAGGTTTTGCTTAGAGTTTTTGGTGGCAACGCGCATCAGCGTAGGAGATTAGGTGGAACTCGAGGTCGATTTGAGTCGCCTGTAGCAGCATATGGAGGTCAAAGGCAAGTTGATGTCGCATTTCATTTTGAGGGGGTGTTCGATGTAGGAATGAGGAAGTTGAGCCGTAACATTAAAACTACATGGAAGGGGCATGCTTGCAGTAAGGTGGAAGAGTTCGAATTCATCAAAGTGGTGGAGAAAGGTTTAATATGGTGATTAAGGTAAATTTTGTAACTAATTAATTAATGAATTTTTAATTAATAAGTTAATGCATATATAAATTGTATAAAATGCATAATGTATATATATTCCATACGATAAACAACTTTTGATGAGAAAAGAAATTCATTGGAACCTTAAGGGCCTAAAACTTCGCGATGAATTGGCTTTGGAATTTTCAGAGTTGTTTGAAATCAACTATGAAGTTAATTGGATATTTGCAGAAATAATATCACGGTGAGTAAATCTCACTCACTTGTTATTTAGAATTTTTTTTACCAGTAAAAAATAATTGGTCGTTGCTTGTTTGGTTGCATTTAATATTACTGTGCATGTTTAAATATATATATATATATATATATATAGTTATTTAGGCTTGACTATTATATATATATATATATATATATATATATTGGTTTGGTGGTTGGATTGTTCCCGCAGTATCATTAGCGGATGCCCGCGGTACCATATCGGATGATTTCCCTATACGCCCCACAAATATATATTAGTGGATGACCTACATACCGCGATATCCTGCCTCGAAGAAGGATGGTATTATTTATGTGCTAACGTATGTGGATGCAGGAAAACAGGTTGGAGGGATCCAACTGGATTCCTAAAAAAATATATTATTTGTTTGCATATATACTATCATATATGATGTGTTAGAAAACCTGAAATTATAATTGGTTGTTCTGGGTGTTTAATTAGCACTTGGCCTAAACGTTGATATTTAGAAATATCGTGAAAAGTAAATTTCCAGTTTTATAAAGGAAATTCTATTTTTCTAAAATAGAATTTGAAATTTGAATAGAACAAAAATATTAACTTGTTTTGAATAATTTAAACAAGAAGTTCATTTATAAACTAAGTTCATAAAGGAAGTGAAATGAATTATCATTGGGTAATTCTGGAAATATAAATACAAGTATTAATTTGAAAAGGGAAAATTATTTTTACAAAGTAGGAATATTGATTTCAAATAAAATTTGAAATCGAGACTTGTCTAAATATATAAAAAAGTAAAATAAATGGGGTTTGTCAATAAAAAGGAAAAATTATCAATAGGATAATTTAAATATTTAAATTTCAAATGTGAATTTAAATTGTGAACTTAGAATCCTTTTAGATAATAAACGATTAACTTTATTCCGGAATTCGGAATATAAAAAGGAATTGAGTTTCAAATAGATTTGAAATGAAAACTTGGTTTAAGATAATATAATAAACAAGTTAATGTATAAACGATGTTTATAAATTAAGTGAAAATAAATTATCGTTATATAATTTAGCGATTTAAATCCAAGTATGAATGTAAAAGCGAATTGGAAAACATGTTAAAAATAGAACGATTGATTATATGTCGGGAATGCAGAATATAAACTGAAATGAAATAAGTTTAAAGGATTTATAATTGAAATTCGATTTACATCAAATTTATAAACAAATTTGTTACAAATGAAATTCGAATTCAGTATAGGAGATTGAAATAAATGAAATTATAACTAAGTAGTGAAATAATCGACAATTAGAGATAAGTTGAAATGTAAGTTGGAATAAATGGAAATTGGGTAAGTAAATATTAGACAAGTATGGAATGAAGTGTTAGAAGAGATATAATAAGAGTGCGCGACGAAAGGTATGTATTTAATTTGTATATGAGATTTTATGCGCCGTGTCGGCAAGCCGCTTGGCTTTTTGATTTTCTTTTTGAACGGAGAGGCCTGTGTGGCAAGATTTGAATTCTTCCGGTAACCTCGTACAAAGGAGGTTATGGCGAATTTATCCAGAAATTTAAAGAAGTTAGAATATTTTTAAGAAAATCTGATAACTAGAGATCTGTATATTAATATATAGAATTCGATAATGAAACGAACCTAAAATAGAATATTATAAACGAAAAGGAATTTTATATAATCCTGGGAGATATACGTTTTAAAGTGAACGATGATTTAAAAGAAATAGAGTTGATCAAATAGAGTTAAAGAAATAGAGTTAATCAAATAGAGTTAAATGAATAGAGTTAAGAAAAATTAGAAACTAACTAGAGATTAGTTAAGTTAAATAGTTTTCTGAGTATCGATCTGATGTTGGTTTCGGCCTTCGGGATTGATACTTAGAGAATTTGTTCTCTTACTAGTTTACAGTTAGGGACTAATAGTTGTGGAATGGTAGTGATGCGTGAATAAGAGATGGAAATGTTTTCCAATATTAATAACATATATTTTCTAAATGTAGAGAATAAGAAAATATGAATATATATATATATGTTTGATGATTTGATCGATAATTCCATTTGGAAATAAGACCATTGTGTGTACATGAACATTTTTCATTTGATAGTTAATCACCAACTATCAAAGTTTTTGACCATTTTAACGTTGTTAATGTCGTGAGACCGGCTGGATTATTATCCGAAGAACCACTCCGTATTGGCATAAGCGTTGCAAACAAAGTATGCTAAATATATTGAAGACGGAGTAAAGTGCAAGGCCTTTTTCTATTAATTGAAATTGTGCCTTTGGTTTCGTTCAATCCTAGAACGAACGTATATGGACGAATGTCTGACAAAGTATTTACAATGATCGAATATGTTGGTCCGTATAAATATATATGGTGGCAACATATTTATTCCGTTAGCATAACATCCAGGATATATTTGTGCAAAACAATTAGTGATTAACAGATCTGACAATGTGACATTCAAAGTGATTGTGTTATAAATGAATGGCAAGTAAGCGTAGCCTCAGGCCTCAACAACCGAGAAATGACAAAAATCGGGCAGGCAGCATGGCTATGTGGGTAGCTCCCATTAGGGTGTATTGTCACCTATCTAGAGAAATTCATTTAATTCCTTATTCTATTCGATGCTGTCCCATTCTGGAAAACGGTTGCTGATCCCAACCGTTGGTGATATACATTCGATACATTCAAGCGAAATGAGTGGCCAATCATGTGTGGCAGGTTATAAGATGTTCTTTTTGAATGCAGTGTATTATCCTCTAGAGATACACTATCGGAAGGTGGTTCCATACCTTGTCATAGTTGGAAATTCATTACCCAGTAAGTGCTTGCGGTTTTGATTGTATATTGTATATTATATATGTGGAACGTGAGATGCAAGCGTTCCACTAGATTTCTATTTATTTGATTTAGACATTATTATAATATCAAAAGAGTTTTTGATATAAAGATTATCATTCCGTTCAAAAGGATTTTGAAAGTTAAATCAAGTATTTGGATTCTCATAAGGGAAAAACCCGTTCCGTGTTATATGGTGTGGTCTTATGAGATATCATTTAGTTTCTCAAACTGTTTTAAATCGTTTACTCATACCAGTCCCATGACTGACGCGGAGTTTATTTTGTTTTGTTTTACCTAAACTCTTGGGTGCCTAAATTTGTACGGGCAGTCAAGTAGTTCAGGATTTTACATATTTATCTGAAGGAGCTTGGAGCAGGAGGCTTCAGTGTTAGTTATATAGAGTTTTGTTCCGCTGTGTTGTAAGTGTTGTACTCTGATAATAATATGTGTATACAGTACAAATTTTGTATTTCAAAATTTATGATATATTATATTTTGTTCCGCTGCCATGTGAGATTCTGTGTTGTTATTTCTGTTCTTCTTTTGTCTTTTTCTTCTAAAAAAATGATTCGTATTATCGTGATATTTGTGTTGGATGTATGATGTATGTAGTCAACTCTGATATTACGGATTTGCAGGTCGCTACATCATCAAACAGGCCTAGGTATTGATTAACTATGGGTATATCTTCTAATTTAGGCATATCCTCTTTTTCACCTATTCCCCCAATGTTTCTTGATCCAATTTCTTTAGTGGATTCACACATTATAGTAGCTCTCTTGTTATTTCGGTTTATTAAAGAGATTGTGAATTCTTCCCAATTTATAACTGCCTTATGTTTCTGCAACCAATCTACCCCCAATATTTTACCAATCCCTGGATAATTTAACACATGTAGGTTTGCTAAAAATATATGACCTCTTATACTCAATTTTATACCTATGCATTTCATCACTAAAACACATGAACTGCCTATGAGACTTTTTAAAAATAAAGGCTGGTCCACATATACACAAACTAGCATTGATTTTTGGACTATATCATGTGATATTAAAGAATGGGTAGCCCTTGTGTCATAAACTATAGATATGGGTTAGGTTTGAATGTAGAGTATACCTTCTACTTGGCCAAGTTCTTCCTCATTCCTTGTTGCACCCTCTTTTCCTTCAAAAGCTCTTACTTTAGCTGGATTCTTTGGTTCAGGGCAATACTTTTTAATATGTCCCTCATTTCCATAATTAAAACACTTAAATGCTGCCACTTTTGTGGCCTTACAAGCAGCCCTCATATGTCCCTCTTTACTGCAATTATAACAAACAACTTTATTCTTAACTTCAGAAGTTGCTCCACCCTCTATTTTCTTGACGTTAGCATTTGCTGTCTTTTTATCATAAGGTTTAAACCCGAGCTTTACCTTTGTTAGTGTTCTTCATATTCCTGAATTTTTCCCTAGCATTATCACGTTGTTCAAATTTTAAAGTTAAGTCTAACACATAATCAAAGGTTCTCTCTATATAGGATAACATAGACCTACTCTGACTAGCATTGAGCCCTCGTATGTATCTCTCTTTCTTAGCTACTTCATCTGCAATTAAAACAGTGCTATATTTAGATAGGCTCTCAAAATTTTGTGTATACTCAGTTACACTCATATTGGCTTGTTTGAACCAATAAATTCCTCCAATAAATTAGCCTTGGCTGAAGCTAGTACAAATCTAGTTTCTAACATCTCCTTGAACTGGTTCTAAGTGATTTCACTCTCAGGCCTTCCAGCAATCATTACCTCCCCCCAGCCCACACCTTTCAACCTTCTTTTAACTATCTATCTTTTCCTTTGACCATTTACTTACATATCAGCAAATATTCTTTCTAGACTTCCTAGACATGTTTGTACTCCCATGACTCCTTCAGTCCCTTCAAACCTCTTTCCACCTAGATGTGTATATGTCTTCAAAAGTTTAGATAACTCTTCACGAGGATTTTCCTGCCTTGGAGCTACCCTATCTCTTATAGCTATCATGAACTCTTGGACATTAACCCAAGGATGTTAATTTGAGATTCCTACTCCATGACGTGATCTTCTACCTACCATAAATATCTAATAGCAATTCATATTTCATTGGATTAGCTCATAATATTTTAGGACAATTTAATTATTCATACAATAGTTAATAACCATATTGGAACAAAACAACCAATTTAACTACATAATTAATTATTAATCTGTTTATTTTAACCATGTTTTTACTCTAATCATAGCTCTGATACCAACCGAAGTGACCCTCTTTAATCCCATTTAGAAACAATTAAATATGCCAATCTAATGTCAGTTTATCTCTTGAGTCACTTCCTTAATAAGATTTTCCTCTATTAAGTTCCCTAAGATCATCTACGCACACACCAATATAAAAATATATGTTCAACCAGCATTAAAAACCTTATATCTGAGTATATATAATACTATATAATAACACTTTGCTATTGCGGAAGATATTTTAAACTATAGCCATTTCATGTGAACACATGGATGGTGTTTAAACCTCTTTTTATCAAACTATGTTTACTAGTTTTAATATTGAAGTTTGCAATGAGTCTTTAATAAAATATCATAATAGTGTTACATTCAGATTATAATGTAAAGATACCGTGGGAATTAGGAAATTGTTTGTCATGAGAATATGCACATGCACAATATATCTGTTGTGCCCATGTACATTTCAAGTATAGATTGCTTCCATGAATCCCCTAATCTATATTTCATATAAGTAATAATACTAATGATACACCCCACCTCCGTTAAGGTCACTCACAAAGCGAATGCCTTAACTTCGGTGGAGCATTTTTAGTACAAGATGCAGAAAAATCACAAGACAGACAAATAAAGCAGCGGAAAATAAATAACCTTTATTGATTAAAACAGCTTGTACAAAGATTGTTTTACAACACCAATACTTATTACAAGAAAGCATCCGTCTTGTTTAATATATAAGAAGCACAAACTGACAATGATATTCCCCAATAAAGCATGAGCCAGCCATAGCAGTAGAAAATGGAGTTCAAAGCAATGCGCCAAAGAATCTTCAAGCTCAGAAAGAGTAACGGCCCCAAAGTGAGCTGAGCTTTTCCCTCCCTAACTACCTGGGGGGAGGAACGGAAGAAAAGAGGCGAAAGCAAACTAGGTTAGACATAAAGTCTGGTAAGTACAGTGATTCTTAGTATTTAAACGAGGAAAAGGGTCATGACATGAATAAACTAAATATAAGACTAAACCATAGTAACAAGACAACATGGGGGTAAGCATGGGATATGGCAAGATAAACTGAATGTACCGATAAACTGAATGTACTGATAAACTGAATGTACTGATAAACTGAATGCGCTTCTACTCCTTCTCTGCTTCGCAACTACCTTGTTATACAGATTTCTATATCTCTGCACTACCTACTAGTGTCCAAACTAGAAATTTATGATCATATGATAACGTGATCCCAATCCCCGTATTTGCGGTTGCCTTCAGGTGTACATCTATTATGGGGATTCCATTTATTACCTAGATCTAACCTAGGGTTTACTATCGAGCGCTTCCTAGATTCAACCAGGGTTTACGCTACCCAGGGCCACTGGAGTTTATGCTACCTATTGAACGCTTCTCAGATTCAGGGTTTATGCGACTTAGGTCCAACTAGGGATTATGCTACCTACTTTATATTAATTTCCATGTGTCTATGTCAGTCGCCCTCTCTTGCGTGTAGATACTCTGTGCAGGCCCCACCATAAGGTGTATCAAGCCTTATGATAGCGACCCGACACGATTCAAGATGCACAGTGTATAACTAATGGTACCCAGTGCCTGCCTTTTCCACTCCAGAGTACGTGCACACTCGTAAACCGTCGGAACCTACACTGACGTATCCCCGCCGCTATTTTGACCGCTTATAATCAGGCCAGTAATCATGCCCCCGCCTAGCTCAGGGTACCTTGATACATCT
This sequence comes from Allium sativum, assembly GCA_030737875.1. Classification (NCBI taxonomy): domain Eukaryota; kingdom Viridiplantae; phylum Streptophyta; class Magnoliopsida; order Asparagales; family Amaryllidaceae; genus Allium; species Allium sativum. The sequence continues at coordinate 493,296,963 of CM060912.1, read as the reverse complement.
ATGTGGGTTACTGCTGAAATGGGTCGCCATTACTAGGGTTTCCTGCTGGTTAAGTTTGTGGGCCTACATATACCCAATATTACCCACCTACACATGATGTAATTAACCCTCCCACCGATTCAAGCATATCTATTTAATGGTTAAGTTTGTAGGCCTATATGTACTAATATTACCCACCGATCCCGATATGTACTTAACCTTTACAAAGATTCAAGTTGATATATATTCTTGGTTAAGTGTTATCCATTCATTCAAGTTAACTTAACCTGCCCACACATCATGTTATATATATATATTGGTTAAGTGCTCCCCTTGTGTTACTTAACCCCTATCACATATCATGTTATATATATATATATATATGTTGGTTAAGTGTTCCTTTTGTGTTACTTAACCCTATCACACATCATGTTATGTATACATATACATATATATATATATATATATATATTTATATATATATATATATCGGTTAAGTGTGTCCTATTAACTTAACCTCACCCACTTGTCTAATTAACATGTTATAACGGTTAAGTGTTCTAATTTTACTTAACCTCACCCACTTGCCTAGTTAACATGTTATGACGATTAAGTGTTCTAAATTTACTTAACCTCACCATCTAGTCTAGTTAGTATGTTAAACACTTACTTAACCCTACCCACTTGTCTAGTTAACATGTTATTATGATTAAGTGTTCCCTTAGTTACTTAACCCCCCACAAATCTTGCCTTGTTAACATGTTAAGTTGGTTAAGTGTCCAAATTAACTTGACCCCTATCAACCTTGTCTAGTTAACATGTTGAATTTGCTAAGTGTTTTCTCAATTACTTAACCCCACCCTTCTTTTCTTTGTTAACATGTTATTACGGTTAAGTGTTTCCCTAGTTACTTAACCTCACCATTTCTAGCTTGATTTATTCATGAGCCTTAATTAATTAATTAATTAAAGCAATAACCACTCACATTAGACAGATATTGTTGGGGTTACTAGATGTGCCGGTCGGTTCCGGGCAGGTTTACACCACAACTCAGTCTAACCTCGGGTCTTTCTGGGCTTAATGCACTAACCACCCACATTAGACAGGTATTGTTGTGGTCACTGGATGTGACGGTCGGTTCCGGGAAGTTTTACACCACAACTCAGTCTAACCTCGGGTTAGGCATATTCGTCTTTTACTAAATTTACATATTTACTATTCATGTAAATTTTTCCGTAAACCAATTTATCCTAGATTATATTCAACTGTCATGCAAATTAACATACTTATATTCTATGCCAAAACTTGATTTACCAATCAATTAACCCAACTTGCAGTTTATTCCAATTTAGATTTAATACTCCCCGTTTTCAATTCATGCCCAATCTAGATTAATATTCCAATTTACGGTTCATGTTAAAACTAGTTTTAATATTCTAGTTTACCGTTTATGTCCAAAACTTAGTTCATATGCCAATTACACACTTTGCGGCCAATAAAATTTATCAATATATGCCCAAGTCTAATATGCATGTAAATCAATCACTGTTACAGCAAATTTAGATTATGCCAACATATTTATTATGCCAAATTAACTTAATTAAGCTACGCCCAATCCCCACATCATAATCGTACGTATAACATGATTTCACAAGTTTTCTATGTACTCATGAAATGGCACTAATCAAAAGGATAAGCACAAGAATTGATATAAAAGATTAGGCATGCAAAAATAATGGCTTCAATAGGTTCGATGTACATAATAGTGAATAGGAATAAACTAGCCAAGTTACACACTAAATATGAGACCCGCATAATCAAGGGAATAGGCATAGGTGATTTGGTCCTACATAATGCCAGTTCAAGGTACAACATGATCGGTTAATTGTAACAATGGGAATAGTCATAAGCAACTAACTACAATAGTCATAGGCAATTAACCACAATAGTCATGGGCGACTAATCACAATAATTTCTTAATCAATGTCATAGGCAATAGTCTTATAGTTACGATTCATAGTCATAGGCAATAATTTCATAGGCGACAGTTCATGGCCATAGTCTTAGACAAAGGTCTCATAGTCATAGTCATAGTCATAGGCAATAACTTTATAGGCAACTGTTTCATAGTCATAAATCAGATCCAAATGCATAGATAACTTTCGATTTGACATAAGCACGAATCAAATATAATTAACTTGCAAATTGGTATAGTTCTATATTTTGATTCATTACATTCATAATTCCAATTACACGTTCAATCTAAGGAATAACCGAACTTACAGTGATCGGTTTAGAAAAGGATAATACGATAGCGTTGTGGTGATTTGCTATGATTCGCGTGACGTTGCTCGAAGCCGTTAAATTAGACTTTGATTCCCTTCTTGAAGCTTTAACTTGATTTGAATCTCCAATTTGAAGAAGAACTATAACTTGTTTTAGTGGAGAATAAGATTTATTTCAATGGTGGAGGTTAAAATAGAGAGAAACAGCATGTAGACACCTTAAAGAATTTGTGTGGAGAAACCTTAGGTCTAGGCATTCTTTTATAGGTGTAGAGGAGTGTTTTAGAGCCATTAGATCGCCCTAGAAGCCATCCAGTCCGTCCAGAATAGTTCAAAATCATTGCAGTCCAGATATGGAAAAACAGGGCAGGTCGACCCCCAGGTCGACCCCCTGGTCGACCTATAGGGGGGAGGTCGACCCCTAGGTCGACCCCCTGGTCAACCTGGGTCCTGTGCGGGAAATTTCCCGCCTAGCCCGGGTATGTGTTTTTAATTCGAATTTTGAATCTGTTTTTATTTATTTAAATTCTTGAAACTTCTGAAGGCCATAACTTCTTCATACGGAGTCCAATTTACGCAAACTCGGACTCTATCTTAAGCAGAATTTCGAGATGAATGCAATGGCGTAACCCATTTCCTTTAATTCTTATTCTAAAATTTATTTATACTTTAATTTGTGAAACTTAATGTTACAGAATTACGGGGTGTTACATTCTCCCCCCGTAAAGGATTTCATCCTCGAAATCTTCAAGTTAGGAAGAATGTGTCCTACCATTTAGTCATCCATCTAGTCAACCATTCAATCACAGCATTCATTGTCCTTAAAAAGATTTCTAATGCTTTCATGATTCTATGCATAGTGTGTGTTCATGTCCTTATTTAATGGAAAATCAGGCGGTCTACTGATTCAGTTGACCACCTTAATGCAAATCATGTCAGTGTCATGCGTCCAATATGTATGCAATCCTAATGATACATATTATTTCTATATGAGTGTACAACCAGTCACTCAAATGCAATGTCTACAGGATAACATATCAAGTTCAATCCATAAACAAATACATATATGCAAATGCAATATGGAAGTGAATGAGCTGATCTAGTGCCATATGTTTGTACATGCATCCACGAGCAACCACTAGCAAACACTTGCAACCACTTTCATCCACCAAACATAACATGTCTCAAACACATGTTTACATCCATTGCCTTCTACCTAAGGATTGAGGATAGGACCGAGAGGATATACTTAAAAGCTAAAGACTAGCATGCAAATAGATTTTACAGCAAAAGAGGAATCAAGGATATACCCTCAAAAAGGGTAAGATGCGCGTATCTAGTCTTCAGTCTTCTAAGTCACATCTTCTTGAGCTTCACTCCACTATACCTTATCTAATTTAACTTCATGGTTGCGAAGCTTCTTGACCTCCATTTCCAAAACCCACTAGTAAAGATAGGCCCTCGATCACTTACCATGCTAGAGGGTATCCAATGTAGTCGAACTATCTTTCCAAGATAAACAGATTTTAACCATGATATCAAGTGTATATCCTAAGATGATTAGTGGTCTCTCCTCTACTTAGCTTATCCATCATGCTGCAAGTCTGAGGGTCTGAAGCTAATGGTTACTATGTGCTTATTACCTCTCTTAAGGTCAGTCTAACTTAGGGTGCCAACCCCAACCATTTATTTCTCACGCAAACCATCCTAGTCGAACTCCACATCCCTCAAGTACGAACCCCAAAGGCCTAAACCAATATCAGACAAGCACCCAAGGGATACCTCCTCCGAATTTGGATGATCTATGTGGGATAATACTAACAAAACCACCAAACAATTGAGCATTTTACCGACTCTGGCTATCCTCGCCAATCTTGCTCCAGAATTATCGTTGATCACATAACTGGCTTTGCAGTGTCATCTAGATACATGCGGAAGTCTGTCTCGAATTTTAGGGGGAAATCCCCTACCCTAATCAAAACATCTTGCGTACCCATGGAATACCCCAACGGATCGAAAATTGTCGATAGATAGGTAAAGTGATTCTAGGTAGTTAAGACAAACTGATCCCTTAGGATCGTACGAAATCTCAAGGGTATTCTCGAGGCAATTCGAAAGTCTAACTACCCTTGTTTAATAATTACTAGCTAACCAATCAGTGCCTAGAATCAACCCATAGCCCAAAAAACATAAGCATAAATATAGCTATTCTCAAATCCTCACAAGTCAAAGATAAATGGGCCGAACCAGCAATTGGATTCGAGACTATAATGGGATCCTCTACTACACAATATATAGGGTGCAGAGACTCAACTATGGAAGCAGATATATACGGATGTGAAGCGCTAAAATCGGAAGGAGTACTAACAGGATAATCAAAAAGGAAAAACTCTTTCAACGGAAATCTTACTACCTCTCTCTCAGGTATGCTGGCGGTGAGAGCATGCACTCGCCTTCCGGTAAATCCTATCCCTTGTTCTTGCCCTTGCCCTTAATTATACGACCCAAAAGATACTTCCTCTTGTTTTAGGTTTTACTATTTTTTTCCTTCCCTCCTTTGTGAACCAAGTCCATATCCATGGGTTCTTCATTCTTGTGTTGTGCTCCATAGCGAGACCCCCTCATTCTCAACTTTGCCATCCTTGTGTAACTTGTTGACATGTCTCTCGAAAGCTACTTCCATCGCACTGAGAATCCTACCAATCTCGAAAGAAAATTAGCCGCAGGTGAAACTGCTGCGGCTACAGATGGAAGTTGGGCACTTGTTTGCCCTTTGACAAGTGTCGTAGTCTTGTCGAGCCTACGAAACCATGTCGCGATGAGGTTACCTCCCAGAAAGCCAGGAGCCCTGAAGACTTAGGAAAGAAGGAAACAAGGATTCAAATAGAGGATCAAAAGATGATGCATATGGCTTTGGGGAATATGCCTTTAAAACAAAACTTTTCTTTTGAAAATGCTTCTTTTAAAACCATTTTGAAATAATTTTTCAAATCTTTTTATCTGACCCAGTAACCTTCAGCTCTGATACCAAGTGAAACACCCCACCTCCGTTAAGGTTACTCACAAACGGAATGCCTTAACTTCGGTGGAGCATTTTTAGTACAAGATGCAGAAAAATTACAAGACAGACAAATAAAGCAGCGAAAAATAAATAACCTTTATTGATTAAAACATCTTGTACATACATTTTTTTACAACACCAATACTTATTACAAGAAAGCATCTGTCTTGTTTAATATATAAGAAGCACAAACTGACAATGATATTCCCTAATAAAGCATGAGCCAGCCATAGCAGTAGAAAATGGAGTTCAAAGCAATGCGCCAAAGAATCTTCAAGCTCGGAAAGAGTAATGACCCCAAAATGAGCTGAGCTTTTCCTTCCCTGACTACCTGGGGGAGGGGAACGGAAGAAAAGAGGCGAAAGCAAACTAGGTTGGACATAAAGTCTGGTAAGTCCAGTGATTCTTAGTATTTAAACGAGGAAAAGGGTCATGACATGAATAAATTAAATATAAGACTAAACCATAGTAACAAGATAACATGGGGGTAAGCATGGGATATGGCAAGATAAACTGAATGTACCGATAAACTGAATGTACTGATAAACTGAATGTACTAATAAACTGAACGCGCTTCTACTCCTTCTCTGCTTCGCAACTACCCTGTTATACTGATTTCTATATCTCTGCACTACCTACTAGTGTCCAAACTAGAAATCTATGACCATATGATAACGTGATCCCAGTCCCCGTATTTGCGTTTGCCTTCAGGTGTACATCTATTATGGGGATTCCATTTATTACCTAGATCTAATCAAGGGTTTACTATCGAGCGCTTCCTAGATTCAACCAGGGTTTACGCTACCCAGGGCCACTGGGGTTTATGCTAACTATTGAAGGCTTCTCGGATTCAGGGTTTACGCGACCTAGGTCCAACTAGGGATTATGCTACCTACTTTGTATTAATTTTCCATGTGTCTGTGTCAGTCAGCCCTCTCTTGCGTGTAGATACTCTATGCTGGCCGCACCATAAGGTGTATCAAGCCTTATGATAGCGACCCGACACGATTCAAGATGCACAGTGTATAACTACTGGAACCCAGTGTCATCTTTTTCCACTTTGGAGTACGTGCACGCCCGTAAACCGTTGGAACCTACACTGACGTACCCCCTGCTGCTATTTTGACGGCTTATAATCGGCCCAGTAATCGTGCCCCACCCTGCCTAGCTCAGGGTACCGTGGTACATCTATGTGGGTTACTGCTGAAATGGGTCCCTGTTACTAGGGTTTCCTACTGGTTAAGTTTGTGGGCCTATATATACACAATATTACCCACCTACACGTGATGTACTTAACCCTCCCACCGATTCAAGCAAGTCTATTTAATGGTTAAGTTTGTGGGCCTATATGTACTAATATTACCCACCGATCCCGATATGTACTTAACCTTTCCACTGATTCAATTTGATATATATTCTTGGTTAAGTGTTATCCATTCATTCAAGTTAACCCACACATCATGTTTTATATATATATATATATATATATATATATATATATATATATATTGGTTAAGTGTTCCCCTTGTGTTACTTAACCCCTATCACATATCATGTTATATATATATATTTTTTGGTTAAGTGTTCCTCTTGTGTTACTTAACCCTATCACACATCATGTTATATATATATATATATATATATATATATATATATTGGTTAAGTGTGTCCTATTAACTTAACCTCACCCACTTGTCTAATTAACATGTTATGACGGTTAAGTTTTCTAATTTTACTTAACCTCACCCACTTACCTAGTTAACATGTTATGACGGTTAAGTGTTCTAAATTTACTTAACCTCACCATCTAGTCTATTTAGCATGTTAAACACTTACTTAACCCTACCCACTTGTCTAGTTAACATGTTATTATGGTTAAGTATTCCCTTAGTTACTTAACCCCCCACAAATCTTGCCTTGTTAACATGTTAAGTTAGTTAAGTGTCCAAATTAACTGACCCCTATCAACCATGTCTAGTTAACATGTTGAATTGGTTAAGTGTTTTCTCGATTACTTAACCCCACCCTTCTTGCTTTTGTTAACATGTTATTACGGTTAAGTGTTTCCCTAGTTACTTAACCTCACCATTTATAGCTTGATTTATTCATGAGCCTTAATTAATTAATTAATTAAAGCACCAACCACTCACAATAGACGGATATTGTTGTGGTTACTGGATGTGCCGGTCGGTTCCGGGCAGGTTTACACCACAACTCAGTCTAACCTCGGGTCTTTCTGGGCTTGATGCACTAACCACCCACATTCAGGTATTGTTGTGGTCACTGGATGTGCCGGTCGGTTCCGGGCAGTTTTACACCACAACTCAGTCTAAACTCGGGTTAGGCATATTCGTCTTTTACTAAATTTACATATTTACTATTTATGTAAATTTTTCCATAAACCAATTTAGCCTAGATCATATTCAACTGTCATGCAAATTAACATACTTATATTCTATGCCCAAACTTGATATTAACCCAACTTGCAGTTTATACCAATTTAGATTTAATATTCCCCTTTTTCAATTCATACCCAATCTAGATTAATATTCCAATATACGGTTCATGTCAAAACTAGATTTAATATTCTAATTTACCGTTTATGTCCAAAACTTTGTTCATACGCCAATTACAAACTTTGCGGCCAATTAAATTTATCAATTTATGCCCAAGTCTAATATGCATGTAAATCATTCATTATTATAGCAAATTTAGATTATGCCAACATATTTATTATGCCAAATTAACTTAATTAAGCTACGCCCAATCTCCGCATCATAATCGTACGTATAACATGATTTCACAAGTTTTCTATGTACTCATGAAATGGCACTATTCAAAAGGAATAGGGGATAAGCACAAGAATTGATATAAAATATTAGGCATGCAAAAATAATGGCTCCAACAGGTTCGATGTACATAATAGTGAATAGGAATAAACTAGCCAAGTTACACACTAAATATGAGACCCACATAATCAAGGGAATAGGCATAGGTGATTTGGTCCAACATAATGGCAGTTCAAGATACAACATGATCGGTTAACTATAACAATGGGAATAGTCATAAGCAACTAACTACAGTATATAGTCATAGGCAATTAACCACAATAGTCATGGGCGACTAATCACAATAATTTCTTAATCAATGTCATAGGCAATAGTCTCATAGTTATGATTCATAATCGTAGGCAATAATTTCATAGGCGACAGTTCATGGCCATAGTCTTAGACAAAGGTCTCATAGTCATAGTCATAGTCATAGTCATAGGCAATAGCATCATAGGCAACAGTTTCATAGTCATAAATCAGATCCAAAGGCATACGTAACTTTCGATTTGACATAGCACGAATCAAAGATAATTAACTTGCAAATTGGTATAGTTCTATATTTTGATTCATTACACTCACAATTCCAATTACACGTTCAAATCTAGGGAATAACCGAACTTACAATGATCAGTTTAGAAAAGGATAATAAGATAACGTTGTGGTAATTTGCTATGATTCGTGTGACGTTGCTAGAAGCCGTTGAATTAGCCTTTGATTCCCTTCTTGAAGCTTTAACTTGATTTGAATCTCCAATTTGAAGAAGAACTATAATTTGTTTTAGTGGAGAATAAGATTTATTTTAATGGTGGAGGCTAGAATAGAGAGAAACGGCATGTAGACGCCTCAAAGAATTTGTGTGGAGAAACCTTAGGTCTAGGCATTCTTTTATAGGTGTAGAGAGTGTTTTAGAGCCATTAGATCGCCCTAGAAGCTATCCGGCCCGTCCAGAATAGGTCAAAATCGTTGCAGTCAAGATCTAGAAAAACAGGGCAGGTCGACCCCCTGGTCGACCTATGGGGGGGAGGTAGACCCCCAGGTCGACCCCTGGTCGACCTGGGTCCTAGACGGGAAATTTCCCGCCTAGCCCGGGCGTGTGTTTTGAATTCGAATTTTGAATCTGTTTTTATTTATTTAAATTCTTGAAAATTCTGAAGGCCGTAACTTCTTCATACGGAGTCCGATTTATGCAAACTCAGACTCTATCTCAAGAAGAATTTCAAGACGAACGCTATGGCGTAACCCATTTCCCTTAGTTATTCTTTTAAAATTTATTTATATTTTAATTTGTGAAACTTAATGTTACAAAATTACGGGGTGTTACAACTGATCAGATTCTAAAATGACTTGATTTCTTATGTCAAAATACTTCATAAGTCTCAATGCGGCAATTCTACAATACCTAGCTAAGTGTATGATGAAATGCCTTATTATACTGGATTGTCTTTAGAAAATATATTCCAGTCTCTTTGAAAAGAAATACCCATTTTACATATATTGTGCTTACATGCCTTGCTATTTTACCATCACTTTACTGTAAAGATATGGAAAATATGAATAAATGATTACACAAATGGTAATAACAACCTCATATATGTGTGACTTTTCAAAATACATACTGGCAATTAATATTACATAATTCAATACTTATAAAATACAGCTATGAGCATACATTTGGAAATTCAACAAAAATAGCTTAAGAAGATTCATCTACTACAGGTTTTTCGAAGCATTTAAACATTACAACAATTCTTCTAGAGCATCATATAAGTCTTTAAAGCCACACAGCAAACACATTTCTAATTATTAATTTAAACATTATATAACCACTTAAATTTTGATCCAATAGCAGCAAATCCCTTTCACAAAATACCCATAAAATAGCATCAACTTGCTTATGTCTTCTTGCCTTAATTAAATCCATGAGCTGCCTCACCAACATGAGACACCCCATAAGATTGGAAATGCAAACAAACTGGGTCAGACAAAATAGTCTGGTATGAATACAAATCAGTATTTATAAACACATGTTTACCGTAGTTGAGGCAGATCTCCAATACTATTCTTTTATCATTAAATAAATGTACCAAGAAACACATCATATAACACTTGCGTAAGAATCTCTTGTCCCCATACCATGTTACCTAACCTTTAGGTATCATTTTAACATGGATCCTGGACTGTTCTACCATATTTTAAGTGGGTCACATACCTAAGTATCCATGCATTGAACACATTACGCACATTGTCTTGGTCATCACTCAGTTACCCAAGCACACAGAGGCCTTCAGGGATTGCATTAAGCCATGTACATACCTATCATCCTCACTGATGATAGATCAATGCAACATGTGACAAGCACCTAAACCTGACCCAATTTATTTGTTACTAGTTAGGCATTTATACTATATTGTCCTAACTACCCCACACATCCTCACTGATGCATGTAAACCCCATCCAAATGATGAATAACTTGTATATAGATGTAAACACATTCAGCATTATCTCAATAACACATCATTCGCAAAAAAACAAGTATCCAAACTTATATAAATACATAATGATGATGGTCATATACTAATCTTGCCATAAGGTATTCAGGTTATAAATAATATAAGTATTTATTATATTGCCTTGATAATACGATTGAGTTAATTAGGACATCTCCAATCCTTATATTTCTCCTTACCACGTGTACAAATAAGATCTTATTTGGATAAATACCTATGCTAGACAGATCAACGAATGAATACTCTTCATTGCTCCAATTACAGTTCTTATTTAAAAGTAAACATGAGCTATAAAACAACTTATCTAATGTTGCTTACTTTTAAACTTATAAACCCTACCTCATGGAAATATTATTACTACTTCATTATTCAAGATTCGATCTATAAACACATATTTAAAACCATATACTCATGTATATTCATTCAGTCCACGAAAACACTCAAAGTACATTATACAGTGTAACTAAAACATTAGCATATATTTAATATAGGTTGCCAAAATAGATCTTATGGCCTTATAAATAGTGAGATATACTCACCAAGGTTCTCCCTTCTCTTAACTCTAGATTTTCCATCTTTCCTCAATAATTACTACGACTCCATTAGTGATTATACTCCAGAGAAAATATTATTGCATTACCCTCCTCAATGGTTTATCATAGGCTATTTATAACCAGCATCATCCTTGGGTTTCCTATTATACAAAATACCAGTATTATCCCTTTACTTGTATTTACCTATTGTAACTATATTTACAAACAATTAACCCTTCTTCATATCGTTTTAATACTTTGCATGCTATAGGCTACAAATGGAAATATGCCTATCACCCAAATTGTGTGACTACAGAATGGTCCCCTCATCTTTTATTTCCATTTCCCTTACTCAAAACAGGTTAAATTAGTAGTACACCTGAATGGAATTCTTAAAACGTGATTTTCTCCTGGGCATTATTTAAAATCAGGGATATGGGTATCACATAATTTGCATGCTACCTATTTAACTTCAAAGCTACTGAATACCAATAGTTTTCAGCCTTAAAAATATATTATTATTATACACTTTCATGACACAACTTCCTACATGTATTTGCATACAAAATTATCATCCATATTATTTTACTATTTGTATGCAAAAGAATTAACAAACATAATTCTTTTTATTGGTTAGAACTTAGGGTTACCACATATACCCCTCTTTTTACGAATTATGTCCCACAATTTCCTCTTTCCTCATTCAGAATTTAAAACTAATTGGTCTATACTGATTTATTCCTAAACCTTTTTAATTTTCAAGTGTATTAAGATATTTAGTACTACATTTTTTTAAAATATTAAGGACCAGGCATGCACACATATAAAGCAATCACATACATTCGTAATTAAAACACTTACCTAGAGTTAATTCAAATATATGCTCCTATCAGAAAATAGTCCTGGATACTTTGATTTTACTTTATCTTCAACTTCCCATGTGCAATCATTTGCATCCAAACTCCACTGCACCTTAGCCAGTTTTATGATCTTATTTCTAAACCTTTTCTCTTCTCTTGCAACAATTCTTATTGGTTCTTTTTCATAACTCAAATCTATCTTGATTTTCACTTGAGTATTAGATTCTAGAATAGTTTCTTTATCATGTACTCACCTTCTATGTTGTGATACACGAAACACATTATGTATCCCTTTTAATTCCTTTGGTAATTTCAATCTATAAGCCAATGTGCTTATCCTTTCAGAATTTCACAAGGGACTACATATCTAGGTGATAATTTTTCTTCTCTTCCAAACCTTAACACCTTTCTCATTAGAGAAACTTTAAGAAAATCATAAAATCTCACTTTGAATTCCATTGGCCTTCTTCCTTTATCAACATAGGCTTTTTTTTCTTTCTTGTGCAACCTTCATTTTATGCCTTATTAACTCAATCTTAGCTAAAGTTTCTTTCACCTGATCTGGTCCAATCAATACTCTCTCCCCTACATCCATCCAACGGGCTGGAGATAAGAAACGCTTACCATACAGTGCTTCAAATGGAGTCATTCCTATAGTTGATTGATAGCTATTATTATAGGTAAACTCTGCCAAACGTGAGTGTTCTTTTCAATTGCCACCAAAGTCTAGCACACAGGCTCTAAGCAAGTCCTCCAAAATTTTGTTAACAATAACAGTTTGCCCATCAGTCTATGGGTGATATGCTATACTTAAACATAGTTCAGTCCCCATGGCCTCTTTAAAATTGCCCCTAAAACCTAGTGGTAAACAACGTATCTCTATCACTAATAATACTTTTAGGCATGCCATGTAACCTTACTACCTCTTTGAGGAATAACTTAGCCAATTTACCAAAATTTCTATCTGATCTTATCAGAATAAAGTGGGCTGATTTTGTTAATCTATCTACTATTACCGATACACTGTCATTCCCTCTCTTTGATCTGGGAAAGACCTCAAATCCATGGAAATGCTTTTCCATTTCCACATAGGTGCATCCAGTGGTTGTAGCATCCCTGAGGGTTTCTGGTTATCTGCTTTTATCTGTTGGCATGTCAAACATTTTGCAACATATCTTGTTACATCTCCTTTCATTCCTCTCCACCAATAACTCCTTTTGAGGTCATGATACATTTTTACTCCACCTGGATAATGGTGTATTTGGTTTTGTGATGTTCATCCATCACTTCCTTCTTTAAATCTTTTAGATCGGGCACACATAACTTCCCTTTAAACCTTAAGTACCCTTTTTCATCCAGTAAGAAATTTTCTACTTGCTCATTATTTATCAACTGGATTTTCTTTTCCTTTAAATTTAGATCCTTACTATGCAATGTTCCCATTTCATCCACCAAGACTGGCCTTATTTTTATCATGCTTAACTTTCCATAACCTTTCATATCAACAGATTGGTATATTACTTCTTTTCCTTTTGTTATGCCATGTGCTTCACCCAGCACAGTTAATTTCTTACGCTCTTCCATCATTAATTTGGCCAATTTTACATGATGTCTGCTGAGTGCATCATCCACTTTATTTGCTTTTCCTTGTGTGTATAAGATATCTAAATCATATACAACTAAAAACTCTACCCATCTATGCTGCTCCATGTTTAAATATTTTTGTGAAAACAAATATTTCAAAGACTTGTGATTAGTATATACTTCAAATTTTGCTCCAAGCAAATACTGCCTCTACAACTTTAATGCATACACCACTACTGCAAGTTCAAGATCATGAGTTGCATACCCGATTTCATTTGATTAAGCTATCTAGATTCATAAGCTATTGCCTGGCCATGTTGCATTAACACAACCCTTAAGCTAGTCCCACTAGCATTAGTATAAACCACTAACCACTAATTCCCTTCTGGAACTTGCAATATTGGTGCTTCAACCAATGCTTGTTTTAATTTCTCAAAGGCCTGATCACACTTTTATGTCCAAATAACGGGTTGCTCCTTTCTTATTAATCTAGTTAATGGTATTTCCACTCTTGCAAAATCTTTAATAAATCTCCAGTAGTATCTTGTTATTCCTAGAAATAATCTTCCCTCGGTCACTGATTAAGGCTTTTGCCCTGATTACACAGCAATATCTTTATATGGGTCTACAACAATTCCTTTATCAAAATTGTGTGTCCAAAAAAATTTACCTCATGCTGCTAGACGACACATTTAGACAAAAACTTAGTCTTTAATTCATGTTGTCTTAATCTGGTTAATACTAAATGCAAATGCTCCTCATGTTCCTTCTTAGACTTTGAATATATTAATATATCATCTATGAATACTAGAACAAATTTGTCTAAATGATCTAGAAATGTTCTGTTCATTAAATTAAAAAAATAAAAGGGAGCATTAGTTAACCCAAAGGGCATCACTAAATATTAATAGAGTCCATACATGGTATCAAATGCTTTGTATTTTATGCTTTCTTCTTCCACCTTCATCTGATGAAACCCTGAAGCGAAATCTAGCCTCGAAAAGACCCTTGCTCCATTCAATTAATCAAAGAGATCATCTATCCTTGGTAAAGGATATTTATTTTCTATTGTTACCTTTTTTAATTCTCTATAGTCAACACATATCCTAAGAGAACCATCCTTCTTCTTACCAAAAACCACAGGTGGATCCCAGCAAGAGCTACTAGGCCTTATGAATCCTTTTTGTTCCAAATCCTCTAGCTGTTTCTTTAAGTCTATCAGCTCCTTAGGACCCATCCTGGTTGGCTTCTTAATTACTGGACTAACCCCTGGAAGTAACCTGATTTGAAACTCCACTGGTCTTTCTTGAGGAACTCCACTCACTTCATCAAACTGGTCTTCATATTGATTAATCATTGGTATATCTTCTAATTTAGGTATATCGTCTTTTTCACCTATTCCCCAAATGTTTCCTTATCCAATTTCTTAAGTGGATCACACATTATAGTAACTCTTTTGTTATTTGGGTTTACTAAAGAGATTGTGAATTCTTCCAAATTTATAATTGCCTTATGTTTTTGCAACCAATCTACCCCAAAAATTATCCCAATCCCAGGATAATTTAAAACATGTAGGTGTGCTAAAAATATATGTCCTTCTATACTTAATTTTATACGCATGCATTTAATCCCTAAAACACATGAACTACTTACGGGGCTTTTTATAAATAAAGACTGGTCCACATATACACAAATTAACTTTAATTTTTGGAATATATCATGTGATATTAAATAATGTGTAGCCCATGTGTCATGCACTACAAATATAGGTAACGTTTAAATATAGAGTATACCTTCTACTTGGCCAAGTTCTTCCTTATGCCTTGCTGCACCCTCTTTTCCTTCCAAAACTCCTACTTTAGCTGGCTTCTTTGGTTCAGGACAATACTTTTTAGTATGTCCCTCTTTTCAATAGTTAAAACACTTAAATGCTGCCACTTTTCTAGCCTAACAAGCAGCCTGCATGTGTCCCTCTTTACTACAATTATAACAAACAACTTTCTTCTTAGCTTCATAAGTTGCTCCACCCTCTGTCTTCTTGACATTAGTATTTGTTGTCTTTTTATCATAAGGTTGAACCCTAGCTTTTCCTTTGTTAGTATTCTTTATATTCCTGAATTTTTCCCTAGCAATATCATGCTATTCAAATTCCAAAGTTAAGTCTAAAACATGATAAAAGGTTTTCTCTATATAGGTAACATAGCCTTACTGGAACCAGCATTGAACCCTTGTACGTATATCCCATTCTTAGCTGCTTCATCTATAGTTGAAATAGTGCCATATTTATAGGCTCTCAAACTCTTATGTATACTCAGTTATACTCATATTGGCTTGTTTCAATATGATAAATTCCTCCAATAAATTTGCCTTGGTTGAAGCTGGTAAATCTAGCTTTTAACATCTCCTTTAACTGATTCCAAGTGATTTCATTCTCAGGCCTTCCAGCAATCAGTACCTCCCAACAATCAAATTCAACACCTTTCAACCTTCTTTTAGCTATCTGCCTTTTCCTTTGATCATTTATTTGCATATCAACAAATATTCTTTCTAGACTTCTTAGCCATGTTTGTACTCCTATGATTCCTTTAGTCCCTTCAAACTCCTTTCCACCTAGATGATTATAGGTCTTCAAAAGTTTAGATAACTCTTCACGAGGATTTTCCTGCCTCGGACCTACCCCATCTCTTATAGACCTCATGAACTCTTGGACATTAACCTGAGGAGGTTCATTTGAGCTTCCTTCTCCATGATGTAATCCTTTACCTACCATAGATCTTTAATAGCAATTCAGATTTAATTGGGTTTGGTTGTAATATTTTAGGATGGTTTAATTATTCATATAATAGTTAATAACCATATTGGAACAAAACAACCAATTTCGCTATATAATTAATTACTAATCTGTTAGCCATGTTTTGACTCTAAACAAAGCTGTGATACCAACCGAAGCTCTAATCCTCATTTAAATAACAATTAAATATGCTGATCTAATGTCAGTTTATCACTTGAGTCGCTTCCTTACTAGGATTTTCCCCTAATAAGTTCCCCAAGATCATCCACACACACCCCAATATAAAAATATCAGTTTAACCAGCATTAAAAAACTTATATTTGAGTATATATAATGCTATATAGTAATATTTTGCTATTGCGAAATTTTAGGAAAATTTATCTCATAAGATATTTTAAACTATAGCCATTTCTTATGAAAACATGGATGGTGTTTAAAACTCTTTTTATCAAACTCAGTTAACTAGTTTTAATATTGAAATTTCTAGTGAGTCTTTAATAAAATCTCATAATAGTGTTACATTCATAATATAATGTAAAGATAATGTGGGAATTTGGAAATTGTTTGCCTTGAGGATATGCACATGCACAATGTATCTGTTGTGCACATGTACATTTCAAGTATAGATTGCTTCAACAAATCCCTTAATCTATATTTCATACAAGTAAAAATATTGATCAGATTCTAAAATAACTTGATTTCTTATATCGAAATATTTCAGAAGTCTCAATGTGTCATTTCTACAAACACCTAGCTAAGTGTATGGTGAAATGCCTCATTATACTGGGCTATTTTTGGAAAATATATTCTATACTCTTTGAAAAGAAATACCCATTTTACATATAACACACACCAACTCTCTACATATCTTTTCATTATCTGTGTACTTGGACACATGTTGCACCAGTGGAAAAGTGCATACATTATGCACGTAGATGTAAGCACATTCAACATTATCTCAGTAGCACATCATTCACAAACAAAAAAGTATCCACACTTAAATAAGTACATAATGATGATGGCCATATACTTATCTTGTCACATGGTATTCGCGTTACAAATAATATAACTATTTATTACATTGCCTTGAGCATAGGATGGAGTTAATTAGGACATCTCCAATCCTTATATTTCTCCTTACCAGATGTATAAATAAGATCCGATTCAGAGATATACCAATGGTAGGCAAATCAACAAATGAATACTCTTCATTACCCATTTACCATTCTTATTTAAAAGTAAACATTAGATTTAAACTAAATTGTCTAATGATGCTTACTTCTAAACTTATAAAACCTACCTCATGGAAACATTATTATTACTTCATTATTCAAGATCAGATCTATAAACACATATTTAAAACCACATACTCATGCATATTAATTTAACCCACGAAAATACACAAAGTACATTATACAATGTAACTAAACATTAGAATATATTTAATATAGGTTGCCTAGATAGGTCTTATTGCCTTATAAACAATAAGATATACTCACCAACGTTCTCCCTTCTCTTAACTCTAGATTTCTCATGTTTCCTCAATAATTACTATGACTCCATAATTGATTATATTCCAGAGAAAATATTATTGCATTACCCTCCTCAAGGGTTTATCATAGGCAATTTATAACCAGCATCATCCTGGGGTTTCCTTTTATACAAAATACAATATTATCCCTTCTGCATATCATTTTTAATACTTGCATTTCCCTACTCAAAACAAGAAAAATTAGTAATACATTTTAATGGAATTCTTAAAGCGTGATTTTCCTCCCGGGCATTATTTAAAATCCTGGATATGAGTATCACATAATTTGCATGCTACCTATTTAACTTCAAAGCTATTGAATACCAATAGTTTTTAGCCTTAAGAAATATTATTATTCCATGCTTTCATGTCATAACTTCCCATATATTTGCATACAAAATTATCATCTGTTTTATCTTACTATTTATGTGCAAAATAATTAACAAACATGTTTAATCGTTAGAACTTAAGGTTATCACACAACAGTTATTTAAATATCGAATGTAATAAACAAATTGTGTAGTTCAATTAAATTAATTTTTTTTTAATAAAAGAGTGCTTCTCACATGAAAATGAGCACTTGTATCATTTTGTCTTGCGCTTGAAAGTATGCCACCAATAAGCCTAATAGATAGCAAAAAAATACCACATACAAATAAAATATAAAAATCCACCATAAAGACCTGTGTAACTAACGTCCATAAAAATTATAAAACCAACAAAATAGCAATAAGAGTTCGAAATCAAATTTGGCAAAATTCATCGAATATACAAAAATAAATTTGTAGTTTCAAAAGACTACACAAAAAGTAAGCTCGTTACACATACATATATATAAATACACAAATGCATATATATATATATATATATATATATGTGTGTGTGTGTGTGTGTGTGTGTGTGTGTGTGTGTGCAAAATGAAATAATATAAACCAGACAAAAAATAAAAGGAGAAGAAAATTACATTTTCTAAAAACCAGACAAAAAATAAAAGGAGAAGAAAATTACATTTTCTAAAAATGAGAATGAGTCAAGTAGGGGCAAGCAACAAGCAAATTATAAAGGGTAAGCAATGTTGTAATCATAAAATAAATGAATAAACAAAAGCAATCATATTGAAATTTTCAACAATAGTTAAAGCTTTACTATTACTTTGATTATTAAAATTTACCATATATCCTTAAATCTCATTTAAGATCTGTAACACTTTTAAGTAGCTCTTTGAAACTTTAATTTTTATTAAATTTACAACCAGGATTCGAAACCTAGTGAAAGTAAATAAAGAAATTACATAATTAAATTATCTAGATTATTAGAGTTATTAAATGCATTTTAGATTCTTTCAACCAAATATATCAACATATAACTATGAGAATTGTGTCAAGCAAAAAATCTTTTAAAAATCTCAAAATGAAATTTAAGATTTTTCCAATATAATTCACTACTAAATTTTCTACAGTTCATATGGAAATAAAAAATATTAAGGATATTTTCTCTAATGAAATTAGTTATATTGTATTCAAAATATGTGTGATTAATATTCTCTATTTTATTATTAAAAAAATAATATATATTTTTATCTTATTTTTCATTTTAGAAGTTTTATAGTATTCAGCTTCCCATGAAAAACTAACTGCTTATGAATTATAGCTTTAGGTGAAGCATTAGTTTACAAAAGTATTAAATATTTCAATTTAACATTGGAATTTTTTTTAATAAATTATATAATGAATGAGATATATATTTCTTTACTCTTATTCCTACACAAAATTAAAATATTTTTCTTCTTATCAATTGTACAACGTTCTTCTAACGTTGTGCATAGTAAAGCAAACTTTTTTAAAGTAAGACCAAGACATTTGATTAAAGCTAATATCATAAGGGAAATCACAATTTGGACTATAAATATCAGCAAGTAAAACATATTTCAAATTGTATATATCATATGGTTAAAATCCATTTATCATGCCAAAAAGTAATATTACCAGAATAAACCGTAATAATATTAGTGACTAGATTATAAGCATCGAAATTTAACATAATGTAACAACCCGGATTTTCAGAACCAATTTAAATTTTTTTATTTTAGCAATTTTAATGGACTTTGGATATTTAAAATGAATAATTTTAAATAATAACGACTAAAAATTTATTTAAATCGAAGTTAGAACGTATAAGTTTATTTTACTTATAAAACGAGCCTGAAATGGAGTGGTAGTTTGAAAATTCGATTTCAATTTCAATTGAATGTACATGATTCAAAATAAATTGGGTTTCAGTTAAACCAGAAATGTTTGAATCTATTTAATTATATCTTTCTAACGAATGTGAAAAAACAAGATTTCATAATATAAATTGAAAGTTATGTCCAGTTTAAAATTTAAAATAGTCGCTATGGAAATTATATATATATTAAATAACATATGACCCTTTACAATAGTCATTCTGCAAACTACCTCCGTTTTCGACAAAAACGCTTTTGTTGGATCCAGAATGTCAAATTATTGCTGGATTCTAATTTTCATAATTTTTAGAATTAATATGTAAGCGTGGTCAATTTAAACACGTTTGGTAATTTCAGTTTGAATTTAATCGACTAGAAAATGATCATTTTTCAAACGGTCTCCAAATTCGATGAAATTAGTTTTGTTAGGACCGTATGGTCAAAACATAGCTAGATTTATTTTTTTGGGGATTTTTAGAGTTAGTATGTGGTCCCGGTAAATTAAAATGTACATTTAAATTCAATTTATATTTTAATTTAAAGAAAAAGTTATCAAAATAGTCGAATTGGCTTGCGAGACATCCCATTGTGTTTGGAATGGGGGTATTTAGCTAATGGCGACAGTCGTTGGGTTTTATTTAAAGTTAGGAGTGTTAAACTTCAATTTAAAGAATTAAATAAATATAATATAAATATATATGTCCCAATGAAATTTCGTTAAAACCCAAATTTCCAAAGAGCCGCCATCAGCTCAAATCGACGATCTAGAAGCTCCGAAACTAATCCTCTAAATTCTTCAAATTCCGTGCGAATTAAAAGAAGATTCTAAAGTAAAAATTGAAGAGAGTTTTCTGATCTTTAAATTGATCATAGTATGATGAAGTTTCGTGTTGTAATCAGTTCGAATTCGCTCCTCGAAGTCGGCATGTTCGAGATGGTTTTTTAGGGCAAAGGGGAGTTCGAATCGGACGTGGTGGTTGCCGGGTGAGGCTCTGGCGACGACATTTCGTGGCGTGGAGTCTGATCATCGTCTGGCTACGGCGTGGAGGTGCGACGGCCGCTTAACGACACGAAGCTGATGGCTTTTTCCATTCATGTTTTGACAGAAGGAGGGAGGAGAGTTAAAAATTGAAGAAAGGTAGTTTTTTTTAAATTAAAAATTTGAATTTATACATAAATAACTTTAATAAAAATATAATTTTTATAAAATAGCATTGTAAATAAAAATATGATTTTTATAAAATAACTTTAATAAAAATATGATAAATATAAAATAGCATTGGTTTTAAAATATAAAATAGCATAGATTTTTAAAATAGAAAAAGCATTGTTTTTAAAATAAAAATAGCAAGGTTTTAAAAGTATAAAAATATGATTATTATATACATATACCATAGTATAAAAATATGATTTTTATACATATATGGAAATTTAAAAATATGATATTTAAAATATATATAACATTGTTTTTAAATGTAATTTTTTTATATAATAAAGAATTGGTTTAAAATGTGATTTTGTTTCTAAAATTAAATACCTTTGATTTAAAAATGTGGTTTTTAAATAGAAATAGCATTAATAAAAATATGTGATTTTTAATATAAACTGCTTGAAACAGATTGCGATGGAACCAAATGGAAACAAAACAGAATCCAAACCGTCCAATAAAGAATGATGGAGTGGAAACCAAAGGTGAGAACTCTTTCTCACTCACATTATTTTACAGTTAAATGTATACTAGGATGTAGACGGGGCTTAGTAGCCCCCGGCACTATTTATTGTACAAACCATGGATGTTTGTTTGGATTGATTTCTGGTGAAATTGACTGTATTGTGTTTATTGGTTGTATGAAATATATAAAATATTCATGTGTTGAATAAAATGTTTGAACAGTAAAAATACCATTTTTATTGTATAAATGAAACATATAAAATATTCATGTGTTGAATAAAATGTTTGAACAGTAAAAATATCATTTTTATTGAATGTATGGACTGTATAAAATATTCATGTGTTGAAATATATATTTTATCGTTAAAAATATAAATTTAACGTATGTATAAACGACATAAAATTCTCCTGAAATGAAAATAAATATTCATTTACAAATCTGATGATTTGTTTATGTTCAACTATTTATCTAATATTGATTAGGATGATAAATTTTACACATCGCCAATTGCACAAATAATATTCAGTATTTGTTGGTTGAAACCTCACACGGGTATTGTGACGATATTTGACGTACGCTAATCCCAATTGTTTAGTTTTATGTCAATCGATTGGTTGACAAACTATTGTAAGCGTTAATTATTTATATTTAATGCTTATGCGGTTGTGCAATGCACTCTGGATGATGGTTGACTGTGTATCAGTATTGTTGTATACATGCGATGTATGAAATCTATATAATTAGCATTATATGGTAATTGACTGTGTCTGATTCCAATTTAGAAAGAACGACTATTTTAAAATAATATTCATTAAAGAATTAAAATGTGGATTTGATGTCCGATTTTGGATGGACACGAAAATATTGAAATTTGTGAAGCTGTGTTGATTAGATTTGTTCCATTTTAATGTAAACGATATTTATATCGATTTTATTCATTTTTATAATGAGTATCGAAAAGGAAATGATTTCAAAATCTGATATTTTAAAAATATTATCATTTATATGTTATAATGATAAGGAGTATTCAATTTTGATTTAAAATTGAAAATGAAGTTAGAATTATTTTAAAATAAATTTATAAACGATTTATAAAATACGTTTTAAATGGAAATCAACAAAATATATATAGTATATTATATATATATATATATATATATATATATATATATATATATATATTAATGGCCTAAACAGAACGCACCGCGCCGCGACCTTTAGCGAATTTCGACCATTGACTTCGAATTGACAATACGGGAGATCCGACCATTGGATTCTCTTAAAACAGAACCGTTGGGTTCGTATCGAAAAGAGCTTTCCAAAGAATATAAGAGATTTGAAATCTAATGATTAGATTTGGAATTATGTCCAAATCAAATTTGGAAAAGGTCGTTGTAAGTGCAGTTTGATGACCGTTTATGGAAATCGACTGAAAGGGCCTTAATAAAATTATTAAAAATATTACTAATTTGTGGAAAATCATAATAAATGATTTGGAAAAAATTGGGATGAAAAATTCCACGTTTGTAAAGATAAAAAAATATTTTATCAAAATGGACTAATTATTAACTAAATTTGAAATCCAATAATTTTTAAAGAAAGTAAATTGGATTTGTGAATGGTTCTAATCTAACCATGAATTTCCAATATATGAATTGGAATGGATTTGAATAGAAAACACCTCTGGAATATTTCTATATTGGATTCCGTGACTATACGGATATTGTGGAGGAATTTGAAAGATAGATATATATCGTTATTCCTCATACGATATGTATTAGTATCATAATTTGATATCGAATATAAGCCGATATAATTTCTATTCAGAGCCTTATATTTAATATTAAATTGGATTTTGGGTTTGTCGTGAATGGTGTCTTCAGTAACACTGTTCTTAAACCCCGTGTGAAAAGAATAAATCTTTTAATTAAGATTATTAGAGTTTCCAATTATATTTAGAAATTGGAATAAAATGGAATGTGAATTGGGTTTATAGTGAACTGTTTATTAATGACATTCGTTCTTTAGCCCAATTTATAGTGAAATGTGATTTAGAATATATAAATCTTTTATTAAGATTTAATGGGAATTTTCCAAAGTAAAGTTTTCCAATTTAATAAAATAAATTGGAATGGAATTTGATTTGGTAATAATCGAAGTGACCTTCTGTCGAGGAAGACTGTTAATATATATGGAATTTAAAAGGCTTTGTCGTTGTTTCACTTATATTATTAGTCGAATACGGAAATTGATATCGATTATATATATTGATCTGTTTTCCGTGCAGATTCCATAATTAATGAAATAAGATTTTGGGTTTATCGTTAACTGTGTTTTAAATGACATTGATTTTTTAACCCAGTTAAAGACATGATTACATGTCTAACATTGTATTTCGAACTGTATTGTTGATCTCTGCTAAACATATATCTGTTTCATGGCGGAGAATTTATTCTCTTTCTTAACACCCTTCTTTAAGACGTACGAGCTTAGAGGTTATATATCAGCAGAAATCAATGGTACGGTGTAGATTATTGATGCGGCATGTTTGATTTCCCAAAGTTAAATAATCATTAATGACGATTGTTGGAAGATTAAAACTAAGTAAAGTTTTAATGAATCTTTAATTTGATTGAAATTTGAATGTGATAATTTAAATTATCAAATTTGGGAAATGGTTGAGAATGGAGTATCACCAGTTTAGCTCCAAGCGATAGTTTAATATTTATTTAGATTTGAACATGAAATGGTAATTAAATTTACCAATAACATCACGGTGTTAGATATAGAGTATTACCAGTTTTGCTCCATGGGACGAATAGGTTGGGATTGGGAAATAAAATAAATGAATACTTTGGTAAGGTTCGCTAATCTCGACTAGTTTGGAAAACCTTAATTTGGTTTAAATTGTGTAAAGAATATTTGAATAAAAAAATGTTCTGAATTGGAATGAGGCGTATATTGTGTTTTTATAGCACTTGTTATAAGATACGTGAGTTATTCGGAAAGACCGGGTTTATCCCATTCTGAATAATCGATACGATGATAAGTCGACGATGAAGACGGTGGTTGAAGATCGGAGTTCTTCACATCGTTTGGATGATTATTGATGTCTTAATTGGGCCGTACACCCAAGACAAGGTAATAAGTGGTGATCGTCTAGATGTGCTTGGAGATTGATCGGATATGTGAGGACCTCTCTCTTGTATTGGACATATGGGACGAGGAATAAGGTGCATCTGGTTTCGTTCAGACCCAGAACGAACTTGCAAATAGATTGTGTGTCTGACATTGATTCCTTTATACTATATTCGTTGATCTCTGCTAAATATGTATCTGTTTGGTGGCGGAGAATTTATTCTCTTGCTCAACACCCTTCTCTGTGACGTACGAGCTTAGAGGTTATATATTGGTGGAAATCAGTGGTACGGTATGTAACAACAGTGTGGCATACGGAGATGAAAATGATCAAGGCTTTTGTTGAAAAGCAGAGTATTGTGGTTGATGATCAAAGTACAGGTTTAAATAACATAGCTTTGTGTAGCGTTAATTCGCGAGCTTTACATCCCGGTATGAACCTAAAACGGATGAGGAACGTTTGGAAATGGACATATGTTAGTTTCTGGCTAGGAGTAACATTATGGTATGGAGCCCAGACTGTTTACTCATGTGGATGTTGCTTATTATTACTTGATGGAGAGAGAGGCTCCTCGGATATATCGGTCACTACGGGACCGATGGATGTTATGGTCGATATACTGACCATGTTTTATGCCCCATAAGGCAGGTTAACATATAGTTTATGGTATTACTAATCATCGACGGGTGACCGACCATACGGCTAATCGTAGGTGCAGTTGCGACTGTATCCTAAGGCTCAGGCTAGAGAGTCTCGAATCGGTAAGGACGATCGGTTGCCTTGGTTCATAGATGGAAACCCAATTTCTAATACGTGATTTCACGATTTTAGTTGTGTGTGTGTCTATATATATACACACACATACATAGTGACGTAATATAATGGTACCTACGCCGCCTATGATTGATACATTTATATTTGAAGTTGATTTCTTCACTTGTAGTAATAATAAAAGATGAAATTTTCCGTATCAAGCATATTTGGCTCTTATAAGGGAAAACTCTATTCTCGACTGCGTTCATTGTGTGATAGGACCTGAGTCTTATTATAGCTTCATTTTTCTGTTAGTATTGCGCTGTTTGTTTTATGCACTGGTATCACTACAACAAAATAACCATATTACAACGGTGGAACACCGTTGTAATATACATTTTACAATGGTGGGCAAACCGTCGTGTATTAAGAAGTTGTAATAGACTAAAATCTTTTACAACTTTTTTTACACAGTTGCAACACCGTTGTAATATGTATATTTTACAACTTTTTTCCGCCATTATAATAGACTTTATTACAACAGTTATGCACCGTTGTGATTGACATTTGGTTTTTTTTTTTAAATAACATCTTTTACAACTGAAAAGAACGATACACTAAATATATCAATACTCCATAAGCAAATCAGATATCACAGTTATTTGCAAACTAATTTATTAAAATACTCAAATAGTCAGTATTATAAACAATAAGTTTTAGACAACATTTCATACATTATTACATACTTGACCATTACAAAGAAATTTAGTACAAGCACAAGTTATCCATAAAAAATTGCATATCCTACGGGAGTACACTAGTCGAAGACAATGAAATCTTTACGCCATTTATCTTTCTGGTGCAAGTTCACTGCAGTGATCAAACCTATTGCATAAGAATATGTCTGTTGCTAGAAAAAAGAACAAAAAATGTTTTTTTAAGCCAACAATACCAAATTTTAGCAATAATGCTTAACATACCTGATAGCATGAACTAAATGTGGGCCAAAGCCCCTTTTTAAACAATTGGATGTTGCTTAATTTCTTAAAAAAAAAAGAGCATCTGCACTTGGTCTTTCAGAAAACAAATTAGCAGATAATAATATTGACATGGTAGCTAAATCCATTAAAATCAAAGTAGTCATTTAATCCAAACTTTCTAACCTATGAATGAAACATTACCAAACTAAAACAGTGACATGTAAACTCCAAATATTATCCTTCATTCTTCATGTTCCATTTTTGAAGACCACATGTTTGACTACCATGTTATTATCCACTTAGTAAATAAAATTTTAATATCAAGTTCTTTAGGCAAAGGCTGCCACTTCCAAATATGACTATCGTTATCTTATCTCTTCCATTTTTGAAGACCGTCTTACTTCCCAAAGAATCTAAAGTCAATTTTTATTTAAATATAACATCTGAAAGATCCTTTCGAATGAAACATAAATCATTTTTTCGTATCCATGAGTATGGTTTGTTTTCAAAAGTGCAGAGAACACAATTACATAAAAATGCAACTGCAAAATATCAGTAGAATTACAAGAATTTCAAGTAAAGTTGAGATTTTGAACGTTTATTTTATCCCATTTGTTATCTTGCCCTTGTGGCAAATGACTCGTATATTTGGTAAAATCATATGCAGATTATGAAAATGTTGGCAACTCACAAAAAGAAAAACCACTGCACCATTGCATGACATATTTAAATAATTGTTGTCACCCATATGTAAAAGAGCAGCCTAATGATGGGCTTCTTACACTTGGCTGGAATTCAATCTATAACTTTTGGAAATTGCTTTAAATCTTCATTTTTCATTCTCCTGCCATATAAGATTTGCTTAGGTTAGAACATTTTGGCAGTACTATCATCGATGTTCTGACTCTTTTAATCTATCCACTTTCTTTGCAAAAGTAGTAACAGTGACGACATACTAGTGTGGACAGATAGGGAAGTCATCCTAATAGTTAGAAGTGCATACCTTTTCATGGAACAGTCTACATCTAGTGCAAGTATAGCTTGCACATCGTAGACGGACTAACTATGGTTGCTTTAGGCATCCCTTAAAATGCCAAATTTATATGTAATATCTATATATGCAAACTAATACTGAAAATATGATGGTTGGATGTAGACAGGGGAAAAAAGAAGATAATTTTTTAATTCATATCCTGTTAGTTTATCCACGGTGGACTTACTAACAAATAAATTTGTGGATTAATTTATTAAAGTTAAATATGTGGATAAATTAACAAATTTAGTGCATATGAATAAAAATTTCCTATTCCAAATGCTGGGTAGAATTTACTTTTGGAAATATGTAGTTCGTTTAACTTTGAAGCCAACTTGACAACTAGTAAATTATTTAACTGTTCTCTAACTAAAGCAATAGTGAAGAAGGAATAACCTTCTCAGCAACCAAGGACCAACCAAATAAAGAACTCTCAGCCACAGTCAATCGCAATCAAAACAACTCTAGTTTTTAATGAAGTTAATGTGCTCGAATCAAAATTAATCGTGAAAACTCACCTTTGCAATGCTGAGAATGAAGCGGGCTCGGCAGCGGTTTTAGTGGCAAAGGAAGGAACAAGCATCATTTTGGTGGTGGCTGCGATGGCGTGGAACTGAGTTGCCAAGGTAGCTTGTATACAGATCTAACGTAGCGATGGAAGAACAGCAGCAAAGGAGGCAGGGGTTCACAAGTAGACAGGCTGAGGCGATTTGATTGGAGGGGAGAGAAGGGTTCGCTAGCGCGGCTTGGCAAAGGACGAGGCGGATGAAGGACCATCGTTGGGTGAGAGGAGCGGTGGCGCGATGTAGCACGGGTTCTGATCGATAAGGGAGAGGCTTCGATCCCAAGGTTGAAGCAGGACTGAATGCTAACTGGTGGAGGGGATGTCAGGCCGACGGACCAGAGTTGGGGACCGTCGTTAGGTGGTAGAAGGCGGGTTCAGGAAGAAGGGAACAGATGATTTGAGAGAAATTAGGGATCCATTTTGATTTAGGGAGGAGTACATGAGAGGTCAGATACATAAAGTAAAATTTAATAGGAGAGATCTTTTTGGAGCCAATTTTTCACATTTCCCACCTGGATTTCGTTCTTTTGCATTAACCTGAGCGTTAGTTCTTCATTGGTCATTATCAATTTTTTTTCTTTTGAATAATAAACTACCAACTGGTTATACATACTCAAAGAGAACCCGAAATTTTCCTAGGTTAGCCTTGGTCTGATTTGCGAGTCATTGGTTAGTTCCAATTTAATTCAAATGCTCAATTTTGTCAAGTTTTCTCTTAAGTTCATTATCAAAATTTTGTCAAAGTTTTTAAAATTAACTATTATTGGTAATATTAACTATTAATTGGTAATATTGATTATTAGACATTTATTACAAGTGGCAAAATAAACTAGTAATTTAATATTAATAATTACTATTTTGAAAGTTATTTAATATGGTAAGTTAAATAATATATAACAGCTATTTATTAATCTAATGATTTTTCTTTTTTTCTTTTATGAAAAAATGTAATAGAATACTATATAAATTGCTTGAAATTTTTATTAAAATATTTAAAAGTAATTATTTAATTATTACTTCTTAATTAGTGATTCTTACTTCTTATTTTTTGATTACTAAAATCAATTATTCATTACTAAAAAATAATTTTTATTTATTTGTTTTTAATTTCTAATAATAATACATAATTATTATTTATTAATTATTATATAGCGAAAAGAAATAATTAATATTAGTTATTACATATTTTCAAATAAACTATTTATTAATATTATTAAATAGTAGTTATTGAGTATTATTATTTTTATTAATTATCGAATTTTTATTAATTATTAATATGGTATTTTTGTTGTAGTGTAGTCATATATTACAACAGTCAAAAAATAAAAGTTGTGATAGGCTTTAATTACAACTGTCAAAATAACACAGTTGTTAAAATAAGTTTATTACAACTTTTCTAGAAAAAAGTTGTAAAAAACATTTATTACAACAGTGATTTTACCACCATTGTAAAATTAAAGTTGTAATATAGTGTTTTTGTTATAGTGTATTCATGGGGGATAAATTCGTTCCATGTCATACGACGTGGTCCCATGTTTTACCTAACTTTAAAATCAAGCTAATAACTGTTTTTAGTTCTCATGCCAGTCCTATGAATGACCTAGAATTTATTGTTTTAACCTAAACTTTGGGTGCCCCTATTTTCCTCATGGGCAGCTAGTAGTTGGGTTTTTGCAGATATCTCTTTTCCAGGATCCTGGATTTACAACTGGAGCTATATTCGAAAATCTTTGTATCCGTGTATCTCTTTCACATTACGCCATAGATGGCCTATCACAACGAAAATGCATGGTGTTGCAAGCTACAATGTTGCCATTGCTATGCCGTTTTTTGTCTATTGCAACGCATGCTTAAATGTGTTAGCATATATATCAACATGTGTTCCAGTAGCCCCATGAATAAAATTATCAATCCGCATCAACATGATCCAACGGTCTAGGTTAGCGATCCACGTGGAAAAATGTTTAGTCCAAATTAGCAATCCACGCGTGAAATAATGTTTACGGCGGGAAGAAAAATCAAAGGAGGGAAAACTAAAAAATATTTAAAGTTTCAATCGAAATTTAACAAAGTACTCCGCTGCTCAACCTCTCACACACTCACTCTCAGGTTCAATTAAGGCCAAAAGTTCAAGTTTACAAGCTTAATTATGGTTCGAGTAGGGCAGGTTCGAGTTCAAGTTTAATTAGGTCTTTGGTGTTTCAATTAGGTCTTCAATTAGGGTTCGTTTGGGTTTCAGATTTTAGTTAGGGCTTCAATTTAATTTTTCGCTTCAGGTATCACTCAATGTATATTTCAATTTTTTTTATTTGATTGTTATGTTGCGTAATGTACTGCTTTACTTGTGCCTAATTTACTGCTTTAAGGTATCACTCAATGAAAGACGAGGAAAAACTATAAGCAAAACTCCTAAGTTCAGTGAAGGGTACATCAGTGGAGTGAAACTTTTTATTCGAAATACTTTTTCTAGATTTGCAGTGGGTGATGAAATTACATGCCCTTGCAAAAAGTGTCATAATTGCAAGTGGCATTGTCAAGAAGTAGTCTACAACATCTGATTTGGAATGGTCCATCTGAATTGTACATGAAATGGATTTGTGAAGTTTCCTATTTAGATCCTGAAAGGAGTGATAACAATATGGATTGTGAAGCAGGAATAAATTTTGGAGATAATCTCTATGAGACGTTGCAACGTACTTATGGAAATATGCAGAACGATGAAAATGGATCTTTTGATGGGTCAAATGAATAGATGTCGACGCTAGAAAATTTCATCAACGTGTTGAAGAGGGAAAACAATCATTATATCCTGGGTGTAATAAATTTTCGCAATTAAGTTTCATTGTCAGGCTTTATTCTTTAAAATGCCTACATAGGATCACAGAGTTTGCATTCAGCAATTTATTAGAGTTGATGAAAGAAGCTTTTCCAGAAGCCTACATCCCTTTTTCTTTCAACGCTACCAAAAATATCATTAAATATTTAGGCCTCGATTACCAAAGAATACATGCATGTCCAAATGACTGCAAGCTATACTGGGCAGAAAATGGAAAGGAAAATAACTATAAAAGTTGTGGTTTTTCAAGGTGGGTTATACTGGAATAGAAAGTGGCTATTCATAAAGACTCGGAGAAGCGGATTCACAAAGTACCAGCAAAAGTGATGCGTTATTTTCCACTAAAACCAAGGTTGCAAAGGATGTTCATGTTGAAGGAGTACGCAGAACTTATGTTATGGCATGCAATGGGACGAAAAAATAATGGCAGACTTCGAAATCCAGCTGATGGCGAGGTATGGAAGACTATGGATGCCAATTATCCTCATTTTTCATTAGAAAACAGAAATATCAGGTTAGGATTAGCATATGATGGATTCAGTCCTTTTTGTACAATGACTACACAACACAGCACATGCCGATCGTATTGGTAAATTATAACCTTCCACCTTGGTTATGCATGAAGACAGAAAATTTGATACTTTCAACCCTTATCCCTGGCCCAGAATCTCCTAACAATTACGTTGATGTCTACATGCAGCCTCTTATCACAAAATTGAAAGAATTATGGGATCTTGGCATACAAACTTATGATGCCTTCACTGGTGATGATTTCACATTACGTGCAAGCGTGTTATGGACGATCAACGACTTTCCGGGCTATGCAATGTTATCAGGCTGGAGCACGAAGGGTTATTTTGCTTGTCCCGTATGCCATTTCGAGACTTCTTTAACTTACTTGAAACATAGTAGACAATTTTGCTACATGAATCACAGGAAATTTTTAGACCTGGGACACAAGTGGAGGTTTGATAATAAAAGGTTCAATGGTGAAATTGAAATGGGAACACCTCCCGGTATTTTATCCGGGACTGACATTGAAGAATTGTTGGCTGGTTATGAAATTATTTTTGGGAAGAAAGAGGTCAAGAAGCATAAAAATGAATCTCCTTTTAAAAAAAGTCAATATTTTTTAATTTACCATATTGGGGTCAAAATATATGTCGACATAACCTTGATGTTATGCACATAAAGAAAAACATTTGTGATAACATACTTGGTACTTTACTAAATATCGATTGGAAGTCGAAAGACCATTTAAATTCTCGGTATGATTTACAAGAGATAGGCATCAGGGAGGTCCTTCATCCGATTCTATCAACTAATGGGAATTACGTTGAGATGAGGGCTTCATATTTGAAATGACGAACAATGAGAAAGAACTATTTTGCTCAGTGTTGGAGAATGTTAAACTGCCTTATGGTTGTGCAGCTAATATCAGCCGGTATGTAAACAAGAAAGAGAGGAAAATTGCAGGGTATAAAAGCCATGATGCTCATTTTCTACTCCACTACTTACTGCAGTTTGCCGTGAAGAAATCTGTAAAACCAGAAGTTGCAATACCTATGATAAGATTAGGTGCATTTCTAAGAAGTGTTTGGAGTAAAAGTATCGATTTAGCTGATCTCAAGAGGCTACAAAAGGAAATTATGGAAATTCTTTGTCAATTTGAGATGATATTCCCAAATGCTTTCTTCGATACAGTAGTGCACTTGCTAGTTCATTTATGCAAGGAACTTGAGTATGGTGGACCTACACATGTTCATTGTATCTTTCCTATTGAGCGTTATCTTTGTAAACCGAAACCAAATGTTCGCAACAAAAGTAAACCTGAGGCGTCCATTGTTGAAGGTTATCTTGCAGAGGAATGTTTGATATTCTGTTCAAGGTTCTTAGGTGGCGATGGAACATGAAAAATGCAATTTGAAACATGTCCACAAAATCTGAATATCCTATTGGCACAAGAAGAAACAAAGATGGAAAAACTATTCATCTTAAAAATTCTCAATAAAAGAAATGTCACCGTTACACTCTATTCAATTGTGGTAACAAGGAAATATGGAGTTTACTTGGGTAAGTATTTTTGTTTTAGTAAGTATTGAAGTATTATTCCTATCTTTATAAATCCTTTATTAGTTATTTTGTTCCTTTTTTCATGATAAATAATGTTTTCCTTTTTGAACCTGTCAGATGGAATTTTATGCAATTAAAATTTACAATGGTTTATTTAATTAGAAAAGTGGACAAGTTCGGTTAACATCAGTAATAATATTCTTCATGTAGCTTTTGAAATGATGTCAACTATTTTAAAAAAAAACTATTTTTGATGTCATACTTTTGCCAACAAAATCAGTTCTTTTAAACAATCTACAAACATGTTATTGATTCTAGACTCACGTAGTGTTAGTTTTAAATTCCAAGTTTTAGAACTTTTAGGGATTTCAAGCATGATTTGTACTTAAGCTATGTTCTCATTCATACAGAATTGTTTTCAGTATGGTCAGTTTCAGCTTTGGTAATAGATCCAACCAAATTTGTTTCTATCTTTTATTAACCTGTTCTTTATTCTAGGGAACATAGAGCTTTAATTGATGGTCATGCATCCTCAAAAAAATATAAAAGAGAGAGAGAACACAGTGAAGAATTTTGGAAGTGGTTAAAGGAAGAGGTTGGGATAAAGGAGGACATTTCAAAAGAAGTACAACTACTTGCAATGGGGCCTCTTCCAACAGCTAATCGGTTTACTGAATATGTTATCAGTGGATACAGATTTTATACAAGGTTCAAAGATGCCAAATGTACAACACAAAATAGTGGTGTATTTTTGACATCCTTGACTACTAGCTTTGCAAGTTCGAAAGATCAAAATCCGTTGGTTGGTGAAGTTAATTACTATGGATCAATTGAAGAAATATTAGAATTAGATTATTAGGGAGAATTTAGTGTGGTTTTATTTAAGTGTTGTTGGTACCAAGAAGAGAAAGATTTACATGGGCTGACTCGTGTCAATTTTAATTGATTGTGCCAGAAATCCGATCCTTATGTGATGGCTTCACAAGTAAAATATTTGTTTTATATAGAAGATCAATTGATAAGATGTGCCACAATGTTACCAAGAAATTACCGAAAGACTGGTGTGAACTCGAAAGAGAATATGAAAATGAAGATTTGAATGATATTCAGCCTGCTTATGGAATGGGAAATCAAGATTTTGCTGTTCGTTGGTGTAGAGATGATGTCCCAATAAGACGAATCCACCTTCCACCTAGCAAAGTGAAAAACATAGCTTCTTAATTTCATGTTTTTGTAGTCCAAGGCTCTTACAAATTGTGCAAATCAGAGATTGTATACAGACACACACTACCGGTATGTATTTTTGCTTATTATTTTGGTTGGCTGGTGGTATGCTTCAAAATTCTTACAATTTCCGCT
Organism: Allium sativum; assembly: GCA_030737875.1. NCBI lineage: Eukaryota > Viridiplantae > Streptophyta > Magnoliopsida > Asparagales > Amaryllidaceae > Allium > Allium sativum. Next base: position 493,262,366 of record CM060912.1, on the reverse strand, counting down.
TGCTGAAGGATCAGTCTAATTCTTACAATTTTGTAGTTCAATGCTGGTATGTAACTGATCATGTACAAGACTGATGCTTCAGTAATGAACTACAGAATTTTAAGAATTTTATTTTCTCTTCAATCAACAATGACCATGTCAGTTCGTAATTGATGCAATGGTTGAGTTTGTACTTGAACGAGTCGCGACATGTCTAAATTTTTAATTCCTCAAGCATACTATTTCATTCCTTGATACCGTTTGTGCTTTGAACAAGCTGAGTCATTGCATCAATTTACAACTCAGCCATAGTTGTGAAATGCAACTCTGTGTTGAAAAGCAACTCTGGCCACAGTTTGTGCTGAAATGTCTTTGTGCTGAAGTGCAAGTCAGTTATACTATGGCCATAGTTTGTGCTGAAATGCAACTGAGGAATGCATGTCTTTCATTTTGTGTTGCAATGTAAACGAGGCATTGCATCAATTTATAGCCGAGGCATGCATGACTTTGGTTGTGCTGAAATGCGTTAGTTGTACTAAAGGCTTTTGCTGAAATGCATGACTTTTGAAACTGCTTTATTTTGCAGGTGAAGGAGGCAGTAGAGGTACTGAATGCGCTGGAGGCTCGCGCTTTATTAATTTGAAACTGTTTTAGTTTGATGTAAACATGAATTTAGTACCGGCTGTATTTGCAGGTAATCTGTAAAACTGCATTTATTGGCTATTTTTTTGTTATTCTGTAGTTAACTAAATAGTATTTGTGTTACTGGTTATTAATTTGAAATGAAAAGTTGTTTATTAATTTCAGTGTGTAATGTTAATTGCTGTTATGTTGCAGTATGTTATATAATGATGCAATAGCTATAATATAATGTTGTAGTATGTAATCTTAAATGTTGTCGTAGCTATGATATAGTGTTGCCATAAATTAATGATGTGGGCCCCACAATAGGATTCCGTGAACCTGGCTACAGAATTTAGGGGCAGAATAGGATTCCATGATCCCGGGATTCAAAATTTAGTGGGCCCCACATTTTATGTAAATTTAGTACCTGTAGCAACATCTGTAGCGATGTTACCTTAGGATAGCAAAGACGTTGCCTTTGACTCTAAGGCAACGGGGCAAAAGACAACCCCAAAAAAGTGTTGTCAGAGATCATTTTTGGCCTACAGCAACAATATTTTGCACTTCCTTCATCACTTCTTGGGATTGTCGTATGCAATCATGGCATAGTGTCAGTTGTGTTATGTATTATTTTTCAGCTACTGTGTAAATTATTTTAATCTCTGATATTTAGCAAATGTATTTTATTTATTCATACTCTGTTATACTCTTGTACTCTGATGTGATTGTTGTAACAAGCAATGAAATGTTCTTATGTTTGTGTTATGATTTGTCATGTTCTCAACTTAATCTGAGCTTTCCCATAAGGGCGAGTTTGGGTCGTTTCTGACGTGGTATCAGAGCTTTGGTTTACAGAGCTTGAGGCAAGACACAATAGAACCAAACGAAGGAATTCATCAGAGATTGGATTAGTAATATCCAATGAGGATGACTCGTTAGAGATGGGATCAGTAGTATCCTAGAATGAGTTTCAAAGATTGCTATTTTTAACATAAAAATGAAAACAAAATTTGTTTTGAAAATTTAAACCTTATTATATGTATTTGGATATTTTATTTTAAATTGATTTGGACTACCGAGTATATTAAGATTTTGCATATACGCCTAGCTAGCGTGTGTACGAAGTCTCAGAGATATTGGATGGATATAGAATCACACTCTAGACGCCCGGGAATAATCCTGGTGATGCTGCGGCATCACCAGTATTTATTTTCGAGTTTTGAAAGTGGGATATCTATATATTTCCAATTGACTGGGGTGAGAACCAAAAATTTGATAGGGTTTATTGTTTGTGATTTAGCATTGAAAATATGACTTTTGAATATGTATACAAGTATATGTTTGAAAAGCTAATCAACTAACTGATTGTTGGTTGTGTTGTTTGATCATTAAGTTTAACTAATAAAAATATATTGGAATGATAATTAATTTAACCAAATGTGAATGAATGTTAATTTAGCCAAATCGAATCAAATATTGAACTGAATTGAAAACTGATTGTAATTGCATATATGTACATGTATATAATGAACAGGTTATAGCATGGAAGCTAAGAAGAGGAATAAAATTGTATGCCTAATAAATAGGTACATGTTTACTGTATTTCTTGGGTTTTGATGATTTTATGAGCTGATTGGCTAGCCGCTTGGCTTTTTCTTTTTCTTTTGGATTGATGAGGGCCCTGTGAGGCAAGTTGCGATTTTAAATATCAACCTGTAAAAAGGAGGGTATGGCAAAAAAATTCGAAAATTTAGGGTGTCAGCCAAATTTTTGAGAAATTAGAATTTCTTAGAAACTGAAAAGTTGAAGAATGAATGCCAGAACGAAAGTTGAGTTGGTTAGTTAAACAACTTTCAGCTCCGTTCCTTTTCGAGGATGAAAAGATTTTAAGTGGGGGAGATTGTAACAACCCAGATTTTCAGAATCAATTTAAAAATTTTATTTTAGCTTTTTTAATGGACTTTGGATATTTAAAATGATTTATTTTAAATAATAATGACTAAAAATTTATTTAAATCGAAGTTAGAACGTATAAATTTATTTTAATTATAAAACGAGCCTGAATTGGCGCGGTAGTTTGAAAATTCGATTTCAAATTTCAATTGAATGTATAGGATTCAAAATAAATCGGATTTTAGTAAAACTAGAAATATTTGAATCTGTTTAATTATATCTTTCTAACGAATGTGAGAAACTGAGATTTCATAATATAAATTGAAAGTTATGTCTAGTTTAAAATTTAAATTAGTCATTATGAAATTATATATATTTTAAATAATATATGGCCCTTAAAAATAGTCATTTTGCAAACGACCCCCGTTTTCGATGAAACCACTTTTGTTAGATCCAGAATGTCAAATTATTGCTGGACTCCAATTTTCATAATTTTTGGAATCAATATGTGAGCATGGTGAATTTAAACGCGTTTGGTAATTTCAGTTTGAATTTAATAGACTGGAAAATGACCATTTTTCAAATGGTCTCCATATTCGACAAAATTAGTTTTGTTAGGACTATATCGTCAAAACATAGCTAGATTTATTTTCTTGGGATTTTTGGAGTTAATATGTGGTCCTGGTAAATTAAAATGTACATTTAAATTCAATTTATATAAATTTACATTTTAATTTAAAGAAAACTAATCAAAACAGTCGAATTGCGGGACATATCCCATTTTGTCCGAAATGGGCGTATTCAGCTAGGGGCAACAGTCGTTGAGCTTGATTTGGAGTTAGGAGTATTAAACTTCAATTTAAAAAATTAAAGAATTATATGAATATATATGGCCTGTTAGCCCTCGTTTTGGCAAAAGCCGCAATGGGTTAGATCGAAGCCCAAACGCGCAACCATCCAAATTAGATAGATCGCACTCCAAGAAGCCCAGCAGAAGATCGGTCCGAGATAATCATGAATTGGGCCTAACCACTTCTCAAGCAAGCCAAAATCTCACTCCGGAATATTCGCTCTCCCAGTCGACCGAGAGAACCGCTCTCATATAGGGCATGTCGACCGAATATTTCGGATCTGCATTGAAATATCCAGCTGAGCTGTTCAAATACTTAGCCCGACTTTTAAGGAAGAAAAGGCGGCCAACCAAATCCGAACAAAGCTCTACTTTTGATACACCTCACCATGGGTGCCACGTAAGCCGCAACTTCCGAGGATATTATTTACAAATAGTTGCATCAGTCTTCCAGCCGCTATTCTATCCAAGGAATGGACTCCACGCGTCCTAATCATCCAAGAAAGGCCAGGCCATGTCACAACAACCCAAGTCACCATCTCCACCTATAAATACCTTAAAGCTTATGGAGGAAAAGGGGGACCTCTACTTCTTTTCGGAGACACCTTTTCTGGAAGAGAGAAATAACCATATTCTTTTTTTCTTCAAACAGAAAAAGCATTGTATTTGTAATCCAAAGAAGAAATAATATATAAAGGGGACGTAGGCACAGTCTTTTGCCGTACCACTATAAAAAGTCTATGTGTTTTCCCCGTTTTCTTTACTTTTTCTGCATTTTATAATCAGTATTTGTGTGCTCTTCACAGGATTGGGGGTTGATCGTCACTAGTGACCAAATTTTGACGTCAGCACTTTGACGTGCCAGGAAGGGGGAGAACGCATTAACCTTCCTTCAGAGCATCCGCTCATTTCTATTCATGGCGATCAAGCGAAAGAAAGATCCAACATCCTCTTGTCCCGCGAACACCGATGCAGCTGATACTAATGCTACAGAAGCGAGCCACGAGGCTTCCTCTCATGAAGATATGTCTCGATTTCATACCCGGGACGACATGGATAAAATCATGGTCGGGTTAAGAGACCATATAACATCTCAGGGTAAACTCCTCGAACGACAACAATAGTTGATGGATCACCTTCTCGATCGACTGGAAACAGGATTGAACGCTTCAACATCAATTCCTCCACTGGTCGGGACTGGGGCAACGGTTGATCTTCGGTCTACACATAATCAGGCCACTGATAAGACTACACCTTTATTTCATCCTGGTTTGGTCTCACCAACCAATCAATCACAACCAGGAGTATCGCTTCCAATGACCAGCGTGACCGTAGCTGCAGATTTGCAGGAGGCTGGAGATCGAGATCTAGGTCGTTCGGCCACTTTACCTCCACTCTTGGAAACAGCTCGACCTCTCATGCCAGTTGAGCGACCACCAGGCCCATCAGTATCAATACCATTCCCATTACAGCCCGTAATCTTACCGCATACCACTCTAACCATTCTTCCCCCTCAACGAAGAGCTGGTTCAGCCTTCCCTCTGAACAAGGAAGGTCACTCTACCATACCGATCTTCACCATGGCGGAAGATGACGCTACCGTAGACCCTTCTAATCTCGCTCCAACCAGGGGAAAACCCGAGCCCCGAACATCACAAGCTATGTCGGATCAGCCTGGACCCTCTGTCATGGATACGGTTCAATCCAGCACTCATCAGGTTCAGTAGGGGCCATCCTTCCCAGAACTCACCTTCCCTCACACCTTCACTCAACTCTCGGAGGACGAGCCCGACCAACGGCCACCCTTCCGAGCATGCTTTTGCCAGATCCTAACATCGAAGCTCTCCCGGATGCCTAACTAAATTCATGGCAATGACTCCTTAGGGATAGAATCCAGCTTGCAAGCATCATCCGACGCTTTACTCGGGGCACTTCCTCGCAGCAATACATAGATAATGTCAATCACAGCCCCTTTACTAGGGAAATCATAAACTCCCGAAACCCTCCGACTTCAAGTTCTCAGCTATCGAACCATACGACGGTCGCATTGATCCAACCATCCACCTCATGCGATACATTCGACATATGGAAGTACATGGCGCATAGACCAACGTCATGGCTAATTGCTTCCCTCTCTTTCTCACAGACATAGCCGGAATGTGGTTTCGACAGCTAACAACGAAGTAAACCAGCAGCTAGAACACGCTGGTCACCTGCTTCATCGAGCAATTCAAGGTACATATCTCCCGACCAAAGAGTTTTATGTTCTTATCCACCATCAAGCAGCGATCAGGAAAGACGCTCGGATCCTTCCTCGAAAGGTTCAACGCAGCAGTAGCATCAGTCGATCGTCCCAAGCCATCGATGGTACTTATAGCAACCATTATAGCAGTTCAGAACCGGTCAGAATTCTCAATTTCTTTAATCAGAGATCCCCCCAAGGATATAGAAGATTTCTATTCCGAGGCCGAGCGATTCCTCCATCAAGAAGATGCCAGCATTGAGATAGAGAGCCTAGAGGTCTTTGCCACCAAGCAACAAGGTCCATCCAACAGCAACGACGAGAATCAAGGAAGAGGAAAGTCCCCGAAAAAGAGCGAGCGTCACGTGCGACCTCGAATTGAAAGTATGTATGACCAGTACACCGAACTCAATTCCTCTCTGCTTGATATCTATCTTGACATACGAGGGTCCCTGCCCACTCCAAGACCACCTCGACGAGAGCCAACCCAGATGGAGCTTGATTCCAGCAAACATTGCATATTCCACGACGTAGCTGGACATAACACCAATGAATACCGGCATTTGCGCGATCTCATCGAGGATCGAGTCAGAAAAGGGGAGCTACTCGAATATGTCAAGAATCGCGCCCCGGCCTTGCCGCCGCAATCTTCTACCCAAGCTCCTCAGGTCGATCCACGAGCACCTAGAAACGGAAAGGACCTTGAGACTAGCACTCGTGACATTATCATTAATTATATTTTTTCTGATACATTTCTTTCAATAAAAAGGACACCTTAATGTACATATGAATGGGGTTAGGATGTAGCTCCTAGGCATGCTCTGTAATCAACTGATGTCCTCTTACAATTTCTTTTCTCTTTATCAATTATTTAGTAGCTATGAATTTTCTTTTGCAAATATGGATAATGTTTGGAAAATTTTAAAGCCGAGCATGGATAATGCTCGCCCCCTTTTTTAATGTCGTCAGCGCAAAAGACTACCACCATTTCTAAATACCTACTCCCCTAGCCGAGTGTGGTATTTTTCTTTAAGATGAGTATGGATGATACTCGCCCCTTCTTTTTTCTACACCACGAGCGTTTACCGCTCGCCGAACACATTAACCTAATATGAGTCGAGCATGAAAAACACTTGCCCTAAGCCGAGTATGTTTAATACTCGCCACTAAGCCGAGTACGGATAATGCTCGCCTCTCTAACCCGAGTATGGTTAATACTCGCCACTAAGCCGAGTATGGATAATTCTCACCCTCTCTAAGTCGAGTATGGTTAACACTTGCCACTAAGCCTAGTATGGTTGATACTCGCCACCCCTTAAAGCCAAGTGAAATAAAATGCTTGACCCATTAACCTTCTCCAAGCCGAGAACGGTTTATTTTTTCTTTGCAGGAACTAACTCTCATAAAGACGGTGATCATCTCGGCCTTAATACGGTTCCCGATGGTTGTCGATTTTTTTGCCATAATACAATCATCGGAATCATCGGGTTTCTGGCCTTAATATGGTTCGGTGCGACCATATCTACTCGAACGATTGTGACTCGATTCATATTTCAAAACACACCCTTCTCTGTCGAAGAAGATGCATTCTGAGGGGCAAAGTGTTGGCCCTCTTTTAGGAAAAAGCCGCAACGGGTTAGATCGAAGCCCAAACGCGTAACCAGCCAAATTAGATAGATCGCACTCTAGGAAGCCCAGCAGAAGGTTGGTCCGAGATAATCATGAATTGGGCCGAACCATTTCTCAAGCAAGCTAAAATCTCACTTTGGAGGATTCGCTCTCCCAGTCGACCGAGAGAACCGCCCTCATATAGGGCATGTCGACCGAATATTTCGGATCTGCATTGAAATATCCAGTTGAGCTATTCAAATACTTAGCCCGACTTTCAAGGAAGAAAAGGCGGTCAACCACATCTGGACAAAGCTCTACTATTGATACGCCTCACCATGGATGCCACTTAAGTCGCAACTTCTAAAGATACTATTTATGAATAGTTGAATCAGTCTTCCAGCCGCTATTCTATCCAAGGAATGGACCCCACGCATCCAAGTCATCCAAGAAAGGCCGGGCCACGTCACAACAGCCCAAGTCACCATTTCCACCTATAAATATCTCATAGCTTAAAGAGGAAAAGGGGGAACTCTACTTCTTTCATGAGACCTTTTTTGGAAGAGAGAAATAGCCATCTTCTTTCTTCAAACAGAAAAAACATTGTATTTGTAATCTAAAGCAGAAATAATATATAAAGTGGACGTAGGCACAGTCTTTTGCCGAACCACTATAAAAAGTCTAAGCATTTTCCCCGTTTTCTTTATTTTTTCTGCATTTTATAATCAGTATTCGTGTGCTCTTCACACGATTGGAGGCTGATCGTCACTAGTGACCAACTTTTGATGTCAACATAGCCCAATGAAATTTCGTCAAAGCCCTAATTCCCAAAGAGCTGCCGTCAGCTCAAACCAACGATCTAGAAACTCCGAAACTAATCCTCCAAATTCTTCAAATCCTATGCGAATTAAAAGAAGATTTAAAGGAAAAATTGAAGAGAGTTTTCTGATCTTTAAATTGATCAGAGTATGATGAAGTTTCGTGTTGTAATCAGTTCGAATTCGCTCCTCGAAGTCGGCATGTTTGAGATGGTTTTCTGGGCCAAAGGGGAGTTCGAATCAGACATGGTGACTGTCTGGTGAAGCTCTGGCGACGACGGTTCATGGCGTGGAGTCTAATCATCGTATAGCTACGGCGTGGAGGTGCGGTGGCCAATCAATTGCAAGGAGCCAATGGGTATTCCATTCGTGTTTTAACAGAAGGAGGGAGGAGAATTAAAAAAATGAAGAAAGATAGTTTTTTTTACTATATTAATTATTTTAAAAATTCAAATTTATATATAAATAACTTTAATAAAAATATAATTTTTATAAAATAACATTGTAAATAAAAATATGATTTTTATAAAATAACTTTAATAAAAATATGATAAATATAAAATATCATTGGTTTTTAAATATAAAATAGCATAGATTTTTAAAATAGAAAAAGCGTTGTTTTTAAAATAAAAATAGCAAGGTTTTAAAAATATAGAAATATGATTTTTATATACATATACCATAGCATAAAAATATGATTTTTATACATATAGGACAATTTAAAAACATGATAATTAAAATATATATAACATTGTTTTTAAACATAATTTTTTTGCAATGAAGAATTGATTTAAAAATGTGATTTTTTTTAAAATAAAATAGCTTTGATTTAAAAATGTGATTTTTAAATAAAAATAGCATTATTAAAAATATGTGATTTTTAATATAAACTACGTGAAATAGGTTGCGATGGAACCGACTAAAAACAAAATGGAATCCAAACCATCCAATAAAGAATGACGGAGTGGAAACCAAATGTGAGAACTCCTTATCACTTACATTATTTTACAGTTAAATGTACGCTAGGATGCAGACAGAACTTAGTAGCTCCCAACACTATTTATTGTACAAACCATGGATGTTTGTTTGAATTGAATTGTGGTGAAATTGACTGTATTGTGTTTATTGATTGTATGAAATATATAAAATATTCATGTGTTGAATAAAATGTTTGAACAACAAAAATATCATTTTTATTGTATAAATGAAATATATAAAATATTCATGTATTAAATAAAATGTTTGAACAGTAAAAATATCATTTTTATTGTATAAATGAAATATATAAAATATTCATGTGTTGAATAAAATGTTTGAATAGTAAAAATATCATTTTTATTGAATGTGTGGACTGTATAAAATATTCATGTGTTGAAATAAATATTTTATCGTTAAAAATATAATTTTTAATGTATATATGAATGGCATAAAATTCTCCTAAAATGAAAATAAACATTCATTTACAAATTGGATGATTTGTTTATGTACACCCATTTATTTGATATTGATTGGGACGATAAATTTTACACATCGCCCAACTGCATAAATAATATTCAGTATTTGTTGGTTGAAACCCCATATGGGTATTGCGATGATATTTGATGTACACTGATCCCAATTGTTTAGTTTTATGTCAATCGATTGGTTGACAGACTATTGTTAGTGTTAATTATTTATATTTAATGCTTATGCAGTTGTGTAATGCACTCTGGATGATGGTTGACTGTGTATCATTATTGTATACATGCGATATATGAAATCCATATAACTAACATTATATATTAATTGATTGTGTCTGATTCCAATTAAGAAAGAACGAATATTTTAAAATAACGAATATTCTAAAATAATATCCAGTAAAGAATTAAAATGTGGATTTGATGTCTGAATTTGGTTGGACACGAAAATATTGAAATGTGTGAAGCCGTGTTGATTAGATTTGCGCCATTTTAACGTGAATGATATTTATATCGATTTTATTCATTTTTATAATGAATATTGAAAAGGAAATGATTTCAAAAACTAATATTTTATTAATATTATAATTTATATATTATAATGATAAGGAGTATTCATTTTTGATGCCTTGCCAAAAAAAAAAAGAGTATTCAATTTTGATTTAAAATTGAAAATGAAGTTAGAATCATTTTAAAACGAATTTATAAACGATTTATAAAATACGTTTTAAGTGGAAATCGATGAAATATATATAATATATATATTATATATACATTAATAGCCTGAATAGAATGCACCGCGCCGCGACCGTTCGCGACTTTCGACCATTGACTTCGAATTGACATTACGGGAGATCCGACCGTCGGATTCTCCTAAAATCAGGACCATTGCGTTCGTATCGAAAAGATCTTTGCTTTCCAAAGAAAATAAGAGATTTTAAATCTAATGGTTGGATTTGGAATTATGCCCAAATCAAATTTGGAAAAGGTCGTTGTAAGTGCAGTTCGATGACCGTTTATGGAAATCGACTGAAAGGGCCTTAATAAAATTATTAAAAATAATAATAATTTGTGTAAAATCATAATAAATGATTTGAAAAGAATCGGGATGAAAACTTCCATGTTTGTAAAGATAAAAATATATTGTTATCAAAATGAACTAGTTATTAACCAGATTTGAAATCCAATAATTTTTAAATAAAATAAATTGGATTTGTGAATGATTTTAATCTAACCAGGAATTCCCAACATATGTGTAATGTCCAGTATTTTTAGCAGTTAAAAATTTAACTTAATTTATTATTTTAAATATTATATTTGGAATATTAATGGAATTTAATATTGAAATCATTTATAAAACGGAGTTTGAACGTTATAATTTTTATATAATTTAAATTGTTTAACCTGAAATAGACAATATTGAGTTGTGTAATTTATATTTAAAGTTGTATATATATTCTGTTTGGATATATATGTTGTAAATAATTTATTATGATTTACTTGATTTATTTGGGAATTTATATAATATTTTATTAATATTATTTGAGCGTTAAAAATAACCATTATTGCAAACGGTCTCGGTTTTCGATGAAATTAGTTTCATTGGAACCGTATCGTTAAATTATTGTAAGAAAATCAAACTTCATGGCAAACCGATATCGTATGTGACTTCGACGACCAAAACGTCTCTGTTTCTATTTAATTGCTTAGATTATTTAGATAGGGGTAGCTTTTAACGAATAAACGACTGGTCAAATAAACTCCAAATTTATCGAAACAAGATTCATTGGATCCGTTAGGAAGAGGTCTAGTAAAATGTTAAGGTCTTATATTTTTTGGATTTTTCTGTAATTATAGGAATTTTAAACGCTTGATTTTTCATCGATATTTATAAAGGACTTTTCACAAACGACCTCGGAATTCGACGAAACCTATCCCATTGGGTCCGGAATATTTTTCTATGTTAAGATTAGCATTTTCATTTAAAAGAAGAAGTCATTTGTGGTGCTTTAAAACGTAAATTCATTGTTAAGTTTCATAAGGAATACAATATTAATTTTTGGTCCAACACATTATATATATGCAACGTCCAAACCCTATTTGCTGTCAAAACTGTGTGTGCGGTCAACTGGGAAATTATTTCCGTCGCCATGCTTTTAACCAACGCTCAGTACTTTTCCAATCTTTTCCCTCTTTGGTATCACAAACCATGAATCAAATCCAACAATCTCCTTCTACAAAATGATAGAGCTCATTGAGCTATCTGGAGCTTTGGGGTGGCCGGATCGAGGCTTAGAAGGTGTGACTGTTTTTGATGAACTACAAGAAATCGACGACGTTATGATCGACGACATTTGGGGAGGTAGGCGAGATGACTAGGACGTTCATTGTGAAGGTCTCTGATGGTCAGATAGTGGAGGAACGTGACCGCAGTGGGATGTTTTTGGTTGGCAGCAAGGATCGAAGCGGATGGAAGCATGAAGGCTCATGCGTGGTTCGCTTCTGGTATAGGAAGTAGTGTATTTTTGAAGTAAGGCCAGAAGTTTGGGACCGGAGCAACGATGATATAGCGTGGGCAGAATTGGTTTTCGCATGGTAAAGGGATCGTGTGTAGTGTTAGCAGCAGAAGACGTGAGGAATTGTGAGACGAGCATTGGAGCGTGGGTCTGGAGTATGTGAAATTGAAGCAGGGCGAGAAACAGAAGGTTACGACAGAAATTGTGCTAACTTAATCAACTAATTACGACTAATTTTAATATTTATGTGATTAAGAATTAAACAATATATTATAGTATATTAACTTATACGTTGATTCAGTGGAGACATGAATTGCAGAATGACCGGGGAGAACGGGTTGGAACCATAAAAAGAAATATGCCGAAAATTTCTTAATCAAATGTAATTAAGGTTTAATTAATAATTAGAATATTAATTATATTACTATGAAGTCAAATAATTTAGTAATTAGAGTATGATCTAATATTACTTATCATTTATATTATCAGCCCTAAACGCAAATGAATGAAGACGACAACTTTAACATGAGGAAGTGCAGTAGTTTGGACCCGAAAATTTCCAGTACAGGTTGACCGATTAGGTGGACCATAATAGTAATTAATAATAAAACTAGTTAATTTATTTATATATTATAATATATGTTATTTGTTAAAGGTTGGTCTGTTTTACCTAGATTGAAGACGCGGAGGATAAAATAAAATGGGCTATGTATCTACGGTTCAAGGTGGTGAAGTTTTGTTTTGGACTGGGAAAGATTTGATCTGAAGCAAACACATGTGATCGTGCACGTTTTGAACAATGTCACATAGGACAAAAATTTCGATGATAAAATAAAATTTAATTAGATTAATTTTTAATTATTATTAATTAAGTAGTTAATTATAATTTAAATTTTTTAAACTCAAAATATTTATAACTTGTACATCTATAACCAGAATTGGACGAATCAAGTTGCGTTACGATCGTGGTGATGGACAGAACAGTATGGAATGAATCGGGACAATGCAGGAGACAATAGGAATTTACGGTTAAATTAAAAGACTGTTTATTTAACTTAACCAATTTGTTTCAATAAAAAAAAATCAAGGTGAGTTAAACTCACTCAGTTCTTCCCACTTATATTTTATATAAATTGGGTTTTTATTTTTTGTGCTATAATTGCTTATTGATTGTTGTGTGCTGAATGTTTACATATATGTTGACTGAATTAACTGAATTGCGTGTTAGTTTAATTTAAATGAAAATCAATTGTTTTAACGATTATTTCCAAATGGGGTAACTTACCTTGTTGGTCATGGTTATAAAATAACCATGTTTAAATTTAATGAACTGTTTGAATTGTCTGAATTGTTTGTCAACATTAAATAAATTGGTTGATATTAAATTGCTATTATTTTATTGTTTTAGAATCAAATCAGTAAAATTGAATTGAATGATATCATGTGAAGTAACCATTTTAATGTAGAGAAGAACAGGTTGGAGGAATCCAACCGGATTCCTCAAATAAAGTAGATGTTATTTATTTTCGTATTATCATTATATGAATTGTTTAAAGCCATCTGTTTGGATGATTGATTTGATTGTGACCATTGACTTGAAATTCAACGAATTGTTTTGTTTTAACCAATGGACAGTATTGGTTGAGCAATTGGCAGCAATTGGCCTATAAATCAATCGTTTTGAAAGCGTGATTTACTGTCAGATAAATCGATAATAATGAAGTTATGAAATTTATTCATAACTGGATATGGATTTTTAAATATATTATTTAAAAATGAAGTTTATAAAAAGGGAAATCAGCCGTCTGTAGAGCACGTGCCTCATCTTAATTAATGTAAGGATCTACAAGTGAGATTAATTGTTTTAAGAAGCAGTTAAAATGGAATTATATTATTATTTATTTAATATTAATCAAAGTAAATGCTACTTATTTAAATTATTAATTTAAATGAGATTATTTAAATTAATTCATTAATTAATTTAAATGAAGTGACGAGTTAAAGTTGATCAATGAGTTAATCATGTTTTAGAGTTGACCAAGTCAACTGTTTTAATTGAAACTGATTATTTAATTAAATTAGTTTGTGCCAGTTAGAAATGAAATATTTCATAATATTGTTATTTAACTTGAATAAGATTTTAAAAATAAATTTAATAATAATTAAAGTTAATAATGAAGTAAATTATTATTTTAATTAATAATAATTTGAGTAATTACTTCTTAAATGAAATACATTTAAGTATGTAACCATTTCTGTTATAAAAGGAATTACAAGCGCATACGATGGTTTAAAAAAATGTTTACTCAACATTTGAAATGGGAAGGAAAAGGGAAATCAAGATAAGAAGGGTTTTATTTAAACCAGAGATTTAGAAACAAAGTTTATGAAAGTAAATGAGAAGTCAAAGCATGATTTGAATTGGTGATACTTAATAATGGAATTAAGTAAAATGGTTAGAATTGAAATGAGATTTTCAAAGGGAAATGGTCTGAATTCGGGGGTCGAATTCTATCGGGTTGTTACAATATGAATTGGAATGGATTTGAATAGAAATCATCTCTAGAATATTTCGATATTGGATTCCGTGACTATACGGATATTATGGAGGAATTTTGAAGATAGATATATATCGTTATTCCCCATACGTTATGTGTTAATTTCAGAATTTGATATTGAATATAAGCCGGTATAATTTTGATTCAGAGCCTTATATTTAATATTAAATTGGATTTTGGGTTTGTTGTGAATGGTGTCTTCAGTAACACTGTTCTTAAACCCCGTGTGAAAAGAATAAATCTTTTAATTAAGATTATTAGAGTTTTTCCAATTGTATTTAGTAATTGTAATAAAATGGAATGTGAATTGGGTTTATTGTGAACTGTGTTTTTAACGACATTCGTTCTTTAGCCCGATTTACAATGAAATGTGATTTGGAATATATAAATCTTTTATTAAGATTTAATGGGAATTTCCCAAAGTAAAGTTTTCCAATTTAATAAAATAAATTGGAATGGAATGGAATTCGATTTGGCAATAATCGAAGTGAGCTTCTGTGGAGGAAGACTGTTAATATATATGGAATTTAAAAGGCTTTGTCGTTATTCCATTTATTTTATTAGTCGGATACGGAAATTGATATCGATTATATATATTGATATGTTTTCCGTGAAGATTCCATAATTAATTGAATAGGATTTTGGGTTTATCGTGAACTGTGTTTTAAATGCCATTGGTTCTTCAACCTAGTTAAAGATAGGATTACATGTTTAACAATGTATATCGAACTGTATTATTGATCTCTGCTAAATATATACCTGTTTGGTGGCGGAGAATTTATTCTCTTGCTTAACACCGTTCTCTAAGATGTACGAGCTTAGATGTTATATACCGGCAGAAATCAATGGTACGGTGTAGCTTGTCGATGTGACATGTTTGATTTCCCAAAGTTAAATAATCATTAATAACGATTGTTAGAAGAATAAAACTAAGTAAAGTTTTAATGAATCTTTAACTAGATTGAAATTTGAATGTGATAATTTAAATTATCAAATTTGGGAAATGGTCGAGAATGGAGTATCACCAATTTTGCTCCAAGCGATAGTTAAATCTTTAATTAAATTTGAACGTGAAATGGTAATTAAATTTATCGATAACACCTGGTGTTAGATATGGAGCATTACCAGTTTTGCTCCATGGGATTAATAGGTTGGGATTGGGAAATAAAATAAATGATTACTTCGGTAAGATTCGCTAATCCCGACTAGTTTGGAAAACCTTAATTTGGGTTAAATTGTGAAAATAATATTTGAATAAAAGAATATTCTGAACTGGAATAAGGCGTATATTGTGTTTTTATAGCACTTGTTTATGAGATACGTGAGTTATTCGGAAAGACCGGGTTTATCCTACTCTGAATAATTGATACGATGATAAGTCGACAACGAAGACGGTGGTTGAAGACCGGAGTTCTTCACATCGTTGGACGATTACTGATGTCTTGATTGGGCTGTACACCCAAGACAAGGTAATAAGTAGTGACCGTCCAGACATACTTGGAGATCGACCGGATATGCGAGGACCTCTCTCCTGTATTGGACATATAGGACGAGGAATAAGGTGCCTCCGGTTTCGTTCAGACCCAGAATGGACTTGCAAATGGATGGTGTGTCATACATTGATTCCTTTATACTGTATTCGTTGATCTCTGCTAAATTTATATCTGTTTGGTGGCGGAGAATTTATTCTCTTGCTTAACACCCTTCTTTGAGACGTACGAGCTTAGAGGTTATATATTGGTGGAAATCAGTGGTACGGTATGGAATGACAGTGTGGCATGCTGAGATGCAAATGATCAAGGCTTTTGTTGAAAAGCAGAGTCTTGTGGTTGATGATCAAAGCACCGACTTAAATAGCATTGCTTTGTGTAGCGTTAATTCGCGAGCTTCACATCCCGGTATGAACCTAAAACGGATGAGGAACGTATGGAAATGGACATATGTTAGTTTCTAACTAGGAATAATGTCATGGTATGGAGCCCAGACTGTTCATTCATGTGGATGTTGCTTATTATTACTTGATGGAGAGAGAGGCGCATCAGATATATGATCACTATGGGCCGATGGATGTTATGGTCGATATACTGACCAGATTTTATGCCCCATAGGGCAGGCTAACATATAGTTTATGGTATTACTAATCATCGACGGGTGACCGGCCATACGGCTAACCGCAGGTGCAGTTGCGACTGTATCCTAAGGCTCCGGATAGAGAGTCTCAAATCGGTAAGGACAATTGCTTGCCTGTTTATACATGCAAACCCAATTTCCAATACGTGATTTCATGATTTTAGTGTTGTGGTGTGTGTGTGTGTGTATATATATCTACACACACACATACATATATATGGCGACGTAATATAATGGTATCTACGCCGCCTATGATAGATACATTTATATTTGAAGTTGATTTCTTCACTTATAGTAATAATAAAAGATGTAATTTCACATATCAAGCATATTTGGATATTATAATGGAAAACTCTATCCTTGACTGCGTTCATTGTGTGATAGGACATGAGTCTTATAATAGCTTCATTTTTCTGTTTAGCATTGCGTTGTTTGTTTTATGCACTGGTATTCATGGGAGATAAACCCGTTCCGTGTTATACGGCGTGGTCCCTTGATTTACCTAACTTTAAAATCAAGCTAATAACTTTTTTTAGTTCTCACACCAGTCCCATGACTGACCTATATTTTATTGTTTTAACCTAAACTCTGAGTGCCCTTGTTTTACACAGGAGCAGCTAGTAGTTGGGTTTTTGCAGATATCTCTTTTCCAGGATATATAGCTGGAGCTATATTCGGAAAGCTATGTATCCCTGTATCTCTTTCAGTTGTGTTATGTATTATTTTTCCACTGCTATGTAAATTATTTTAATCTCTGATATTTAGCAAATGTATTTTATTTATTCATACCCTGTTATATTCTTGTACTCCGATGTGATTGTCGTAACAAGCAATGAAATGTTTTTATGTTTGTGTTCGGATTTGTCATGTTCTCAACTCAATCCGGGCTTTCCCGTAAAGGGGAGTTTGGGTCGTTTCACATAAAGAATTCCAAAAATACGATATATTACTAAAGTTGTTTACAGTATTTGATTTAAATAATATTAACTGCCATATTGTAACGACCTACCTTTTTGCCCTACTCTAGCTAGTAATTAAACCAACTTAAATCGTTCGTAAAAAGGGATAGTTATGGGTATAGACATATTTGAACACACAGAACAAAACTTACATTTCATTACAAAAAATTTTTACATCAGAGTTACAGTAAATCAGAGTACATAATATGCTTAGCGGAAACAAAATGCTCATAACGGAAGAAGTAAGACCAAAACCAAAAGTCTAGCCCCAAACTGAATCCAGCTCTGAAACTAAGCCTACAAATTAAACTACTAGTTGCCTATGCAAAATATGGGCACCTAGAGTTTAGGTGTGGAAAAAATAAACTCCAGGTCAGTCGTGGGACTGGTGTGAGAACTCAAAACAGCTATTATTCGGGTTTATTTTAAAGTTAGGAAAATTCACCGAACCACGCCACTAACGCGGAAAAGAGTTTACTCCATATGAATTCCCGTGCATAGAAATCCGCAACGACTTTGGAAAATGAAGCTATCATATGCTCACCCCACATCACACAATGCAAGCGCACACTAGATGGGCGAGTTTTGTCTTATGATACACGTGAAAATCCTTGTTTAATACAATTATTAATGCATAGTATTAAAAACCATTTCACAAATAAATATATTAATCTTAGCAAGCATAGTAATTATTCCCACATATATAGTTTACAAACAAACCGAACAGCTCGTATTGGCTATTGGGTTTCCAAAATGATGGTTCCCGGCACGAAAGATCAATCGAGGACACAAAGCTAAGTATCTCCCGGTTAACATCTAGACATGAACACTGAATACATAGTGCGAAAGTATTTATTCTGTTAACATCCAGACATCGGACACCATATATACTTTATTCCCTTAGGTTTCGAGGTAGATCTACCGCCGCAGCTTCCGACTTTCACTAGAGATTATGTATACAACCTAACTGCCGATTTACCAACAATCCAGGGTGTGAGGTTTGTTAATGTCACGATATACACAAAGCTATGCTTCAATAAGTCGTGCTTTGATCATCACTAGCTCGCTCATAACTCGAGTATGCCACATTGACAATTCACGACATGTCACTGATTTCCATCAATACATAACCTCTAAGTT
Organism: Allium sativum; assembly: GCA_030737875.1. NCBI lineage: Eukaryota > Viridiplantae > Streptophyta > Magnoliopsida > Asparagales > Amaryllidaceae > Allium > Allium sativum. The sequence goes on along the minus strand of CM060912.1, from coordinate 493,243,592 downwards.
CATATGTCTTAGAAACGGGAATAATTTACTGCCACAAATCCGATATGTATTGACTGAAATCAGTGCTACGCCGTCAATTTCAATGTTGTGTACACAATCCATACATGTCCGTTCTGGGTCTGAACGTAACAATAATCCAAAAATATTCAAATATATTCAGATCTTATGCTACTTATAACCTCGTATCGGGTGATCAGCCCAAACGAGACATCAGTCGTCAATCCGAATAATTCGATGGTTCTCGGTCTTCACTTTATCGATTTCCAAGTCTTTGGTTTTCTCCATAACGTTGTATTTTTACTTGGAATGGTTTTCGAACATATATTTGATCCCGGTCTTTCCCAGTATGAAGTGCATTTTAAAACAAAAGTTATGAATCATTTGGATTTCCAATTTAAATCTCCTTCAATTTGTTATCAATTTATTTACAACTAAGTTGGCTTTATTCAAATTCCATAAAACGCCTTACTATTTAAATTCTTCTTTTGAGATCCAAATTAAAATTTTCCCAACCTTATATTTCATAGTCTAATTCTTTTTTTTCGTCGTTATCCTTTAAATAAATTCTTCGAAAACTTAATTTTGTTTTAAAATTTCATTTACAATAATTCAAAACAACTGATATTCACACATAAGCTTAAATACAGTTTAATCGATTTATATACGATATCAATTCACAACTCGGTGAACACTATCACAAATCTGGATGTAAATACTTTCTAATGTTTTCTAATAATGTTCGTCCAATCCTGGAACTTCATATCGAATAGTCGAAGACCACCTCCATCTAAACTCATTCCCTTATTATTCAAATTCTATACTTTACTTAAAATTGGTAAATATCAAATAAATTTATACAAAATATTTTATCACTTTAAAATCTTTCAAACATTTAACAAAACCCTTTTAAATAATAGATTATAGTTTATAAACTTAAAATCCCGTTTATTTTTAAAGGAACATTATAATAACATTTAAAAGCGTTACTTAGGGTGCCATAAAATAGCCATTTAAATCGAATAGATTTAAAATCACTCAAAATTCAAATTCAAATCATCTTTAAATAATAAAATACGATTTGTCATATTTTCCCAAAAAATACTTTTTTATTTTTAATAAAGCCGTTTTGTTTGATTTCTTATTACGGTCACCGAACTACACTTATAACGACCTTTTCAAATTTTGTTTTAAACATAACTTCCTTTAAAATAATTCAAATTTGTTTAATAACATTTTATAGTTAAATATGCTCTTAAAATAGGTTTTTTTGTTACAAACATCATGTTTATAAACAAAATATTTACCATACCCAAAATATAAAAGATTTTTAAATCAATATTCTTATTAATTCAATTAATAACCCCTAATTTAAGACAAATATAAAAGATTTTAAGACAAAATTTCTTTACTCCCCATATTTCATGGCATCCAACATCTTCGCTCCCCAAATTCCATCCTCAAATTCCACTAATTTCTTCCAACCACTTCAGCCTCCAAACCCTCCGCCTATTCCAATTCCTCCCTCGCTAGAACCACCTCCACCCTCAGATAACCCCTTAACCGCGCAGAACCCCACCATCAACGAAAACCTAGATCCAGATCCAGAACCTCTTCCGAAGCAGAAATGGTCTTCTCTGTTTGTCTCGAAGCCAAAGAATGCTGGAAGTTATGCTGTCAACGATATTGTTCTAAAATTCGAGGGCGAGAACCTTATTCTAACAGACGGCATTATTCAAGCAGGCCAAGAACAATGGAATAGGTACCTCGTCGGATTTTTCCTGGACAAGCCGCTACCGTACACAATGGTAGTCAACTTCTTGAGAAACCACTGGGGGCCACAAGGTATAGTTCAATTTAAATCGAATGGAATAATCTTCTTTTTCCAGTTTTCTTCAATGGCAGACTGTGTTAGGGTACTTGAGGCTGACCCTATTATTATCTGCAACAAGTTATTCATCGTTAAACCATGGGAGCCCAGCTTGAGCAACGTAGCAAACATCGTTAAAGTCGTACCAATTTGGATCAAAATGTAGAATATTCCTCTAGTAGCATGGTCGAAGCGAGGTATCAACTGGATGGCTATTAGAGTTGGGAAATTTCTGTGTATGGACACGAATATTGAAAGTTTAACTAGACTGGAGTACGCTAAGTGTATGGTAGAAGTGTCTACAAACACACCACTACCAGATTCATTCCCAGTCAAAAACTTAGACGGTTCAATTCAGTTTGTTAAAGTTTACTATCTCTGGAAACCAGAGTTATGCTCACTATGTAATGTTTTTGGTCATTCTCTGTCAAATGCCAATATCAAAAACATAAGGAAGGTGAGAAGCAGGGTAATGGGGTAATTAATGGTGATAAAGAAATGAATCAACAAGAGGGTAAAGCAACTATTGCAGTCACAAAGGAAGGAAACACTAACAAAATGTCTCAGCATACTCGCTCTGCTATGGCTACCAAGGAGAGTACTTGGAGCAAAGTGGTTAATAGAAAGAAACAACTAAGAAATGTCGTAAATACTACTAATAAAGGGAAACAGGTTATGGTTGATGTGTCACCTCCAACGCTTGTTGCGGATCGAATAGGTACGTCCAATCGATTCATGCATTTACCTGTGACTGATATGATAGTGGCAAGTTTTGTTATTAATGATGAAATTGAGCAAGGAGAGATTATAGAAGCGGATAAGCTTAACAGAGGCAACAACATTAACTCTCAACATATTATGAGCTCTGATGAAGACGCAAGTAGTGATCATGCGAGACAAAAAGAGAACCCAAAAGAAGTGAACAATAAGAAGGACAATATTGACAAAAATGATGATATGGGAAGTAATATTAACCATAATGGAGTAAATAGTCTTGGTGTTTTGGACAAGGAAAGAACTGTTGGGATAGGGTGCATTGATGTTGGGCGTTCTGATAATGTTCGCATTGAAAATGAAACAAGTAGGGTGCATATAAGTGCGGCTTGCACTGCTGAAGGAACCCAAATAAAATCCAACTAGGTAACTCAAGCTGATGAAATTTCATTTGTGGATGAAATCCTTACCACTGTGTTTAGGGGTTCTAAAGAAAAAAACGAATGAAGTTATAGCAGATCCTGAACATGCAAGTCCTTCAAGTGCGATAGAAGCAGCAAGATCTACCTATATTCGTGCAATCAATGAAGATATTTCAACCATCAAAACGGTTTTAGCGGAGAAAGCTTGCAATGCAGTGAATTCTCCAATATACCAAAGGAAACTGGATCATTTCAATGACTACTATTCTAGAATTATTTTTGATCAAATGCACATCGGACAGCTTGACGCATTGTTAGCTAAGCTACAGGGAATTATTGAAAACTCGATGAAGAAAACGAAGGTATCTCAAACTGCAAATGAAAACCCAGCTAGCCCTTATGCGCACTTGGCTCCCCATCTATGTACAAGGAAAGACCAGCAGATATAATCACGAAGAAAGCGACTTCTACCTCCACTGAAAAGGCAGGTCCAAAAACACCTATTACTCGAAGCATGAAGAAGGAAATGTTGAGAAATTTTCATGAGAACAGCTAGCTGTCTACTTTAGATGGTTTAGTTTTAGGAAAGTAATTTAAAAAGCCAACTTTATGGAACGTGATCAGTTGTGATCAAAGCTATTTGTAGTTGTTATGTATTCTGTACTCCTTTTCTTTTTCTTTTTAATAAAATAGTGTTACAGATCACTATAAAAACCGGTCAGGCATGCCAAAAAAATTATATTCAAAATCCAAATAAATTATACATATAAAAATGTAGAAAATCTTAAATCGTTACAATCTCCCTCCTTTAAACCTTTTGGTCCTCGAAAAGGGGAGATTGGTAAAAATAAAATTCCTATATATAACATCACTTACACTAATACCACATTTGGATAAAATAAACAATAGAATTTAACCTCATCAAAACAATTTTTATCAAAATCAAATTTTAATTACAACTTGATATCAAAATGATTTCTTCGACTTAAGATAGTTTTTTCATTGTCAAATCATTTGAAATCCTATATTTTCTTTTTAATATTGAATCATACTTACTTCGGGATTTCAAAACCAAAACCATTTTGAAAAATTCAAATGTTTACGATAAAACAACATAATATTTGTGTCCCAAGTCGAGAGGTTTCTCCCAATGACAAGGCCACTAGGCATGGCCTATATATATTAATATAAATAAATGGTGTCTCTCTAGACCCCAGATAAAATCATCAATCAGGGTTTACCCCCATGTCATACCTTTCTTTAGTCATGGGTTACTCGAATCTTAGTAATAAATCATTTTATTTCAAATCCAGAAGTTATGAATCGTTTTGCAACAATAATTTTACACATACTTTTAAATTACATATATTTGTTGTTTTCTAAACATTCCAAAATATCAGGATTTCAGTTCGTCGAGATTCCTTCATTTAAATCAGTTTAAAAAACTAATTTCACTTTCCAATTAATTGGAAATATGAGTTTCATTCAATAGTTGAAGTCATAATAACTCCGTTTACCATATGCTTTAATTTAAATTAAATAACGTACAAATTCAAACTTTGAAAATTTCCAAACCATAAATTTTATAAACCATTTCAAATTATAGACAATATCAAGTTTTTATGAAAACAAATTTCAAAGTATCTTGCAAAAGTAGCATATTGGATAAATTCAACATTTTTGAAATTCATTTGTACTCAAAACAATTTCAAAGAAAGGGATAATTCAAAATACTAAATTTCAAATCCAAACTATGTTATTACTCCAATTTTTCCAAAGTTTGGTCTGTGTAAGGCAAAAGGAGGGTTCAGAGATAGGACTAGATCATCACAAATATATCACTAGGTAATGAAAAAAAACAACTAGCGAAGGGATAACATTATATTTTCAAAACATTCATTACTTCAAATTTATTCAAATGGTTTTCAATTTAATTGTTAATTCATTTAAAAATTCAAATTTTAATAAAATTATTACTTATTACATCTAAATTCATTTGCAAATGCAATTTATATTCTGCAAACAAGGAGTACACCACTTATTTAAATTTTCACTTATATATTTCAGTTCATATTTATTTATCAAAACGTTTCATCAAACTTTGTCCAAACAATTTCAAACATTTATATAAACGTTTTTAAGTATTTCTTGACATCTAAATTAGAATCATATAGTCATCCCACTTTCGAAACTCGAAAATAAATATCTGATGATGTCCGAATCATCAACAAAATGATCTTCAAGCGACTAGAATGTGATTCTATATTTATCTAGTATATGTTGGACTTCGTATATACATTAGCTAGGCGTACATTCAAAATCCATACATTCTTGACAATCCAATCTCAACGTCCAATAAATACTCAAAACCTTTATTATATTTAAAAATAAACACACTTTTCAAACGATTTACCGAGTTTCAAAATGATTTATATAGGTTTCAAAATACGCTCTCTCGAACAAAATACTCAAAATCCCATTCTAGGGTATTTCTAACCCTATCTCTAACGAGATATTATAACTATGATGAGTCGTATCCTTTGTTTAAATATGTTGTACCTCATAGCTTAATATAAACCAAAGCTCTGATACCAACTGTAACGACCCGTCTTTTTTCCCGATTCTCGCTGGTAATTAAACCAACTTAAATCATTCATAAAGACGGATAGTTATGGGTACAGACATATTTGAACACAAAGAATTCATTTCATTACAAAATTTTTACATCATAGTCACAGTAAATCAGAGTACATAATATGCTCAGTGGAAACAAAATGCTCACAACGGAAGAAGTAAGACCAAAACAAAAACTCTAGCTCCAAAATGAATCCAGCTCTGAAATTGAGCCTGCAAACTAAACTACTAACTGCCCGTGCAAAATTCGGGCACCCAGAGTTTAGGTATGGAAATAATAAACTCCAGGTCAGTCATGGGACTAGTGTGAGAACTCAAAATAGTAATTATTCGGGTTAAATTTAAAGTTGGGAAAATTCAACGGACCACGCCACTAACGTGGAACGGGTTTACTCCATATGAGTTCCCGTGCATAAAAATCGCAGTGACTTTGAAAAATGAAGCTATCAAAGCTCGCCCCATGTCACACAATGCAAGCGCACACCATATGGGCGAGTTTTGTCTTATGATACCCAAAATGCTTTTACACGTGAAAATCCTCTCTTAATACAATTATTAGTGCATAGTGTTGAAAACCATTTCACAAATAAATATATTAATCTTAGCAAGCATAATAATTATGCCCATATATATAGTTTACAAAAAAACCGAACAGCTCGTATTGGTTATTGGGTTTCTAACGTAATGGTTCCTGGCACGAAAGATCAATCGAGGAAACGAAGCTAAGTATCTCCCGGTTAACATCCAGACACGAACGTTGAATACATAGCATGAATGTAACGACCCAACTTTCGAACACATCGGAAGTTTGCCATTAATATGAATAAGAATAGGTAGAAGATAAAATCACAGGAAACATCGGAATCTCACAGTGGAATTTCTTTTTTACAAAAGATCATACTTCATACTATTACACATCAGTACAAATTACATCAGAGCATCATAGATCTAGTGATACAAGCCATTCATAGTACGTCTTTAATTATATATATATCATTGACGACTAACTTGCGGACTTATAATTATACAGTAGACATGATAAGTAGACCAACACACAGAAAGTTCCATTCCAGCTCTCCCAGTTTTTCCTAACCTGATTCACTTGTCTATTCATAACAAGTGTTACGAATGCCCAAGAGTTTAAGGGAAACACAGAAAAGTAAATTCTGGGTCATTCAGGGGACTGGTATGAGTAAACGATTTTAAAACAAAAAAAAATCTCATAAGACCACGCCGTGAATACAGAACGGGTTTTTGCCTTAAGAGAATAAAACACTTTGTATACTTTAAATAAGATATTATCATAGTGTCTAGTTGTTTTTCACAAATAATTTAGAATATAGAAGAATGCTTGCATCTCACAGTCTCCTATATAGTACACAAATAAAAACCGCTTGGCGCGTATGGAAAATGGATTTCCAACTATGACAAGGTATGGGACCACCTGCCGATAGTGTATCTCTAGAGGCGAATACATTGGGTTCAACAAGAATGTCTTGCAACACGGCCCACACATGACTGACCACTCATTTCTCTTGAGTGTATCGAATGTATATCACCAATGGTTGTGTACGGCAACCATTTCCCGAATGGGCAGAATCGATAGAATAAGAAACAAAAGGAATTTCTCTAGATAGGTGATGCTACATCCTAATGGGAGCGACCCACATAGCCATGCTACCTGCCTGATTTTTGTCATTTCCTGGGTGTGAGGCTTGAGGCTAGACTTACCTTTACATCATCACTGTTTTATTTCTTTTGAATGCCACATCGTCAAAACTCGCCAATCACTAATTGACTTCCCCAAAAATATATTATAGGTATAAAGCGAGAGAAATGAATTCCTCTACCACCATATAAATACGTTTGAAGAGATCAACGTACGTGATCAGTTAGAATTACTTTGTCAGACATTCGTCCATACAAGTTGTCCTGGGATTGGACAAACCGAAGGCACTATTCAAGAATAGCCCTTGTATATCGCCGTCTTCAATGAACTCTGACGCGCGACGTGTAATCAAATCAAAGTGGAATATTTATTCCGGTCTCTTTGAAATGATTAGAGAAATATTTTCTTTTTAATTTATTAATCTAACATGATTAATAATATGATTTACAGTTCTTATGATCAGTTGCTTGTACCAGAGAATATATATTACAGTTTAAAACTGACAAATTTAGCGTATGTGTTTCATACGATTTCTCTTTACCTTGTTAATATTTCATTAGAAAATAAATTCTAATTTAAATTATAAACTAAATTTATAGTTTAATAAAATTACAGCTTCTGCGCTAACTTCTCGACTCCTGTCAAGACCATTTCTGATATTCTACACTTGATCGACTTCCCCCTTTCTACTTGACATTTAAAAAAATGTTATTTTTATTTTTCCTTATTTATGAATTTTAGCCAAACAAAACAATATATGATTAATTTTCTTATATCTGGGTATTTTGATCTTATTTTAAAAATGAACAATTTAAGTGTGCGCGTCGCACGCGGTCTTTCTTTCCATTTTTGTTTGTCAACTTTATTTATATGATAATGAACACTTTCATTATTCTTTAGAAAATTATTTCTTATTGATTATTTATAAATAAACTAAATTTTTAATGTATTTAAATTCCAGCTTTTACACTTTATCTCCCACTTTTGACAAGAACTACACTCGGTCTTCCATTCCTGATTCACTTCCTTCTTGCCACTTGATAGTTTAAATAAAAATGCTATTTTTATTTTTCTTATTTATTTCAATTATAGTTCAATTAATAATTTATTAAAAACTTGGTTTTAAATTTAATTTGTGTTAAAAACTTCTTTTGAAAACAACATTTGCCAAAGTACCACATTGGAAAGTACCACTTTTAAATTCCATGGTGTCCGCACGTGAAAACTGGCCCTGTTCCGACCAATTTGCAAAGTACCACCTGATCAGCAAAAGTACCATACCAACCTAAAGTACCACCTTGAAATCACATAATTTGCTTGCTGATCAATTCCAAATTACTGTGTGCCAGCCACAGTACCAAAGTACCCATTTTAACCGAAGTACCTCCCCTGGATCCTCATGATTTCTGGCCTGATCACTTTAAAAAAAACTGGTGCCACTTCTTCTTCTTCCTCTTCCCTTTTTGGACACGCCCATGCACATGCACAACCACCAGTGCCACCTTCCACCACCGACGACCATCCCCACAAGTCACGTCGCTCCTCCTGATTACATTGCCACCCTTCGACCACCTCCCCCTTGCTGTTATAGTGATTTTGCCGTGGCATCCCCCACTACCCGAAAAAGACCCATCTAAGAAAAACTCCACTGCGCCTCGCCTCGTCCTCTGGCCGCCGCCCACTTCCTGCCACGTCACCACACCACCCTGATGCCTCTTTTCCCCCAGGACTGCAACCCGCTAGCCCCACCGTCGCAGAGCAGTTCAGACGTGAAGAACAGAACCCAAAAACCCACTTTAAACCCTATTTTCACTTTGTTTTCAAAATCTACTTATTTAAAAATTAAATTTATATTTTTCCCATAATCTATAGCTTCCCCTACCCCTTCAAGCCGAACCCCACCACGTCTCGATGAGTACTTCATCGGAGGTTCACCAAAATGCCTTTTCCGACCATCTCTCTTTTTCTCATGATCCATGCTCCTAAAAATCTTGATTTTTCTTTTAAAAATCCTCATTTTGATCCACCATCATGTTTATATAATCAAAACAAGTTTTTAAACCATTTGAAATCCACTTTAGTTTTGAGATTACAGAGAGCAGCTGTTGTTTTCTGTTTTCCTATTCTGGGTATTTTCTTAGTGTTTTCCCTACCTCCGGACAACTAGGTAGCTATGTAAGGCAATTAAAACTAACATGAAGTATATTCAATCATCTAATCTAGGTTTCACTAGCCAGTAGAACACCAGTTTTAGTTGTGTGAAATTTAAAACCAATAGAACCTAGTAACATACAGAATAATATAATATCCTAACGCACTTGGTACTTAAGGATTGAATTGCCAACTAATAACTCTTTGATTAGGCAAACAAACTGATATGCAAACACCCATACAACTCAAGCAAGATCATTACCAAGCAAGATCCCATTTTCAGTCAAAATAGAAAAGACAGTAAAGAAGATTTTCTAGAAAAAGTTTACTCACTAGTCTTGGTTAGAAGCCCTTAGTTTCTGCACTGATTTTTCTTTGAAGGGTTAGTGTTGTGAGGAGAAATGTGCATGCTCATGGTGTATTTATAGTAGTAGAAAAATAATAAAATATGAGTGCATTAAATAATGGTTTTGGAAAAAGGGAAAAACTAGTTTTCAGATTTGCTTGAGACAATGATTGACCCTTAGAAAATCTTTTTCTTTCTAAATCAAAACACCACTAACCAAATTCACATGGCTTATATCATTCAACATCACCCTGAAAATTCCCTGCGCAAACCACCAATTTTCTACCATTGGTCTACTATAAAACATCACATTAAATGCCAATGATACAACCATGTTCTCTCTAAATCTTTCCTTGGTTTAAACAAGTATGGTAGTCCTCCTTTGTACCATAAATGCTCAGGATTTTTCTTGGATATCTAAACTACATTTCTCACATGACCCTATGATTTAACAAGAAAACATAAAATATTTTTACTTGGCTTCAAAGTAAATGTAAAAACAGAAAATCTTGTACAAATTGATCTCAGCCATGTGATGCTTATGCATGGAAAAATCTTGAATGATGTAACACCCCGTAATTTGAACATAAAAAATTCACAAATTAAAGTATACTTAATTAAGTGAAATGGGTTGCGCAGAGAAATACATATATATTGATATATATATATATAATTGAAAATTAAATAAATAAATATGCAAAAATGTTCAAAACAGCGAATTGGGAGAGGGGAATAACCGAACCGGCCGATTTTTGAAGTCGACCCGAGCTCGCTGGGTCGACTAGGGGTTAATCCAGGGTGTTTGGCTGTCAACCCGTGGGCCGATTCGCTCAAATGCAGATTTTGCATTTGAATGGTTCTCATGGTTCAGCTTTAATCTAAAGGCCCTAGATGGTTCCTACACTTGACTTCTTCCCCAAGACATGCTTTGATGGCTAGGATCTAAACTAAGGTTAATCCTATGGCTAAAACTATCCTAGTCTTCTATAAAAAGACCCCTAACCTAAACCTAAATGCTCATTATTCAATCCTATAGCTAAACTATGCCAAAATGTTCTCTTATGGCCTCCACCCTCATCCTCTTGTCATAATCTCCATCTCTAATCATATGAGAGAGTTTCTAAAGAAGTATAAGAGTTCCTAAGCTTGCTTAAGTGTTTCTAAGTTTGATTCAAGGCTTTTCTTCATCAAAGCTAGGATCTTTATTATTGATTTGGCTCAAGGGTTTTCATTTGGAGCATTCTTATTTGGAGTTTTTGAGTTGAAAGCTTAGTGGCTTCGTCTCAATCTTTTAATATATTCATAAGAAGGCTAATCAACAAGTTGTGAGTTTTCTATAGCCTTAATGACCAATTATTGAAATGATTATGATAGGATATAATGAGGTTATGGCTATGAATGTGGATCAATGCAAGTTATGGAAGTTGTATGCTATGTGTTAATGATGTTATGCATGTTATGCAAGTTATGTGCTATTTGTTAATGATGTTATGCATGTCATGCAAGTTATATGCTATATGTTTGTGATATTATGCAAGTTATGCAAGTAACATGCTACATGTTTGAGATGCTATGCAAGTTATGCAAGCCATATGTTACATGTTCATGATGTTATGCAAGTTATGCAAGTCACAAGTTACATGTTCATGATGTTATGCAAGTTATGCAAGCTATATGCTATATGATCATGATGTTATGCAAGTTATGCAAGTGTTCATGATGCTAGTTGTTATGATAAACATTGATCCACTATGACACCATGATTATGCAAGTTGGGTGTATGATGATATGCAAGTTCATGTATGATATGTATGCAAGTTTGGTGTATGATAATATGCAAGTTCACATATGACATGTTATGCAAGTATGATGTTTGATTATATGCAAGAGACATGTGCAAGTTTACACCTTAGTATGATATGCATACATATGCAAGTTAACCCCTTTACATGTCATACATACATATGCAAGTTTACCCCTTTGTATGACATAAGAAACTTATGCAAGTTACCCTCCTTATGACGTATGTGATTCATGCAAGTTTGGGTTGATTATCTATGCTAGTTGGGTTTGATGCTATATGCATGTTGACACCTTTAAACCCATGTTGATGCTAATGTTATGCAAGTTGAACCCATTACATTTAAGATGAATCTTCCCTTTTATGTCATGTTAGCGAATTACGTGGGGAACGATGGGGTTAATAAACATGTTAATGAAATGGTGTGAAGTTGGTATGATTATGCATACCATAAAGTGATGGACATAATTGAGTCAATTATGTACATCGTTAAAATTGGAATTAATTAGGGAAAATTAATTCGGGGGTGATTAATTAGGTGTAATTAATCGACTAAGACACGAGGTTGGACCCTTTTGTAGCATAAGACTGCCCGGAACCGACCGGCAAATCCAGCAGCTACAAATGATTGGCCCAATGTGAGAGGTCTTAGGCACAAACTATATACGTGACAAGTGTAAAGACACGAGGTTAGACTCGGTTATGGCGTAAGGCTGCCCGGACCCAACCGGCAAATCCAGCTGCCATAAAAGATAGTCTAATGTGAGAGGTCTTTACAACGGTTACGTTCTTAATCAATTAAGAAACACTTAACCAGATAAGCATGTAGTGGGCATGAGGGGTTAAGTGGGTGCCTTGGGTGGCAGGTGGAAATCAAGTAAGTGCCTTGGGTGGCATGAGAAAATCTAGTGGGTTGCCTTGGGTGGCAATAGAAAATACGATTAGATGACTTAACCAAGTGGAAACATGTAATTAAACATGATTAAAGGGTTAAGTGGGTGCCTTGGGTGGCATGTGGAAAAATCTAGTGGGTTGCCTTGGGTGGCAATAGAGAATACGACAAGAATACTTAACCAAAGGGGAACATGTAACTAAACATGATTAATGGGTTAAGTGGGTGCCTTGGGTGGCATGTAGGAATCTAGTGGGGGCCTTGAGTGGCAATTGAAATATGATTAGATGACTTAACCAAACCTTAACATGTAAGTGGGCATGATTATAAAAAGGGGTTAAGTGGGATGCACTAGATAAAATGACAAGCTTAAGTAGTAGCTTGTGGGGGCCCATTTCAACCAGTAACCCATATGTATCTTATTGGGCTCGACCCATGTCGAGGACGGGACACGCGTACTGGGCTTGTGAAACACCCCACCTCCGTTAGGGTCACTCTCAAAGGGAATGCCCTAATTTTGGTGGAGGTTTATAAGTATAAGTCACAGATATACAAGACAGAATATAAGAACACATATTTTTGAACAGCGGAAAAACAACAACTTTTATTTCATAAAAGATATGTGTTACAACAACATACCATAATTGTCTTACAATATTTCCAAAAAACATAACATCTTCATAACTGTCTTGATTACATTATTTAAAGAAGCATAAAGGAAACATAAATAAACTGCAAAAGTCCCATAGTTGTTGTCCAAAGCCATAGTCCAAAACGAAAAGATCCAAGCAATACATTCTTTCTCTTCAAGCTGGATATGAAGGCTGGTCAAGCTGCGGTATTCCCTCCCTGTGGACCTGGGGAGGGGGGACAGAAGAAAAGAAGACGAAAGAAAAGTAGAGTCAGACATAAAGCCTGAGTAAGTCTAGGACTATTCAGTCTATGAATAAAGAATTGGGTATGATAAGTATAAACTAGAAATGGGAAAGCATCATATAATTAGTTAAGTTGTCTAGGGTCGAATATACTATCGTACCCCATATTAATCTCTGTACCCATATAAACTAGTTCCCAATAGGCACCCCATAATCAGGGTGAAGTGATCCATTTTATGATGATCGGCTCCTACTCGCATAGTTACATGTGTCTTACGGCCCCCGATGTTGTAGTTACCTATGCTGGTCCCACCATGGGGTGTATCAAGTCCCATGGCGGCGGCCCGACACAACCCTAGAATGCACAGGTATGCTACAGGTGCCCAGTGCCTTATTTTTCTGCGCCGGAGTGTGTGCACGCCCGCACCCCGTTAGAACCTACACTGCTGCACCACCGCCGTCGATTTGACCTCTTACAGTCAGCCCAGTAATTGTGCCCCACCCTGCCTAGTTTCAGGGTATCATGATACCTTATAGGGTTACTGCTGAAAAGGGTCCCCCGCTACTAGGTTTTTTTCTATCTCTAGCCAACATGCTAAGTTGGTTAAGTGTTTTATAAACCTAACCCCCAATCAGTCTGTTTAGTTTAGCATGTCCCTTCTTGATTAAGTATTAATATAATTTACTTAATCCTATCAATCCTGACTCAGCCTTAATTGTCTTATTTAAAGCCTTGACCTCTCACATTAGACAGGTATTGTTGTGGCTGCCTGTTGCCGGTTGGGTCCGGGCAGTCTTACGCCACAACTCAGTCTAACCTCGGGTCCTTATTGGGCTCCATGTTTAACCACCCACATTGGATAGGTGTTGTTGTGACTACTGGACAGCCGGGCGGTTCCGGGCAGGTTTACATCACAACTCAATCCAACCTCGGGTTAAACACATCGTATTTTCTACATTTACATATTTTGTCTTTCTTCTTTATTTTCTTATATATAAATATTTGCGGCCCATTATTCAAAATCAATTTAAGCTAATGGTGTAAAGGTTTACACCAATCATGGGCCCAACCCATTCTTGAATTTGGGCCCCTCTACTTTTATATTTTCATTTATTAATTAATTTGGCCCAACGCTATTTCCCCCGTTTAATACGTTCGTTTATTATAATATATGTTGGGCTTAACCTTTTAAGCCCAACTTAGCCACGTGAAAAAGGGGAGGTTAAAATGTGATTATATACACAAAAAGGGGAATGTGAGCGCATGAACTTGCAACATAACGTTGGAACTATAAAATAGAAACTGGTGTACTTGCATTGTGGTAACATATACTTTGGTCATAAAGCATAAGTGACATGAGTCAAACCATGTAAACTTGCAGTTAAGTTAAGAATCTAACTAAATTAGATATCATTATTGACACATAGTCTTAACTACAACATAAACCTATATTTTTACTTAGGCATAATGTCAAACATAAGCAAATCATGTTTATAAAATTACTATATGTTTACAAAGGTGCTTACTTTTGTAACTAATACAAAAGTATAGTTCAACTAGAATTATTCCAACTTAATCATGATTTTTAATCTATTCACATAATCATGGCACAAATATACCCAAACATGAAATGATGGTTTTTAATCTATTCATGTAATCATGGCATAAATATTCCTAAACATGAAATCATGGTTTTTACTTTATTCATGCAAACTTGCAATTGGAATGTAAATCTAACTTGGCTATGTGTCACATATATTATCATATAATTCTTGTTAACAATATAGGCCTAACATGTTTTTCAATTAGGCATAATACCAAACATAGCCTAGTCATATTCATAAAATCAACATAAGTTCACAAAGAGGCTTACTTTTGTTTCTAATACAAAAGTATGGTTTTATACATAGATCATAATTCCAACATAATTTCATATGAATCATAATACCCCAAATTTGATCCAATTACACACAAAGTGATTTTGTACAAAAATATACATTATGTTGGCATAGTAGCAAAACCACATACTTACATGAATCTCAATTAAACAACCACAAACATGTAGCTTCAACATGAATTACATACTTGCGAATATCCAACCGTATACTTGCATGAATCTCAAATAAACTACCGCTAACATGTAGTTTTTATCATGAATTACATACTTGCGAATATCCAATCGTTATATCACAACATTCCAAATCGATTAGAATCATAGCAACGCACAAATATGAATTACTATCACCACAAATCAAGTGTAATTCTCATTTTATACAAATCAAACACAGTTATTTAATTCATACCAGAATAGTACTCTACTTACAATCGTGTGACGAATTCTTCAATTCAGGAATCTGAATTCTGGATTTGGAGGTGCTATTCCTTTGATGTAGGCGTTGATTTGATTTGTTTAAGTTTAACTTGTAGTTGCTTTATGCTTTAGAGTTTGTCTCCTAATTGTCTCTCAAATTGGTGGCTACTCCTAGTCGTTCCTCAGCAGCATGATGGCCTCATTCTTATTTTTGAATGAATAGATTAGGTAGAGTCTAGGGTCATTTTTATAGAGTTTATGAACTGATTAGGATCGTCGATGTTGCTTGGGTTAATCGTAGCCATTCATTCGAAAGAGAGACCAATCAGGAGCTGACACCTAGCCCTAGTGACAAGGCAAGGCTCAGAAAATCGACCAAACACAGACCTGGCCAGCCAGGATGGGCTGGGTTCGACCTGGCTCTGGGGCCAGGTCAACAAGGCTGTCGACACGCAGGTCGACAGCCCTGTCGACCTGGCTAGCCCAGGTCGACTGCCAAGTCGACCTGGGTGTCTTAGGCGGGAATTTTCCCGTGCTGGCCAATTGGGCCCGATTTTGAATTTTAAACTTGTTTTTCTGAGCTATTTTCGTCTGTTTGAATTTTAACCTGAATTCTGAAACTTCCGGAGGCCATATCTTCTTCATACGGACTCCGTTTTTCAAAAACTCGGACTCTATTTCGCGTATTTTTCCGAGACGAACACAATGGCGAAATTAGTTATGCTTTAATTTATGAATTTCATTGTTATAGAATACACGGGGTGTTACATTATCCCCCACTTAAAAGGATTTCGTCCCCGAAATCTTCAAGTTAGGAAGAATGTATATCCTAACATCCAAACATCCATCTACTCATCCATCAAACACGAGCATCCATTGTCCTTAAAAGACTTCTAGTGCTTCATGATCATATGCGAAGTGTGTGTGTACATGTACTTATCTAATGCAAAATCAGGCGGTCTACTGATTCAGTTGACCTCCTTAATGCGAATTATGTAAGTGCCATGAATCCATTATGTATGCAAATTTTTCCTATTCATGATTCTACATGAGTGCACCATCATTCATACAAATGCAACATCCATATGATAACACATTAAAGTTCAACCATATACGAATGCAAACATATATGCATATGCAATATGAAGTGACTGAGCCGATCTAAAACCTAGATTGTGTGTGTATATGCAACCACGAGCAACCACTAGCAATGACTTGCAACCACTTGCAACCATCATCCATAACATGTTTCAACTACATGTTTTCATCCAAAGAGTTTCTACCTAAAAGATAGGGTCGAGGAGATATACCTAAAAAAATAGATAAAAGCGCAACTTAAGGAAAAAGAAAGATCAAGGATGTACCCTCAAAAAGAAAAGGGTAGGCAGCGCGTATTCTAGCTTCAGTTTCCCAAGTTGCATCTCCTTCGGCGTCGCTCCACTGAACTTTGACGAGTTTGACTTAGCGGTTGCGTAGCTTTTTCACTTCCGTTCCTAATATGCGGGTTGGAACTTTCCTCACGGTTGCTTCGCGCTCCACTTCAGCTTCTTCTAGGATATTTGGCTCTACCACTTCAGCAGACTCATGTAGACATTTTCAGAGATGTGAAACATGAAAAACGTTGTGAACTCCGGCCAGCTTTTCGGGTAGCTCTAATCTGTAGGCCATTTTCCCAATTTTCTCGATGATAGGGAATGGCCCTACAAACCTTGGTGCTAACTTTCCTGTGGTTCCAAAACGAACAACGTTCCTTAGCGGAGAAACCTTAAGAAAAACTCTGTCCCCAACCTCAAATTCAAGGTCGGTCCTCCTCTTGTCGGCGTAGGACTTTTGTCTGTCTTGGGCCGTCTTCATCCTTCTTCGTATTAAGTCTACTTTCTCTGACGTCTCTCGGATCATATCTGGTCTAAGTATGAGCTTATCAGTAGACTCCCACCAACAAGTGGGCAATCGACACGGTCTTCCATATAAAGCTTCGAAGGGTGCCATTCCGATGGTTGCTTGATAGCTGTTGTTGTAGGCAAATTCCACCAAAGGAAGATGGTCTTCCCACGTTCCTCCGAAGTCAAGGACGCACAGTCTTAAAAGGTCCTCCAAAACTCTGTTCACTCTTTCCGTTTGGCCGTCGGTTTGGGGATGATAGGCTGTGCTCAAGCATAACTGCGTGCCTACCGCTTCTTGCAGACTCCGCCAAAACTCACTTGTGAAGATAGGGTCTCGGTCACTAACAATGTTGGATGGTATTCCGTGGAGTCGGACAATTTCCTTGAGGTAAAGAGATGCTAGAGATGAGGCAGTTCTTTTACTTTTGACAGGTAAAAAGTGAGCGCTTTTAGTAAGCCTATCCACTATTACCCACTTGCTAGTGTTGCCTCTCCTAGACCTAGGCAGCCCATCGATGAAGTCCATTGAGATGCTATCCCACTTCCACTGCGGGACCTCTAGAGGATGTAGCAGACCGCCAGGCTTTTTATGTTCTGCCTTAACTTGTTGGTACACCATACACTTAGAAACGAATTCTGCCACGTCCTTTTTCATGCCGTTCCAGAAGAAAGTTCTTTTTATGTCCTTGTACATTTTATCTCTGCCTGGGTGTATCGTCATCTTGGAGTGATGTGCTTCCTCGAGAACCCTCTTTACTAAATCCCTTGTCTGTGGGACGCATAGTCTTCCGTCTCACCTTAGCAAACCCTTGTCGTCGATGGAGTATCTGTTGAGGTGGCTTGAAGTCTCACCCCTAATTAGCCTATCAATTGTTTCCACAGGCTGAGGGTCTTCACGTTGTGCTGTCCCTATTGAGTCCACTAAAGTCGGGCGCACTTCGAGAGATGCTAGCAATCCTGGTACAAAATCGAAGGAAGGCCTAAAGTCGAAGCTGGCTATAAACTCTAGGCTTTGTCTTTCAACAAACAGCGGGCTTAGGGTCAATTTCTTTCGACTCAACGCGTCTTCCACTACGTTGCCTTTGCCCGGAGTGTAGGAGATCTCGAAATCGTACGAGGAAAGAAACTCCATCCATCTCTATTGCCTCAAGTTAAGATCTTTCTGCGAGAAAAGATATTTCAACCATTTATGGTCAGTGTAAAGTTCGAACTTCTCACCTAGGAGATAGTGTCGCCAAGACTTGAGTGCAAAGACGATGGCAGCTAACTCAAGATCGTGGGTCGGGTAGTTCTTTTCGTGCACTTTCAACTGCCTCCCGCCATAAGCTACTACCCTTCCTTCTTGCATTAAGACAGCGCCTAGCCCTGTCCCACATGCATCTGTATAAACAGTGAACATCTTGCTTCCATCTGGCAACGTCAAAACTGGGGCTGTTGTAAGAGCCCTTTTTAGTCGCTGGAAAGCAAACTCGCAATCCAAGTCCCAATTGAATGCTAGATTCTTCTTGGTCAATTTCGTGAGCGAAGCTGAGATTTCCGAAAAATCCTTTATGAACTTTCGATAGTAACCTGCTAGTCCTAGAAAACTTCGGACCTCAGTTGCATTCCTTGGTGTCTTCCAATCCTGTACCGCCACTACCTTAGCAGGGTCCACTACTAACCCTTGTTTGGATACTATGTGCCCAAGGAACCTCACTTCTTCTCTCCAAAAGTGGCATTTGGAGAATTTGGCTTTTAGCTGATGGACTCGCAGAGTTTCCATGATTTCCCTTAAGTGCTGAGCATGTTCCTCTTCACTCTTTGAGAAGATAAGGATATCGTCTACGAAGACCACTACGAACTTATTGAGGAAATCTCTGAATACCCTACTCATCAGGTCCACGAAGTAAGCAGGTGCATTTGTCAAGCCGAAAGGCATGACAAGCCATTCAAAGAAGCCGTCTGGGGTTCTGAATGCCGTTTTATCGATACTATCTTCAGCCACCCTTAGTTGATGAAAACCGGTCGCTAAATCGAGTTGGGAGAAAACAGACGCTCCTACAAGCTGATCAAACAAATCGTCAATTCTGGGGAGAGGGTGCCTATTCTTTTTCATTAGCTTGTTGAGCTCCCTATAGTCAACACATAGACGGAGTGAACCATCCGCCTTTGTAGCGAACACCACTGGAGCGTCCCATTCTGAAATGCTCCTCCTAATGAACCCCTTCTCTAGAAGCTCTTGAATCTGTTTACTGAGCTCTTTTCTTTCCCGTGGAGCCATGTGTCTAACGGGCAACGCAACTGGCTTTGCATTATCTACAAGGTATATGCGGAAGTCTATCTCCCGCTTCGGAGGCAAGCCCTTCACCTCTTTGAGGACATCCGGATATTCCCGGACCACTCTAACTGATTGCAAATTTTCAACAGAGGCATCTAGCGATTCAAGGTAACTAAGCATAACCGCATACGAGGGATTACAAGAAATTTCCAAAGTATTACCGAGCGGGGTTAGGAGCCTAACAACCCTTTTCTCACAATCAAGGATGGCCCCATTACTGGATAGCCAATCCATGCCCAAAATCAAACCATATCCCGAAAAGCCCAAAACAAAGGCACTACATTGAAATTCTACGCTTAGAATAGAAATTTTCAATCCCAAACAGATCATAGAAAAATGAGCTGGGCCCCCAATTGGGTTTGAAACAATTAAGGGGTCCTCTACCATACTAGTTTTTAGGTGCAGAGATTCTACTAAAGCAAACGAGATAAAGGAGTGTGATGCGCCAGAATCAAATAAAGTGCGAACGGGGTGATCATAAAGATAAACTACACTTTCTACAGAAGTATTTATACCTCGCTGTTGCAGAGGTGGCGCTTCTATCACATGAACTTGTGCCCCTGAGGTGGATCCAGCCCTCTGCCCCTGTCCTCGTTTCTTTGGGCAGTCCTTAGCCCTGTGGCCTGTCTCACCACAAGAAAAGCACCCACCATTCTCCTTGGCCTTCTTTTTCCGGCAATCTTTCACTAAGTGCCCAACTTTGCCACAGAAATTACACTTCCTCTTCTCTTTGTTTCCTTTCCCGCCCTTCTTAAAGTCTGTCTTCTTAGGCTGCAAACCCTCTTTCTTCCCTTGAGAGCTTTCTGCCTTTGTCTCCTTCTTGCCCTTATCCTCTTCGTTCAGCAATGCCATTTGTACCAACCTTTCGTATGTAGCTCCCATGGGTATATGGGTCATGGCCAAACTGTGTAATGGCTCATTCAACCTTTGACGAAACGGAGAGCCTTCTTGTGCGGGGTGTTGACTAGGTCCAGCCCAAACCTAGCCAGCTCATCGAACTGATTAACATACTCTTTGACTGTCTTGTTCCCTTGCTTAAGAAATAAGAATTTTTCCAACTGCAAACTCCTTTCCGCATCTGAAAGAAATTTAGCCTCAAACCTTGCCCTAAAGTCCTCCCATGTCTCCACTGGTCTTTCTGCATTAGTGACTTCCCACCAGTAGGAAGCCTCACCTTTTAGTAGCCAAACTGCCAGTTGTACTTTCTGTCTATCTTCTACCTCAAAGATGATGAATAAGTCCTCGGTTTCTTTCAGCCAATTTCTAGCTGCCACGAAGGACTCAGTTCCATGAAAATCCTTTCCTTCCATAGCTTTAAAATCTTTACATATCTTAGCAAACGTGTTTCCCCGTGGAGGAGGTGGAGGAAGAGGTGCTGCTGCAGCTGGATGATTTCCCGCAGCTGGTGGAGGAGGAACGGTAGGACCTGGCTGAGTGGCCCTTGCTTCTAAGAACCGTCTAAACCAACCAGGTATTGGTACACCTTCTGGCAAGTTAAGTTCTTCGGACATGCTGAAACAAAAAGGATAGATTCAAAACGAAGGATAAGAGATAGTACCTATGGCTTGGGGGGGCTTTGCCTTTTAAAATAAAATAATATTTTATCTCTTAAAAAAAATGCTTCTTTAAATTTCCTTTTTGAAAATAATTTTTCAAAACTTTTTATCTTATCTGGTAAACCTCGCTCTGATACCAAGTGAAACACCCCACCTCCGTTAGGGTCACTCTCAAAGGGAATGCCCTAATTTTGGTGGAGGTTTATAAGTATAAGTCACAGATATACAAGACAGAATATAAGAACACATATTTTTGAACAGCGGAAAAACAACAACTTTTATTTCATAAAAGATATGTGTTACAACAACATACCATAATTGTCTTACAATACTTCCAAAAAACATAACATCTTCATAACTGTCTTGATTACATTATTTAAAGAAGCATAAAGAAAACATAAATAAACTGCAAAAGTCCCATAGTTGTTGTCCAAAGCCATAGTCCAAAACGAAAAGATCCAAGCAATACATTCTTTCTCTTCAAGCTGGATATGAAGGCTGGTCAAGCTGCGGTATTCCCTCCCTGTGGACCTGGGGGGGGGGGGGGGGACGGAAGAAAAGAAGACGAAAGAAAAGTAGAGTCAGACAAAAAGCCTGAGTAAGTCTAGGACTATTCAGTCTATGAATAAAGAACTGGGTATGATAAGTATAAACTAGAAATGGGAAAGCATCATATAATTAGTTAAGTTGTCTAGGGTCGAATATACTATCGTACCCCATATTAATCTCTGTACCCATATAAACTAGTTCCCAATAGGCACCCCATAATCAGGGTGAAGTGATCCATTTTATGATGATCGACTCCTACTCGCATAGTTACATGTGTCTTACGGCCCCCGATGTTGTAGTTACCTATGCTGGTCCCACCATGGGGTGTATCAAGTCCCATGGCGGCGGCCCGACACAACCCTAGAATGCACAGGTATGCTACAGGTTCCCAGTGCCTTATTTTTCTGCGCCGGAGTGTGTGCACGCCCGCACCCCGTTAGAACCTACACTGCTGCACCACCGCCGTCGATTTGACCTCTTACAGTCAGCCCAGTAATCGTGCCCCACCCTGCCTAGTTTCAGGGTATCATGATACCTTATAGGGTTACTGCTGAAAAGGGTCCCCCGCTACTAGGTTTTTTTCTATCTCTAGCCAACATGCTAAGTTGGTTAAGTGTTTTATAAACCTAACCCCCAATCAGTCTGTTTAGTTTAGCATGTCCCTTCTTGATTAAGTATTAATATAATTTACTTAATTCTATCAATCCTGACTCAGCCTTAATTGTCTTATTTAAAGCCTTGACCTCTCACATTAGACAGGTATTGTTGTGGCTGCCTGTTGCCGGTTGGGTCTAGGCAGTCTTACGCCACAACTCAGTCTAACCTCGGGTCCTTATTGGGCTCCATGTTTAACCACCCACATTGGATAGGTGTTGTTGTGACTACTGGACAGCCGAGCGGTTCCGGGCAGGTTTACATCACAACTCAATCCAACCTCGGGTTAAACACATCGTATTTTCTACATTTACATATTTTGTCTTTCTTCTTTATTTTCTTATATATAAATATTTGCGGCCCATTATTCAAAATCAATTTAAGCTAATGGTGTAAAGGTTTACACCAATCATGGGCCCAACCCATTCTTGAATTTGGGCCCCTCTACTTTTATATTTTCATTTATTAATTAATTTGGCCCAACGCTATTTCCCCTGTTTAATACGTTCGTTTATTATAATATATGTTGGGCTTAACCTTTTAAGCTCAACTTAGCCACGTGAAAAAGGGGAGGCTTAAAACGTGATTATATACACAAAAAGGGGAATGTGAGCGCATGAACTTGCAACATAACGTTGGAACTACAAAATAGAAACTGGTGTACTTGCATTGTGGTAACATATACTTTGGTCATAAAGCATAAGTGACATGAGTCAAACCATGTAAACTTGCAGTTAAGTTAAGAATCTAACTAAATTAGATATCATTATTGACACATAGTCTTAACTACAACATAAACCTATATTTTTACTTAGGCATAATGTCAAACATAAGCAAATCATGTTTATAAAATTACTATATGTTTACAAAGGTGCTTACTTTTGTAACTAATACAAAAGTATAGTTCAACTAGAATTATTCCAACTTAATCATGATTTTTAATCTATTCACATAATCATGGCACAAATATACCCAAACATGAAATGATGGTTTTTAATCTATTCATGTAATCATGGCATAAATATTCCTAAACATGAAATCATGGTTTTTACTTTATTCATGCAAACTTGCAATTGGAATGTAAATCTAACTTGGCTATGTGTCACATATATTATCATATAATTCTTGTTAACAATATAGGCCTAACATGTTTTTCAATTAGGCATAATACCAAACATAGCCTAGTCATATTCATAAAATCAACATAAGTTCACAAAGAGGCTTACTTTTGTTTCTAATACAAAAGTATGGTTTTATACATAGATCATAATTCCAACATAATTTCATATGAATCATAATATCCCAAATTTGATCCAATTACACACAAAGTGATTTTGTACAAAAATATACATTATGTTGGCATAGTAGCAAAACCACATACTTACATGAATCTCAATTAAACAACCACAAACATGTAGCTTCAACATGAATTACATACTTGCAAATATCCAATCGTATACTTGCATGAATCTCAAATAAACTACCGCTAACATGTAGTTTTTATCATGAATTACATACTTGCGAATATCCAATCGTTATATCACAACATTCCAAATCGATTAGAATCATAGCAACGCACAAATATGAATTACTATCACCACAAATCAAGTGTAATTCTCATTTTACACAAATCAAACACAGTTATTTAATTCATACCAGAATAGTACTCTACTTACAATCGTGTGACGAATTCTTCAATTCAGGAATCTGAATTCTGGATTTGGAGGTGCTATTCCTTTGATGTAGGCGTTGATTTGATTTGTTTAAGTTTAACTTGTAGTTGCTTTATGCTTTAGAGTTTGTCTCCTAATTGTCTCTCAAATTGGTGGCTACTCCTAGTCGTTCCTCAGCAGCATGATGGCCTCATTCTTATTTTTGAATGAATAGATTAGGTAGAGTCTAGGGTCATTTTTATAGAGTTTATGAACTGATTAGGACCGTCGATGTTGCTTGGGTTAATCGTAGCCATTCATTCGAAAGAGAGACCAATCAGGAGCTGACACCTAGCCCTAGTGACAAGGTAAGGCTCAGAAAATCGACCAAACACAGACCTGGCCAGCCAAGATGGGCTGGGTTCGACCTGGCTCTGGGGCCAGGTCGACAGCCCTGTCGACACCCAGGTCGACAGCCCTGTCGACCTGGGTGCCTTAGGCGGGAATTTTCCCGCCCTAGCCAATTGGGCCCGATTTTGAATTTTAAACTTGTTTTTCTGAGCTGTTTTCGTTTGTTTGAATTTTAACCTGAATTCTGAAACTTCCGGAGGCCATATCTTCTTCATACGGACTCCGTTTTTCGAAAACTCGGACTCTATTTCGCGTATTTTTCCAAGACGAACAGAATGGCATATCCCGTTTCCCTTAATTCTTTGATTTGAAATTAGTTATGCTTTAATTTATGAATTTCATTGTTATAGAATACACGGGGTGTTACAGCTTGACTATAAGAGGCCAAAACGGGGTAGCGGTGGCAACGCGAGTCCAACGGGTTTCATATGCGTGTGTGGACCCGGGCTGGTAGGTAAGACGTTGTTGCATCGTGTAGATATAAGCTGTGCACCATTTTCGGTTTGCCACTTTGGGGAGTGATACACCCCACTGTGGGGCCAGCACGGGTATCTACGGTAGGGAGCCGATCGCTTGTGGAGTAGCAGGTACACCTAGTGGAGATAGGGGCAGACGACACCTATGTAGTCAGTTAGGGGTACACGAAACTACTAATAAAAATTACTAAGTACACTTAGTGGGATCAACTTTTAAGTAGGAATTACCCTTGGGTGGGTAGAACTGGTGTGGTGCAGTGTAGAAATTACCCTTGGGTGGGTAGATCTGGGGTGGTGCAGTGTAGTATTTATCCTTAGGTGGATAGGCGCGTCTTTACCGTTATCTTAGTTTATCCTAAGTCTAGTTGGCTACTTCGTGTAGTCATTTATCCCCAGTCGTACCGTACCAGGTTTATATCATACCCTAATTACTTTAATGATTGTATTGTTAAGGTTATAGGGCTCACTCAGACTTATGTCTGACCCCGTTGTTTTTATCCTTTTCCCCAACCCTCAGGTTCTCAGAGTGGGCCTAGCACTAGTGGGCTTTGATCAGATTGCTTTATCTATCTTTTGGAGCTTGGACCCTAGAAGAAAAGCTCGGTTATCTTTTCTATTATGGCTATTAGTATGTAGTGGGATTATGTACTTATGTTTTAACGAGATAGATATTTTGTACTTGACTCTTGTTGGTTTTTGAGATGTAACCAAACATGTTTACCTTCTGCTGCAATGAAATGATGTTTTAAATTTCAAGTATTACTTATATTTGTCTTGTTGTAATTTTTCAGTTCTATATTCACTTAAATACTCCACCGAAGCTAAGGCATTCCCTTTGTGAGTGACCTTAGCGGGTGTGGGGTGTTACAAATGATCTATAGGCTTGTATAGGTTCCAGTGTAGACAACATCTATGGTTTATATACAAGATTTAACAATATATTTAGTCACATGTGTTATGACAAATATAACCATCTATTGGAAAATGAAGAAGAAAGTGTATTTTCAGAAATCACATGTAAGAAAAGAAAAGATTTTAAAACTGAAAATGCTTTGATCTGACATGATTTGGCCATGTGACATATGTAGATGATAAAATCCTAGATCCTAGACGCTAGTATAAATTCTAGAGTAAGGAAATCTTTGTTTAAAATACACAAGATTATGCAAGATCCTAAGGCACATGCTATAACAAGGTAAACATGTTTTGAAAAGTGACATTTTCAGAAATTCATGTGAGAAAAGAAAAGGATTTAAAACTGAAAATATTTGATACAAAATGATTTTTCCATGTGAAAGATATTTCTCCTAGATTCTCTTTACTAGTCTAGTACTAGTGTAGGTGTTATCCCTGAATTATTGTACATGAAAACATGCTTGCAAAAGGAAATGGCACTTTCATGTTTTCGTGTTGGTGATGTACAAGTGAACATGAAATGGCTTTTGAACTTGCTTTGACAAAAAAAATGGTTTTTTCATGTTTTATTCAAGTGTTATAAGTTTTCAAATCAAGAATTTGCAAAAACCCAAATTCTAAAAAAAATGATCAAAAATGTGAATAAAATGGCATTTTTTTTTTAAAAAAAATTGCTATGTATAAGTGTTATTATTCATACACGTGTAAAATAAATTTAAACAAACGCTATCTAATACATGCTATCATACATGAACGTGTAAAAAATGGATTTTAGTAAATGTTGTGATACATGCATATGTAAATGCTATTATACATAAGTTAACATGTTTTGGAATTTTAAAGTCTGTATTTTAAATTGTATTTGTAAATACGTACTTATGATCAATTCATATCTGTGTCAGTGATATGTGTAAAGATCGGATCATTACAATCTACCCCCTTATAAAAATTTCGTCCTCGAAATTTGTAAACAGTAGATTAGAGTTATCGACACACATCAATAAAATTTTATTTATAACAGCTATTTCCATAACTGGATATATCTGTTACTATGGTTGGAAAACATTTCCATTTATGCAATTCTACTTCTTGTCTTCCATCTCTTAAATTCTCATCAACTTCCAAATATCTTTGATTTTATTTGGAAAATAGATCTCAGGTCTTATTCACTTCATTGATTTGAATCAATCTTTCTCAAGCATATGTATCTGTCCAAATTCCCTTTTTAACTCATCAGTCAATTCACTTAACTCCGTTAAGTTTCGTCCACTACCATCCATAACTAATTTATTCTTACATTAGTTATCTCCTTTTTAGAACTCACAAATCTAATTTTATTTCACAAATCGACTAGTTCACTTTTCCTGAGTTCATATCCAATTAATACTTAAGTCTAGACTTAATTACAGGAAATCCAAATTTTAATTCAAATTAAAATTCTATCCTGATTTCTTGTATCAATATGATCGGATATTATTCTAATTTAATTCAACCATATTTAATTTATCCTAAGGCTGACCCTAGTTAATTAACTCCTTTTATCTAAAAAGAGTAAGGTACCTTCTGAAGCTCCTTCCATTTTCACATTCTCAGAAGTTGATGACTTATCCATTAAAGCATAGACCTTTGGTTGCTGTGCCTTTTTCATAAGTGGACATTCTTTAACCAAGTGTCCAGGCTGATGATAGTTATAGCATGAAAACTTTTGGGGGATAACATCACTTGTTCCTTTTGGTTGAGGTTGCTCCGGCTTCTGAGTTTGCTATGGCTTTTCCGCTGCTGGCTTCATGCAAAACCTAGCAATGTTTCCCTTCTCCTTGCAGTTATGGCATTGCGTATCCTTATAACGCTCTTTAGCCTTCTCCCCCATCTTTGGTATTCCCTTGTTCTAGTTCGGATTAGATTTTCTTTTATTGGAGTTCTCGCCACTGGGTTCTCCTATCTGCTGTTTTGCAACTGGCTTCTTTCTCTTTAGGGCCTCATAACGAACTGCCATATCTACTAGATCAACAAATGGAATCTTGAGATGCCCAATCATTTGAACTTGCGGGCTATTCTTCAATCCTGCTATAAACATTTCATTCTTCTTGAGTGGGGTGTTGATCAGTTCTGGCCCGAAACAAGAAAGCGCATTGAACTTATTTTCATATTCGGATATTTTCATGTTTCCTTGTTTGAGATCGATGAAATCCCGATACATCCTAGTTTTGCCAGCGGCAGGCAGAAATTATGCTTCAAATGCTTCTTTGAATTTACCCCAAGTGAAATCCTCTTCAGGAACATTCGTGGTCTGAGCATCCCACCAAATAGCAGCAACTTCTTGAAGTTGCCACGAAGGTAAGAGACGTTTATGCTCATCATTCAATTTCAGTCCTTTGAAAATCCTCTCACAGGACCTCAACCATGCTTGGACTTCAATGAAAGATTCAGTCCCTTTGAAAACTTTTCCTCTCAGAGTCGTATACTCCTTATAGATAGTTGCAAAGCTTTTATCCAGCTGGACTGGTGCAACTTCCTCCACAGTTTCTCCTTCATCCTGGGATCCAGTATTACGACCAGTAGTAGTGGAAGTTCCACTAACTCGACCTCTTCGTCCTCGGTTACTCATTTTAATCACCTGAATATAATAGTTTGACAATCAAGACTTGATTGTACATAACTGACTTAAGTACATCCTTCAAGTTAATCTAAATTTATATTATTTATTTTAAATTTTTAATAAAAATACGCTCTCTCACACTCACCCAAAGCCGAGGTAAATCAGTAATCTAAGCTCTGATACCAACTATAACGACCCAACTTTCGAACACATCGGAAGTTGTTCCATTAATACGAATAAGAATAGGTAGAAGATAAAATAACAGGAAACATCAGAATCTCACAGTGGAACTTTTTTTTTACAAAAGATAATACTTCATAATATTACATATCAGTACATATTACATCAGAGCATCATAGATCTAGTGATACAAGCCATTCATAGCACATCTTTAATTATACATATCATTGATGACTAAATTGCAGAATTATAATTATACAGTGGACATGATAAGTAGACCAACACACAGAAAGTTCCATTCCATCTTTCCCAGTTTTTCCTAACTTGATTCACTTGTCTATTCATAACAAGTGTTATGAATACCCAAGAGATTAAGGGAAACACATAAAAGTAAACTCTGGGTCAGTCAGGGGACTGGTATGAGTAAACGATTTTAAAACAAATAAAAATATCTCATAAGACCATGCTGTGAATATGGAATGGGTTTTTACCTTATGAGAATAAAACACTTTGTATACTTAAATCAGATATTATCATAGTGTCTAGTGGTTTTTCACAAATAATTTAGAATCTAGAAGAATGCTTGCATCTCACATTCTCCTATATAGTATACAAATAAAAACCGCTTGGCGTGTATGGAAAATGGATTTCCAACTATGACAAGGTATGGGACCATCTGCCGATAGTGTATCTCTAGAGGCGAATACACTGGGTTCAAAAAGAACGCCTTGCAACCCGGCCCACACATGACCGACCACTCATTTCTCTTGAGTGTATCGAATGTATATCACTAATGGTTGTGTACGACAACCATTTCCCGAATGGGTAGAATCGATTGAATAAGAAACAAAAGGAATTTCTCTAGATAGGTGATGCTACATCCTAATGGGAGCGACCCACATAGCCATGCTGCCTGCCCGATTTTTTTCATTTCCTGGGTGTAAGGCTTGAGGCTAGACTTACCTTTACATCATCACTGTTTTATTTCTTTTGAATGCCACATCGTCAAAACTCGCCAATCACTAATTGTCTTCCCCAAAAATATATTGTAGGTAAAAAGCGAGAGAAACAAATTCCTATGCCACCATATAAATACGTTTGAAGAGATCAACGTACGTGATCATTTAGAATTACTTTTTCATACATTCGTCCATACAAGTTGTCCTGGGATTGGACAAACCGAAGGCACTATTCAAGAATAGCCCTTGTATACCGCCATCTTCAATAATCTCTGACGCGCGGCGTGTAATCAAATCAAAGTGGAATTTTTATTCCGGTCTCTTTGAAATGATTAGGGAAATATTTTCTTTTTAAATTATTAATTTAACATGATTAAAAATATGATTTATAGTTCTTATGATCAGTTGCTTGTACCAGGGAATTTAGATTACAGTTTAAAACTGACAAATTTAGCGTATGTGTTGCATACGGTTTCTCTTTACCTTATTTATTTAAAATTTAAATATTTCATTAGAAAATAAATTCTAATTTAAATTATAAACTAAATTTATAATTTAATAAAATTACAGCTTTTGCGCTAACTTCTCGACTCCTGTCAAGACCATTTCCGATCTTCTACACTTGATCGACTTCCCCCAATCCACTTGACATTTAAAAAATTTGTTATTTTTATTTTTCCTTATTTATGAATTTTAGCTAAACAAAACAATATATGATTATTTTGCTTATATCTGGGTATTTTGATCTTATTTTAAAAATTATCAATTTAAGTGTGCGCGTCGCACACGGTCTTTCTTTCCATTTTTGTTTGTCAACTTTATTTATAGGATAATGACCACTTTCGTTATTCTTTAGAAAATTATTTCTTATTCTGATTATTTATAAATAAACTAAATTTTTAATGTATTTAAATTCCAGCTGTTACACTTTATTTCTAACTTTTGATAAGAACTACACTCGATCTTCCATTCCTGATTCACTTCCTTCTTGCCACTTGATAGTTTAAATAAAAATGCTATTTTTATTTTTCTTATTTATCTCAATTATAATTTAATTTATAATTTATTAAAAACTTGGTTTTAAATTTAATTTTGTATTAAAAACCTCTTTTGAAAACAATACTTGCCAAAGTACCACATTGGAAAGTACCACTTTTAAATTCCATGGTGTGCGCACGTGAAAACTGGCCCTGTTCCCACCAATTTGCAAAGTACCACCTGATCAGCTAAAGTACCATACCAACCTAAAGTACCACCTTGAAATCACACAATTTTCCTGCTGATCAACTCCAAATTACTGTGTGCCAGCCACAGTACCAAAGTACCCATTCTAATAGAAGTACCACCCCTGGATCCTCATGATTTCTTGCCTGATCACTTTAAAAAAAAACTGGTGCCACTTCTTCTTCTTCCCTTTTTGGACACGCCCGTACACATGCACAACCACCAGCTCCACCTTCAACCACCGACGACCATCTCCACAAGTCATGTCGCTCTCCCTGATTACATTGCCATCCTTCGATCACCTCCCCCTTGCTGCTATAGTGATTTTGCCGTGGCATCCCCCATTACCCGAAAAAGACCCATCCAAGAAAAACTCCACCGTGACTCGCCTCGTCCTCTGGCCACCGCCCACTTCCTGCCACGTCATCACACCACCCTAACACCTCTTTTCCCCCAGGACCGCAACCACCTAGCCCCTCCGTCGCAGAGCAGTTCCGACGTGAATAACAGAACCCAAAAACCCACTTTAAACCCTATCTTCACTTTGTTTTCAAAATCTAATTATTTAAAAATTAAATTTATATTATTCCTGTAATCTCTAGCTTCCCCTACCCCTTCAAGCCAAACCCCACCACATCTCGATGAGTAGTTCGTCGGAGGTTCACCAAAATGCCTTTTCCGACCATCTCTCTTTTTCTCATGATCCGTGCTCCTCAAAATCTTGATTTTTCTTTTAAAAATCCTCTTTTTGATCCACCATCATGTTTATGTAATCAAAACAAGTTTTTAAACCATTTGAAAATCCACTTTAGTTTTGAGATTACAGAGAGCAACTGTTGTTTTCTATTTTCCTATTCTGGGTATTTTCTTAGTGTTTTCCCTACCTCCCGACAACTAGGTGACTATGTAAGGCTTTTAAAACTAATATGAAGTATATTCAATCATCTAATCTAGGTTTCACTGGCCAGTAGATCACCAGTTTTAGTTGTGTGAAATTTAAAACCAATAGAAGCTAGTAACATACAAGACAATATAATATCCTAACCCACTTGATACTTAAGGATTGAAGTGCACTAATAACTCTTTGATTAGGCAAACAAACTGAAATGCAAACACCCATACAACTCAAGAAAGTTCATTACCAAGCAAGATCCCACTTTCAGTCAAAATAGAAAAGACAGTAAAGAAGATTTTCTAGAAAAAGTTAACTCACCAGTCTTGGTTAGAAGCCCTTAGTTTCTCTACTGATTTTTCTTTGAAGGGTTTGTGTTGTGAGGAGAAATGTGCATGCTCATGGTCTATTTATAGTAGTAGAAAAAAAAATACGAGTGCATTAAATACTGGTTTAGGAAAAAGAGCAAAATCAGTTTTCAGATTTGCTTGAGATAATGATTGACTCCTAGAAAATCTTTTTCTTTCTAAATCAAAACACCACTATCCAAATTCACATGGCTTAGATCAGCCAACATCACCTTGAAAATTCCCTGCGCAAACCACCAATTTTCTGCCATTGGTCTACTATAAAACATCACATTAAATGCCAACGATACAACCACGTTCTCTCTAAATCTTTCCTTGGTTTAAACAAGTATGGTAGTCCTCCTTTGTACCATAAATGCTCAGGATTTTTCTTGGATATCTAAACCACATTTCTCACATGACCCTATGATTTAACAAGAAAACATAAAATATTTTTACTTGGCTTCAAAGTAAATGTAAAAACAGAAAATCTTGTACAAAATGATCTCGGCCATGTGATGGTTATGTATGGAAAAATCTTGAATGATCTATAGGCTTGTATAGGTTCTAGTTTAGGTAACATCCATGGTTTATATACAAGATTTAACCAAATCTTTAGTCACATGTGTTATGACAAATATAACCATGTATTGAAAAATGAAGAAGAAAGTGTATTTTCAGAAATCACATGTAAGAAAAGAAAAGATTTTAAAACTGAAAATGCTTCGATCTGAAATGATTTGGCCATGTGACATATGTAGATGATAAAATCCTAGATCCTAGATGCTAGTATAAATTCTAGAGTGAGGAAATCTTATGTTTTAAATACACAAGATTGTGCAAGATCCTAAGGCACATGCTATAACAAGGTAAAAATGTTTTGAAAAGTGACATTTTCAGAAAATCATGTGAGAAAAGAAAAGGATTTAAAACTGAAAACATTTGATACAAAATGATTTTGTCATGTGAATGATATTTCTCCTAGATTCTCTTTACTAGTCTAGTACTAGTGTAGGTGTTATCCCTGAATTATTGTACTTGAAAACCTGCTTGCAAAAGTAAATGGCACTTTCATGTTTTGGTGTTGGTGATGTACAAGTGAACATGAAATGGATTTTGAACTTGCTTTAACAAAAAAATGGTTTTGGCATGTTTTATTCAAGTGTTATAAGTTTTCAAATCAAGAATTTGCAAAAACCCAAATTCTAAAAAAGATGAACAAAACATGTGAAATAAAATGGCATTTAAAAAAAACTTGCAATGTATAAGTGTTATTATTCATACATGTGTAAAATAAATTTAAACAAATGCTATCTAATACATGCTATCATACATGAATGTGTAAAAATGGATTTTAGTAAATGTTGTGATACATGCATATGTAAATGCTATAATACATAAGTTAACATGTTTTGGAATTTTAAAGTCTGGATTTCAAATCATATTTGTAAATACGTACTTACGATCAATTCATATCTTTGTCAGTGATATGTGTAAAGAATGGGTCATTACAATGAAAGTATATATTCTGGTTAACACCCAGACATCGGACACCGTATATACTATATTCCCTTAGGTTTCGAGGTAGATCTACCGCCGCAGCTTCCGATTTTCACTACAGATTATGTATACAACCTAACATCTGGTTTACCATCAATTTACGGTGTGAGGTTTGTTGATGTCACAATGTGCACAAAGCTATGCTACAATAAACCGTGTGTAATGTCCTGTATTTTAGTGATATAATAATTAATTCATTTAATTATATAAGTAATGATTTAGAGAATTTAATGGTCGTTTAATTAAATTATATGGAATATTTAATTAATATAAATAATAGAATAGTATATTTAATTTTGAAAGAGTCGAAAATAGTGGAATTCACAATATTGTGTGAATTGGACAATTCAAAATATATATAATTCAGTTTGGAATTGAATTTGAATAACGAATATATTATTTAAATGAAGTTTGAACGTATAATTATAATAAAAATTAAAATCAAGCTCCAAATGGCACGGTAGTTCATATTTTGGCGATTCGAACTTCAACTGAATATACAGGGTCTGTTTTAAATCGAATTTCTATGAAATAAGAAACGTTCGGAGTTGGTGAAGTATATTTTTCTAATGGAAGAGAAAAATCGAGATTTCATCATGTAGATTTTGATTTATGTCCAAATAAATTTTAGAAAAGTCGCCATGGAATTCCTTTATAATTTATATCGATTTATTTATATTTTTAAATGGATTTTAAATATAAATCGAATATCGATGTAACACTAGATTTGGAACATCGAGTTATAAAATCTGATATGGAGCTGTATGATATTTTGTGTGAATATATACAATAATATTTATTTATAAATATATAATTCAATTATTTTTAAATATATTTAATATTAAAATGGGTTTATTTAGAGCTTTAAAAATAGCCAATTTTGCAAACGACCTCCGTTTTCGATGAAACTAATTTTGTTGGATCCGCAATATTAAATTATTGCTAGATTTCAATCTTCGTGATTTTTGAAGTCAGTATGTGGCTGAACGGGATTTTAATGTGAAAAACAGACGATAATTCGACTTTAAAAATACGCTTTGTTAGCAAATGAAGTCAGAATTCGACGAAACCAGTTTCGTTGGGTCCGTAATGTCGAACTCTAAGTGTATGTCCATTTTCATGATTTTTGGGTATCATCTGTAGTCACACGGATTTTTAAATGACAAATATATATATAACGTTCGATTAAATTGAATATTTGTAACGACCCGGAAAATCTGAACCAATTTAAAAATTTTAAATTGGTTATTTTAGTGGATTTTATATATTTAAAATAAATACTTTAAATAATAACGATGAAAAGTAAGTTTGAATCGACATTTGAAAACGAATATAATTAATTCTAATTATAAACAAGGCTTGAAATGGCGCGGTAGTTTCAAAATTTGAATTCAAACTTTGACTGACTGTATCGGGTGCAAAACAAAACGGATTTGAGCGAAACCAAAAATATTTAAATCTGTTAGTGAATACCTTTCTAATGAATCCGAAAAATAGAAGTTTCATAGTAGGAAGCAAAAGTTATGGCCAAATGAATTTTCAGAAAGGTCGCTATGGAATTTATATTGCCCGTGAAAATGGCCATTTTGCAAACGACCTCGGAATTCGACGAAACCACTTTTGTTGGATCCGGGATGTTAAACTATTGCTAGGTTTCAAATTTCATAATTTTTGAAGCTAGTATTTGAGCGTGGCAAAGGAAAACGTGTTTTGGTCAATTATAATTAAATTGGATCGACCAGAAA
Source organism: Allium sativum (assembly GCA_030737875.1). Taxonomy (NCBI): domain Eukaryota; kingdom Viridiplantae; phylum Streptophyta; class Magnoliopsida; order Asparagales; family Amaryllidaceae; genus Allium; species Allium sativum. The sequence goes on along the minus strand of CM060912.1, from coordinate 493,207,990 downwards.
TGGGCCATTTTGCAAACGGTCTCAGAATTCGACGAAACTAGTTTTGTTGAGAATGTATCGTCGAAACATAGCCAGATTTATTTTTCTGGAATTTTTCGAATCAGTTTGTGTCCATGGCAAATTGAAATGTACGTTCAAATCAAATATTGAATGTTTTATATTTTAATTTGAAGTAAAACTGACTGAAACAGTCGAATGGGCCTACGAAACGTATCCCATTGTGTTCGGAATAGGGGTAAAACGCTAGGGACGACGGTCGTTGGGTTTCGTTTAGAGTTCAAATATAAAAGTCAACATTTTTCGAATTAAGATAATAAAATAATATTAAATAACTTCTACAAAGGGGCCAACCCAGAAACCCTAATCGCATTAACTATCTGCGCCGCCAATACATTCCCGAGGGCGGATATCGTTCAAGATTTCACGCCTCATTTACTCCCAATCGATTCAGTATTATTCAAACCAAATTGAACGAAAATCAAAGAGGGGTTCATAATCTTCAAATCAGTACCAACTAGAGAAGTTTTCATCAAAAATTGAGCTCGAATTTTGGCTCCAAAAGCTCGCTGTTCGTGCTCGAGTTTCGTGCACCTGGGTCATTTGAATGGGCCCACATGGCCGGCGCAGGTGGAGGACGTTGTCGCCGATGTCGTGGTGATCTCTGATGTGGGGGCGATCACTTCAGGTGGCTCGTGTGGTGGAGAGAGGGGATCTAACCATGGGTTCGACGGTTACAGTAGGCTAAACGAAGGATTAGGGGAAAACATGTAATTAGTGAGATAATTAGTTCATTTGACTTATTTATTTACTTAAAAATGTAATTAAAGTTTGTAAGCTGATATCTTTTTCATACGGAAACGGAATTCAGTGATTTCAGTTGCGTTGTGGTCGTGGGGACGAGAGCTTCACAACAAAACTGACCGCATATTTTTTTGAGCCTTCTGCTATTTTTGGTGGAGCGGAACCCAATGTGAGATTTCTAAATTATAAACGATATGGAAAACGACGATGTATAAATTATATAATCGATGTATGAGTTATATAAGCGTTGTACACCTCATGTATAAGCGTTGGATAAGATGTACATTCGATGTATAAGTTGTATATGCGTTGTAAAAATTATATATGTGTTGAAATAGAAGTGAAATGTTTATATATATATATATATGTATATATATATATATATATATATATATATATATATACGCCCCTCGTCCACAAACCATGGACGATATTTATTGGTTGGGATTGGTGTGAAAATTGGTTGATTACGAACGGTTGATTAGAATTGTTTGTGGTTGAAATTGATTGATTGTGGTTGAAAAATACCCGTTTGTGGTTGAGAAATATTTGGTTGAAACCACATAGGATTAGTTTGTGGAAATGGAAAAAAATATACATGCCGCCTGCGTGCGAACTAGATGCATGATTCCCCATTGTCAAAAGCTGCGAGGCTTTAAGGTAGAGCGAGGAGCCGTACTAGGGATGGTCCCGGTTTTAACTACCATGCCGTTATGCTGCCGAAATTTTGAATAATATTCATGTGTTAGAATTATTTTCCTTTGTTGAAACTATATTCGTCTATTGAATAGAAAACCTTCATGTGTTGAATAGAAATTCATTCGTTGAATCATATTCATGTGTTGAATGGTATTCATGTTTTAAATAAATTGTTCTAACAATAAAAATCACATTTTTACTCTATATATACAAACTATAGAAAACCTTCATGTGTTGAATCGATATTCATTCGTTGAATTGAAATTCATGTGTTGTATGGTATTCATGTTTTAAATAAATTGTTTTAACAATAAAAATCACATTTTTACTCTATATATACAAACTATAGAAAACCTTCATGTGTTGAATCGATATTCATTCGTTGAATTGAAATTCATGTGTTGAATGGTATTCATGTTTTAAATAAATTGTTTTAACAATAAAAATCACATTTTTACTCTATATATATACAAACTATAGAAAACCTTCATGTGTTGAATCGAAATTCATTCGTTGAATTGAAATTCATGTGTTGAATGGTATTCGTATTTTGAAAGGAAGTGTTTTATAATAAAAATCCTATTTTTATCATCAATATGAACTATATAAAATAATCATGTTTTGAAATAAATTGTCTTACAATAAAAATCACATTTTTACTATATACACGAATAGTTGAAAATAGCGAAGTGTTGAAATAATTGTTGGTTGGATAAAAATATCATTTTTATCAAATGTATGAAAAGAATATAGTTTTGAAATCGAAGAATCGATATATATATATATATATATATATAAATAGAATTGAAATATATCAAATAGCGAAGCTGCAGTTCGTGTTTTGAAACCGTGATTTCAAACGATTAGTGCGGGAGATCCGACCATCGGATTTTCCCAAAACCGAAACCGTTGGGTTCGCTTTTGGAAATATCTTTCCAACGGCACTGACTTTGTAAAAATCCAACGGTTGGATTGTCTGGAATGTTTAATTCAAATCTAAAGAAAAACAGTGCCAGAATCGATTATATATATATATATATATATATATAATTATATTAAATCGAATAACGACGCTGCAGTTCGTATTTTGAAATCGAAACTTCAAACGATTATACCGGGAGATCCGACCGTCGGATTTTCCCGAAACTGGAACCGTTGGATTCGTTTTGAAAAGATCTTTCTAATGATATAAATTTTGTGAAGATCCAACGGTTAGATTTTCAGATATATGTAAATCAAATCTGAAGAAAAACAGCGCCACGGCCGCGTTATGGCCGAAGCGTCATTAGAATAAATTGGCTATTTTTAAAAAATAAAAATAGCGATAAATCATTATAAAATATTATAAACGATATGGAAGTGAAATTAGAAACTAACTGAAGGTTGGCTAAGTCGAATGGTTTCCTGGATTTTGATCTGATGTTGGTTTCGACCTTCGGGGTTAATATTTGGGAAATCGTTCTCTTACTGATTTACGGTTAGTGACTAATGAACTGGAATATGGCGTATGTGTGTTTGTGTTGCACTTGTTTATTATATACGCGAGTTGCTCAGAAAGGCCGGGTTTATCCCATTCTGAATAACTGAATCGACGATAAGAAATCGAAGATGAAGACGGCGGTCAAAGACCGGAGATCTTCACCTCGTTTGGATGGTAACCGATGTCCTGATTGGGAGGCATCCCGAAATATGGATAATGAGTGGTGATCGTCCAGACGTACGTGGAGATCGATGGGTTTGCGAGGTATGTAGTGCCTCCGGTTTCGTTCAGACCCAGAACGGACTTGCAAATGGATTGTGTGTCTGACATTGGAATTTATTCTGTGTGATTGATAGCCATCAGTTGCATGGCGTGAATTGTCTATGTGACATGCTAAGATGCAGTGATCAAGGCTTCTATCGAAAAGCAAAGTCTTGTGGTGATGATCAAAGCACCGCCTGTGTGGCGTAGCTTTGTGTATAACGTGAAATCGCGAGCCTCACACCCCGGTATGAACCAGAAACGGGAGAGGACATCAGGGAGGGCATGCGTTTCCTTCAAGTTAGAAGTGGCGTCGGTGGTTTTACACGCCCTGACGAGTTTGACTCATGTGGTTGTTACTGTTGTGAGGCGCCTCGGTTAGATCGGACGATCCGGGTCCGATGGAGTCATTCGTTGGCTCATTGACGCCCCATAGGGCGGGGAAACGCAGTGTTCAGGCATTTTAATCCACATCGGTGGACCGGCCCTGACGATCCTAGGGTCACTCGAGCTCTGATCCTGAGACACGGGCTAGAGCGTCTCGAATTCGGTAAGGACTATCTTTTGCCTTGGTTCATGACGGAAATCGAATTTCCAAATACGTGACTGTGCGGTTTTGATTGTATACCTATATATGGCGACATAGTGGTATGGGGCATTAATGCCGTCTATGATTGATACTTATGATTAGAAATTGTTTTTGAAACAAATAAACACTAGTAATAATATCAAATGCTTCTGTTTTATTCGTATCAAGCATATTTTGGCCATTATAAGGTAAAAACTCTATCCTCCGGTTTGCGTTGCATTGTGTGATGGGAACTGAGTCTTATAATGGCTTCATTTTTATAAAAAGCATTGCGATGTTTAAAAGAATTATTTGTTTTAAAGCACTGGCAATCCGATGGAGTAAACCCGTTCCACGAAAGTGGCGTGGTCCTGTGATTAGCCATATTTACAATGTGTTGAGTAGATTTCTCATACCAGTCCCATGATTGACTCGTAGTTTTTTCACTTTTAACTCGGGTGCCCCTTTTTCTACACGGGCAGCCTTGTATTCAGGTTTAGCAGGCTCTTTCTGGATAGCTGGAGCTGGGGATGGATTCTATCATTTATCTCTTTTTATGCTGTTCAGCTCCTATTGTACATATTATGTTTGTTTCCGCTGTAAACATTTATGTATAGCTGAACTGTATTTGTACTAAGTATGATCCTGTATACTGTGTAACTCTGATGATTACGTTTATCCAGTATATTCTATTGTGCATTATCTGGTGTGTTTATTTAATTCTGTTCTGTTATTATCTGTTTATGTGTTATATTACAAAGATTACCCTTGCCGCCGTCCGTACGGGGTTTGGGGTTCTCACATCGTGGTATCGGAGCTTTGGTTAAGCTTAGTGCTGGAATATAACATATTAACGAACTCGTCAGAGATAGAACCAATAGTATTCTAGGACGAGTAACTCATTACAGATAGGATCAGCAATATCCTAGTATGAGTATAGCAGAATCAGAACAACTCGTTAGAGATGGGGTCAGAAGTGCCTCAGAACGAGTCGAGGGTAATATTTTTTAAATAACGTATTTGTGATTATATATATAGCCTGGTTTTAGAAAAATGATTTTTGAATATATAAAGGATATATTTTTGAAAAATTAAAAACAATTTGATTGTTGTTTGTGTTATGTGATAGTAGATTTGATTAATTAAATTATTGAAATGATAGTTAATTTAATCAATAATAGAATGAATAGTAGAATTTATTTGATTAAATCACACATTGAACTGATTTAAAAATAGATAGAAATATATACATGTGCATTATATATGTTTGAACAGGTAAAAGAATAGCTGTTGAGTAAAGATTTTATTTGCGTGCCCGACAAATAAGTAAACCTTAATGAGTTGGATGTGAAATATTATTATATCAACTCCTGAGAATGCCATTGGATGCGGAGTGCTGGTTATTCTGTGTGAAAAAAAAAACGTCGCCATAGGAGAGTAACAATTAATTTTGAACTACACAACATGGCATACTTCTTGAAGATAGGCATACTTCATCATATACCACATAAGCATTTGGAGCTTGTGTGACGAGGTGGAAGATTTACCATACGAGCGAGAGGCTTGTATGGCGATGACTATATATTACAGGTTGAACTGATGACTGATATGACCATATAAAATTGTAACAATAAATTGCCAGTTTAGTGAAAACCCCACACGGGTCTGGAGTTGACAATAATCACGTCTCTCTAGTCATTAGATATGGCACATGGATTATTTATTTCCCACACAGGACGAGGTGACGAGGATTTATCCTCTGGAGCAATTAAAAATACACTCCCTCAGGCTTTGACAGGGTGACGAGAATTTATTCTCTGGAGTTATTATCTATACATGCTCCCCTGTAAACACCAGAATATATCACTATAAATATGTGTATGCTTTATAGGATTTATTGGGTACCTAATACGGCCCAATGAATTTCCAAACCCCTCCCCGTGCAAAGGAGGTTATGGCGAAATTTTTCGAAAATTTCGGGTGTTAGCCAAATTTTTGAAGAATTGGAAAATTCTCAGAAACTGAAAAGTTGGAGAATGGAAGCCAGATTGCACGTAGAATTGATTAATCAAACCACTTTCAACTTTGTTCCTTTTGGGGGACGAAAAGTTTTAAGTGGGGGAGATTGTAACGACCCGGAAAATCTGAACCAATTTAAAAATTTTAAATTGGCAATTTTAGTGGATTTTAAATATTTAAAATAAATATTTTAAATAATAACGATGAAAAGTAAGTTTGATTCGACATTTGAAAATGAATATAATTAATTCTAATTATAAACAAGGCCAGAAATGGCGCGGTAGTTTCAAAATTTGAATTCAAACTTTGACTGACTGTACCGGGTGCAAAACAAAAAGGATTTGAGTGAAACCAAAAATATTTAAATCTGTTAGTGAATACCTTTCTAACGAATCTGAAAAATCGAAGTTTCATAGAAGGAAGCAAAAGTTATGGACAAATGAATTTTCAGAAAGGTCGCTATGGAATTTATATAGCCCGTGAAAATGGCCATTTTGCAAATGACCTCGGAATTCTACGAAACAACTTTTGTTGAGACCGTATCGTCAAAACATAGCCAGATTTATTTTTCTGGAATTTTTCGAATCAGTTTGTGGCCCTGGCAAATTGAAATGTATGTTCAAATCAAATATTGAATGTTTTATATTTTAATTTGAAGTAAAACTGACTGAAACAGTCGAATGGGCCTACGAAACATATTCCATTGTGTTTGGAATAGGGGTTAAATGCTAGGGACGACTGTCGTTGGGTTTCGTTTAGAGTTCAAATATAAATGTCAACAATTTTCGAATTGAAATAATAAAATAATATTAAATAACTTCTACAAAGGGGCCAACTCAGAAACCCTAATCGCATTAACTATCTGTGCCGCCAATTCATTTCCGAGGGCGGATATCGTCCGAGATTTCACGCCTCATTTACTCCCAATCGATTCAGTATTATTCAAACCAAATTGAACGAAAATCAAAGAGGGGTTCGTGATCTTCAAATCAGTACCAACTAGAGAAGTTTTCATCAAGAATTGAGCTCGAATTTTGGCTCCAAAAGCTCGTTGTTCGTGCTCGAGTTTTGTGTGCCTGGGTCATTTGAATGGGCCCACATGGCCGGCGCAGGTGGAGGACGTTGTCGCCGATGTCGTGGTGATCTCTGATGGGGGGCAATCACTTCAGGTGGCTCGTGTGGTGGAGAGAGGGGATCGAACCATGGGTTCGACGGTTACAATAGGCTAAACAAAGGATTAGGGGAAAACCATGTAATTAGTGAGATAATTAGTTCATTTGATTTATTTATTTACTTAAAAATGTAATTAAAGTTTGTAAGCTGATATCTTTTTCATACGGAAATGGAATTCAGTGATTTCAGTTGCGTTGTGGTTGTGGGGACGAGAGCTTCACAACAAAACTGACCGCATATTTTTCTGAGCCTTCTGCTATTTTTGGTGGGGTGGAACCCAATGTGAGATTTCTAAATTATAAACAATATGGAAAACGACGATGTATAAATTATATAATCGATGTATGAGTTATATAAGCGTTGTACACCTCATGTATAAGCGTTGTATAAGTTGTACGTTCGATGTATAAGTTGTATATGCATTGTAAAAATTATATATGTGTTGAAATAGAAGTGAAATGTTTATATATAAATATAAATAAATATATATATATATATACACACACGCCCCTCGCCCACAAACCATGGACGATATTTATTTGTTGTGATTGGTGTGAAAATTGGTTGATTAGAATTGTTTGTGGTTGAAATTGATTGATTGTGGTTGAAAAATACCCGTTTGTGGTTGAGAAATATTTGGTTGAAACCACATAGGATTAGTTTGTGGAAATGGAAAAAAATATACATGCCGCCTGCGTGCGAACTAGATGCATGATTCCCCATTGTCAAAAGCTGCGAGGCTTTAAGGTAGAGCGAGGAGCCGTACTAGGGACGGTCCCGGTTTTAACTACCCTGCCGTTATGCTGCCGAAATTTTGAATAATATTCATGTGTTAGAATTATTTTCCTTTGTTAAAACTATATTCGTCTGTTGAATAGAAAACCTTCATGTGTTGAATAGAAATTCATTCGTTGAATCATATTCATGTGTTGAATGGTATTCATGTTTTAAATAAATTGTTCTAACAATAAAAATCACATTTTTACTCTATATATACAAACTATAGAAAACCTTCATGTGTTGAATCGATATTCATTCGTTGAATTGAAATTCATGTGTTGTATGGTATTCATGTTTTAAATAAATTGTTTTAACAATAAAAATCACATTTTTACTCTATATATACGAACTATAGAAAACCTTCATATGTTGAATCGATATTCATTCGTTGAATTGAAATTCATGTGTTGAATGGTATTCATGTTTTAAATAAATTGTTTTAACAATAAAAATCACATTTTTACTCTATATATATACAAACTATAGAAAACCTTCATGTGTTGAATCGAAATTCATTCGTTGAATTGAAATTCATGTGTTGAATGGTATTCGTATTTTGAAAGGAAGTGTTTTATAATAAAAATCCTATTTTTATCATCAATATGAACTATATAAAATAATCGTGTTTTGAAATAAATTGTCTTACAATAAAATTCACATTTTTACTATATACACGAATAGTTGAAAATAGCGAAGTGTTGAAATAATTGTCGGTTGGATAAAAATATCATTTTTATCAAATGTATGAAAAGAATATAGTTTTGAAATCGAAGAATCGATATATATATATAAATAGAATTGAAATATATCGAATAGTGAAGCTACAGTTCATGTTTTGAAACTGTGATTTCAAACGATTAGTGCGGGAGATCCGACCATCGGATTTTCCCGAAACCGAAACCGTTGGGTTCGCTTTGGAAATATCTTTCCAACGGTACCAACTTTGTAAAAATCCAACGGTTGGATTGTATGGAATGTGTAATTCAAATCTGAAGAAAAACAGCGCCAGAATCGATTATATTTATATATATATATATATATATATATATATATATAATTATATTAAATCGAATAACGACGTTGTAGTTCGTATTTTGAAATCGAAACTTCAAACGATTATACCGGGAGATCCGACCGTCGGATTTTCCCGAAACTGGAACCATTGGATTCATTTTGAAAAGATCTTTCTAATGATATAAATTTTGTGATGATCCAACGGTCAGATTTTCAGATATGTGTAAATCAAATGTGAAGAAAAACAGCGCCACGGCCGCGTTATGGCCGAAGCGTCATTTGAATAAATTGGCTATTTTAAAATAAATAAAAATAGCAATAAATCATTATAAAATATTATAAACGATATGGAAATGAAACTAGAAACTAACTGAAGGTTGGCTAAGTCGAATGGTTTCCTGGATTTTGATCTGATGTTGGTTTCGGCCTTCGGGGTTAATATTTGGGAAATCGTTCTCTTACTGATTTACGGTTAGTGACTAATGAACTGGAATATGGCGTATGTGTGTTTGTGTTGCACTTATTTATTATATACGCGAGTTGCTCAGAAAGACCGGGTTTATCCCATTCTGAATAACTGAATCGACGATAAGAAATCGAAGATGAAGACGGCGGTCAAAGACCGGAGATCTTCACCTCGTTTGGATGGTAACTGATGTCCTGATTGGGAGGCATCCCGAAATATGGATAATGAGTGGTGATCGTCCAGACGTACTTGAAGATCGATGGGTTTGCGAGGTATGTAGTGCCTCCGGTTTCGTTCAGACCCAGAACGGACTTGCAAATGGATTGTGTGTCTGACATTGGAATTTATTCTGTGTGATTGATAGCCATCAGTTGCATGGCGTGAATTGTCTATGTGACATGCTAAGATGCAGTGATCAAGGCTTCTATCGAAAAGCAAAGTCTTGTGGTGATGATCAAAGCACCGCCTGTGTGGCGTAGCTTTGTGTATAACGTGAAATCGCGAGCCTCACACCCCGGTATGAACCAGAAACGGGAGAGGACATCAGGGAGGGCATGCGTTTCCTTCAAGTTAGAAGTGGCGTCAGTGGTTTTACACGCCCTGACGAGTTTGACTTATTTGGTTGTTACTGTTGTGAGGCGCCTCGGTTAGATCGGACGATCCGGGTCCGATGGAGTCATTCGTTGGCTCATTGACGCCCCATAGGGCGGGGAAACGCAGTGTTCAGGCATTTTAATCCACATTGGTGGACCGGCCCTGACGATCCTAGGGTCACTCAAGCTCTGATCCTGAGACACGGGCTAGAGCGTCACGAATTCGGTAAGGACTATCTTTTGCCTTGGTTCATGACGGAAATCGAATTTCCAAATACGTGACTGTGCGGTTTTGATTGTATACCTATATATGGCGACATAGTGGTATGGGGCATTAATGCCATCTATGATTGATACTTATGATTAGAAATTGTTTTTGAAATGTATAAACACTAGTAATATTATCAAATGCTTTTGTTTTATTCGTATCAAGCATATTTTGGCCATTATAAGGTAAAAACTCTGTCCTTCGGTTTGCGTTGCATTGTGTGATGGGAACTGAGTCTTATAATGGCTTCATTTTTATAAAAAGCATTGCGATGTTTAAAAGAATTATTTGTTTTAAAGCACTGGCAATCCGATGGAGTAAACCCGTTCCACGAAAGTGGCGTGGTCCGATGATTAGCCATATTTACAATGTGTTGAGTAGATTTCTCATACCAGTCCCATGACTGACTCATAGTTTGTTTCACTTTCAACTCGGGTGCCCCTTTTTCTACACGGGCAACCTTGTATTCAGGTTTAGCAGGCTCTTTCTGGATAGCTGGAGCTGGGGATGGATTCTATCATTTATCTCTTTTTATGCTGTTCAGCTCCTATTGTACATATTATGTATAGCTGAACTGTATTTGTACTAAGTGTGATCCTGTATACTGTGTAACTCTGATGATTACGTTTATGCAGTATATTCTATTGTGCACTATCTGGTGTGTTTATTTAATTCTGTTCTGCTGTTATCTGTTTATGTGTTATATTCCAAAGATTACCCTTGCTGCCAACAGTACGGGGTATGGGGTTCTCACAATATTAAAATATATAAATTTCCTATAAATACACTACCCATTTTTCTCTAACCCTAAAAACACTTTCTCCAGTCAAACCAAAACTTCCGCCGTCGGTGTTTCCTTCAGCACTAAAAACGTGAAAAAGGGAGGTCTTCAAAAATTCAAAACAAATGGAAATAAATCCCTAAAATCACCAAACTAGTTTATTCGAGTTCCCATCGTGATTCCCTTCGATTTTATACTATTCTCGAGTCACGCGATTAAGGTTTTCAGAGCTCGACACTGTACAGTGAAGCTAGGGCTCGACGATTTGTGGTATTGAGGAGGAATTTGCTCGATTCAATTTCATTTTTGAGATTTGCGATAGAATCCGCAACTAGTACACAAGTTTTGAAGGGTTTGGTTGGAGAAAGGGTCGCGAGTACTACTGTTGTGTGTGGGAAAGGGCATATGACGCAAATGGATAACAGGAGTTCTCGGGTTGGTTGTAAATTTTGTTTTAGAAGAAGTAGGGCGACATCTGTATCGACGCATGGACGGGAAAAGTTCGGTGGTGAGTTTGAAACGTTTGAAGTAGCTTGCGTTTTGTCTTGTTGTTGTAGAAGAAGGATACTGTATATGGAAGCATGGTTTTCGTGGGTCAAGTTGTAACCGTGGTGTGAAGTTTTTCTACGCGGGCCGGATTTTTATTTATGAGGCCAAAGACTGAAAACGCGAGGCCTATTCTTTTAAGGTATGTTTAATAAACTACTGAAAATGCGAAAGTTCAAAGTAGTGCAAATAGTGGATTGGCAATGTGATGGAAGCAGGTTTTTTATTTTGGTGAATATGAGGGAAAAGATGGGAGGCGGTGGGTCTTGGAATTTGAAGAGGTGATGAAATGTGATCGGTTGGGCTATAAGGCATCGACAACACAATGGAGTTAGTTGCTGTCATGATGGAGAGTTCAATGGTGATATTAGTTTTTGTGTCAGTGAATTGTGGTAGGCGCGGTTTGGAAAAGTGGTGTTCGAATTGTATACCGTGAGAGAGCAGATGTTTGAGGTTACACGGAGAGGAAGGATCACTGTATCAAGCGGTTGCGGTTTTGTAACATGAGAGAGAGATTGGGCTGAATTAAATACATGTAAGGCCCAAAGTCTAAATAATTAAAGTTTATTTAATTAAATAGGGTATACAAATTTGTTAATTTAATATCTTGTCCATATAACGTCAGAATTTGGAACCGTCTGTCACGTTGGGATCGTATAAACGAGAGAAACACAATGGAACCGACAGAGAGTGAATTGGAGCTCGTTACAATTTATAGCGAAATAAATTGTTTGTTTGAATCAACAACAGTTTATCGTTATTTAACGGTGAACGGCAAATGTGAGTAAAACTCACCAACTGTATCAGTTCATATTTTTATAACGTATATTTAGAACTGATAAATGATAATTGATTGTTGTGTATTGACTATTTGGTTGAACTGCTAAGTAATTGGTTGAAATTATAGATCTGGTTATATATATACATATAAATGGATTCTGTTTAGCAGAATATTTCATAATGAAATGAAATTGATGTTAATTGTATTGTTTAACATCTGTGGATGTGGGGAAATAGGTTGGAGGGATCCAACTGGATTCCTCAATATTTAATACTGTTCGATTTCATATATTGTGATATGACGTGGTATATAATCTGTGATTGATTGTTATGACACTAGTATTGTTATTTGATTTTTTAAAATGCCATAAGAAATATCGGAATGTAAACAGGGAATTTTCAAAGTGTTTATTGAAAATAAAATATTTATAAAATCAAAGGGTTTTATAAAAAGGAAATTTATTTATAAAATCAAAGGATTTTATAAAAAGGATATTTGTTTATAAAATGAATTAGAATTTATTAAAGAGAAAATATTTATAAAATCAAGGGATTTTATAAAAAGGAAATTATTTATAAAATCAAAGGATCTTATAAAGAGGAATATTCGTTGGGATAATAAATAAGATCATATAAGGAATATTTATGTAGAAAATAAAATAGAATCGAAATGGAAATATTTGTAAAACATTTACAAATAGAATTAGAAGAGAAATATTTTTAAAACATTTACAAATAAAATAGAAAGAGAAATATCTGTAAAACATTTACAAATAAAATAGAAAGGGAAATAGTTGTAAAACATTTACAAATAGAATTGAAAAGGAAATATGTAGAAAATAAATAGAATTGAAAAGGAAATATTTATTTGTTAAATAAACAAATAGGAAAGGGAATATTTGTAAAACAAATAGAAAAAGAGATATTTGTTAAACAAATAGAAAAGGAGATATTTGTGAAACGAATAGAGTTAAAAGAGTTTATCGAATATTAGTTATTCGAATGGAGTTATCGAATATTAGTTATTCGAAAGGGTTATCGAATATTAGTTATTCGAAAGGGTTATCGAATAATAGTTATTCAAAAGGGTTATCGAATATTAGTTATTCAAAAGGGTTATCGAATATTAGTTATTCGAAAGAGTTAATCGAATATAGTTTATTCGAATAGAGTTAAAAGAGTTAATCGAATATAGTTTATTCGAATAGAGTTAAAAGAGTTATTTGAATAAGTTAATCGAATATAGTTTATTTGAATAGAGTTAAAGGAGTTAATCGAATATAGTTTATTCGAAAGGAGTTAATTGATAGGAGTTAATTGATTAGAGTTAATAGATTAGAGTTAATCCAATAGAGTTAATCGATTAGGGTTGATCAAATAGAGTTAATCCATTAGAGTTAATCAAATAGAGTTAATAGAATAGAGTTAATCAAATAAAGCTAACTGATAAGAGTAAATCAATTAGAGTTAATCAAATAGTGTTAATTGAATAGAGTTAATCGAATATGGCTATTCGAAGAGAGATTATTGAACATAGTTTATTCGAAGGAAAGAGTTATCGAATAGAGATTTATTCGAAAGAGAGTTACGTAAGGAAGTTCGTTAAAGGTTTAAAAGGTGAACCTTGTCTATTTCGAAGTTAGAAATGTTGTTCAGTTAAGGTCTGAGAGGTAGTTGTACCCCAACTTGATTGACTTTGTCTTTAATTAAGGAATGGTTAAGGTTCGACAGTGAAGATTGGTTAAGTAAATTTAGTAAACGAGTATAATGAGTTGAGTTGGCATAGCGATGTTTGATTTAAAGATCTGTTTAAATCCAATGTAGGAGTTTTGGAAATGTTTTCCAAATAAGAATCAGAAATGTTTTCTAATATAGAAAATAAGAATTGGAAATGTTTTCCAACGGTAATAATGTATATTTCTAAATTTAGAAAATAAGAAATTTTGAATATACGGAAACAGGAATAGGGAAATGGATAATTGAATGACAAATTAAATTAAAGTGAATCAGTGTTGATTGATGATTTTCTCTGTAACGACCCAGGATTTTCAACCTCGAAAATCGACACAAAAACCCCATGTCGATATTCAAGCATCGAAAACACCGGAACATTATGAGAAAGAAATTAGAGGATGAGGAGTAGAAAGAAAGAAATTTTAGAATAGAAGAACAAGAAGAACATCAGAAACTCACAGCGGAACGAATGAAATACAATACATCAAATCACTTTATACAAAAAGGAATTTTATATACATACCAATAATCAGAGTACATCATATATCAAACCCAGCGGAAACAAACTCTAAATAATTTAATAGTGAAGCCTCCTACTTCCGGCTCCTGAACTCCAAACGGAATCTAACCTGTAAATATACTCAGTTTGACCCGAGCACATTTTGAAGCAAAGCAAAAACACCCGGATCAGTCTGGAATACTTCCAGTGGAAAATTGATAGCACAACACTTGTTTAACTTTGAAAATCCTTTTGAAAGAAATGATAATAGTAAGGCCAGCCCACACATAAACACATACAGTTTTTACCTTACTATAACCCAAAACACCTTTGAAATCAATATATTTTCTGATATTATGATAGTGTCTATCAAATCACAAATAAGTAATCATCTAGTAGAACGCTTGCATCTCACGCTCTACATAAATAGTATACAAACAAAACCGCATCGCTTATTGGAGATTGGATTCCGACTATGACAAGGTATGGAATCACCTGCCGATAGTGTATCTCTAGAGAGGAATACACTGGGTTCAACAAGAACGTCTTGCAACCCGGCCCACACATGACCGACCACTCATTTCTCTTGAGTGTATTGAATATATTGTCACCTATGGTTGGTAGCAACATAACCATTCCCGGGAGATATAGAAATGAAAAGCAGTAACAAAATGAATATTCTCTAGATGATGACAATACACCCGAATGGGAATGACCCACATAGCCATGTTGCCTGCCCGATTTTTGTCATTTCCCAGTTGTGAGGCTTCAGGTTATAATCTTTTGAAAATCTGGCCACCATTTGCTTCGTCCATACACGTCATCTAGGAACAGGATGAACCGAAGGCACCATCCTACCACATCCTTATAGGAATCACCCCAAGGATCAGTAGCGAGTAGTCCTTGCAACCCGTAAATTCCAATCACGACAAAACCACAGTGTATCTCTTTTTATGGGAGCTACCTAGAGATTATAAGTAGTTCTTCCGTTTCATGAAGACTTATGGTCTTCAATGCTCCATCTTCATTTACTGCCAGTTAGTTTCGTACGAAACGTTGGATCGAAGTGGTTTTGGGTCCAGTTCCCTTCCTGGTCTCTTCGAAACAACACATCAAAAGGTCTAATAATATATTCATTGATAGTCGGTGCTTTAACTATCAATGCACACAATATGGTTTAGTATATTGGCAGCTCTGATTTATTTATTATTTTATCGATCCTTAGAAATCGATTTCATATTCTCTGGTCTCAAATCTCAATATTCATTACATGATAATATATCTTTATCTACCAATCTCCCTTTCCTTTCTTTATTTCAAAAGCATTTATATATTCGTTGAATCTCTTTTATTTCCTCTTCACCTTGAGGAAATCATCTTATATTCTTAACTCAGGGTTAACGATAAATTTCACAGTTCCAACTTGAGTTAAACAATTTTAAGTATACATTGTTTTATTAAATCCACTAAATCAAATAACGTTTCAAAATCTTGTCCATTACGCCTCGATATTTCTCTTATGATGAATTTCAACACTCTTACCGTTTCAAACAAATATCATTCCTTGATAATAGTGTGGCCGTTCAAGTTGGGGTATTTTAATTACCTCTCAGACCTTAACCGTCAATGTTCTTATCTCAGAACAGATAAAAGTTTGAAACACTAAACTTATTATTATATTTCCTACCAAACCAGTTTACCATTTTATTCGTATCTTGGTTTTGATAACCATTTCCTTTATTTGGTATATTTGTTTTCAAAACACGCCCCTTTTACTTTTTATGCAAGTAAATTAACTAACGCAAATTCTTTTGCTTTAAATTTCTGTAATATAACTCATTATCATTTGGATTTATTTTATAATCCATTTACTATGTCCTTTTCATAAAATTCAACTAAGTCCTTACCTTTTCATTAACACAATAATCTGCCTCTCGAGAATCCTATTCCAAATACCCTTGTTTACTAATTTTAATAATTAGGTAAACAAAATCTTATTTAAATCCTTTACGACATATCCCCTCTATTTTGGAAACCTTCCCAAGTACTTTGCTTGAAATGTCATATTAGTTTTAGTAACTTTATCCTTAATATAATTCAATTAAGTTCCGTTTCGACTTAAAACCCCATTTGAACTTGGTATTTACTTTCCCATCTCCTTTTTGATTTACTTAATTGAAATTCAAATCTTCTTATGAAATCCCTTTTATCATTTCCCTTTTTAAATTATGTTTCATTTTAATTTACTTAATTAAATAATTAAGTAAAACAAATCTTTTTAGAACCTTCACATTTCTCGTCTTTCCATAAACTCTCGATTATAATTGGATTTACTTATCCAATCTCTTACGATAAATCTCTTTTTGAACTTCTCAATTATTAAGTAATAATTAATTAAAATGGTATGTTAACTTCATATCTTGGTTTACACACCTTAGTATAATGGCATTGTTAACCCAATTTTGTTAGTTCCATTCCAAAACTCCATTACAAAATCAATTTCTAATTAACATGGTAATTTACTTTAATTATTTTTAATTAAAATAATAATTAATTACGTCGTTAACTAAAGTAAAAGTAGCTTACATCATCAGTAATTAAAAATAGATCAGTTGATCACTTACCGGCAATATTAAGCGATAATATTCCATTACTAACTTATTGGTTGATAAGTCTTTTTAAATATCTTAAAAAGGCAATTAATATTTGACAAAATAAAATAAGTATTCATTAAACCATTTTCATTGGATTAATCAGAACCGATCAATCTCTAACATCAACTCTAATTTAACAGTTGACTTTGTCAACTTAAACTTCAGTTATTTACTAACTGAATCCGACTACGCCTCTTATTAGATTAATAATATTAATCTAGTTATATTGCTTAACTGTTTAAGTTAAACAGTTATTTTCAAACGATAACCCGTAGGTTAATTCTGGCTTTTATACTTACAAAAATTGCTGGAGTTATTATATAACTACGTTTATAAACCATTTATAAACATCTTCCATAGTTTAAACTTTTATTTTAAAAAGAAATCACTTTTTAAATCTTTATTTCGATTATAAAATAAATTTTATAATTGCAACTACGTCAATTTACCTGACAGCAAACTGACATTTTAAAAATAGTGTTTCAGATCATTTGCTGCCAATAACTTAATAAATATCATATATTGATTAAAACATCATAACAACATTGAATTTCAATTCAACGTTCAAACAGGTTATAACGATGTTTGGGGGTGAACAGTTCATACTTGAATAATATGGAGAAATAAACAACATATAAAATATTTTGAGGAATCCGGTCGGATCCCTCCAACTTGTTTGTCCCTACATCACCGATAATATTTGATAATAATATATGAATCAAAATCATCCAATACGACAAATATAATTGTCGACAAACATTTAACAAGCAACCAAGAAATTCAATCATCCAATTGTGATCATTAACGGTGGATTATATTTTAATATGGATTTAACACATCATTGAATTCCAGAAATTGTGAGAATTAACTCACCTTTGTCTCGATTGACGATTCTCATCGATTCATATAATTTCGAACATACGATTGAAATTGTATCAAATTCCAATATGCTCCAAATCGTCCCAAACCCGTTCATTAGTGCAATGCTTGTCTGTACGGTCTTAACGGCTCCAGTCTTGCTTAATTCGCTTATACTCTGGTCCACGTCATAAGTTCCCCATAATCAACGCGTTTCCCTGATAGCGATCCTCTTCCTTTTAAACCAAGTTCCACCACTTCCGTTGTTTAAACAGGGTTAGCGGCTGCATAATCCACGTCATTACCAGGTCTGGTCCACCGTTCTTCCCCCTGAATTCACCCTGTTTCGCCACTAACCATGTCCACGTGAAGACCATACATCCTGAAGCCTTATCCCCAACGCCCTACAGTACACGTACTCGCTTCCAGCTCTCCTTCTTGCTCACGCTATCTCATTCTTGTCCATGTAAACTACACAACTTCTACCAATGCCATGCGTTCACTCCTTCCATGACTTCACACGCTAGGACAAAAAGAACAATATATTGTATAATCCTCCACCTCCCCGACTTCACCTGAACTCACCCTTTACTCAACTACCATGGCTTCTGATGGGTGCAGCACCACTTCTCCATCACCGGAGACAACGTCGACGTCTCCGTCCGAACTACCATGTTATGGCGACCTTCCAGCACCCACGCCCTCTGTCTAGACCTTTGCCAGCACCTTGGTTCTGACCCACGATACCCCACCCATCTGCTGCTCTTTTAACAGTTTATTTCCAAAAAAGAAAGCCTACACAGCGACACTTCATCTGCCACCAATCGCTCTATCCCTTAACGCGGTCAACTCCGTCGCTCGAAGCTCCAACTCAAATTATAACGACCCGAACTTCCCCGTGAAGGAAAGCATAGATTGCTTTGAGGACAAGACGAATCAGAACACAAACAGAAGAACATTTCATTGCTTATTACAACAATTCCATCAGAATACAAGAATATATTGAGTATGAATAAATATTACACTGTAACGACCCAGAAAATCTGAACCAATTTAAAAAAATTTAATTGGCTAAAATAATAAATTTTAAATAAATATTTTAAATAATGGCAATGAAAAGTGAGTTTGAATCGACGTTTGAAAACGAATATAATTAATTATAATTATAAACAAGGCCTGAAAAGGCGTTGCAGTTTCAAAAATTGAATCCAAACTTTGTCGGACTGTACCGGGTGCAAAACAAAACGGATTTGAGCGAAACCAAAAATATTTAAATCTATTAGTGAATACCTTTCTAACGAATCTGAAAAATCGAAGTTTCATAGCGGAAAGCAAAATTTATGGCCAAATGAATTTTCAGAAAGGTCGCTATGGAATTTATATAGCCCGTGAAATTGGCCATTTTGCATACGACCTCGGAATTCGACGAAACCACTTTTGTTGGATCCAGGATGTGAAGTTATTACTAGGTTTCAAATTTCATAATTTTTGAAGCTAGTATGTGAGCGTGGCAAAGGAAAACGTGTTTTGATCAATTATAGTTAAATTGGATCGACCAGAAATGGGCCTTTTTGCAAACGGTCTCAGAATACGACGAAACTAGTTTTGTTGGGATCGTATCATCAAAACATAGCCAGATTTATTTTTCTGGGATTTTTTGAATCAGTTGGTGGCCCTGGTAAATTGAAATGTACGTTCAAATCAAATATTGAATATTCTATATTTTAATTTGAATGAAAACTGACTGAAACATTCGAATAGGCCTTCGAAACATATCCCATTGTGTTCGGAATGGGGGTAAAATGTTAGGGACGACAGTCGTTGGGTTTGGATTGGAGTTTGTATGAGGCAAGGGGTATTTTCGGATTTTTGAAATTAATAAATATAAAAAAAAATGGGCCAATCCTCTCACTTTCTTTCTCCCCGTCTTCTTCCCAGTTCTTCAACGCGCGATGGCGGAAGTTATTCCAAACTTCTCTCCTCGAATTCTCTCTCGTTTCTCAATTAAATCACGTGAGGTTGGATCCATTTTGAAAAGCTCCGAACGAGCTTTAAATCCATACCCATTTCAAGATTTCTCGTTTGGTATCTGGCCCGAATTGCCCCCATCAACCTTCGTCGTTCGGAGCTCCTTCCCGCCTCCGATCTGTGCGCGAGCTCACCAGTAAGGGGTGGCGCAGATACGCCTTTCCAGGCCCGACGTCGTGGTGAAGACGGATCGGCTTGCTTCATACTTCGCGGATTTGAAATTAAATCGAAACCTAGTTTCGAACAAAAGGCTGAGGTAATCGGCTTTGAATATTTTGAACTGTTTTAACGTTTAAAAGTGTTGCAAATTTTGATTTCACAATAAAAATCATATCTTTTTCATTTGTGGTCGAAATTCAGTGAAACGAGAGACACCGGGACCGTGAGGGCGTCTTCTACAATTTAGAAGAGACCGCATATTTTTCTGAGCCTTCTGCTATTTTTGGTGGAGTGGAACCCAATGTGAGATTTCTATTTTATAAACGATATAGAAAACGACGATGTATAAATTATATAGTCGATGTATGAGTTATATAAGCGTTGTACATCTCATGTATAAGCGTTGTATAAGTTGTACGTTCGATGTATAAGTTATATATGCGTTGTAAAAATTATATATGTGTTGAAATAGAAGTGAATTGCAATATATAAATATATATACATATATTATATATACGCCCCTCGTCCACAAACCATGGACGATATTTATTGGTTGTGATTGGTGTGAAAATTGATTGATAGCGAATGGTTGATTGGGATTGTTTGTGGTTGATATTGATTGATTGTGGTTGAAAAAAATACCCATTTGTGGTTGAGAAATATTTGGTTGAAACCACATAGGATTAGTTTATGGAAATTGAAATAAATATATACATGCCGCCTGCGTGCGAACTAGATGCATGATCCCCATTGTCAAAAACCGCGAGGTTTTAAGGTAGAGCGAGGAGCCGTACTAGAGACGGTCCCGGTTTTAACTACCCTGCCGTTATGCTGCCGAAATTTTGAATAATATTCATGTGTTTGAATTATTTTCATTTGCTGAAACTATATTTATTTGTTGAATAGAAAACCTTCATGTGTTGAATTGAAATTCATTCGTTGATTAGAAATTCATGTGTTGAATGGTATTCGTGTTTTAAATATAAAAATCACATTTTTATCTATATATATAAACTATAGAAAACCTTCATGTGTTGAATCGATATTCATTCGTTGAATAGAAATTCATGTGTTGAATGGTGTTCGTGTTTTAAATATAAAAATCATATTTTTATCTATATATATAAACTATAGAAAACCTTCATGTGTTGAATCGATATTCATTCGTTGAATAGAAATTCATGTGTTGAAGGGTATTCATATTTTGAAATAAATTGTTTTATAATAAAAATCACATTTTTATCATTTATACGAACTATATAAAATAATCTTGTTTTGAAAGAAATTGTTTTATAATAAAAATCCTATTTTTATTACCTATATGAACTATATAAAATAATAGTGTTTTGAAATGAAATGTTTTACAATAAAAAACACATTTTTATTATATACATGAATTTTTAAATATAGTGAAGTGTTGAAATAGAAGACAGTTAGATAAAAATATCATTTTTATCAAATGTATGAAAAGAATGTAGCTTTGTAATCGCAGAATCTATATATATATATATATATATAGAATTAATATATATCGAATAACGACGCTGTAGTTCGTATTTTGAAATCGAAACTTCAAACGATTATACCGGGAGATCCGACCATCGGATTTTCCTGAAATAGCAACCGTTGGGCTCGCTTTGGAAAAATCTTTACAACGGCACCAACTTTGTAAAAATCCAACGGTTGGATTGTCTGGAATGTTTAATTCAAATCTGAAGAAAAACAGCGCCAGAATCGATTATATATATATATATAATTATATATAATCGAATAACGACGCTGCAGTTCGTATTTCGAAATCGAAACTTCAAACGATTGTACCGGGAGATCTGACCGTCGGATTTTCCCGAAACTGGAACCGTTGGATTCGTTTTGAAAAGATCTTTCTAATGATGTAAATTTTGTGAAGATCCAACGGTTATATTTTCAGATATGTGTAAATCAAATCTGAAGAAAAACAGCGCCACGGTCGCGTTATGGCCCGAAGCGTCGTTTTAAATAAATTGGCTATTTTAAAATAAATAAAAATAGCGATAAATCGTTATAAAATATTATAAACGATATGGATGTGATTTAGAAATTAACTGAAGGTTGGCTAAGTCAAATGGTTTCCTCGGTGTTGATCTGATGTTGGTTTCGGCCTTCGGGGTTATTATTTGGGAAATCTTTCTCTTACTAATCAACGGTTAGTGACTAATGAATTGAAATGATGCGTGTGTATGTTAGTGTTGCACTTGTTAATTATATATGCGAGTTGCTCAGAAAGACTGGATTTATCCCATTCTGAATAACTGAATCGACGATAAGAAATCGAAGATGAAGACGATGGTCGAAGACCGGAGATCTTCACCTCGTCTGGATGGTAACCGAGGTCCTGATTGGGAGGCATCCCAAAATATGGATAATGAGTGGTGATCGTCCAGACGTACGTGGTGATCGATGGGTTTGCAAGGTATATAGTGCCTCCGGTTTCGTTCAGACCCAGAACGGACTTGCAAATGGACTGTGTGTCTGACATTGGATTTTATTCTGTGTTGATTGATCTCTGTTAAATATACATCTGTTTGGCGGCAGAGAATTTATTCTTTTGCTTAACGCCCTTCTCTGAAACGCACGAGCTCAGAGGTTGTATATCGATGGACATCAGTCGCATGGCATGAATTGCTAGTGTGGCATGCCTAAGTGGCAAATGATTAGGGCTTCTGTTGAAAATAAAAGTCTTGTGGTGATGATCAAAGCACTGCCTGTGTGGCGTAGCTTTGTGTCTAACGTGAATTCGCGAGCCTCACACTCGGTATGAACCAGAAACGGGAGAAAGGACCTCAGGGAGGACATGCGTTTCTTTCTAGTTAGAAGTGGCGTCAGTGGTTTTACACGCCCTGACGAGTTTGACTTATGTGGTTGTTACTGTTGCGAGGCGCCTCGATTAGATCGGACGATCCGGGTCCGATGGAGCCATTCGTTGGCTCACCTACGCCCCCATAGGGCGGGGAAGTGCATTGTTCAGGAATTTTAATCCACATCGGTGGACCAACCCTGACGATCCAAGGGCCCACTTGAGTTTGGGTCCTGAAGGGCGGGCTAGAGCGTCTCGAAGTCGGTAAGGACTATCTTTTGCCTTGGTTCATGACGGAAATCCAATTTCCAAATACGTGACTGTGCAGTTTTGATTGTATACCTATATATGGCGACATAGTGGTATGGGGCATTAATGTCGTCTATGATTGATAGTTATGATTTGAAATTGTTTTCAAAACATATAAACACTAGCAATAATATCAAATGCTTTTGTTTTATTCGTATCAACCATATTTTGGCCGTTATAAGGTAAAAACTCTATCCTCCGGTTTGCATTGCATTGTGTGATGGGAACTGAGTCTTATAATGGCTTCATTTTTATAAAAAGCATAGCGTTGTTTCAAAGAATGACTTTTTTAAAAGCACTGGTGATCCGATGGAGTAAACCCGTTCCACGAAAGTGGAGTGGTCCTGTGATTAGCCATATTTGAAATGTGTTGTGTAGATTTCTCATACCAGTCCCATGACTGACTCGTAGTTTGTTTCACTTTCAAACTCGGGTGCCCTTTTTTCTACACGGGCAGCCTTGTATTCAGGTTTAGTTGGCTTTATCCGGATAGCTGGAGCTGAAGATGGATTCTATCATTTATTTATTTTTTATGTTGTTCAGCTCCTATTGTACATATTTTGTTTGTTTTCCGCTGTAGACATTTATGTATAGCTGAACTGTATTTGTACTAAGTAAGATCATGTATACTGTGTAACTCTGATGATTACTTTTATCCAGTATATTCTATTGTTCATTATCTGGTGTATTTATTTATTTCTGTTCTGCTATTATCTGTTTCTGTGTTATATTCCAAAGATTACCCTTGTCTCCGTCTGTACGGGAAATGGGGTCGTCACAACGTGGTATCAGAGCTTTAGTTAAGCTTAGTGCTAGAATATAACATATTAACGGACTCGTCCGAAATAGAACCAGTGGTGTTCTAGGACGGGTAACTCTATACAGATAGGATCAACAATATCCTAGTACGAGTAAAGCAGAATGAAATTACACCTTGATAGACACATTTACATTGAAGTATGTGTTTCTATATTTTAAAATATCTTTTCTGTGACCTGACACTTGATCTGCCATTTGCAGAAGTACTAGAAAAATGAGTGTCCGAAACAGAAGAAATGCAGAACCCGATCTAGAGGCTCTATTAAAGAGATATCGAAATCTGAACGGAGCACAGTTCTCGGGCAATGAATCTATTATTCAGACTCAAGCTTGGATGAGTTCTATCGAAAGAATTTTTGAGCGTATCCAGCTGAGAGATGACCAGAAAAGGTTAGTAGCATCTTGGGTGCTCAAAGAAGAAGCTTTAATTTGATGGGAAACAATCATCAAAGGTAATCCAGAAGGTGATATCACCTGGGACAGATTCAAAGAGATTTACCTAGAAAGATTTACTCCTCCTGAACCGACGGAGCGATTATGTGATGAATTTTCTTATCTGATACAAGGTGATATGACCATCCCAGAATATCATAAGAAATTCAACGAACTTTCTCACTTTGCTCCTCATCTGATTCAAGATCCAAAGAGGAAGAATCTGAGATTTATTCATGGCCTACAAAGAAAATATCAGAATAGCATGATGAGGAATGTGAAGCTCCCTTTTTCTGAAATGATTTATATGGCTTATCAGTATGAAGATCTCCATAAGAAACGTATGTTGCGCGATGAAGAGGAGGTCAGTTCTAGTAACAAAGAAGAGTCGGAAACTGAGATTCCTGAAGCCAGTACGAGGTCTGAGGTCAATAAGAAGCCCAGTGCCAAGAGAAAAAGGGCCAGATCAGGGAAAGAACCAACAACGACCGCCACGTGCTCAAGCTGCAATAGAAAAGGACATTTGGCGATAAGTTGCAAATCTTGGAAAAAACGAAGAAAGAGTGGATTTGAACCCAGTAAGAAGGTTCCTGAGGGCAGAGGATGCCATAAGTGCCATCAGTCTGGGCATATTGCAAAAAACTGCCCGCTATCTCAGAAATCTGAAACAGTACAGGTAAATGAAGTAGCAGAAACTTCCGAGCCCTCAGCTAGTCAAGAAAGGGCTGATGTTTTAGAAGGAACGCTTACTGTCAAAAACATTCCAGTTAAGGTACTGTTTGACACAGGCGCGTCACGAAGCTTCATTGCAAAGGATGCAGCTAAGAAACTGTTTGAATTTGAAAAAGCTCAAGGAACCAATGACTGTCCAGAATCCGGTGGGGGGTTCTATTGATCTCAGTTGGGTCTGTGGAGTGCCGGTTTCTTTCTCTCGTTATCGGTTTCCTACCATCGCGGTCGTCATGAATTTTAAAGAGTTTGATCTTATCTTGGGGTTAGACTGGTTGACCAAATATGAAGCTGAAGTTAAATGCGCCGACAGAGTCGTAAAGGCGAAGATTAAATCAGGTGATTATATAACCATTCCCTGTGAAGGTCAGAAATATAATAGAAAATACTTCTGGGCAGCTCTCGATGTTTCTCCAGCCCAAATAGAAGATATCCCTGAAGTCACAGAGGATATTCCTGACTTCATAAAAGATATTCTGGTTGTCCAGAACTATGCGGATGTGTTTGAAGTTGTTCACTTACCTCCGCAGAGAAAATTGATTTCAAAATTGCTTTAATTCCGAATGCAAGGCCGGTAGTTCACGCTATTCGAAGAATGTCCTTGAAAGAGAAAGAGGAATTAGACAATCAAACACGACAGCTAATATGGAAGGGTCTGATCAGGCCTAGTTTCTCTGATTGGGGTGCAGCAGTGGGGTTTGTCCCAAAATCAGACGGTACTCTACGGCTATGTGTGGATTATCGTGATTTGAACAAGCAGACCGTAAAGAACAAATATCCATTGCCGTGAATTGATGATTTGTTGGATCGATTAAATGGCGCACAAGTATTTTCACGAATGGACCTAGCTACAGGTTTCCATCAACTTCAAATTGCCGAGGAGTGTGTTCCTTTGACAGCATTCAGAGGTCCAGATTTATTCTATGAGTGGTTAGTAATGTCGTTCGGCTTATGTAACGCTCCAGCCTATTTCGTCGATCTTATGAACAGAGTATTCAGAGGAGTTTTGAATAAATTTGTTCTGGTTTTTATTGATGATATTCTAATCTTCTCTAAATCAAAGGCCGAACATGAAAAACATTTGGAACAAGTGTTAGAAATTCTCAGAAAGAATGTGTTGAAAGCAAAGTTTTCCAAATGTATATTCTGGCAGGATGAAGTGAAATTTCTAGGCCACGTCGTATCTAAAGAAGGAATTGCTGTGGATCTGAGTAAAATCACAGCTATTCAGAATTGGAAGCAGCCCAGTACTCCTACAGAAGTCCGCAGTTTTCTCGGATTGGCTAGTTATTACCGGAAGTTCGTTAAAAACTTTTCGAATATATCTGGTCACTTAACGAAGCTTACAAAGAAGCACTCTGAATTCAATAGGACTCCAGAAAGTGAGGAGGCTTTTGAAGAGCTAAAGTTAAGACTAACGATTGCTCTAGTGTTAACCATCATCGATGGCAATCAGGATTTGAAAGTCTGGACTGATGCTTCTAGAGAAGGCCTTGGCGCAGTGTTAATGCAAAGAGGTCAAGTGATTGCTTATGCTAGCCGTCAGCTGAAGCCGCATGAGAAAAACTACGTAACTCATGATCTTGAGTTATTAGCTATAGTATTCGCCTTGAAAATCTGGAGACACTATCTTCTGGGTGAGAGATTTGAACTGTTTATAGATCACCAGTCGCTAAAGTATCTATTCACCCAGAAGGACTTGAATCTGAGGCAGCAACGTTGGCTGGAGTTTCTTGCAGCATATGACTTTGAAATTATATACACTCCAGGGAAAGCCAATGTTGTGGCCGATGCGCTGAGCCGAAAGAATGTAATGATCGCCAGCTTTATTATTACGACTTCCTTGATTGACAAAATATCTATTCTTCAGAAAGAGGACAACTTTATTAAGGATATGATCAAAAGGATTCAGAAAGGCGAACCCTCGTGTTTTCAATTAGATAACGACGAGACCCTGAGATTGAAAGGAAGGATTTGTGTTCTCGACGTCCCAGAGTTAAAAAGGGAAGTGTTAGACGAGTGTCACAAGTCCAAGCTGAGTATCCATCCTGGTGTAGCCAAAATGTATAACGATCTCAAGCGAACATTCTGGTGGAAGGCTATGAAAAGGGACATTTCAATTTATGTTAGCCGATGCCCTACTTGCCAGCTAGTCAAGAGCGACCAACAGAAACTGGCTGGATTGTTACAACCACTAGACGTTCCTGGTTGGAAGTGGGAACATATTTCTATGGATTTCATTGATGGTCTGCCCAGAACTAGAAAAGGAAATGACAGTATTTGGGTGATCGTAGATCGCTTCACGAAGACCACCCATTTCATACCTGTCAGATCAAACAGGACTGCTCAGAGTCTGGCGCAGATATACTTCAAGGAAATAGTTAGACTACATGGAGTGCCACTTAGTATAGTTAGTGATAGAGATACAATATTTACTAGTAAATTCTGGGAGGCATTCCAAGTAGAGCTGGGAACAAAGTTGAACTTGAGCACCGCTTATCATCCTCAGACAGACAGTCAGACTGAGAGGGTGAATCGCATTTTAGAAGATCTATTGCGGGCTTGTGTTCTAGATTTCGGTGGATCATGGGAAGACCATCTGCATTTGGCTGAATTCTCATACAATAACAGCTACCAGGCGAGCCTGACAATGTCACCATTCGAAGCATTATATGGTAGGCCGTGCCGATCTCCTGCTTGTTGGGTCGAACCCGGTAATAGACTTGTGTTGGGGCCTGATATGATCCGAGAAGCTGCCGACAAAGTCAATTTTATTAAGAAGCGATTACTCGTCGCTCAAAGCCGACAAAAGAGCTATGCCGATAGAATAAGAAGAGATATATCCTTTGCTGTTTGCGACTACGTATATTTGAAAGTATCGCCGATGAGAGGAGTTATCCGGTTCGGTAAAACTGGAAAGTTGGCGCCCAAATTCATTGGTCCGTTTCCTATTCTGGAATGGATCGAAACTCTCGCTTATAGGGTTAAATTGCCTGATTGGTTGCATGGAGTACATGATGTATTTCACATATCTCAACTTCGAAAGCACGTTCATGATCCAGACTTGATCGTGGAAGAAGCAGCTCAACAGGATATTGAAATTACTCCAGAATTAGCTGTGAGACGAGAGCCACTAAAGATCATCGGCAAAGAGACCAAAGAACTGAGGAACAAGAAGGTTCACTTAGTCAAAGTGCAATGGAGTGGAGATCCGCGAGATTGAACTTGGGAAACTGAGGAGAGCATTCAGAAAGCCTATCCCAGATGCTGAGTGGATATCTCTGATTGACTCCAGTGCAAGGTACATTTACCATACTTCGCATTACCAATTAGTTGTATACTCAGTTGTTATTTTCTTTCCATGGATGTGCACTTTTAATTCTATAGTTTGAATGATTTTAAAAGAATATAGAAATTGATCTGTATGATTTTGAAAAGCTAAAAACAATTGGATTGGTTGTTTGTGTTGTGTGATAGTAAATTTGATTAATTGAATTATTGAAACAATAGTTAATTTAATCAACAATAGAATAATGGTAGAATTTATTCATTTAAATCACACATTGAACTGATTAAAAATAGATAGAAATATATATACTTGTGCATTATATATGTTTGAACAGGTAAATGGATTAGCTGTTGAGTAAAGATTTTATTTGCGTGCCCGACAAATAGGTAAACCTTAATGAGTTGGATGCGAAATATTATTATATCAACTCCTGTGAATGCCATTGGATGCGGAGTGTTGGTTTTTCTGTGTGAAATAATAAACGTCGCCATAGGATAGTAACAATTAATTTTGAACTACATTACATGGCATACTTCTGAAGATAGGCATACTACATCATATACCACATAAGCATTTGGAGCTTGTGTGACGAGGTGGAAGATTTACCATACGAGCGAGAGGCTTATATGGCGATGACTATATTTTACAGGTTGAACTGTTGACTGATATGGACTATTTAAATTGTAACAATAAAATTGCCAAATTAATTAAAAACCCACACGGGTTTGGAGTTGACAATAATCACGTCTCTCTAGTTATTAGATACGGCACATGGACTATTTATTTCCCACATGGGACGAGGTGACGAGGATTTATCCTCTGGAGCATTTAAAATACACACTCCCTCAGGCTTTGACAGGGTGATGAGAATTTAATCTCTGGAGTTATTATCAATACACGCTCCCCTATAAACACCAGAATATATCACTATAAATATGTGTATGCTTATTAGGATTTATTGGGTACCTAATATGGCCCAATAAATTTCCAAACCCCTCCCCGTACAAAGGAGGTTATGGCAAAAAATTTCGAAAATTCCGGTGTTAGCCAAATTTTTGAAGAATTTGAAAATTCTCAAAAATTGAAAAGTTGGAGAATGGAAACCAGATCGAACGTAGAGTTGATTAATCAAACCACTTTCGACTTTGTTCCTTTTCGGGGACGAAAAGTTTTAGGTGGGGGAGATTGTAACGACCCAGAAAATCTGAACCAATTTAAAATTTTTAAATTGGCTAAAATAATGAATTTTAAATATTTAAAATAAATATTTTAAATAATGGCAATGAAAAGTGAGTTTGAATCGACGTTTGAAAATGAATATAATTAATTATAATTATAAACAAGGCCTGAAAAGGCGCTGCGGTTTCAAAAATTGAATCCAAACTTTGTCGGACTGTACCGGGTGCAAAACAAAACGGATTTGAGCAAAACCAAAAATATTTAAATCTGTTAGTGAATACCTTTCTAATAAATCTGAAAAATCGAAGTTTCATAGCGGAAAGCAAAAGTTATGGACAAATGAATTTTCAGAAAGGTCACTATGGAATTTATATAGTCCATGAAATTGGCCATTTTGCATACGACCTCGGAATTCGACGAAACCACTTTTGTTGGATCCGGGATGTGAAGTTATTTCTAGGTTTCGAATTTCATAATTTTTGAAGCTAGTATGTAAGCGTGGCAAAGGAAAACATGTTTTGATCAATTATAGTTAAATTGGATCGACTAGAAATGGGCCTTTTTTGCAAACGGTCTCAGAATTCGACGAAACTAGTTTTGTTGGGACGGTATCGTCAAAACATAGCCAGATTTATTTTTCTAGGATTTTTCGAATCAGTTGTTGGCCCTGGCAAATTGAAATGTACGTTCAAATCAAATATTGAATATTCTATA
The DNA here is from genome assembly GCA_030737875.1 of Allium sativum. NCBI lineage: Eukaryota > Viridiplantae > Streptophyta > Magnoliopsida > Asparagales > Amaryllidaceae > Allium > Allium sativum. The sequence goes on along the minus strand of CM060912.1, from coordinate 493,177,522 downwards.
TTTTAATTTGAATGAAAACTGACTGAAACATTCGAATGGGCCTTCGAAACATATCCCATTGTGTTCGGAATGGGGGTAAAACGCAAGGGACGACAGTCGTTGGGTTTGGATTGGAGTTCGTATGAGGCAAGGGGTATTTTCGGATTTTTGAAATTAATAAATATATAAAAAAAATGGGCCAATCCTCTCACTTTTTCTCTCCCCGTCTTCTTCCCAGTTCTTCAACGCGCGACGGCGGAAGTTATTCCAAACTTCTCTCCTCGAATTCTCTCTCGTTTCTCAATTAAATCACGTGAGGTTGGATCCATTTTGAAGAGCTCCGAACGAGCTTTAAATCCATACCCATTTCAAGATTTCTCGTTTGGTATCTGGCCCGAATCGCCCCCATCAACCTTCGCCGTTCGGAGCTCCCTCCCACCTCTGATCTGCGCGCGAGCTCACCAGTGAGGGGTGGCGCAGATGCGCCTTTCCAGGCCCGACGTCGTGGTGAAGACGGATCAGCTTCATACTTCGCGGATTTGAAATTAAATCGAAACCTAGTTTCGAACAAAAGGCTGAAGTAATCGGCTTTGAATATTTTGAACTGTTTTAACGTTTAAAAGTGTTGCAAATTTTGATTTCACAATAAAAATCATATCTTTTTCATTTGTGGTCGAAATTCAGTGAAACGAGAGACACCGGGACCGTGAGGGCGTCTTCTACATTTTAGAAGAGATCGCATATTTTTCTGAGCCTTCCGCTATTTTTGTTGGAGTGGAACCCAATGTGAGATTTCTAATTTATAAACGATATAGAAAACGACGATGTATAAATTATATAGTCGATGTATGAGTTATATAAGCGTTGTACACCTCATGTATAAGCGTTGTATAAGTTGTACGTTCGATGTATAAGTTATATATGCGTTGTAAAAATTATATATGTGTTGAAATAGAAGTGAATTACTATATATATATATATATATATATATATATATATATATATATATATATATACGCCCCTCGTCTACCAACCATGGACGATATTTATTGGTTGTGATTGGTGTGAAAATTGATTGATAGCGAATGGTTGATTGGGATTGTTTGTGGTTGATATTAATTGATTGTGGTTGAAAAAAAATACCCATTTGTGGTTGAGAAATATTTGGTTGAAACCACATAGGATTAGTTTGTGGAAATGAAATAAATATATACATGCCGCCTGTGTGCGAACTAGATGCATGATCCCCATTGTCAAAAACCGCGAGGTTTTAAGGTAGAGCGAGGAGCCGTACTAGGGACGGTCTCGGTTTTAACTACCCTGCCGTTATGCTGCCGAAATTTTGAATAATATTCATGTGTTTGAATTATTTTCATTTGCTGAAACTATATTTATTTGTTGAATAGAAAACTTTCATGTGTTGAATTGAAATTCATTCGTTGATTAGAAATTCATGTGTTGAATGGTATTCATGTTTTAAATATAAAAATCACATATATATATATATATAAACTATAGAAAACCTTCATGTGTTGAATCGATATTCATTCGTTGAATAGAAATTCATGTGTTGAATGGTTTTCGTGTTTTAAATATAAAAATCACATTTTTATCTATATATATAAACTATAGAAAAGCTTCATGTGTTGAATCGATATTCATTCGTTGAATAGAAATTCATGTGTTGAAGGGTATTCATATTTTGAAATAAATTGTTTTATAATAAAAATCACATTTTTATCATCTATACGAACTATATAAAATAATCTTGTTTTGAAAGAAATTGTTTTATAATAAAAATCCTATTTTTATTACCTATATGAACTATATAAAATAATAGTGTTTTGAAATAAATTGTTTTATAATAAAAATCACATTTTTATCTATATATATATAAACTATAGAAAACCTTCATGTGTTGAATCGATATTCATTCGTTGAATAGAAATTCATGTGTTGAATGGTGTTCGTGTTTTAAATATAAAAATCACATTTTTTTCTATATATATAAACTATAGAAAACCTTCATGTGTTGAATCAATATTCATTCGTTGAATAGAAATTCATGTGTTGAAGGGTATTCATATTTTGAAATAATTGTTTTATAATAAAAATCACATTTTTATCATCTATACGAACTATATAAAATAATCTTGTTTTGAAAGAAATTGTTTTATAATAAAAATCCTATTTTTATTACCTATATGAACTATATAAAATAATAGTGTTTTGAAATGAAATGTTTTACAATAAAAAACACATTTTTATTATATACATGAATTGTTAAATATAGTGAAGTGTTGAAATAGAAGACAGTTAGATAAAAATATCATTTTTATCAAATGTATGAAAAGAATGTAGCTTTGTAATCGCAGAATCGATATATATATATATATATATATAAATAGAATTAATATATATCGAATAACGACGCTATAGTTCGTATTTTGAAATCGAAACTTCAAACGATTATACTGGGAGATCCGACCATCGGATTTTCCTGAAATAGCAACCGTTGGGCTCGCTTTGGAAAAATCTTTCCAACGGCACCAACTTTGTAAAAATCCAACGGTTGGATTGTCTGGAATGTTTAATTCAAATCTGAAGAAAAACAGCCCCAGAATCGATTATATTTATTTATATATAATTATATTTAATCGAATAACGACGCTGCTGTTCGTATTTCGAAATCGAAACTTCAAACGATTGTACCGGGAGATCCGACCGTCGGATTTTCCCGAAACTGGAACCGTTGGATTCGTTTTGAAAAGATCTTTATAATGATGTAAATTTTGTGAAGATCCAATGGTTAGATTTTCAGATATGTGTAAATCAAATCTGAAGAAAAACAGCGCCACGGTCGCGTTATGGCCCGAAGCGTCGTTTTAAATAAATTGGCTATTTTAAAATAAATAAAAATAGCGATAAATCGTTATAAAATATTATAAACAATATGGATGTGATTTAAAAATTAACTGAAGGTTGGCTAAGTCGAATGGTTTCCTGGGTGTTGATCTGATGTTGGTTTCGGCCTTCGGGGTTAATATTTGGGAAATCTTTCTCTTACTAATCGACGGTTAGTGACTAATGAATTGAAATGATGCGTGTGTATGTTAGTGTTGCACTTGTTACTTATATACGCAAGTTGCTCAGAAAGACCGGGTTTATCCCATTCTGAATAACTGAATCGACGATAAGAAATCGAAGATGAAGACGATGGTCGAAGACCGTAGATCTTCACCTCGTTTGGATTGTAACCGAGGTCCTGATTGGGAGGCATCCCAAAATATGGATAATGAGTGGTGATCGTCCAGACGTACGTGGTGATCGATGGGTTTGCGAGGAATAGTGCCTCCGGTTTCGTTCAGACCCAGAACGGACTTGCAAATGGACTGTGTGTCTGACATTGGATTTTATTCTGTGTTGATTGATCTCTGTTAAATATACATCTGTTTGGCGGCAGAGAATTTATTCTTTTGCTTAACGCCCTTCTCTGAAACGCACGAGCTCAGAGGTTGTATATCGATGGACATCAGTCGCATGGCATGAATTGCTAGTGTGGCATGCCTAAGTGGCAAATGATCAGGGCTTCTGTTGAAAAGCAAAGTCTTGTGGTGATGATCAAAGCACCGCCTGTGTGGCGTAGCTTTGTGTCTAACGTGAATTCGCGAGCCTCACACCCGGTATAAACCAGAAACGGGAGAAAGGACCTCAGGGAGGACATGCGTTTCTTTCTAGTTAGAAGTGGCGTCAGTGGTTTTACATGCCCTAACGAGTTTGACTTATGTGGTTGTTACTGTTGCGAGGCGCCTCGATTAGATCGGACGATCCGGGTCCGATGGAGCCATTCGTTGGCTCACCTACGCCCCATAGGGCGGGGAAACGCATTGTTCAGGAATTTTAATCCACATCGGTGGACCGGCCCTGACGATCCAAGGGCCCACCTGAGTCTGGGTCCTGAGGGGCGGGCTAGAGCATCTCGAAGTCGGTAAGGACTATCTTTTGCCTTGGTTCATGACGGAAATCCAATTTCCAAATACGTGACTGTGCAGTTTTGATTGTATACCTATATATGGCGACATAGTGGTATGGGGCATTAATGCCATCTATGATTGATAGTTATGATTTGAAATTGTTTTTAAAACATATAAACACCAGCAATAATATCAAATGCTTTTGTTTTATTCGTATCAACCATATTTTGGCCATTATAAGGTAAAAACTCTATCCTCCGGTTTGCATTGCATTGTGTGATGGGAACTGAGTCTTATAATGGCTTCATTTTTATAAAAAGCGTAGCGTTGTTTCAAAGAATGATTTGTTTTAAAGCACTGGTGATCCGATGGAGTAAACCCGTTCCACGAAAGTGGAGTGGTCCTGTGGTTAGCCATATTTGAAATGTGTTGTGTAGATTTCTCATACCAGTCCCATGACTGACTCGTAGTTTGTTTCACTTTCAAACTCGGGTGCCCTTTTTTCTACACGGGCAGCCTTGTATTCAGGTTTAGCTGGCTTTATCCGGATAGCTGGAGCTGAAGATGGATTTTATCATTTATTTATTTTTTATGCTGTTCAGCTCCTATTGTACATATTTTGTTTGTTTTTCGCTGTAGACATTTATGTATAGCTGAACTGTATTTGTACTAAGTAAGATCCTGTATACTGTGTAACTCTGATGATTACTTTTATCCAGTATATTCTATTGTTCATTATCTGGTGTATTTATTTATTTCTGTTCTGCTATTATCTGTTTCTGTGTTATATTCCAAAGATTACCCTTGTCTCCGTCTGTACGGGAAATGGGGTCGTCACATACACATTTGATAAATACCATAGATTTAAATTACATTACTACTGCGGAAAAATATTACAAAACATAACTGAAAGTAATACACGGATACAGAGCTTTCCGAATATCACTTCAGCTATATACTAGGATCCTATGAATATAAATCTGCAAAACCAAAACTACTAGCTGCCCGTGTGGAAAATAGGGGCACCTAGAGTTTAGGTTAAAACAATAAACTCCAGGTCAGTCATGTGACTGGTGTGAGAACTTAAACAGTTATTAATCTTTATTTTAAAGATAGGTAAATCAAGGGACCACGCCGTATAACATGGAACGGGTTTCCTCCCAAGAATACCAGTGCATAAAACAAACAGTGCAATGCTAAATAAAGAAAAATGAAGCTATTATAAGACCCAGGTCCCAGCACACAATGCAACGCAAGCCGGAGGATAGGGATTTACCTTATAATAGCCAAAGAATGCTTGATACGGTAAATTTCATCTTTTATTATTACTATAAGTGAAGAAAACAACTTCAAATATAAATGTGTCAATCATAAGCGGCATGAGTACCATATATCATGTCGCTAATACTAGGCTCTACAATCAAAACCGAAATATCACGTATTGGAAATTGGATTTCCGCCATGAGTCGAGGAAAGGGGCAAGCTCCTCTCCGTTCGTGACACTCTAGCAAATGTCTCAGGACCACACGCAGCGATCCTGGATCTTCAGGGCCGGTCCGCTGTTACTTTTGAGGATTAGTTATTCCTGAACACACGCTTCCCGGTCCTATCAGACCTATATCCGAGGCGCCTCGCATTCCAACAACCACACAGGTAAAAAGTATATAAGTGTCAGGTTTGGTAGGTCACTAACATCAACCATAACTAGAAAGAAACGTCGTGCTCTCCCTGTAGTCACTATCCTGTTTTTGACTCATACCGAGGTGTAAGGCTCGCGAATTAACGCTATACACAAAGCTGTGTCACATAGGCCGTGCTTTGATCATCAACCACAAAACTTTGCTTTTCAACAGAAGCCTTGATCATCTGCCACTTAGGCATGCCACACAGGCAATTCATGCCATGCGATTGATATCCATCAATATACAACCTCTGAGCTCGTATGTCTTAGAGAAGGGCGTTAAGCAAGAGAATAAATTCCCCGTCGCCAAACAGATGTATATTTAATAAAAATCAATCACACAAAATAAAATCCAATGTCAGACACACAGTCCATTTACAAGTTCGTTTTGGGTCTGAACGAAACTGGAGGAACCTCATTCCTCGCATATCCATCGATCTCCAAGTACGTCTGGACGATCACCAACTGATTCCCTCCTCTTGGGTGTATAGCCCAATCAGGATCATCAATAATCATCCAAACGATGTGAAGACCTCCGGTCTTCAACCACCGTCTTCATCTTCGACTTATCGTCGAATCGGTTATTCAGAATGGGTATAAATCCGGCCTTTCTGAATAACCCGCGTATATAATAAATAAGTGTTACACAAACACAACATACGCCTCATTCCAATTTAGAATATTCTTTATTCATATATTCACATTCTTAGGGAAAGGTTCCCATTAATTTAATCAAAGATAAATTCTTCTAAATTTATTCTTTAATCTTCCTTTGGATATCATTTCAAACCATGTTAAGGTTTTCCAAACTAGTTGGGATTAGTGAACCACACCGAAGTAATTATTTATTTTATTTCCCAATCCTAACCTATTCATCCCATGGAGCAAAACTGGTGATACTCCATATCTAACACCATGGTGCTATTGGTAAAATTAATTCCCATTTCACGTTCAAATCTAATTAAAGATTTAACTATCGCTTTGGAGCAAAACTGGTGATACTCCATTCTCGATTATTTCAATCTAATTAAAGATTCATTAAAACTCCACTTAGTTTTAATCTTCCTACAAATCAATATTAATGGTTATTTAAAGCTAAGAAGTTAATCTTATCTTTAACTGGGTTAAAGAACCAATGTTATTTAAAACACGGTTCACAACAACCCAAAATCCCATTCCATTGTTAATCGGGTTAAAGAACAGGTGTTATTCACAACACCACTCACGATAAACCCCAAAAACCAATTTAAATTCAATTCCAATTAAATACTAATTAACTGGACAATTTCACTAAATTTTAATTAAAATATTTATTCTTTTCTAAACTGGGTTCAAGAACAGTGTTATTTAAGATACCCTTCACGACGAACCCCAAAATCCCATTTGATATTAAATACAAGGCTCTGAATGGAAAATGTATCGGCTTGTATTCAATATCAAATTTTGAAACCAACAAATATCGTATTGGAAATAATGATATAAATATATCTTTCAAATTTCCACCACCATATCTGTATAATCCCGAAATCCAACATCGAAATATTCCGAAGATAATTTCGATTCAAATCCATTCCAATTCATATATTGGAAATTCTGATTATTTTTAAAACCACTTCAAATCCAATTTATTTATTCAAAAATATTGGATTATAATTCTAGTTCATAACTAGTTCATTTCGATAAAAATATATTTTTGTAATGACCCGCATTGGCAGGGGTATTATGATTTATTTATTTAATTATATCAATGGTGATATAGTGAATTTAATGGTCGTGAAATTAAATAATGATGAATGTTTAATTAAAATAATAAATTAAATTCTGAAATAATCAGAATTGGCTGAAATGGCGATATGGTGTGAACCGGATCATCTGTGATATTTAATTCAACTTGGAATTGAATTTGAATAACGAATATATTATATAAACGACAGTTTTAACATAGTATTATAATATAATTAAAATCGAGCTTGAAATGGCGCTGTAGTTCGTAAATTGGCGATTCGAACTTCAACTGAATGTACAGGATTCGTTTTAAGCCGGATTTCTGTGAAACAAGAAACGTGTGGAGCTGGTGGAGTATATCTTTCTAGTGGAAGAGAAAAATTGGGATTTCGTCGTGTAGATTTTGAGATATGTCCAAATCAAATTTTATTAGAAAAGTCGTTGTGGAATTCCTTTATAATTTATAAAGGAATTATTTATATTTTAAAAAGGAATTTCAATATAAATCGAATATCGGGTTGACCCAGAAGTGAATATCGAGTAGAAATTCATATAGGAATATTCTAGAGCTGTATGGTATTCCACTGTGAATATATACGATAATATTTATTTTTAAATATTAAATTTAATTATATTTATATATTTAAATGGGTCATCCAGAGCTTTAAAAATAGCCACTTTTGCAAACGAAGTCGGAATTCGACGAAACTAATTTTGTTGGATCCACAATGTCAAATAGTTGTTTGATTCCAAGTTTGGTAATTTTTAGAGTCACTGTGTGGCCGTATGGATTTTTAGAGTGAGAAACAGTCAGTATTTCGACGGTTAAAAATACGTTGTGCGAGCATACGGAGTCGGAATTCGACGAAACCAGTTTCGTTGGGACCGTAATGTCGAACTCTAGCTACATGTCCAGTTTGGTGATTTTTGAGTATCGTACGTGGTTGTAGGGATTTTTAAGGACCAGAGAAGAGCATAAAATCGATAAAATAAAATAGAAAATAAAATTTAAAATATTCCCCCTATTTTTCTAAGGTCCGACACAGGCCACGCGACCTCTCTCCTCAGCCACAAAGCTTACCAACCCAAAACAGTGTATAAATACCGCACAAAACCCCAACATCGCAGAAAAAGAAAATCGAAATAAAATTCAAATAAAACTCCTTTAAATCTAAAACAGTTATCAGTGGATTCCTCTTTAGATCCTCGTCGCGATGGTACCCATTTCACGCATCTCGACGGTGTCCTCTGGCTTGTGGTTTTAAGCACAACGACCTAGGGTTTGAATTTGCTGTCGATTAAGGTGGAGGTAGTTGATTTCGATTTCAGTTGTGAGTTCAGTAGGAAAAACTGCACGTACGAGTTTTGTTTCAGGCGAGTTCGGCGATAAAGGGGTCGTGACCTTTATTGTGCGAAACTGGTGTTGCGTCGGAGTCGAAGTTGGAGGGTGCAGACATGGCACGAGTTTGAATCTGGGTTGATGGAGTTGGAGCATTCGTAGAGGGGAGAACGTTGTTGCTTTGTGTTGGTGGAAGAGGGATTCGAAGTGGACAAATTTCGGTTACTGGAGCGTGTAGTACGATTTGGGGAAGATGATAAAAGGGAGGTGCGGGTTTGTATAGAGGGAAATGGGCCGGGTTGAGAGAGGTAAAGGCCCATATGTTTTATTTTAAAACTTAAGTCCTATTTAAACTGTGTACTAACATCTTAACACGATATCTTGACCATACGATGTCAGAATCACGAACGGTCAGATCCTTTGGGATCGTATGGACGGGATCAACACAATGGAACTGACCGCGAGTAAATTGAAGCTCGTTACAATTTATGGCGAAATAAATTGTTTGATTCAAATCAAACAACAGTTTATCGTTCTTTAACGATGAACTGCCAATGTGAGTAAATCTCACTAACTCTGAACAGTTTATAATTTCATGTGGTATTTTTAGAACTGTTAAATATTGGCTGATGACTGTGTATTGACTGTTTGATTGAACTGCAAGTCAGTTAGTTGAATTTCTATATTGATTCTGTTTAACAGAATATATCATATGGAACTGAAAGTGATGTTATCTATATTGTTTAACATCTGTGATGCAGGGAAACAGGTTGGAGGAATCCAACTGGATTCCTCAACATTTATTTTACTGTGATTCATATATTGTGATATATGATGTGATATATAATCTGTGTTGATTATGTGTGTTTGAACGATATTTATCGTTGTTATATGGTATGATAAATACCATAAGAAATACTGGATATGAGGAAGGGGATTTTCAAAGTGTATTTAGAAAATGAATTATTTATATAAAATCGATGGATTTTATATAGAAAAGGAAAAGAATTTTTATAAAAGAAATATTTATAAAATCAAAGGATAAGTTAGAATAAAAGGAAATCATTTGTAAAGTGAAGAACCGTTACTAAAAGTAAATCTTTATAAATGAATAGTTTATTCGAAAAGGAGTTAATCGATGTTAGTTAATCGATTAGAGTTAAAGTTAAAAGGAGTAAATCGATGTTAGTTAATCGATTAGAGTTAAATAAAAGGAGTTAATCGATGTTAGTTAATCGATTAGAGAATAAAGTTAAAAGGAGTTAATCGATGTTAGTTAATCGATTTGAGTTAAATAAAAGGAGTTAATCGATGTTAGTTAATCGATTAGAGAATAAAGTTAAATGGAGTTAATCGATGTTAGCTTAATCGATTAGAGTTAAAGTAAAAGGAGTTAATCGATGTTAGTTTAATCGATTAGAGTTAAAGTAAAAGGAGTTAATCGAATATAGTTTAATCGAATAGAAGAAAAGGAGTTAATCGAATATAGTACTTCGAATAGAAGCAAATGAATTAATCGAATATAGTTTATTCGAAGAAAGTAAAAGGAGTTATCGAATATAGTTTATTCGAAAGGAGTTAAGTGAAATGAGTAAATCAATAGTGTTAGTCCAATAGAGTTAATTGATAAGGGTTAATCGAATAGAGTTAAGTGAAAAGAGTCAATCGAATATAGCTATTCGAACAAGAGTTAAGTAAGGAAGTTAGTTAAAGGGATATAAAGTGGACTTTGTCTATTTCAAAGTTAGAAATGTTGTTCAGTTAAGGTCTGAGAGGTAGTTCTACCCCAACATGATTCGCTTCGTTTTTAACTGGGGAATAGTTAATGTTCGGCAGTAAAGGGAATGGTTTAGTTGGCATCGCGATGGTTTGTTTAAACATCTGTCTAAGTCCAATGAAGGAGTTTTGGAAAGGTTCTCCAAATAAGAAACATAAATGTTTTCTGATATAGAAAACAAGGAATGGAAATGTTTTCCAATGGTAATAACATATATTTTCTAAATTTAGAAAATAGCAAATGTTGAATATAGGGAAACAGGGGATGAAAAATGAACTAAGGATATAAATGTTAAATGATGTTTGATCGATATAAATTTCCATTTGGAAATAATATCGTTGTTTGCACACCTGTTTTTCTTCGATTGTTAAATCACGGACTATCGAAGTTTTGACCATTTTAACGTTGTTAATATGGAGTGACCGGTTGGATTATTATCCAAAGAACCAATCTGTATTGGCATAAGCGTTGCGAATCATGTATGCCAAAGGAAATTGAAGACGGAGTTATGCAAGGGCTATCCTATTTACAGAATAGTGCCTTCGGTTCATCCTGTTCCTGGACGACTTGTATGGACGGATGTCTGACAGAGTATTTCCAGACGATCATGTATATTGATTTCTCCAACTGTACCAAGAGTGGAAGCGGAGAAGGAAACTTCTTTTAGCTAACGCGTAATGTATGGTTGAGAACGTCAATTGGTGATTTGATGGATTTGACAATGTGACATTCAAAGTGAATCTGATGTGATAATAAAGCGTAGCTTCTAGCCTCATCATCTGGTAAATGATAGAAATCGGGCAGGCAGCATGGCTAAGTCGGTCGCACCGAAGTAAGGTGTACAATCACCTGATCTAGAGTTTCATTTATTTCTAAAAATCTATTGTCGATACTGTCCCATTCGGGAAACGGTTGCTGATCCCAGCCGTTGGTGATATACATTCGATACACTCAAGCGAAATGAGTGGTCGGTCATGTGTGGCCAGGTTGCAAGATGTTCTTGTTGAACCCAGTATATTCCTCTCTAGAGGTACACTAGCAAAAGGTGGTTCCATACCTTGTCATAGTTGGAAATCTATTATCCAATACGTGCTTGCGGTTTTGATTGTATACTATATATGTAGGACGTGAGATGAAAGCGTTTCTGCTAGATGATTATATATACTGTGATTGATAGGCATTATTATAATATCAAAAAAATTTTGATATAAAGTTATTTTGGATTCTCATAAGGGAAAAACCCGTTCCGTTATGCGGCGTGGTCTTATGAGATATCGTTTACTTGTTCGAACTGTTTTTAAACTGTTTTACTCATACCAGTCCCATGACTGACCCGGAGTTTTATTTTGTTGTTTTCCCTAAACTCTTGGGTGCCTAAATTTGTATGGGCAGTCAAGTAGTCAGGATTTACAGATACATTGAAGAGCTGGAGCAGGAGGCTTCAGGATCATATAACTATTATTATTCCGATGTGTTGTAAGTGATGTACTTTGATAATGATATGTATATGCAAGTACAGATGTATATTTCAAGTTATGTTATATATATTATACGTTGTTCGTTCCGCTGTGAGGTTCGTGTAACTCTGATGTTGTGTTCTTCTTCTTCTTCTTCTATTCTAAGTTTCTTTCTTATCTTTCCTCACCCTCTAATTTCTTTCACTAATTACCAGGATTTTTCGATGTTTTGGTTATCGACATCGTGTTTATGTTGATAACCAAAGTCGCTCAAAATCCGGGTCATTACAGTTGGTATCAAAGCTTAAGTTAAGTGAATTACCTTGGCTCTGTGGCCTGACTCGATAGAGATAGGGTTAGTAATACCCTAGATTGAGTTGAGTGTATATATACGAGTGAACGTATTTGTTATTGATATAAAAAAATTATTTTTTATTTTGGAGATTCATTGGTTGAGTTGTTTATGAGTTCTGGTCGATCAGTTTGATCCACTGTATCGGTAGGAGTTACTAAACACTCGAATACGATGGGTCGGCACGATATGTTTTGAAAAGAGGGTAAATGAAAATAGTTTACCCAACGTATATTTTGAAATATAGTGGATATATTGGTTGTTATTATAATCGAGTAAGATTATAAATTAATTGGTTGTGTAAATAGCCAATCAGAATTCATATAAGTGAAATACGTGAAATCAGATGAGTTGAATCTGAAATTTTAAACCAGAAATTGAATTAAAATTCTGGAAAATTGGATAAGTGTTTGTAAATGGATTTGGATAAAAAAATAAGGAAAATTTAAGATCCTAGGAGATTTTAAATTGTTTTTCAAGCCGTGTGAATTATATTTTGAAATGAATTTCAAAGTGGAAATGTTTAGAAATGGTTTTATAGTATGGAACTCACTTCGATCGCTGGGAAATAGATTCCGATGATGACAGCTGCATCATCAGTATTCATTTTCGAGTTGTAAGTGACGAATTACTACCAGAGATACTGTTTTGAATTTGTTTTGGGAAAGACAAGTTGTGTTGAATTTCAAAATGGGATTGAAAATAGAGAATTTGAATTTTTAAATAGATTTGAAATATTAACTTGTTTTAAAAGAAATAGAACGAGAAGTTCCTTTATAAACGAAGTTTATAAATAGTTCTTTTATAAACGAAGTTTATAAATGAAGTGAAGAGAATTATCATTGGATAATTCAGAAATAGAAATACAAGTATGAAATTGAAAGGGAAATCTATTTTCCAAAGGTAGAAATATCAATTTCAAAAGAAATTGAAAATCGAGACTTATGTAAAGAATGAACAAAGAAAGTTTGAAAAGGAATTTGAATAAAGGAAGTTCAAACATAGAATTTAAACATGAAAATTCAAAGGGGGTTTGAATATAGAAAATTCAAAGGGGATTTGAATATAGAAATTCAAAGGGAGTTTGAATATATGAAATTCAATGGAATTGAAATAGAAATTGAATATAGAAATTCAAAGGGAGTTTGAATATATGAAATTCAATGGAATTGAAATAGAAATTAAATATAGAAATTCAAAGGGAGTTTGAATATATAGAAAAAATGGAATTCAAATATAGGATTTGAATATATAGAATTTGAATATAGAATTCAAATGGAATTTAAACTATAAAATTTGAATAGAAATTGAATAGAATTAACTAAGTAGAAGAGGAATTAGTTAATCGAGTTTTGAATTTGAAGTTGAACTTTGAAAGGTGAATTGGATTTGTAAATGGATATTCGAAATCGAATATAGAACTTAAATTTGAAATTAGGATTCAAATGGAATTTGAATATAGCATTCAAAGGGGATTTGAGGATTTATATTCGAAATTGAATATGAAGCGTAAGTTGAAAATGGAGTTCAAATTAGTTGTAAGCAAGTTAAAATATATTTGAACATATCATGTTCAAATATAAAAGTGAAATAGACTAAAGGAGTAAATCAACAAAATTAAATTAACAAATTTAGTTAAAACGATTGGTATAGTTAAAATAGATTGGGCAAGTATAAATATACATGAGATAGGTATGGATAAGGATAATGCAAGAGTTATAAATAGATTGCTCGACAAAAGGTATGTATTTAATTCACATATGAGATTTTATGCGCCATATCGGCTAGCCGCTTGGTTTTTTTTCTTTTTCTTTTGGATTAGTGAGGGCCATGGGAGGCTATTGGAAATATCCCGATGCTCCTGGTACAAAGGAGGTTATGGCGAATTTTTCCGGGAATTTAAGGAGTTAGAATATTTTAAGATAATTTGATAGTTAGAAATCAACGTATCGATATATATACAGAAGTCGATAAGGAAACGAACTTAGAAATAGAATAGCCAAATCAAAAAGGAAGACTAAGAATAAAATCTAGTAAGAATAGAAAGAGGAAGCGTATACATGTTTAAAAGTGAATAAGTAGTTGTATGGTATTGATTATTCGAGTAAGTAGTCATATCTGTTTTGACGTAATAAATGTTATTCAGTCAAGGTCTGAGAGGTAGTTATACCCCCAACCTGATTGATTTCATTATTAACAAATAAATAGTAAGATTTCAGGCTCGAAGATCAATGTTGAATAAGAGTTAGTTGAATATAGTATTTGGGTTGTCGTAACGATGTTTTACACAACATCTGTTTTAACCCAAATAAGTGTAAGCTTGGAAATATAATAAAGAATATTTCCTAAGTATAGAAATAAATGAGATCGGAAAAGAGATAAGTAATTGGAATATTTTCCAATTATAAATAGCATATATTTTCCAAAGTTTAGAAAATAAATGAAGGCGATATTTGGAAATGTTTTCCAAATAACATAAAAGGGTAAATATGGTTATTGAAAATATTGGTTAACAAATATTGATAAAGAAATACAGAAGTGATTTAACTAATGGAATATTGATTATGGGCTCAGTTGAATTTCAAAAAGGAAAATTTGATTTTTGAAAAGAGTAAACTGTTTAAAAACTCCCAGGGAAAGACTGTTTGAATTGAAAACAAATTTAACAGAATTTTGTGAAAACAAATTTAACAGAATTTTGTGAAAGCAAAATTGAATTAAAGTAAAGCCAGTAAAGTGGTAACTGAGATTGAATTAGAATGATATCGAGACAAATTGGATTGTGAGATTCAAATGTGAAGTGTAATGTGATAATCAAGTAAAGAGTTGGGAATCGAGAAGAAACTCAAGTTGAAATGATATTTGGCTCGGATATAAGCGAATGGTTGTGTTGTGGATAAAAGAGGATTGGAGTTTGATTGGGATAACCCTGGTATATGTTAAATTGATAACAGGTGAAAGGATATAATGTTATGTCGACAAAAGGTACTAGTTTATAATATATATTGGGTATGAGATTTTTATGAGCCGAATTGGCAAGCCGCTTGGCTGTTTGATTTTCTTTTGGGATAGAGATGACCCAGAGAGGCGAGTTGGAGTTTGACCGATTGATCAGTACAAAGGAGGTGCTGGCGAAATCTTTCAAAGAGTTAAGGTGTTAGAAAATTTTCAGGATTTTTGGAAATTTTCGACGTTAAGAATTAATTAATAATTTAATTGAAATTAAATTGGTTCAGTTGAAACTGAAGTTAAGAAGTGAACATATATGTTCTAACTAGTCGATAGGGTCGTCCTCTACCTTTTAGCAATTTCGAGGACGAAATTATTTTAAGTGGGGAAGATTGTAATGACCCGCATTGGCAGGGGTATTATGATTTATTTATTTAATTATATCAATGGTGATATAGTGAATTTAATGGTCGTGGAATTAAATAATGATGAATGTTTAATTAAAATAATAAATTAAATAATATATTAAATTCTGAAATAATCAGAATTGGCTGAAATGGCGATATGGAGTGAACCAGATCAACTGTGATATTTAATTCAACTTGGAATTGAATTTGAATAACGAATATATTATATAAACGACAGTTTTAACATAGAATTATAATATAATTAAAATCGAGCTTGAAATGGCGCTGCAGTTCGTAAATTGGCGATTCGAACTTCAACTGAATGTACAGGATTCATTTTAAGCCGGATTTCTGTGAAACAAGAAACGTGTGGAGCTGGTGGAGTATATCTTTCTAGTGGAAGAGAAAAATTAGGATTTCGTCGTGTAGATTTTGAGATATGTCTAAATCAAATTTTAGAAAAGTCGCTGTGGAATTCCTTTATAATTTATAAAGGAATTATTTATATTTTAAAAAGGAATTTCAATATAAATCGAATATCGGGTTGACCCAGAAGTGAATATCGAGTAGAAATTCATATAGGAATATTCTAAAGCTATATGGTATTCCACTGGGAATATATACGATAATATTTATTTTTAAATATTAAATTTAATTATATTTAAATATATTTATATATTTAAATGGGTCATCCAGAGCTTTAAAAATAACCACTTTTGCAAACGAAGTCGGAATTCGACGAAACTAATTTTTTTGGATCCACAATGTCAAATAGTTGTTTGATTCCAAGTTTGGTAATTTTTAGAGTCACTGTGTGGCCGTATGGATTTTTAGAGTGAGAAACAGTCAGTATTTCGACGGTTAAAAATACGCTATGTGAGCATACGGAGTTGGAATTCGACGTAACCAGTTTCGTTGGGACCGTAATGTCGAACTCTAGCTACCTGTCCAGTTTGGTGATTTTTGAGTATCGTACGTGGTTGTTGGGATTTTTAAGGATCAGAGAAGAGCATAAAATTGATAAAATAAAATAGAAAATAAAATTTAAAATATTCCCCCTATTTTTCTAAGGTCCAACACAGGCCACGCGACCTCTCTCCTCAGCCACAAAGCTTACCAACCCAAAACAGTGTATAAATACCGCACAAAACCCCAACATTGCAGAAAAAGAAAATCAAAATAAAATTCAAATAAAACTCCTTTAAATCTAAAACAGTTATCAGTGGATTCCTCTTCAGATCCTCGTCGCGATGGTACCCATTTCACGCATCTCGACGGTGTCCTCTGGCTTGCGGTTTTAAGCACAACGACCTAGGGATTGAATTTGCTGTCGATTAAGGTGGAGATTGTTGATTTCGATTTCAGTTGTGAGTTCAGTAGGAAAAACCGCACGTACGGGTTTTGTTTCAGGCGAGTTCGGCGATAAAGGGGTCGTGACCTTTACTGTGCGAAACTGGTGTTGCGTCGGAGTCGAAGTTGGAGGGTGCAGACATGGCACGAGTTTGAATCTGGGTTGATGGAGTTGGAGCATTCGTAGAGGGGAGAACGTTGTTGCTTTGCGTTGGTGGAAGAGGGATTCGAAGTGAACAAATTTTGGTTACTGGAGAGTGTAATACGATTTGGGGAAGATGATAAAAGGGAGGTGCGGGTTTGTATAGAGGGAAATGGGCCGGGTTGAGAGAGGTAAAGGCCCATATGTTTTATTTTAAAACTTAAGTCCTATTTAAACTGTGTACTAACTTCTTAACGCGATATCTTGACCATACGATGTCAGAATCACGAACGGTCAGATCCGTTGGGATCGTATGGACGGGAGCACCACAATGGAACTGACCACGAGTAAATTGAAGCTCGTTACAATTTATAGCGAAATAAATTGTTTGATTCCAATGTGAGTAAATCTCACTAACTCTGAACAGTTTATAATTTCATGTGGTATTTTTAGAACTGTTAAATATTGGCTGATTGACTGTGTATTGACTGTTTGATTGAACTGCAAGTCAGTTAGTTGAATTTCTATATTGATTCTGTTTAACAGAATATATCATATGGAACTGAAAGTGATGTTATCTATATTGTTTAACATCTGTGATGCAGGGAAACAGGTTGGAGGAATCCAACTGGATTCCTCAACATTTATTTTACTGTGATTCATATATTGTGATATATGATGTGATATATAATCTGTGTTGATTATGTGTGTTTGAACGATATTTATCGTTGTTATATGGTATGATAAATACCATAAGAAATACTGGATATGGGGAAGGGGATTTTCAAAGTGTATTTTGAAAATGAATTATTTATATAAAATCGATGGATTTTATATAGAAAAGGAAAAGAATTTTTATAAAAGAAATATTTATAAAATCAAAGGATAAGTTAGAATAAAAGGAAATCATTTGTAAAGTGAAGAACCGTTACTAAAAGTAAATCTTTATAAATGAATAGTTTATTCAAAAAGGAGTTAATCGATTAGAGTTAAAGTTAAAAGGAGTTAATCGATGTTAGTTAATCGATTAGAGTTAAATAAAAGGAGTTAATCGATGTTAGTTAATCGATTAGAGTTAAATAAAAGGAGTTAATCGATGTTAGTTAATCGATTAGAGAATAAAGTTAAAAGGAGTTAATCGATGTTAGTTAATCGATTAGAGTTAAATAAAAGGAGTTAATCGATGTTAGTTAATCGATTAGAGAATAAAGTTAAAAGCAGTTAATCGATGTTAGTTTAATCGATTAGAGTTAAAGTAAAAGGAGTTAATCGATGTTAGTTTAATCGATTAGAGTTAAAGTAAAAGGAGTTAATCGAATATAGTTTATTCGAATAGAAGCAAAGGAGTTAATCAAATATAGTACTTCGAATAGAAGCAAATGAATTAATCGAATATAGTTTATTCGAAGAAAGTAAAAGGAGTTATCGAATATAGTTTATTCGAAAGGAGTTAAGTGAAATGAGTAAATCAATAGTGTTAGTCCAATAGAGTTAATTGATAAGGGTTAATCGAATAGAGTTAAGTGAAAAGAGTCAATCGAATATAGCTATTCGAACGAGAGTTAAGTAAGGAAGTTAGTTAAAGGGATATAAAGTGAACTTTGTCTATTTCAAAGTTAGAAATGTTGTTCAGTTAAGGTCTGAGAGGTAGTTCTACCCCAACTTGATTGGCTTCATTTTTAACTAGGGAATAGTTAAGGTTCGGCAGTAAAGGGAATGGTTTGAGTTGGCATCGCGATGGTTTGTTTAAACATCTGTCTACGTCCAATGAAGGAGTTTTGGAAAGGTTCTCCAAATAAGAACCAAAAATGTTTTCTGATATAGAAAACAAGGAATGGAAATGTTTTCCAATGGTAATAACATATATTTTCTAAATTTAGAAAATAGCAAATTTTGAATATAGGGAAACAGGAGATGAAAAATGAACACTACACCAAAACGGGTTATTGCCAACGAGTATAACTGTCGCAAACAATTTCAGCAACGCTTATTAGTGTTGCTATGAGGGGGTGGCAATTTATTTCCAACGCATATAAGCGTTGGTAAACCTTCTCTCCCAACGCTTATAAGCATTGGTATATTTTCATTCGCAACGGTTATAAGTGTTGGTAGATTTTCTGTCGTAACGCTTATAAGTGTTGGCAGGTTTTCTTTGCCAACTCTTATACATGTTGCAATAATTTTGTTTGCAACGCTTATACATGTTACAAGGTTTTAATTCGTGATAAATATAATTGTTAATAGTAACCATAATTCGTATTAGTAATTCACATATTCTAACATTAACAGTCAGTTAATGACTAACATGATTATAATATAGACGATATTTAATATAAATCCAAAACTAGTATTATTCTCAGTTAAAAAGTATAACTTAATGCACATCAATAGACAACATTCATAATCAAGTAATGATATAGAATATCTGTTAACAACAGACAAGTACAATACATTAATAAGTTGCTAAATTCAATACATAATTAGATTGCTAAATACAATGCATAAATGAAATTCTACAAATACCAAATATAAAACTCCGACCATATAACGAAGCCACCGTCTAGAAACTTCTGCAATTGGATCATTTGCAAGATGGTCTACTGCACCATTAGAACTATCATCCAATTTCTTTTTTTCTTCTGCTGCCTCTAGAAGTGCCTGTATTCATTTAATATCACACTAAATTTTGAAAATTTCAGTTTCATGTTAAAAACATGTAAACTATCAGTAGCATGCACAGAATTACTTTGCTACAATCTTTGATCATATGGAAAAGTTTGGTTATTAACGTCATGTCCAGACGTCATGATAGAGTTTGGTTTTTAAACTGTCATTTAAACTGAGCCATTAGGCTCAGTAAAATAAGCGTAACTGCTCATTTTAACTGAGCCATTGGGCTCAGTAAAACTGAGCCGAATGGCTCAGTAAACTGAGTGTATAGTGGCTCAGTTAAACTGAGCGGAATGGCTCAGGTAAACTGAGCTATATGGCTGCATCTAATATAATGGTTGGTCTATATCTAACTAGAGAAATGCACCTAGAAATAGCATCTACAAGAACTGTGTTTCTGCAGCCAACCTTAACATTTATTTTAAAAGCAATATTTGCCAATTACTATTTGTGCATGTTAAATACATGCTCTGTCAGACAACATTGTGAGACTATTCCAAGTTCAGGTCAATAGAAAGAGCGCCCAACAGAAAAATACCTTGAAGTCCGCATTTCATGCAAAATAATGTCAACAACTTGAACATCTTCTTGAGGAGCTTCTGCATGCCTCCCAGCCAAAAACAACTCAAGATGGCGGAGATCAGCTCTTAAAGCATATTTAATCACAAGTAGAAAGGTTCTCTTCAGTTAATTCTGGAAGAATAAAAGGCAGTTTTTCACTTAATTATACCGTCAAAACGCTCATTTATATAATAACTTCAGGAAAACTTTCAGATAATGTGGGTTAGCAGTCAGACATGCACGATGTGTATTAGGCATTTAGATGCGTGTGATACAAATTTAAGAAAAAAATTAATAAATTATTACCAAATGCTTCTGTATACAATGGATGACCAAGAGACTTGTTATCTGATCATATGCAAAATAGAAAGAAAAAAATCATCATAAATTCTGAATAGGAACTCAAGAAAGGTAAATGATAACATGAATGGACATGTTAGCATCTCGTATAACAATAAGATGGAAAATATCATCCCAGCTTACTCTATATTCATTAACATAGCTTCCCATGTAATTGTTTGTGTGTTGCATAAAGGAGGATACCGTGAGTTGTAATAAGTGCAAGGCAAAACAGTTCGGGAAAAAATACCGCAAACAAACCTGAAATGGAATGTTTCAGCAAATTCATAAGCCTATGACTGAACATAGCAAGCAAGATAGCATTCTCAACCTAAAACTCAGGAATTAATTAGTGCTTCAGAAATATAGTGACATAAGTGATCAGTTGCACTTGGTCATATTAGTTGTTGTGCACAGTTTAACAGTGATACATAACTACTACTTATTTTCAGTAAAATGTAATATGATTGGAACCTTCAGAGATGCAATGGTTGGTCAAATGTTGAGTACCCCATACATTTTTTTTACCAGAAAGAAAACAGCAGGTATTATCTATTTATGCTAAAAGACAGAGGGAAGTGACTGTCATGGGCATAAATATGTTATGCACTTTATGCTGTGGTAGCCAAAGTATACTGATATTTGCAACACAAAGATAAAAGATACATGACAATACAATCAATTTTTTCAATAACCAGGTAACTTGCCTCACTCCATAGAACTTGAGATAAAATCGAAACTTAGGGATGGACAACTTGCTTTCCAAGATAGAAGATACAGCAGCACTAAGGTTCTTCTTAGCATCAGGAGTCAAACCGCCAACTGAAACAAGTTCACCATATGCAGCAGGTCCTTCCGTTCCTCCAAATGACATAGCCACAGATCCTTTGAGTACTATCATTGCATAACCGTCAGGCTTGCCAAGGATTTTAGCGACGGTCGAGGAAATTTCAAAGAGGATGGCGAACGTCTTGACTGAATCAAGATTGACATTACTGCTGACATTAAACATCGGCATCTTCTCTTCGATTTGACCTGTCATTCCCTTTCAAGTTCAGATCTGGTCTAAGTTACTTGAGTAACCCATACCTAGATGCAGGAAGCTGAGCCAGAAAAGATGAAAGAAAACAACCATCCACATATATTTGATTAAAATACAACGGCATATATAAATAACGATAACTTGTTGTTTTCTTCTAACATGGTGCAACAACTCGTATTACTAGCAACCTATTCGGAGCTTCTGGTTATGCTTTTGTTTAAAAGCGAATGTTAGCTATTCCGAGCACTTTTATAAATATAAAAGCAAATATAATTTAACTGGGAATAATTCAAATATAGAGTTGCTAAATTAACAAGGTTGTAAAAGGTACCCAATATTAGTTATTAAAAGTGAATGATTTTTTGACTAATGTAGAGATAAATAAATAGTAAGGAATCTAAGATTACAAACTAATTTTAGGAAATTAATGCAATAATCAATCCATAATTAGCAAGATGAAGCATTGAATATTAGTACAACATGGGTACGTTAAAGTAAAAGTATATTATAAATACACTAGTATTCATACATGGACAATGAAATTCTATTTTTTTCTACTTAATTAAAAAAATTATCTACAAGTACAACATCGTAAGTTTATAGAAACAAATAATAATTTCAAAGTCCATGTAAATCAAAAGACGTACTTCTAAATTTAAAACCTTAAAGTATATTGTACAATTCATAAAATGGAACTTAATTTATATAATTGATCTTAGGTAATAGAAGCCACGTTTGTCAATTAAGTCAACTTCAGTGGATGACTATCAAATTTCAATAGCAGGCAACTATTGCGTTAAATGTGAAACATTATGTTGCTTCTTTTACCACATTAAAGAAAGCAATAAATTATCTATATGAGAAACATTTTTTTTAAAGGGTGGAAGTAATCAAACTGAACATATTAGTAACAGCTGTAAATAGATTGAACATTTACTGTATAACTCTAGCTCTGTTCTAAGATGATTTGTAAAGGATGAATGTTGAATATCATGATTTGTTTTATTACATGACGACATGATTTAAATATCAAGTTAATTTGATGAGTATTAAAATAAGCAATCTGTAATTAGAGACTTCTGAAGACAGATTTTTTTTTTTTTTAAATTATAGCATCACAGAATTTCTTTTATCTTATCCTCAACCTATCTGTAGCAGTTACCCACAATTTTCAGTGATGGTTTTGTGATACGTATTGATCTGATATTTAAATCACAGGATCAGTTATCATAGATTGCCCATTTGGTGATACATATTAATCAACATTTCCATATTTCTCTCAGTAGACAAGTCACAATAAAACAAATAAGAGGAAGAAAATTTCAGAAACTTATAAAAAGTATCGTTTAGTTAGAATCCTTCCAAAAAAGGTATTGATTTTTAACATAGGTTGCTTATCGCTTCATGTCAAAATTTTAAGCTCTAAAAAAAATT
Source organism: Allium sativum (assembly GCA_030737875.1). Classification (NCBI taxonomy): domain Eukaryota; kingdom Viridiplantae; phylum Streptophyta; class Magnoliopsida; order Asparagales; family Amaryllidaceae; genus Allium; species Allium sativum. Next base: position 493,154,344 of record CM060912.1, on the reverse strand, counting down.
GTTTAAGAAATTTTATGGATATATTGTGTATGTGTTTGCATTAAGTTTTATTTCTAAAAATATCATATTTTATTCTAGCTTGCTTCTCAATTAACTATTTGGAAACTAAAAAGTAATGGAGCAGTTCTGTTAAAGTTGCTAAACAAACTTTGATTCCAGAGACCAACTATCTATCAGAGTTCAAAAGTAAATTTAAGTTCCTGATCATGCATGATTCCATATTATTCCACTATAATACTTTGATAATTTGGCATAACATCTAGTGAGAACAAACCTGAAAACCCAAAAAAAAAAGCAATATATGTTATTGCCCGAGTTAGTTCCAAAGCTCCGTCTTGGGAATTCCTCCTCCACAGATTGGCATCTGTAAACATAACATTAAAACTTGACAAAAAAATCACTAATTAGAAGAGTAATTTATGCTCATCACAAGGAGCCAACTAAAATAAAGAAGAAATTGCATGTGCATATGTTGAAAGGATGGAAATGAATGGTCATAAAACACACATCCAAATATAGGGGGGTGACTAAAAAAGAATTAAATGGTTTAAATGTAAAATACGCTAAAATGAATGGTAGAATGAATTAATTGGCTTTTGTAATGAAAATATTAGCATTTTTATTCTTCTAAATTTATGCTACAAAACAAAAGCAAGTGCAAATGGTTTTTTATTTCAATTCTGTAATTAACGTAGTCGCTGTATTACTGCATAAAAAGACGGAGTCAACATAAACCTATATATAAAGTTAAAACTTATTCAATATCATGTAATCCATGAATAAAATAAAACATTAAATAGCAACATAAAGAGAATAAAGAAGAAGATACATTCATCAAGAGGATGGTATATTTCAATTTGGTTCATCATAAATAAATAAATAAATAATATTCACACTTGCAGTTTTTACTTGTAAGAAAAGGAATATCAAATTCATGGTGTTAACGATTACTCCATACAAATATTTGCATTCATTAGTCATTTATAATTCCTCTTTGGAGACTATTAACTTTAGGTATAATAGTATTTACTAAGTAGTCAGTTACGGTAGGTCAATATTTCATACTATGCAAGTCTATAGTTAATTTTTTTTAGGCTGTTAATATGCTTAAGGTAAACAAGGGAGAATGAAACATAGTTGTATTTGAGGTTGTTAGTTTATGGCGTCCATCAGAAGAAGATAATAACTAACTGAGTGAAAAAAAAGGCGAACATACTTGGAAGACTACCTAGACATCTAAAGTATTTAATTTTGTAAAGCAGGATACAGTTTGACATTTAACAATATAATTATTTTTCATGTTTCATATTAGTCAAAATGAGGTAAAGAAGAAAGAATCATACACGTATTTCATTCCAAATCATTGGCCAGATCGAATAGATTGACATTCATCTCACAAATGAAAAACACGATTAAAACTTATGGCTCACAATTAATAACCTAGGCATGATACTAGTTATCTTTAAAATCTTTTATTTGTGCGTAGTATATCATATCACATAAATTAATAATCATATAGTGACTACATGGTCCTATAGATGGGAGGTAAATGTTTAATGTTGAAATCTCAAAATCTTTAAATACCTTCAAAAAGGTTAAATATAAAGTACAATCATTGAGTAATATATTTACAGTGCAATAAAACCATATAAAATAATCAATTTCATTGAAGTTTACAGAGAATTAAAAGTTCTTGAAGCTATTAAATTTCATTAGTGTGCAACAATAATCTACAGCTACTTCAACCATTTCTTGCTTATGTTGCACAGTAAGGATTTGATGTTAGCGAGAGAAAAACGCTAATTTAACATTAATTTAGAGTTTAGAATGACATATACATTATTATCATTCATTGCTAGTTCTTTCATTTCTCACGTCACATTCCCATCTTTACCATTTAAAACCACATGAAGAACTATATTCAATCGTACTAATAATAAAATGAACATAACCTAGAAAAGGGTTATTATTTTTTTTAAAACAATACTGATTTAACAAAACAGCATAATTTCTCACACGCTTTTATGTGAAAATAGAAATAGAAAACCCTATTGACAACAACAACTCCCACTGTTAGCTCCTTGTGTTATTTTTTTTGACTCTAATGTTGCACGGGAAAAGAAGAGGCTGATGATAACACAAAATCTTATCAGATCTTCAGCTTATGAACATTATTAATCATCTTGCTAAAGAATCATCGAGCTAAAATTTACATTAACCCTAAATTCAAAACCACTATTAGTAATTAATTATAGAAGGGAATTTTAATTACTTCAATATTAACAAATACAAACATATTCATGTTGGAGATTCAAATGGGTTCTATGGATCATTGTCTCAAACCGATCTGAACCTAGCTCGATTTGTTAACCAATCATCAACATTTAATTTATATAAAGTAGGAGGACAAACATGAATTAATCAGGTTTATGAAAAAAATTATATTCTAAATAAAATATTAACAGAAGAAGAACCATGTAAGACAATAAATATTTAATAGCAACATGGATTAAAGTGAACCCAAAATAGAAAATTTAAAATTGTCTGTTCATTGTGAAGTCGACTGAAGTGGAGATTTATAAATACAACAAATATCAAACCAAATCTGAACGAATGCTAATTAATTCTTTTGTTTTAACTGAATCCATTGGAATCAAAATAGTTATTAACTCTAAGCTTCCATAATAGCATGGATTACCTAAGATTCACTTGAAGTAGAAATTGCCTGAAGTCGAGATCAATCGCTTGAACTCACAGTCACAGCAATAACGAATCACCCGAATGAGAGGCATGTTCGCTAAGATAGGCTGATTTCGATTGACCTGAAAGCAACGATTGCGATTTGGCTGAAGAAGAGAATCGAATTTCTCTTTTTTAGTAGCTTTTGAATTTATTGTTTTAGCGGCCGACAAATGAAAAAAGCGTGAAGATGCATTGAGAGGTTGGGAATTAGGTCTAAACGTGCTCATTTACCATTTTTCCCAAGGACGTTCCGTTGATTTCAATTTGATCTTTTCCTCCAATGCAAATTAGCGTTGGCGAAAAATAAAATAATATAGATGTATTTTCGGTGACACATTTTTTCGTAGCAACGCTTATTTTTGTAGTTAACCTGCAACGCAAATAGGTGTTAGCAACTAGAAAAAATAAGTGTTACGAAATGACAATTATGGTGTAGTGGAACTAAGGATATAAATGTTAAATGATGTTTGATCGATATAAATTTCCATTTGGAAATAATATCGTTGTTTGCACACCTGTTTTTCTTCGATAGTTAAATCACAGACTATCGAAGTTTTGACCATTTTAACGTTGTTAATATGGAGAGACCGGTTGGATTATTATCCAAAGAACCACTCTGTATTGGCATAAGCGTTGCGAATCATGTATGCCAAAGGAAATTGAAGACGGAGTTATGCAAGGGCTGTCCTGTTTACAGAATAGTGCCTTCGGTTCATCCTGTTCCTGGATGACTTGTATGGACGGATGTCTGACAGATTATTTCCAGACGATCACGTATATTGATTTCTCCAACTGTACCAACAGTGGAAGCGGAGAAGGAAACTTCTTTTAGCTAACGTGTAATGTATGGTTTAGGACGTCAATCGGTGATTTGATGGATTTGACGATGTGACATTCAAAGTGAATCTGATGTGATAATAAAGCGTAGCTTCTAGCCTCATCATCCGATAAATGACAGAAATCGGGCAGGCAGCATGGCTAAGTCGGTCGCACCGAAGTAGGGTATATAATCACCTGATCTAGAGTTTCATTTATTTCTAAAAATCTGTTGTCGATACTGTCCCATTCGGGAAACGGTTGCTGATCCCAGCCGTTGGTGATATACATTCGATACACTCAAGCGAAATGAGTGGTCGGTCATGTGTGGCCGGGTTGCAAGATGTTCTTGTTGAACCCAGTGTATTCCTCTCTAGAGGTACACTAGCATAAGGTGGTTCCATACCTTGTCATAGTTGGAAATCCATTATCCAATACGTGCTTGCGGTTTTGATTGTATACTATATATGTAGGACGTGAGATGAAAGCGTTTCTGCTAGATGATTATATATACTGTGATTGATAGGCATTATTATAATATCAAAAGGTTTTTGATATAAAGTTATTTTGGATTCTCATAAGGGAAAAACCCGTTCCGTTATGCGTCATGGTCTTATGAGATATCGTTTACTTGTTCGAACGGTTTTTAAACTGTTTTACTCATACCAGTCCCATGACTTACCCGGAGTTTTATTTTGTTGTTTTCCCTAAACTCTTGGGTGCCTAAATTTGTATGGGCAGTCAAGTAGTCGGGATTTACAGATACATTGAAAAGCTGGAGCAGGAGGCTTCAGGATCATATAGCTATTATTATTCCGCTGTATTGTAAGTGATGTACTTTGATAATGATATGTATATGCAAGTACAGATGTATATTTCAAGTTATGTTATATATATTATATGTTATTCGTTCCGCTGTGAGGTTCATGTTACTCTGATGTTGTGTTCTTCTTCTTCTTCTTCTATTCTAAGTTTCTATCTTATCTTTCCTCACCCTCTAATTTCTTTCACTAATTACCAAGATTTTTCGATGTTTTGGTTATCGACATCGTGTTTATGTCGATAACCAAAGTCGCTCAAAGTCCGGGTCGTTACAATTTTTATCCTTTCAAATGTGGAATTTTTCATCCCAGTTCTTTCCAATTTATATATTATGATTTTACACAAATTATTAATAATTTTAATAATTTTATCAAGGCCCGTACAGTCGGTTTTCAATAACGGCCACCGAACTGCACTTACAGCGACCTTTTCCAAATTTGATTTGGACATAATTCCAAATCCAACCGTTAGATTTCAAATTTCTAATATTCATTGGAAAGCTCTTTTTGATACGAACCCAACGGTTCCAGTTTCAGGAGAATCCGACGGTCGGATCTCCCATAACGTCAATTCAAAGTCAATGGTCGAAATTCACGAACTGCTCCGGCGCGACGCGTTCTATTCAGGCCATTATATATATATAATATATTATATATATTTCGTCGATTTCAATTCTAAACGTATATTATAATTCGTTTTCAAAACAATTTCAACTTCATATTCAATTTTAAATCAAAATTGAGTATTCCATATCATTAACATATAAATGATAATATTTTCAAAATATTAGATTTTGAAATCACTTCCATTTCTATATTCGTTATAAAATGAATATAATCGATATAAATATCGTTCTTGTCAAAATGGCGCAATCTAATCAACACGACTTTATATATTTCAATAACTCTGTTATTCTATTCAACAAATGAATATTTTCTTCAACACATGAATATATATATTTCGTTCCACACATAAATATTCTCAACACATGAGTATCGTCAACACATGACTATTTTTGTTATTTAATATATTTCAAAAAATTATGATTTCTATCGTTTAATTCTTAATCAGGCTCCAACCGTAAATTAGTAAGAGAACGATTCCCTAAGTATTAACCCCGAAAGCCGAAACCAACATCAGATCAATACCCAGGAAACCACTTATCTTAACTAGTTTCCAGTTAGTTTCTAATTTTATATATGATAAAGATGTGAATTTTTATTGTTAAAATATTTCGTTCAACACATGATAAGTTTCAACACATGAATGTATATATTTCTTTCAACACATGAATATTCTCAACACATGAGTATCGTCAACACATGACTATTTATTCTATTCAACACATGAATCTTTATTTTATAATATTCTTTATTTTCCAAATTGGAATGACGCCCAATCAATTACCATATAATGTTAATTATATGGATTCTATACAACACATGTATATAATAGTAATGATAAATAATCAACCATCATCCAAAGTGCACCACACAACTGCATAAGCATTAAATATAAACAATTAACGCTTACACAGTCTGTCAACCAATCGATCGACATACAACTAAACAATAGGGATTAGTGTACGCCAAATATCATCCCAACACCCGTGTGGGGTTTCAATTCACAAACACTGAATATTATTTATGCAGTTAGGCGATGTGTAAAATTTATCGTCCCAATCAATATCCTTCAAATAGGTGTACATAAACAAATTGTTCGATTTGTAAATGAATATTTATTCACCTTCATGTTAAATTTATATGTTTAACGATAAATAATTTATTTCAACACATGAATATATTTTTTTCAATCGTTCCACATCATAATCAATTTTCACCACACAACAAAATCAAACAAGTCGTCCATGGTCTATGGACAACGGGTGTTGGGTTCTGCTAAGTACCATCTGCATCCTAGTATATATTTTTAACTAGAAAACAAGAATTAAAGTGAGAAGTTCTCACCGAGAAGCTAAACCAAACGCCACGACTCTTCATATGTAGAAAATTTCGCCGTGCTCGCCCTTCGTCACTTTCGTCGTCCGTATAGGCTACATATACAAAAATCACATTTTTATTATGTTATGGTATAAATAAAAATCATACCATTACATAACTAAAAATCTAATCTTTTCTTGTTTAAAAATAAAATCTTTTCTATTTCAAAAATATGGTCTTTTCTATAACAAAAATTCCAACAATTCTATTATAAAAATTTATTCTTTTCTATTATAAAAATCGTATTTTTACTTTGCTAAAATATATATATATATATCATAATTTTGCTTCGCCACTTCATATATAAAAATCAAAATTTTACCTTACTATTCAAATAAAAATTATATTTTTATATCGCTTTTCCATATATGATAATCATATTTTGATTCTTCGCTTATAATAAAAAAAATATTTTTACCCTCTACATACAATAAAAATTATATTTTTACTCTCTATATATAATAAAAATTATATTTTTACTCTCTACATATAATAAAAATTATATCTATACTCTCTACACATATAAAAATCTAATCTTTATTCTCTAATCAAATATATAAAAATCAAATTTTTATTCTCCTTTCAAAGATATAAAAATCTGATTTTTATATCACTAAAACCCTTCTAGTTTTACAAATTTAAAACAATGCATGTTTACCTAATTAAAATAATTATTCAAAATATTTTAAAATTAAACACTTACAGTCGTACATGGTGGTGGAGATGGCTGCGTGGAAGCATTCATGTAGTGGTGGTAGCGTCGTGGCGGTTAGGAGGGTGGAGTAGCAGTTTAGAGGAGCTAGGATTTGAGGTTGGAGGCGGGGGTGGTGCGCAGGAGGTTGCTGATGTGGCGGGGGGTCGCAGCGCGAGGTAGAGCCCCACGGTGGCGGAGGCTGGTGGATTCGGGTGGGTCTAGGCTAGGTCGTTTTGGGTTTGGGATTATAGAAGGAGAAGAGAGAGAACGGGGGAGGGGGCTGGATGGCGCTGGCGTGGGCTGCGCCGGAGGTTGGGCAATGGCGCCTTGGCGACGACGGAACCGAACGCGATTTCGATCGCGGCTCTTTTTTTTCTTTCCTGATATGGACAAATCACGAGGGGAGGGAGAGAGTAAAAGGGGAAGGGAGTGTTGACCAAATTTATATTAATATATAATATAATTTATTTAATTTCAAAAAGCAACTTTTTAATTCGAACCCCAAATTGAACCCAACGACTGTCGTCCCTAGCTAGTTACCCCTATTCCGAACACAATAGGATATGTATCGTATGCTAATTCGACTGTTACGATCAGTTTCCATCAAAATCAAAATATAACTCTATATATTGAATTTTATACGTACATTTCAATTTACCGGGGCCACATACGGACTCTAAAAGTTCCAGAAAAATTATTTATAGCTTCATATTGACGATATGGTCCTAACAAAACTAATTTCATCAAATTCTGAGACCGTTTGAAAAATGGTCATTTTCTGGTCAATCCAAATTAACTAAAACTGTTAAAACACGTTTAACTTTGCCACGCTTACATATTGAAAATTATGAATTTTGAAACCTAGCAATAATTTGACATCCCGGATCCAACAAAAGTGGTTTCGTCGAAAACAAAGGTCGTTTGCAAAATTTCCATTCTTAAGGGCCATTATATACATTAAAATATATATAAATTCCACAGCGACTTTTATGAATTTTCAACTAGGCATAACTTTTTATCCCCGCTATGAAATTTTGATTTTTCGGATTCGTTGGAAAGATATTCTCAAATAGGTTCTAATATTTTTGGTTTCGCCAATATCCGGTTTATTTTAAGTCCTACACATTCATTTGTAATTTGAAATCGAATTTTCGAACTACCGCGCCATTTTCAATTCCTTTTATAATTAAAAATAAATATTTATATTCTAAAGATGATTCAAATAAATATATACGTTCTAATTCTATTCAAAATAAATTTCTCATCGTTATTATTTAAAATAATTCATTTTAAATATTCAAACTTCATTAAAATAGCCAAAATAAAAAATTTAAATTGGCTCATGATTTCCGGGTTGTTACACAAATCACCATCTCACTGGCGGTTGTCTTGAAGCAAAGAAAAGGATGGAAGGCTCAGCTGGGAGAGTATGGCGGATGTTTGGTTTAGTTTCGTCAAATGAAAACCGTGTATTATTGAATTGGCCAGGATTCCTATTTATATATAGTAAGTTGCCTTGGCAGTCAAGGTATAGATTTAGTAGACAACGTATCATAGCTGGGTGATAGATAACGTGTGATGTGATGATATGGCATGTGAATGGTTCAGTGTAGGATTGCAGATATCTATTACTTTAGCATGGAGTCGTAGGTATTTAGTTTAGAAAGAGCTGAAGCGTTTGGTTTGTTTTTCTTCCTTTATTGGTTTTTAGTTTGTGCTAAAAAAAAGAGCTAATCGTGTATTTATAATATGGGGGTTCCTTAGTCGCCACAGTTATAGAATTGTAGGGGATAGAGTAGCCTGTCTTGGTTAGCGTGCTTGGATGGGTTTTCAATTGATTTTGATGGGCATCGTAATGCTATGCATGGCATGGCTATATGGCTATACAGTATGAAGCAGTAGGGACTGTATTGGCTATATAGGGTAGGTCTATGGGTTTTCCTTTATAGAGAAAAGTGGCATGAAATTTCAGAATGTCTGAAGACTTTGGGCCAAAAGAACGAGGGTGAGCATGAGCAAGGATTGATAGAAGAGACTGATGGGATAAAACGAGTAGAGATACTTAAGGTATGGAGAAATATATGTTATCATTGTTTTACAAATTTATTCGCACCAATTCTCCTTGTATACGCTTTTAATGCTTGGAACAGGGTTTTCTGTATTCTTATATAGATATATAGATGAAAAATAGAAAAAGATATGCACAATGTCAATCTTGCTACAGATGGCATGCTTGTGGTTTCGAATAGGATAGGTTTAGCGTGGAGTATGTATTAGGTTACGCTTCCATACTCTATGGGTACTCTGCGCACATCTATGTAGAAAATAGGATTGTAGATATTTTATTTTATTTCTCTTTAATTATTGGTTGCTTAAGTGTTAAGTCATATATATTATTTGCTTTCGTTTTATTTGATTAAATGTTTTGTTTTGTTATGGTTAAACTCATAGGGTATCAGTTACGTACAATTCCGTTCACCTACGACAGACTATGGACGAAAATAAAAATACCGTTGTAACGAGCAGTGTCCCACGATCCCAAAAATATAATAATATCGGTAGATTAACTTATATTGTGAAAACCCAAAATGCTGTTATAGGGTGCAAAATACTCCAAATAAAAAGTGTCATATTTTCCAAATTAAAAATTACAGTAAAATTCTAAAAATTAAATTATAACTGCGCCTCAAAGGTTTTGTCCAAATTCGAAACCAATATTTAATTATATTAAATTATCGTTCTGCTTTATAAACGATTCCATAGCGATTTTCTCAGAATTTGGTTTGGACGTAACTTGAAATCTATAATACGAAATCCCGAATTTTCTCTTTCATTAGAAAAATATAATCATATAGATTCATATGTTTCTTGTTTCACTTAAATCTGATTTATATCGGACCCAGTATATTCAATTGAAGTTTAAAAATTCAATATTACAAACTGCAGCGTCATTTCGAGCTCGTTTTAATTATATTATAAATTATATATATTCGAACTCCAATTTGTAAAATACATTCGATATAAAATCCATTATATTATCAATATAATATATAAAACACACTTAAATATTCCAATTTAAATGACCAAAATTATGGGACGTTACATTCTTCCCCCCTTAAAAGAATTTCGTCCCTGGAATTACAAGGTAAGAAGAATGCTTCGAAACCAATTATCTTAAAATGATTATTCTTGAATTATCGTGAAATAAATTCAAACTCTGAAAATTTCCAGAAACTTTCGCCAGCACCTCATCTTCACAGCTCGATCAGAACAACTACAACTGCCACTTTGGGTCCAACTTCTCCAAAATAAAACCAAAGCCAAATGGCCATCCCACTCAGGGGTATAAAATCAATCACTCCAATCGATAATATTAAGGTTTACCTATTTGTCGGGCTATTCAATTCCAATTTCAATGCAAATCAACAAACTGCTCTTCGTCGGTGCTTCCAATCTGTGCTTCAATCTCTATAGTCAAGCCAATTTCCGTAGCTGACTAGTATCTGCACTTAACGCAACTTACTATGCCAGTAACAAATACAGGGAAAATATTCCTGTTTTATTTCATAACTGATTTCATTCCCAATTATACTGGGATTTATTTCTAGTTCGTTCAACCAATCCAACATCCAAATATCAAATAACCACATCTTTTGAATTGCGTTCAACACTGATACTAATTGATCTGTATTCACTAATATCAATCGATTAATATCTGATCGATTTCCATCATTATCCATTCGATTCCCAAATCTCTATTTATTCAATTCCACTTAACCCAGTCAAGTCTTGCTTCAATATTCAACTAACTAATTGGTTTCTAACTAGATCAATTCCATTTCAATTTATTCATTTAGGGCCACTAGACTTAAATTAGTTCCAAATAAGTTCGACTTGTTTATTCCAAATTGGTTTCAACCAAGTTTAAATTCATATTCATTTCTAGTTGATATTTATGCAGTCAATCATACCGCCCAAACATCGAATTTAAATTCATTGGTTTTCATATATATTCTATTGACTTATGTCAATTTTTATCTCAATATCCATGTTAAGTTTTGATCCATATTTGAAATTCTTGCTTGGTTAATTCTTTCAATTTCATAACCAGACTAATTCAAATCAACCAATCAACATTCAATCACATAAGATACAATCAAGAAACCAAATCATTATGATTCATTTTTTTTTACTTTAATATTCACTTTGATTCCAAATTAAACTTTACATTGAAGTTTTTATCTCATATTCCATATTTGAAACTCCCATCTGGTTAGGTCATTTCAAATTTTAGAACAGCTCTGAATTCTAACTCAAACCAACATTAGTCTGTTAATATTATAATGATTCAAAGAAATAACTAATTTTTTTTATTTTTTAAAAACATAGATCAAAATAGTTTAAAATAATTTTATATAAAATTGCAAGTACGCACTTTAGTATATATACACTCGTACTCAATCCAAGGTATTACTAACCCCATCTACATTGAGTCACGCAACAGAGCCAAGGTTATTACTAAACCATATGCTCTGATACCACTGTAACGACCCGGGATTTTCAACCTCGAAAATCGACACAAAAACCCCATGTCGATATTCAAGCATTAAAAACACCGGAACATTATGAGAAAGAAACTAGAGAATGAGAAGTAGAAAGAAAGAAATTTTAAAATAGAAGAACAAGAAGAACATCAGAAACTCACAGTGAAACGAATGAAATATAATATATCAAATCACTTTATACAAAAAGGAATTTTATATACATATCAATCATCAGAGTACATCATATATCAAATACAATGGAAACAAACTCTAAATAATTTAACAGTGAAGCCTCCTGCTTCCGGCTCCTGAACTCCAAACGGAATCTAACCTGTAAATATACTCGGTCTGACCCGAGCACATTTTGAAGCAAAGCAAAAACACCAGGATCAGTCTGGAATACTTTCAGTGGTAAATTCATAGCACAACACTTGTTTAACTTAAAAAATCCTTTTGAAAGAAAGGATAATAGTAAGACCAACCTACACATAAACACGGACGGTTTTTACCTTACTATAAACCAAAACACCTTTGAAATCAATATATTTTCTGATATTATGATAGTGTCTATCAAATCACAAATAAATAATCATCTAATAGAACACTTGCATCTCATGCTCTACATAAATAGTATACAAACAAAACCACGGCGCTTATTGGAGATTGGATTCCGGCTATGACAAGGTATGGAACCACCTGCCGATAGTGTATCTCTAGAGAGGAATACACTGGGTTCAACAAGAACGTCTTGCAACCCGGCCCACACATGAACGACCACTCATTTCTCTTGAGTGTATCGAATATATTGTCATCTACAGTTGCTAGCAACAAAACCATTCCCGGGAGATACAGAAATGAAAAGCAGTAACAAAATGAATATTCTCTAGATGATGACAATACACCCTAATCGGAATGACCCACATAGCCATGTTGCCTGCCCGATTTTTGTCATTTCCCAGTTGTGAGGCTTGAGGTTATAATCTTTCGAAAATCTGGCCACCATTTGCTTCATCCATACACGTCATCCAGGAGCAGGATGAACTGAAGGCACCGTCCTACCACATCCTTATAGGAATCACCCCAAGGATCAGTAGCTAGTAGTCCTTGCAACCCGTAAATTCCAATCACGGCAAAACCACAGTGTCTCTCTTTTTATGGGAGCTACCCAGAGATTATAAGTAGTTCTTCCGTTTCATGAAGATTTATGGTCTTCAATGCTCCATCTTCATTTGCTGCCAGTTAGTTTCGTAGGCAACGTTGGATCAAAGTGGTTTTTGATCCAGTTCCCATCCCGGTCTCTTCGAAACAACACGTCAAAAGGTCTAATAATATATTCATTGATAGTCGGTGTTTTAACTATCAATGAACACAGTATGGTTAAGTATATTAGCAGCTCTGATTTATTTATTATTTTATCGCTCCTTAGAAATCGATTTCATATTCTCTGGTCTCGAATCTCATTATTCTTTACATGATAATATATCTTTATCTACCAATCTCCCTTTCCTTTCTTTATTTCAAAAATATTTATATATTAGTTGAATCTCTTTTATTTCCTCTTCACCTTGAGGAAATCATCTTATATTCTTAACTCAGGGTTAACGATAAATTTCACAGTTCCAAATTGAGTTAAACAATGTTAAGTATACATTGTTTTATTAAATCCACTAGTTCAAATAACGTTTCAAAATCTTGTCCATTACGCCTAGATATTTCTCTTGTGATGAATTTCAACAATCTTATCGTTTCAACTAGATATCATTCCTTGATAATAGTGTGGCCGTTCAAGTTGGGGTATTTTAATTACCTCTTAGACCTTGACCGTCAACGTTCTTATCTTAGAATAGATAAAAGTTTGAAATATTAAACTTATTACTATATTTCATACCAAACCAGTTTACCATTTTATTCGTATCTTGGTTTTGATAACCATTTCCTTTATTTGGTATATTTGTTTTCAAAACACACCCCTTTTACTTTTAATACAAGTTAACTAACTAATGCAAATTCTTTTTCTTTAAATTTCTGTAATCTAACTCATTATCATTTGGATTTATTTTATAATCCATTTACTAAGTCCTTTTCATAAAATTCAACTAAGTCCTTACCTTTTCATTAACACAATAAACTGCCTCCTTTGAGAATCCTATTCCAAACACCTTTGTTTACTAATTTTAATAATTAGGCAAAAAAATCTTATTTAAATCCTTTACGACATATCCCCTTTGTTTTGGAAACCTTCCCAAGTACTTTCCTTAAAATGTCATATTAGTTTTAGCAACTTCATCCTTAATATAATTCAATTAATTTCCATTTTGACTTAAAAACCCATTTGAACTTGGTATTTACTTTCCCATCTCCTTTTTGATTTACTTAATTGAAATTCAAATCTTCTTATGAAATCCCTTTTATCATTTCCCTTTTTAAACTATGTTTCATTTTAATTTACTTAATTAAATAATTAAGTAAAACAAATCTTTTTAGAATCTTCACATTTCTCGTATTTCCATAAACTCTCGATTATAATTGGATTTCCTTATCCAATCTCTTACGATAAATCTCTTTACGAACTTCTCAATTATTAAGTAATACTTAATTAAAATGGTATGTTAACTTTATATCCTGGTTTACACACCTTAGTATAATGGCATTGTTAACCCAATTATGTTAGTTCCATTCCAAAACTCCATTACTAAATCAATTTCCATTTAACAAGGTAATCTACTTTAATTATTATTAATTAAAATAATAATTAATTCCATCATTAACTAAAGTAAAAGCAGCTTACTTCATCAGTAATTAAAAATATATCATTTGATCACTTACCGGCAATATTAAACAATAATATTCCATTATAACTTATTGGTTGACAAGTATTTTTAAATATCTTAAAAAGGAAATTAATATTTAATAAAATAAAACAAGTATTCATTAAACCATTTTCATTGGATTAATCAGAACCGATCAATCTCTAACATCAACTCTAATTTAACAGTTGACTTTGTCAACTTAAACTTCAGTTATTTACTAACTGAATCCGACTACGCCTCTTATTAGATTAATAATATTAAACTAGTTATATTGCTTAACTGTTTAAGTTAAACAGTTGTTTTCAAACAATAACCCGTAGGTTAATTCTGGCTTTTATACTTTTTAAAATTGCTTTATAAACCATTTATAAACGTCTTCCATAGTTTAAACTTTTATTTTAAAAAGAAATCACTTTTTGAATCTTTACTTAAATTATAAAATAAATTTTATAATTGCAACTACGTCAATTTACCTGACAGCAAACTGACATTTTAAAAATAGTGTTTCAGATCATTTGCTGCCAATAACTTAATCAATATCATTTATTGATTAAAACATCATAACATCATTGAATTTCAATTCAATGTTTAGTATATAATCATCCATCAACGTTCAAACAGGGTATAATGATGTTTGGGGGTGAGCAGTTCATACTTGAATAATATGAGAAATAAACAACATATAAAATATTTTGAGGAATCCGGTCGGATCCGTCCAACCTGTTCGTCCCTGCACCACCGATAATATTTGATAATAATATATGAATCAAAATCATCCAATATGACAAATATAATTGTTGACAAACATATAACAAGCAATCAAGACATTCAATCATCCAATTGTGATCATTAACGGTGAATTATATTTTAATATGGATTTAACACATCATTGAATTCCATAAATTGTGTGAATTAACTCACTTTTGTCTCGGTTGACGATTCTGATCGATTTATATAATTTCGAACATACGATTGAAATTACATCAAATTCCAATATGCTCCAAATCGTCCCAAACCCGTTCATCAGTGCAATGCTCGTCTATACGGTCTTAACGGCTCCAGTATCGCTTAATTCGCTTATATTCTGGTCCACGTCATAACTTCCCCAAAATCAATGTGTTTCCCTGATAGCGATCCTCTTGCTTTTAAACCAAGTTCCACCACTTCCGTTGTTCAAACAGGGTTAGCGGCCGCATAATCCACGTCATTACCAGGTCTGGTCCACCGTTCTTCCCCCTGAATTCACCCTGTTTCGCCACTAACCATGTCCACGTAAAGACCATACATCCTGAAGCCTTATCCCCAACCCCCTACAGTACACGTACTCACTTCCAGCTCTCCTTCTTGCTCACGCTATCTCATTCTTGTCCATGTAAACTACACAACTTATACCAATGCCATGCGTTCACTCCTTCCATGACTTCACACGCCAGGCCAAAAAGAATAACATGTTGTATGCTCCTCCACCTCCCCGACTTCACCTAAACTCACCCTTTACTCAACTACCATGGCTTCCGATGGATGCAGCACCACTTCTCCATCACCGGAGACTACCTCGACGTCTCCGTCTGAACTACCGTGTTATGGCACCCATCCAACACCCACACCCTCCGTTCATACCTTCGCCAGCACCTTGGTTCTGACCCACGATACCCCAACCATCTGCTGCTCTTTTAACAGTTTATTTCCAAAAATGAAAACCTACACAGCAACACTTCATCTGCCACCAACCACTCTTTCCCTTAACGCGCTCAACTCCATCGCCCGAATCTCCAACTCAAATCACCGTCTCACTGGCGGTTGGCTTGAAGCAAAGAAAAGGATGGAAGGTTTAGCTTTGTAAATGGAAGAATATGGCGGATGTTTGGTTTAGTTTCGTCGAATGAAAACCGTGTATTATCGAATTGGCCAGGATTCCTATTTATATATAGTAAGTTGCCTTGGCAGTCATGGTATAGATTTAGTAGACAACATATCATAGTTGGGTGATAGATAATGCGTGATGTGATGATACGGCATATGAATGGTCCAGTGTAGGATTGCAGATATCTATTACTTTAGTGTGGAGTCGTAGGTATTTAGTTTAGAAAGAGCTGAAGCGTTTGGTTTGTTTTTCTTCCTTTATTGGTTTTTAGTTTGTGTTAAAAAAATAGCTAATCGTGTATTTATAATATGGGGGTTGCTTAGTCGCCACAGTTATAGAATTGTAGGGGATAGAGTAGCCTGTCTTGGTTAGCGTGCTTGGATGGGTTTTCAATTGATTTTGATGGGCATCGTAATGCTATGCATGGCATGGCTATATGGCTATACAGTATGAAGCAGTAGGGACTGTATTGGCTATATAGGGTAGGTCTATGGGTTTTCCTTTATAGAGAAAAGTGGCATGAAATTTCAGAATGTCTGAAGACTTTGGGCCAAAAGAACGAGGGTGAGCATGAGCAAGGATTGATAGAAGAGACTGATGGGATAAAACGAGTAGAGATACTTAAGGTATGGAGAAATATATGTTATCATTGTTTTACAAATTTATTCGCACCAATTCTCCTTGTATACGCTTTTAATGCTTGGAACAGGGTTTTCTGTATTCTTATATAGATATATAGATGAAAAATAGAAAAAGATATGCACAATGTCAATCTTGCTACAGATGGCATGCTTGTGGTTTCGAATAGGATAGGTTTAGCGCGGAGTATGTATTAGGTTACGCTTCCATACTCTATGGGTACTCTGCGCACATCTATGTAGAAAATAGGATTGTAGATATTTTATTTTATTTCTCTTTAATTATTGGTTGCTTAAGTGTTAAGTCACATATATTATTTGCTTTCGTTTTATTTGATTAAATGTTTTGTTTTGTTATGGTTAAACTCATAGGGTATCAGTTACGTACAATTCCGTTCACCTACGACAGACTATGGACGAAAATAAAAATACCGTTGTAACGAGCAGTGTCCCACGATCCCAAAAATATAATAATATCGGTAGATTAACTTATATTGTGAAAACCCAAAATGCTGTTATAGGGTGCAAAATACTCCAAATAAAAAGTGTCATATTTTCCAAATTAAAAATTACAGTAAAATTCTAAAAATTAAATTATAACTGCGCCTCAAAGGTTTTGTCCAAATTCGAAACCAATATTTAATTATATTAAATTATCGTTCTGCTTTATAAACGATTCCATAGCGATTTTCTCAGAATTTGGTTTGGACGTAACTTGAAATCTATAATACGAAATCCCGAATTTTCTCTTTCATTAGAAAAATATAATCATATAGATTCATATGTTTCTTGTTTCACTTAAATCTGATTTATATCGGACCCAGTATATTCAATTGAAGTTTAAAAATTCAATATTACAAACTGCAGCGTCATTTCGAGCTCGTTTTAATTATATTATAAATTATATATATTCGAACTCCAATTTGTAAAATACATTCGATATAAAATCCATTATATTATCAATATAATATATAAAACACACTTAAATATTCCAATT
Source organism: Allium sativum (assembly GCA_030737875.1). Classification (NCBI taxonomy): domain Eukaryota; kingdom Viridiplantae; phylum Streptophyta; class Magnoliopsida; order Asparagales; family Amaryllidaceae; genus Allium; species Allium sativum. The sequence continues at coordinate 493,136,417 of CM060912.1, read as the reverse complement.
TAAATGACCAAAATTATGGGACGTTACATGCTCGGTAAGATTTCCATTTGGAAATACGACCGTTGTTTGTACACATGTTTTCCTTTGATAGCTAAATCACCGACTATTGAAGTTTTTGACCATTTCCGTTGTCAATACGGAGAGACTAGGATCAGATTCATTATCTGAAAACCACTCTACATGGGCGTTAGCGTTGCGATCAAATATGATGAAGATAATCGAAGACTGAGTTATGCAAGGGTTGTCCTATTTACAGAATAGTGCCTTCGGTTTGTCCAGTCCCAGGACAACCTGTATGGAAGAATGTCTAACAGAGTATATTTAATGGATCACGTAAGTTGATCTCTGCGAACGTATGTATGTTTGGTGGCGAAGAAATTCGTTTCTCTTAGCTGTATACCCGTGGTATTTTGGGGAAATCAATTTGTGATTTGGCGGGTATGACAATGTGACATTCAAAGTGAATAATTGTGTGATCTCTCAAAGATAAGCATGGCCTCTAGCCTCACAACCGGGAAATGATAAAAATCGGGCAGGCAGCATGGCTAAGTGGTTGGCTGCCAAGTAGGGTGTATTATCACCTATCTAGAGATATTCATTTCATTCTTTAAACTATTCGATGATGTCCCATTCGGGAAAAGGCTGCTGATCCTAACCGTTGGTTATATACATTCGATAAACTCAAGCGAAATGAGTGGTCAGTCATGTGTGGCCGGGTTGCAAGATGTTCTTTTGGAACTCAGTGTATTCCTCTCTAGAGGTACACTATCGGAAGGTGGTTCCATACTTTATCATAGTTGGAAATCTATTATCCTACAAGTTCTCGTGATTTTGATTGTATACTATGTATGTAAAACGTGAGATGAAAGCGTTTCTGCTAGATGATTATTATATTGTGATTGATAGACACTAATATAATATCAAAAGAATTTTGATATAAAGATTATTTTGGATTTCATAAGGGAAAAACCCGTTCCGTTATACGACATGGTCTTATGAGATATCGTTTTATTGCTCAAACTGTTTTTAAATTGTTTTACTCACACCAGTCCCATGACTGACCCAGAGTTTGTTTTGTTTTGTTTTCCCTAAACTCTTGGGTGCCCAATTTTGTACGGGCAGTCAAGTAGTCGGGATTTACAGATACTTGAAGAGCTGGAGCAGGAGGCTTTAGGATATTATAGATTGTTATTTCTGCTGTGTTGTAAATTTTATACGCTAAAAATGGTATTGTATACAGATACTATTTTATTTCAAAGTTATGTTATGAAATATATGTATTCGTTCCGCTGTGAGTTTCGTGTTTACTCTGATGTTGTATCTTCTTCTTCTTCTTCTATTCTAAGTTTCTATCCTATCTATCTTCACCCTCTGTTTTCTTTCTATTATTTTTCTGGTTTCCAGTGCAATTTGGTTTGGACTTGTGTTATTTTGTCAGCTCAAATTGTATCAGAATTTCGAGGCACTACAGTTGGTATCAGAGCTTAAGGTTAAGTGAATTACCTTGGCTCTGTGGTGTGACTCATTAGAGATGGGGTTAGTAATGCCCTAGATTGAGTTTGGGTGTATATATATGAGCGCGTGTTTGTTATTTTATAAAAAGGTGATTTTATATTGTGGAGATTTATTGGCTGAGTTGTTTATAAGTTCTGGTCGATCAATTTGATCCGCTGTATCAGTAGGGGTTTATAAACACTCGAATACGATGAACCGACGGAGTATGTTTTGAAAAAAGGGTAAATGAAATAATTTTACCTAAAGTATATTTTGATATAAAAGTGAATATATGAAATTATAGTATATTGGATGTGTTGGTTGTGATTATAATCGAATAAGATTACAAAATGTGAAATGGTTATGTAAATAGCCAATCAGAATTCATGTAAGTATAATATATGACATCAGATGAATTAAGCCTGAATTTATATCAAAATTGAAATTAAAATCCCAAAAGCACGAAAAGTGTTGTAAATGAATCTGGGTTAAATATATGTGAATTTTAAAATCCTGGGAGATTTTAATTTTGTTACAGGCATTGAAAATGGTATTTTGAAATGAATTTCAAAATGGAAGTGTTTAGATATGGTTTTGAAAGTGATATAGTATTGAACTCACTTCGATAGCTGGAAATAGATTCTGATGATGATCATGACATCATCGATGTTCATTTTTGAGTTATAAGTGACAGATTACTACCAAAATTTTTGTTTTTGAATTGTTTTGAGAAAACAAGTTGTTTTGATATTCCAAATGAATATTTTGATTTTTGGAAAGGCTAAGCTATTTGAAACTCCCAGGTAAAGATTGTTTGAAATAAAAACAAAGTAAAAAGAAATTTGTGAAAACAAATTTGAAATTGAAATAAAGGCAGTTCAGGGGTAATTGAATTGAATTAGATTAGAATGATATCGAGAAAATTGGATTTGTGACATAGGAATCTGAAATGGTATTAGATTGATGAGTTAAGAATTTGAAAATCGAGAATGGAACTCTGATTTGAAAATTGAATTTGGCTTGGATAAGCGAATGGTTGTGTTGGAGATAAAAGTAATTTGAGTTTAATTGGGATAACATTTGTATATGTTGAATTAGTAGTGGATATGAAAGATGGAATGATATGCCCGACCAAAAGGTACAAGTTTATATTTATATTGGGTTTGAGATTTTGATGAGCCGAATTGGCAAGCCGCTTAGCTATTTGATTTTCTTTTAGGTTGGAGAAGGCCCAGAGAGGCGAGTTATAGTTGTACTGATTGACCAGTACAAAGGAGGTACTGGCGAAATTTCTCGTAAAGTTAGAGTGTTAGAAAATTTTCAGGATTTTTGAAAAAATTTGTTAGTAGGAATGAATAAATATTTAATTGAAATTAATTTGGTTCAGTTGAAACTGAAATGAAGAATTGAAATAAGTTCTAACCAGTCAATAGGGTTTGTTTTCTACCTTAGCAATTTCGAGGACGAAATTATTTTAAGGGGGAAAGAATGTAATATCCCGTATTTTAGCGATATAATAATTAATTGATTTAATTGTATAAAAAGTGATTTAGAGAATTAAATGGTCGTTTAATTAAATTATATGAAATATTTAATAAATATAAATAATAAAATAATATATTTAATTCTGAAATAGTCGGAAATAGTGGAATTCACCATAATGTGTGAATTGGACAATTCAGAATATATATAATTCAGTTTGGAATTGAATTCGAATAACGAATATATTATTTAAATGAAGTTTGAACGTATAATTATAATATAATTAAAATCGTGCTCCAAATGGCGCGGCAGCTTTGTATTTTGGCGATTTGAACTTCAACTGAATATACACTGTCTGTTTTAAATCGGATTTTTGTGAAACAAAAAACGTTCGAAGCTAATGAAGTATATTTTTCTAATGGAAGAGAAAAATCGGGATTTCATCGTGTATATTTTGATTTATGTCCAAATCAAATTTTAGAAAAGTTGCTATGGAATTCCTTTATAATTTATATCGATTTATTTATATTTTTAAATGGATTTTGAATATAAATCGAATATCGATGTAACACTGGATTTGGAACATCGAGTTATAAAATCCGATATGGAGCTATATGATATTCTATGTGAATATATACGATAATATTTATTTATAAATATTTAATTTAATTTTTTTAAAATATATTTAACATTTAAATGGGTTTATTTAGTGCTTTAAAAATAGCCAGTTTTGCAAACGACCTCCGTTTTCGATGAAACTAATTTTGTTGGATCCGCAATATTAAATTATTGCTAGATTTCAATCTTCATGATTTTTGAAGTCAGTATGTGGCCGAACAGGATTTTAATGTGAAAAACAGACGATAATACAACTTTAAAAATATGCTGTGTGAGCAAATGAAGTCGGAATTCGATGAAACCAGTTTCGTTGGGTCGGTAATGTCGAACTCTACGTGTATGTCCATTTTCATGATTTTTGGGTATCATGCGTAGTCACACGGATTTTTAAAGGACAAATATATATAACGGTCGATTAAAATTGAATATTAAAATATATATTTTTCTTATAAATACTCTACCCATTTTTCTCTAACCCTAAAAATACTTTGTCCAGTCAAACCAAAATTTCCGCCGTTAGGATTTCCTTCAGCACTAAAAACATGAAAAAATGAGGTCTTCAAAAATTCAAAACAAATGGAAATAAATCCCTAAAATCACCAAACTAGTTTATTTGAGTTCCCATTGTTGGATCTAGAATAACCCGAGAGGGGGGGTGAATAGGGTTTATCACAGTTTTTAAACTGAATTGAAAAACTGACAGGATATTAAAATAATAAACAGATCATAGAATGCAGCAGAAATAAAAGTGCAGAAAATAAATCACACACAGATATACCCAGCTTCGGCAAAACCCTGCCTACTGCTGCATTCTTAAGGTTTCTACTAGGTGTTATAAACAGGTCCCGCATGCAAGACCATGTACACTTGCAGCGCCTGCTCCTGTCCTAACCCTACGCTCAAAACCCTAGACTGACTGATATCCCCTCGATCAGATTTCCCGAATTACAAACCCTGTAACTCGTAACCCTAGAATTTACAGACTCTAGTGGACTGCCAGTCAACACCCTGACCGGAACTCTAGAATTTTACAGACTTCTAGAAAAACTATTCAGAATTGTTTTCAGAAGAAAAAACAATACCAAATAAAGAAAACAAGAAAAAATAAAATAGAAAAACCCTAGAATATAACTAAGGGGTCATCCCCTTTTCATTTTAACACTTGGCCGACCCTTTTCAAATTAGTTCAGCCCGTTCTCTTTGTTTCTAAAAAAAATGGCGGCTAGGGTTTCTTCCCCAAATCAAATCGCTTGCTTCGTGGAAATGAATCTCTGTCCCTTTGATTTGTTGTGGCTTTATGATGCGTTCTTGCTCACTGATTTGGGGCTTTCAGGCGATCGAAACTCTTGTGAAAATTGTGAGTTATTCGAATTTTGTTTCTCTGATTGCTCTTGATTTTTGTTGTTGATTTTCGAAAATTGCCTATAATGTAAATGGGTGTTAGAAATAGGATTATAACATCCTAAAATCGCTCTGATTTCACTGAATGATTCGGCTGATTTGTTGCGGTGCTTTTCCCCTTTTGATTTGTGTTTGATTGAATACAAGATTTCCTCTTTTGGAATTGATATTCTCGGCTTTTAATTTTTGAGATGAATGATACTTGTTGCCTTGTACTCGTGAATGAAATCTATATTTGGGACTTGCGTGATTTACTCTCCTTGGCTCTTGAATTTGTTGCCTTAAAAAGATTTTCCCTTCTTGAAAAAAAAAATCTCTCGACCTTGTTAATTCTGGAAAGAAATCTTGCCACATTTTAAACACTGAATTTCTGAAAATTTGTTCCTCACTTGCGTGATAGATTCCATGATTCAATTTCTTGCCTTTTATCTCCTCGATTTAAATCTTTGCCGAGATTGTTTTCTTTCCAAACATGAATATTTCAAACCAGGAAACAAACAAAAAAAACTTGCTTAAACATGTCTTCAATTTACTGATGTACACAGCCTAATATGTATATTTTATTTCTGGAAAATAAAAAATCCTGCCAATACTGATTTGTGAACATTTCTGGAAACAAATACTTTCTTGTCTAAATTACATAGTGATTTCTGGATATCACATTGCCATATTTATGTGAGAATTTGCTTGCACATTTATTAAAAAAAATGTGTTCTTGCCCTTTAAAAAAAACTGTGAATATCCAAAGTTCTGCCTAAAATATTGGATTGAAAAAACATTACCAAATCTGGATTCTCCATTTTGCTGATTTAATTCTTTCCATAGTGCATGGCTGTGTGAATGCTTGCCTCTTATTTACTTGCCGAGAATGAATTGCTGACTGAACATGTCTCTTAAGTTTTTGCTCATGACTGTGCATCCTTTGTATGCTTTCATATGAGTTGAAACTGATCATTGTTGCTGATCCATTATGTACCATTCATGTTTAAACTGTTGTGCTGATTCACATCCATGCTTACTTCTGCTCAAACCATATTGCTTGTGATGGTTAACCCATGTACACCAGTGCACTGTTTTGACAAACTGTTCATTGATGATGCTTATGATACTTGTTGCATTTACTTGAGCTTGGCTGCATTGTTGAATAAACACTTGACCATGAAACTGCACTTGTAAATTTGTTGTACCATTGTACACTTGCACCATTTATACTTCACTTGTTCATGTATGCTTCTGTCCTATCTTGGCACACCACATTTGTTTCTGCTTCACCTATGCTTCATCATGTTTTTTTCTGCTCAAGTTCAACTTGAACCACCTTTTTGTTGTCGAATTGATTGGACCTATGTATGCTTTGACATGAACATCACTATATATATATATATATATACATATATATATGTATACATATACATACATATATATATATTTATGTATATACATATATGCATTTGTATGTATATATGGTCTTTGTCTCTGACCATGTACATTTGTGCTGAGCTGTTTGCATTTGCTGCCATGTCAATGCTTGTACATTTAATCTTATACTTGAGCTTTGCTTTGAAAATTGTTTGAGCTTTCGACCATATTCATATGCACTGAGTCGAGATGGTCTTTGTGGCTACTCCTCAGATGCTAGATGGTTGGCGAGGCAGTGCACACGTGTATATTATACACGTGTGTATATGCAGCCATCAGACAAGGTTTCATGTCCCTGTACTATACATATACAGTCTGACTAGACACAGATCAGATCAAGTCAAGAAAAATGATGAGAAACACACCAAAATTCTGAGGCAAATAAATTTTTTTTTATTTTGTTTTTAAAATAAAATTTATATTTGCATGTATACAGTTTTTATTTCTATTGCAGTGTACTGTGTGTTTCTGTTTCATGTGACAGGTGATGATGACTGGACTGAAGTGACTGGACTGAAAGTTGTAAAAAAAAAAGATGACAAGAAGATAGAAGGCAGAAAGGACAGTGTTGGAGAAAGTATAGTAGTCAGTATGAATGTGTAAAAAATCTGTATATTGAAATGTAAATAGTGAGGAGCTAATATGATTGTACTGATTATTTGTAATAAACAAAATCTGTTTAAAAAAAATATTGTTTCATTGTTGTCAAACAGACTTGTCTATTCTATTCTGTTTATTTATAAGTACAAATATGTGAAGTGATTAAATAGTGAAGTTAAAATAGATGTACTGTTTGAATGTTAGAAATATAATATTCATATTTTAAATAAAATACAGTAAATATTTGATTTTCTGTACAGATGTATTTTATTTAAATATAAATATTACATTCCTGTCTGTGATGTAAATATAGAACAGTACAGTAACAAACACATTTATAAAATATATTTGGTTGTTATCATCAAACAAAAATCATATAATTGTGTATACAACACCGTTATATACAACAATCTCCCCCGTTTGATGATGACAAACAAATAAAAGATTCTGAATGGATTAAATGAGTTTGTTCGTGAATATTTGAACTCCCCCTATTTAAATGCTCCCCCTACAACAGAAACTCCCCCTATAACTGTGCATGAGTGAAATGTATGAATAAATTTTCAAAATTAAAGGTATTTATAAAATATTCACTCATAAATCAAAATCTAATCCCTTCTCCCCCTTTTGTTATCATCAAAAGGATACAGATATTAAAATACAGATGAAAATTGACTAAAAATATAATTTCAGCTTAAGAGGAAGAACGGTCATCATAAATTTCAATCAGTCAAACAAAAATCATAATATTCTAAGAACTAGTGGCATATTTCACATTGTAGAGAATGACGGATTCACGATGAAACTTATATAAATGAGGAGAGTTATATAAAAATGAATTTCAATTAATTTTCAAAAAGATTTATAAAAAAAATGTAGTTCAAAAACAGTGACGGATTTGGACTATAATTAATAATTCAACTTAAGTGAAACAATCGAATAATCTCAAATCCCAATACCCATCAATCAACAAATCATAATATGTCATAAAATTTCAACACATTTCACGATTAGAAGATGGATTGATAGGTTGGTTTTTATACACAGGGAGAATTTCAATTTTTTTTTATTTATTTAAGAGCACACTGACCACGCATAACCAGAGCTTGGATTTTTAAATGGGGTCAATCGCAGCTTAAATTATAAGTTGTCTCATAGCCATGCATAACCAGAGCTTGGATTTTTAAATGAGGTTAGAGACACACTTATATATTTATTATATATATATTTATCATTTCAGTTTTAAAAGAAAAAACTCCTCAGTATATGTAACCAAAATGGATGATAGAAATGTGGTAGGTACAGAAATGGATTGTGAAATAAATTTCTAAATTAATTATATTATGAAATAAGCTCGACTGTGCCGGGATTTTTGAAAATTTTCAATTATCACTAATTCTGAATAATAATATAGTCCCATTTCTATCACAAATAATTTTCATGTTTTAAAACAAGATGTTTTTTTTAAAAAAAAAACTCTCCACATTAATATAAAAACATGATGGATGGCAGACGGGTGATAGAAGAAGAAGATGATCGTGAAATAATTGCCAGTTCAAAGATATTATAATAAATATTCAACCATCATGAAAATCCAAATAAAATCTCCTCGTGTTGTGGAATATACTGCAGTCACAATTCATCACAATTTCAAAATCTGATAATAATTTTGATGAATTATAAATACATTTCAATTTGGATATTGATTTCAATTTCTGAAAGAATAATCAATAAATAATTTTTAAATTTGAAAATCAATTACAAGGGAAATATGCTGATCTATACACGACACGAGGGAAAAAATGTGTACAAGACAAAAGGAGTGTGTGGATTTATACATGGTGAAGATTTGAATCTAAGTACAGATGGGTGAGACAAATATAAGGCGCTTCTGATACCACTTGGTGTCTCTATTTACGAGGAATTTTAACATGATACTGAACAAGAATGTCATAGAAAAAAGAATTATTAAGTACCAAGCCCAAACAGACGAGATAATAGATTATGCACATGTATCAGAGCAGCAAGCATGTGATTCCAGAACAAACATTTTTCAAAACAATATCAGAGCAACACAGAACATAGTTTCAAATCATATTTGTCAGGATGATGGCCACATATGATGATTCATGATCTAATGATTAAAATACTGTTTACTTGAAATCATTTGTGGAAATATGAAAATATCAGAATTTAATGAATCAATCACACCAAATTATAAATTTTTGATTTGAGATATGTGTGAGATTCAATAAATCAATAATTTCAAATGATTTTAAACAAACAAATAATTAAATCAGATAATCATGAAATAAGAGTGAATTTCAAGACCAGATTTTCAAAGGAATTTTTCACAAGATTTCTAAGACTAATTTCAGATCATTTACATCAAATAATTAGGAGATATTCATGATCCATTAATAAATAATTTATTTGAAATCACTTGAATCAATATCAAGTTTGAGATATAGTGAATTATTCACACAAGATTGCTAATTTCAACTTTAGGAGATGTGTGAGATTCAGAATATCAAGAGTTTCACATGATTTCAAACAAACTGATTTCAACTATACTAATCATGAATAAAAATGAATTTTAAGATGTATCACTAAGACAATGCATTCCAAAAAGATATTCAAGCCAATCTGAAAATTACTGAAATTGTCACAACTGATAAATAACAGTGTGTTGTAATGAGTATAATATCTTGAGCTTTTCTAAAAAGAATTAGAATAAACTTAGAATAGCAAAGGTGTGTGAGTTTCCATATAATTTTCAGATCTTCAAAACAATTTAGAATTCAGATTAACAGTGTTCAAGATATAATAAGAATACGTCAACACCGTTAGGAATTCAGAAAACAGAGAAAGAACTTCAAAACAATCAGAGTTCTATACACACAAAACAAATTTCCAGAATATCATGAATACTGCAATTCAAGAAGCACACAAAAAAAATATGACAGTGATAAATCAAATCAGAAAAGATAGAAGAAAGAGATAGAAGTGAGAAGAAGAAATAAGCAAAAGAAAAAAATCAAAACAGAAAGTATTTACAGAGGTGAGTTTAGAGATCATACCAGAATTCAGCGTATATCAGAATCTCTAACTCAATAGACTTGGATAAGGAGCTGTGAATGATTCCATGATATGAAGCAGTTTGAATTCAGTTTCTCTTTCTGCACAGCAGCTCCTCAGCCTCCTCAGGTACCTAATGGTTTAGGGGATCGAGTGGTCTAACAAAGTTTGTAAAACCACCCACAGTTTTATTCACATATTTTGGTACCCAAACTTGTTTATACAACAACCCATCTGAATTCACCTTTGTACCTTTAGGAACCCAGATCTGTTTGAATTTAACAAATTTTGTTTTATTCCTTTTTGGGATCCAGGATTGTTCAAATAGATTATTATAAAACAAATTCTCATCATGTTTATGATTCAAAAATCCTTTGCGATTATCAGAGTTTGAATTTCCATATCGATTCTTTTCAAAGCAGTCTAAAGAATTTTTCAAATCAATTGAATTTTGTTTTCCAAAAACATCATTTTTCTCAAAGCCAAGACCAGATTTATTTCTAATAGAAACTTGGTTTTGTAACAGCATATTCAACGATTTTTCCCCACTAGAAAATTTATCCAAAGTTGATTCTAATCGTTGAATTTTGGATTTTAGATCGCTATTTTCTTTTAGTAAATTTGAGCAATTATTTATAGCGATCTTCTGTTCAGCGCTGGACTGTTTCAAAACCAAATTCTCATTTTCAAGCAATTTAATTTTGGCTTGGGATTCGAAAATTTCAAGTTCAAATCGTTTTTGTTTTTCAGACTCAAAATTCTTGGATTTTTCAATCTCATTTTCAAGTTCTTTCAAAATCAAACCACTTTTCACCAAATTTTCATTTTCAGCAATTTCAAATTTGGAATATATATCAGTCTTAAAAATTTCAAATTCCTCTTGTAAAAAGTTATTCAAACTTGATAACTCAATCTTGTTTTCTTTTAAGATCAAAATTTCCTTTTCAAACTTTTGAATATTCTTATTGAGATGAACAAGATTGGTTTTCAATTTTAAACAATTTTTGCAATCTGAATTTGAAGAATTTTTAAAATATTCAAGCTGTGATTCCAAATCATCAATTTTGTTGGTCAACCCAAAATTCTTAGATTTCAGAAAATTATTTTTCAGTTGGAGTTTATCAACAGATTTTGTTAAATCAAGACACATGTAAACCAGATCTTCATATGAGAAATTTTCTGTTTCAGCATTTGTTGATTCTCCATCAACTGATCCATCTGAATTTTCATCTGTAAGGCTAGTTAAACATAGATCTGAAGCAGAGTTGTCTTTCTGGGGTTTTGAGCTGCAGTTGTCAATTTGTCCATACTTCGTATTGAGAGCTATCCAGATTTCCTGCGCAGTTAAACAATGGGAAATCAGACTGTATTGATCATCATCAAGATAAGAATATAGAATATGTGTAGCACGGGAATTAAAAACTTTATCTACCCTATCGTACCCATTGATAACAACATCTCAACATTTAATATTAACAGATTTTAAATAAAATTCCATTCGGGATTTCCAGTTTAAAAAATCCGTTCCAGTGAAAATAGTTGGAGATGAACTGGACTGACTCTCGCTAGACTGAAAACTAGGATTACCCATGACTCTAGAGTTAAAGAAATTCCTGCTCTGATACCACTTGTTGGATCTAGAATAACCCTAGAGGGGGGGTGAATAGGGTTTATCACAGTTTTTAAACTGAATTGAAAAACTGACAGGATATTAAAATAATAAACAGATCACAGAATGCAGCAGAAATAAAAGTGCAGAAAATAAATCACACACAGATATACCCAGCTTCGGCAAAACCCTGCCTACTGCTGCATTCTTAAGGTTTCTACTAGGTGTTATAAACAGGTCCCGCATACAAGACCATGTACACTCGCAGCGCCTGCTCCTGTCCTAACCCTACGCTCAAAACCCTAGACTGACTGATATCCCCTCGATCAGATTTCCCGAATTACAAACCCTGTAACTCGTAACCCTAGAATTTACAGACTCTAGTGGACTGCCAGTCAACACCCTGACTGGAACTCTAGAATTTTACAGACTTCTAGAAAAACTGTTCAGAATTGTTTTCAGAAGAAAAAACAATACCAAATAAAGAAAACAAGAAAAAATAAAAAAGAAAAACCCTAGAATATAACTAAGGGGTCATCCCCTTTTCATTTTAACACTTGGCCGACCCTTTTCAAATTAGTTCAGCCCGTTCTCTTTGTTTCTAAAAAAAATGGCGGCTAGGGTTTCTTCCCCAAATCAAATCGCTTGCTTTGTGGAAATGAATCTCTGTCCCTTTGATTTGTTGTGGCTTTATGATGCGTTCTTGCTCACTGATTTGGGGCTTTCAGGCGATCGAAACTCTTGTGAAAATTGTGAGTTATTCGAATTTTGTTTCTCTGATTGCTCTTGATTTTTGTTGTTGATTTTCGATAATTGCCTATGATGTAAATGGGTGTTAGAAATAGGATTATAACATCCTAAAATCGCTCTGATTTCACTGAATGATTCGGCTGATTTGTTGCGGTGCTTTTCCCCTTTTGATTTGCGTTTGATTAAATACAAGATTTCCTCTTTTGGAATTGATATTCTCGGCTTTTAATTTTTGAGATGAATGATACTTGTTGCCTTGTACTCGTGAATGAAATCTATATTTGGGACTTGCGTGATTTACTCTCCTTGGCTCTTGAATTTGTTGCCTTAAAAATATTTTCCCTTCTTGAAAAAAAATCTCTCGACCATGTTAATTCTGGAAAGAAATCTTGCCACATTTTAAACACTGAATTTCTGAAAATTTGTTCCTCACTTGCATAATAGATTCCATGATTCAATTTCTTGCCTTTTATCTCCTCGATTTAAATCTTTGCTGAGATTGTTTTCTTTCCAAACATGAATATTTGAAACCAGGAAAGAACCAAAAAAAACTTGCTTAAACATGTCTTCAATTTACTGATGTACACAGCCTAATATGTACATTTTATTTCTGGAAAATAAAAAAATCCTGCCAATACTGATTTGTGAACATTTCTGGAAACAAATACTTTCTTGCCGAAATTACATAGTGATTTATGGATATCACATTGCCATATTTATGTGAGAATTTGCTTGCACATTTATTAAAAAAATGTTTTCTTGCCCTTTAAAAAAAACTGTGAATATCCAAAGTTCTGCCTAAAATATTGGATTGAAAAAACATTACCAAATCTGGATTCTCCATTTTGCTGATTTAATTCTTTCCATAGTGCATGGCTGTGTGAATGCTTGCCTCTTATTTACTTGCCGAGAATGAATTGCTGACTGAACATGTCTCTTAAGTTTTTGCTCATGACTGTGCATCCTTTGTATGCTTTCATATGAGTTGAAACTGATCATTGTTGCTGATCCATTATGTACCATTCATGTTTAAACTGTTGTGCTGATTCACATCCATGCTTACTTCTGCTCAAACCATATTGCTTGTGATGGTTAACCCATGTACACCAGTGCACTGTTTTGACAAACTGTTCATTGATGATGCTTATGATACTTGTTGCATTTACTTGAGCTTGGCTGCATTGTTGAATAAACACTTGACCATGAAACTGCACTTGTAAATTTGTTGTACCATTGTACACTTGCACCATTTATACTTCACTTGTTCATGTATGCTTCTGTCCTATCTTGGCACACCACATTTGTTTCTGCTTCACCTATGCTTCATCATGTTTTTTTCTGCACAAGTTCAACTTGAACCACCTTTTTGTTGCTAAATTGATTGGACCTATGTATGCTTTGACATGAACATCACTATATATATATATACATATATATATGTATACATATACATATATATATATATATATATGTATATACATATATGCATTTGTATGTATATATGGTCTGTGTCACTGACCATGTACATTTGTGCTGAGTTGTTTGCATTTGCTGCCATGTCAATGCTTGTACATTTAATCTTATACTTGAGCTTTGCTTTGAAAATTGTTTGATCTTTCGACCATATTCATATGCACATAGTCGAGATGGTCTTTATGGCTACTCCTCAGATGCTAGCTGGTTGGCGAGGCAGTGCACACGTGTATATTTATACACGTGTGTCTATGCAGCCATCAGACAAGGTTTCATGTCCCTGTACTATACATATACAGTCTGACTAGACACAGATCAGATCAAGTCATGAAAAATGATGAGAAACACACCAAAATTCTGAGGCAAATAATTTTTTTTTATTTTTTTTTTAAATAAAATTTATATTTGCATGTATACAGTTTTTATTTCTATTGCAGTGTACTGTGTGTTTCTGTTTCATGTGACAGGTGATGATGACTGGACTGAAGTGACTGGACTGAAAGTTGTAAAAAAAAAAAAAATGACAAGAAGATAGAAGGCAGAAAGGACAGTGTTGGAGAAAGTATAGAAGTCAGTATGAATGTGTAAAAAATCTGTATATTGAAATGTAAATAGTGAGGAGCTAATATGATTGTACTGATTATTTGTAATAAACAAAATCTGTTTAAAAAAAATATTGTTTCATTGTTGTCAAACAGACTTGTCTATTCTATTCTATTTATTTATAAGTACAAATATGTGAAGTGATTAAATAGTGAAGTTAAAATAGATGTACTATTTGAATGTTAGAAATATAATATTCATATTTTAAATAAGATACAGTAAATATTTGATTTTCTGTACAGATGTATTTTATTTAAATATAAATATTACATTCCTGTCTGTGATGTAAATATAGAACAGTACAGTAACAAACACATTTATAAAATATATTTGGTTGTTATCATCAAACAAAAATCATATAATTGTGTATACAACACCATTATATACAACACCCATCGTGATTCTCTTCGATTTTATACTATTCTCGAGTCACGCGATTAAGGTTTTCAGAGCTCGACACTGTACAGTGAAGCTAGGGCTCAACGATTCGTGGTATTGATGAGGAATTTGCTTGATTCAATTTCATTTTTGAGATCTGTGATAGAACCCGCAACTAGTACACAAGTTTTGAAGGGTTTGGTTGGAAAAAGGGTTGCGAGTAATACTGTTGTGCGTGGGAAAGGGCATACGACGTAAATGGACAACAGGAGTTCTCGGGTTGGTTGTAAATTTTGTTTTGGAAGAAGTAGGGGCGGCTTCAGTATTGACGCATGGACGGGAAAAGTTCGGCAGTGGGTTCGAAATGTTTGAAGCATCTTGCGTTTTGTCTTGTTGTTGTAAAAGAAGGCTACTGTATATGGAATCATGGTTTTCGTGGGTCAAATTGTAACCGTGGGGTGAAGTTTTATTACGCGGGCCAGATTTTTATTTATGAAGCCCAGGACTAAAAACGCGAGGCCAATCCTTTTAAGGTATGTTTAATAAACTACTGAAAATGCGGAAGTTCAAAGTTGTACAAATAGTGGATTGGCCAGTTTATAATGTGGTGGAAGCAGGGTTTTTTATTTTGGGGAATATGAGGGAAAAGATGGGAGGCGGTGGGTCTTGGAATTTGAAGAGGTGATGAAATGTGACTGGTTGGGCTATAAGGCATCGGCAGCACAATGGAGTTAGTTGCTGTCATGATGGAGAGTTCAATGGTGATATTAGTTTTTTGTGTTAGTGAATTGTGGTAGGCGCAGTTTGGAAAAGTGGTGTTCGAATTGTATACCATGACGGAGCAGATGTTTGAGGTTACACGGAGAGGAAGGATCACTGTATCAAGCGGTTGTGGTTTTGAAACGTGAGAGAGAGATTGGGTTGAATTAAATACATGTAAGGCCCAAAGTCTAAATAATTCAAGTTTATTTAGTTAAATAAGGTATACAAATTTGTTAATTTAATATCTTGTCCATACGACGTCAGAATTTGGTACCGTCTGTCACGTTGGGATCGTATGAACAAGGGCAACACAATGGAACCGACAGAGAGTGAATTGGAGTTCGTTACAATTTATAGAGAAATAAATTGTATGTTTGAATCAACAACATTTTATCGTTATTTAACAGTGAACTGCAAATGTGAGTAAAACTCACCAACTCTATCAATCCATATTTTTATAACGTATATTTAGAACTGATAAATGATGATTGATTATTGTGTATTGACTGTTTGGTTGAACTACTAAGTAATTGGTTGAAATTATAGTTCTGGTTATATATATATATATATATATATATATATATAATGGATTCGGTTTAGCAGAATATTTCATAGTGAAATGAAATTGATGTTAAGTGTATTGTTTAACATCTGTGGATGTAGGGAAATAGGTTGGAGGGATCCAATTGGATTCCTCAATATTTAATATTGTTTGATTTCATATATTGTGATATGACGTGATATATAATCTGTGATTGATTGTGATGACACTGGTATTGTTATTTGATTTGTTAAAATGCCATAAGAAATACCGGAATGTAAAAAGGGAATTTTCAAAGTGTTTACTGAAAATAAAATATTTATAAAATCAAAGGGTTTTATAAAAAGGAAATTTATTTATAAAATCAAAGGATTTTATAAAAAGGATATTTGTTTATAAAATGAATTAGAATTTATTAAAGAGAAAATATTTATAAAATCAAGGGATTTTATAAAAAGGGAATTATTTATAAAATCAAAGGATTTTATAAAGAGGAATATTTATTGGGATAATAAATAAAATCATATAAGGAATATTTATATAGAAAATAAAAATAGAATCGAAAAGGAAATATTTGTAAAACAATTACAAATAGAATTGGAAGAGAAATATTTGTAAAACATTTACAAATAAAACAGAAAGAGAAATATTTGTAAAACATTTACAAATAAAATAGAAAGGGAAATACTTGTAAAACTTTTACAAATAGAATTGAAAAGGAAATATGTAGAAAATAAATAGAATTGAATAGGAAATATTTATTTGTTAAATAAACAAATAGGAAAGGGAATATTTGTAAAACAAATAGAAAAAGAGATATTTGTAAAACAAATAGAAAAGGAGATATTTGTAAAATGAATAGAGTTAAAAGAGTTTATCGAATATTAGTTTTTCGAAAGGAGATATCGAATATTAGTTATTCGAAAGGGTTACCGAATATTAGTTATTCGAAAGGGTTAATATTCAAAAGGGTTATCGAATATTAGCTATTCGAAAGGATTATCAAATATTAGTTATTCGAAAGGGTTATCGAATATTAGTCATTCGAAAGGATTATCGAATATTAATTATTCGAATAGAGTTAAAAGAGTTAATTGAATATAGTTTATTCAAATAGAGTTAAAAGAGTTAATCGAATATAGTTTATTCGAGTAGAGTTAAAGGAGTTAATCGAATATAGTTTATTCGAAAGGAGTTAATTGGTAGGAGTTAATTGAGAAGAGTTAATTGATTAGAATTAATCCAATAAAGTTAATCGATTAGGGCTAATCAAATAGAGTTAATCCAATAGTTAATCAAATAGTGTTAATAGAATAGAGTTAATCAAATAGAGCTAACTGATAAGAGTAAATCGATTAGAGTTAATCAAATAGTGTTAATTGAATAGAGTTAATCGAATATGGCTATTCGAAGAGAGATTATCGAATATAGTTTATTCGAAGGAAAGAGTTATCGAATAGAGATTTATTCGAAAGAGAGTTACGTAAGGAAGTTTGTTAAAGGTTTAAAAGGTGAACCTTGTTTGTTTCGAAGTTAGAAATGTTGTTCAGTTAAGGTCTAAGAGGTAGTTATACCCCAACTTGATTGACTTCGTCTTTAATTAAGGAATGGTTAAGGTTCGACAGTGAAGATTGGTTAAGTGAATTTAGCAAATGAGTATAATGAGTTGAGTTGGCATAGCTACGTTTCATTTAAACATCTATTTAAATCCAATGCAGGAGTTTCGGAAATGTTTCCCAAATAAGAATCAGAAATGTTTTCTAATATAGAAAATAATAATTGGAAATGTTTTCCAATGGTAATAACGTATATTTTCTAAATTTAGAAAATAAGAAATGTTGAATATATGGAAACAGGAATAAGGAAATGGATAATTGAATGACAAATTAAATTAAAGTGGATCAGTGTTGATTGATGATTTGCTTGGCAAGATTTCCATTTGGTAATACGACCGTTGTTTGTACAGATGTTTTCCTTTAATAGTTAAATAACCGACTATCAAAGTTTTTGACCATTTCCGTTGTCAATACGGAGAGACCGGGATCAGATTCATTATCTGAAAACCACTCTGTATGGGCGTTAGCGTTGCGATCAAATATGATGAAGATAATTGAAGACGGAGTTATGCAAGGGCTGTCCTATTTACAGAATAGTGCCTTCGGTTTGTCCAGTCCCAGGACAACCTGTATGGAAGGTTGTCTGATAGAGTATATTTAATGGATCACATAAGTTGATCTCTTCAAATGTATGTACATTTGGTGGTGGTGGAATTCGTTTCTCTTAGTTGTATACCCGTGGTATTTTTGGGGAAATCAATTTGTGATTTGGCGGGTATGACAATGTGACATTCAAAGTGAATAATTGTGAGATCTGTCAGAGATAAGCGTGGCCTCTAGCCTCACAACCGGGAAATGACAAAAATCGGGCAGGTAGCATGGCTAAGTGGTTGGCTGCCAAGTAGGGTGTATTATCACCTATCTAAAGATATTCATTTCATCCTTTAATCTATTCGATGTTATCCCATTCGGGAAATGGTTACTAATCCCAACCGTTAGTGATATACATTTGATACACTCAAGAGAAATGAGTGGTCGGTCATGTGTGGCTGGGTTGCAAGATGCTCTTGTTGAACCCAGTGTATTCCTCTCTAGAGGTACACTATCGGAAGGTGGTTCCATACCTTGTCATAGTTGGAAATCCATTATCCTATAAGTGCTCGTGATTTTGATTGTATACTATGTATGTAGAACGTGAGATGAAAGTGTTTTTGCTAGATGATTATTATATTGTGATTGATAGACACTAATATAATATCAAAAGAATTTTATATAAAAATTATTTTGGATTCTCATAAGGGAAAAACCCGTTCCGTTATACGGCGTGGTCTTATGAGATATCGTTTTATTGCTCAAACTGTTTTTAAATTGTTTTACTCACACTAGTCCCATGACTGACCCAGAGTTTGTTTTGTTTTGTTTTCCCTAAACTCTTGGGTGCCCAATTTTGTACAGGTAGTCAAGTAGTCGGGATTTACAGATACTTGAATAGCTGGAGCAGGAGGCTTCCGGATATTATAGAATGTTATTTCCGCTGTGTTGTAAGTGTTATACTTTAAAAATGGTATTGTATACAGATACTGTTTTATTTCAAAGTTATGTTATGAAACATATTTATTCGTTCCGCTGTGGGATTCGTGTTTACTCTGATGTTATTTCTTCTTCATCTATTCTAAGTTTCTACCTTATCTATCCTCACCCTCTGTTTTCTTTCTATTAGTTTTTTGGTTTCCAGTGCAATTTGGTTTGGACTTGTGTTATTTGGTTAGCTCAAATTGTACTGGAATTTCGGGACACTACACCGTGCTTTGATCATCATTAGCTCGTTCATAACTCGAGTATGCCACATTGACCATTCACGACATGCCACTGATTTCCATCAATACATAACCTCTAAGTTGATATGTCTTAGAAACGGGAATAATTTATTGCCACAAATTCGATATATATTGACTGAAATCAGTGCTACACCATCAATTTCAATGTCGGACACACAATCCATACATGAACGTTCTGGGTCTGAATGGAACAACAATCCGAAAATATTCAAATATATTCAGATCTCATGCTACTTATAACCTCGTATAGGGTGATCGGCCCAAAAGAGACATCAGTCGTCGATCCGAATAATTCGAAGATTCTCAATCTTCACTTTATCAATTTCCAAGTCTTTGATTTTCTCTATAACATTGTATTATTACTTGGAATGGTTTTCGAACATATATTCGATCCCGGTCTTTTCCAGTAATAAGCGCATTTTGAAACAATAGTTATTGATCATTCAGGATTTTTAATTTAAATTTCCTTCAATTTGTTATCAATTTATTTACAACTAAGTTGGCTTTATTCAAATTCCATAAAACATCTTACCATCTTAATTCTTCTTTTGAGATTCAAATTCAAATTCAAATTTTCCCAACCTTATATTTCATAATCTATTTCTTTTTTTTCGTCGTTATCCTTTAAATAAATTCTTCCAAAACTTAATTTTGTTCTAATATTTCATTTACGATAATTCAAAACAACTGATATTCACACATAAGCTTAAATAGAGTATAATCGACTTATATTCGATATCAATTCACAACATGGCGAATGCTATCAGAAATCTGGATGTAAATATTTTCTAATGTTTTTTGATAATGTTAGTCCAATCCTGGAACTTCATATCGAATAGTTGAAGACCACCTCCGTCCAAACTCATTCCCTTATTATTCAAATTCCATACTTTACTTAAAATTGGCAAATATCAAATAAATTTATACAAAATATTTTATCACTTTAAAATCTTTCAAACATTTAACAAAACCCTTTTAAATAATAGATGACAGTTTATAAACTTCAAATCCTGTTTATTTTTAAAGGAACGCTATAATAACATTTAAAAGCGTTACTTAAGGTGTTATAAAATAGCCACTTAAATCGAACAGATTCAAAATCACTCGAAATTCAAATATTTCAATTCAAATCGTCTTTAAATAATAAAATATGGTTTATCGTATTTTTCCAAAAAAATATTTTATTATATTTTTAATAAAGCCATTTTGTTTAATTTCTTATTACGGTCGTCGAACTGCACTTATAACGGCCTTTTCAAATTTTGTTTGAAACATAACATCCTTGGAAATAATTCAAATTTGTTTAATAACATTTTATAGTTTTAATATGGTCTTAAAATAGGTATTTATTTATTACAAACATCATGTTTATAAAACAAAATATTTACCAAACCCAAAATTTAAAAGATTTTTAATATTTTTATTAATTCAATTTATATTCAAAATCCAAATAAATTATACATATAAAAATGTAGAAAATCTTAGATCGTTACACTTACCATAGATTCAGAATTATTTTTTCTATAACAAATTTTCTTTAGTATTATTAAAATTCTAAATCCTTTTATCTAATAAAGATACATATATATAATTATGCGAGTTAATTATACCTAATCCCCCTTGATTTTTGGAAAGGCAGATAATCTCCTAATTAACCAAGCATTTAGAACTAGTATACAGATTAGTCCTACAACATACTGAATCTACCCTAATATAATCAATAATCTATTTTGGAAAAAGATAAAAGGGCACCTGTAACAACCCGTAAATTCTGGGCCAGTTTAAAATTTTTATTTTGGCAATTTTAGCGAATTTAGAACATTTAAAATGAGTTATTTTAAATAATATTGATGAAAAATTTAATTTGAATAGAATTCGAACGTATATATTATATACGTCATCGTTAGAATATAAATAATTATATATAATTATAAAAGGAATTGAAAATGGCGCGGTAGTTCGATAATTTGATTTCAAACTTCAATTGAACATACCGGGTGCAAAATAAACCGGATTTTAGTGAAACCAAAAATAATGGAATCTAATTGAGAATATCTTTCCAACGAATCCGAAAAATCAAAATTTCATAGCGGGAATCAAAAGATATGTCCAGTTGAAAATTCTGAATAGTCGCTATGGAATTCAGGCCCTTAAAAATAGACATTTTGCAAACGACCTCGGATTTCGATGAAACCACTTTTGTTGGATCCGTGATGTCAAATTATTGCTAGATTCCAAATTTCATAATTTTTCGAATCAGTATGTGAGCGTGGCAAAGGAAAACGCGTTTGACCAGTTTCAGTTGATTTTAATCGACTGGAAAATGGCCATTTTTCCAGCGGTCTCAGAATTCGACGAAACTAGTTTTGTTAGGACCGTATCGTCAATACGAAGCCAGAAAATATTTTTCTAGAATTTTTCGAGTTAGTATGCGGCCCCAGTAAATTGAAAAGTACGTTTAAAATTCAATATAATGATTTAAATGTAAATTTGACGAAAACTGATCGAAACGATCGAATTGGCCTACGTGGCATATCCCATTGTGTTCGGAATGGGGGTAATACGCTGGGGGCGACAGTCGTTGGGTCTCGTTTGGAGGACGAATGAAAAAAGTCAACTCTTTGAAAAATAAATAAATAAATTAAATATATATCCCCATATACCCCCTTTCCTTTTCTATACACGGTCAAACCCCTTTTTCCCCAAATCACTCGTTCAAACCCGTAACCCCAAGTCGCCTCCCCCTTCAGCTCGTCGCCGCCCTCCAAGCGCTCCGCCTCGCGCCGCCACCGATCTCCAGTCATCCCCTCCCCGTCGCCACCTTCCCCTCCTCCTCCTGCGACCTTCTGCGAACCCAAACCCCCCTAGGATGCCTATAGTCCGTTGCTCCTCCACTAGAAGACCACCGCCGCCGCAGTTCAGGTCGCCCCGTCCCCTATGATGGCCGACGCCAACCTCCACAGTCCTCCTCCTCCTCCCTAGCACCCATTCTGATCCCCACCTTCACATTTCGGCTGTAAGTGTTAATATTTATTTATATTTGTTTATTTAATATGATTAGTATAGAAAGGTTTAATTTTTATATATAGAAAGGTTTAAATTTTATAAAATAAAGGAGCATGAATTTGATTTTCAGTTCTAATTATTTATAGTGAATGAAGGTTTGATTTTTATGTATATATATAATATATGAAAATGGGATTTTTATGATGGGAAAGACAAGATCTTTACTTATAGGAATAGCACGATAAAAATAGGATTTTTATATATTGAATAGCGAAGTAAAAATTCGATTTTTATATATTGAATAGCGTGGTAAAAATTCGATTTTTATATATTGAATAGCGTAGTAAAAATTCGATTTTTATATATTGGATAGCGAAGTAAAAAATTCGATTTTTATATATTGAATAGCGTGGTAAAAATTCGATTTTTATATATTGAATAGCGAAGTAAAAATTCGATTTTTATATATTGAATAGCGAAGTAAAAATTCGATTTTTATATATTGAATAGCAAAGTAAAAATGTGATTTTTATATATGTAGTGGCTACGGGCAACGAAAGTGACAAAAGGCGAGAACGACGAAGATTTCTACATAGGAAGAGTCGTGGTATTGGATTAGCTATTGGTGAGAAATTCTCACCTTTTAATTTTATTTTCTAGTTATATAAATATATACTAGGATGCAGACGGTGTTTAGTAGCACCCGACACCCGTCGTCCACAGACCATGGACGGTTGTATGCTTGTTTGTTTGATGTTGATGTGTAGTTGATTGTGTGATGTGATATGAAATAAAATATTTATATAGTTGAAAATATTTTATAGTTAAAAATAGAATTTTTAACGTGTATATGAAATGAAATAAAAATAAACAGATCGGACGATTTGTTTATATACACACATTTGACTGATATTGATTGGGACGATAAATTTTACACATCGCCCAACTGCACAAATAAAATCTGTGTTTGATTGTTTGATACCCCACACGGGTGTTGGGATGATATTTGGCGTACACTAATCCCAATTATTTCATTATATGTTGATCGATTGGTCGACAGACTGTGTAAGCGTTAATTATTTATATTTGATGCTTATGCAGTTGTGTGGTGCACCTTGGATGATGGTTGATTGTTTATCATTGCTATTATATACATGTGTTGTATGGAATCCATATAATTAACATTATATGGTGATTGATTGGGCCTCATTCCAATTTAGAAGATAAAGAATATTATAAAATAAAGGTTCATGTGTTGACTGTACTCATCCGTTGAGATTAGTCATGTGTTGAACGAAATATTTTAACAATAAATTTACATCTTTATATTATAAAATAAAGTTTCATGTGTTGACTGTACTCATCCGTTGAGATTAGTCATGTGTTGAACGAAATATTTTAACAATAAAATTTACATCTTTATATTATAAAATAAAGGTTCATGTGTTGACTGTACTCATCCGTTGAGATTATTCATGTGTTGAACGAAATATTTTAACAATAAATTTACATCTTTATATTATAAAATAAAGGTTCATGTGTTGACTATACTCATCCGTTGAGACTAGTCATGTGTTGAACGAAATATTTTAACAATAAAATTTACATCTTTATATTATAAAATAAAGGTTCATGTGTTGACTGTACTCATCCGTTGAGATTAGTCATGTGTTGAACGAAATATTTTAACAATAAATTTACATCTTTATATTATAAAATAAAGGTTCATGTGTTGACTGTACTCATCCGTTGAGATTAGTCATGTGTTGAACGAAATATTTTTACAATAAATTTACATCTTTATATTATAAAATAAAGGTTCATGTGTTGACTGTACTCATCCGTTGAGATTAGTCATGTGTTGAACGAAATATTTTAACAATAAAATTTACATCTTTATATTATAAAATAAAGGTTCATGTGTTGACTGTACTCATCCGTTGAGATTAGTCATGTGTTGAACGAAATATTTTAACAATAAAATTTACATCTTTATCATATATAAAATTAGAAACTAATTGGGAAATAGATAAGATGAGTGGTCTCCTGGATATTGATCTGATGTTGGTTTAGGCCTTCGGGGTTAATATTCAGGGAATCGTTCTCTTACTAATTTACGGTTGGAGTCTGATTTGAAATCAAATGATAGATACCATAATTTTTATAAAAATATATTAAATAACAAAAATAGTCACGCGTGAACAGTACTCATTCGTTGAGATTAGTCATGCGTTGACAAAAATATAGATTCCCGTATTTAATAGAATAAATATTCATTTGTTGAATAGAATAACGGAATTATTGAAATATATAAAGCCGTGTTGATTAGAGATGCGCTATTTTGACGCGAACGATATTTATATCGATTCTATTCGCTTTATAATGAATATTGAAAAGAGATTTAAAAATCGAATATATTTGGATTGAATCGAATATAAAACGAATTTGAATTGAATATAAAACGAATTCGAATTGAATCGAATATAAAACGAATATAAAACGAATTCGAATTGAATTGAATAGAAAACGAATTTGGACTGAATTGAATAGAAAACGAATTCGAATTGAATCGAATATAAAACGAATTTGAATTGAATCGAATATAAAACGAATTTGAACTGAATTGAATAGAAAACGAATTCGAATTGAATTGAATATAAAACGAATTCGAATTGAATCGAATATAAAACGAATTTGAACTGAATTGAATAGAAAACGAATTTGAACTGAATTGAATAGAAAACGAATTCGAATTGAATTGAATATAAAACGAATTCGAATTGAATCGAATATAAAACGAATTTGAACTGAATTGAATAGAAAATGAATTTGAACTGAATTGAATAGAAAAAGAATTCGAATTGAATTGAATATAAACCGAATTAGAATTGAATTGAATTGAATTTTAAACGAATTTATAAGGAAAAATTCAATTTTGATTTGAATTGGAAATGGAAGTTGAATTGTTTTTTTAAACGAATTTAGAACTATTTATAAAATTTGTTTTAAAAGGAAATCGACGAAATATATATAATATATATATAATATATATAATGGCCTGAATAGAACGCGCCGCGCCACGGCAGTTCGTGAATTTCAACCATTTATTTCAAACGGACATTACGGGAGATCCGACCGTCGGATTCTCCTAAAACCGGAACCATTGGGTTCGTATCGAAAAGAGCTTTCTAACGAATATTGGAAATTTGAAATCTAATGGTTGGATTTGGAGATACGTCCAAATCAAATTTGGAAAAGGTCGCTGTATCGACTGTACGGGCCTTGATAAAATTATCAAAAATATTAATAATTTGTGTAAAATCATAAGAAATGATTTGGGAAAAATTGGGATGAAAAACTCCATATTTGAAAGGATAAAAATAGATTTTTATCGAAATGAACTAGTTTTGAACTAAAATTAAACCCGTTTATTTTTAAATAAATAAATTGGATTTGAAACGAGTTTTAAATAGAATTGATTTGTGGGTTTATCGTGAACGGTGTTTTAAATAACACTAGTTCTTTAACCCGATAATAAATAGAATGTGATTTGGGTTTATCGTGAACTGTGTTTTAAATGACATTAGTTCTTTAACCCAGTAAAAGGAGTTTTAATGAATCTGCAATTAGATTTAAATGTGAGTTGATAATTTAAATTATCAAATTTGGAAAATGAGCGAGAATGGAGTATCACCAGTTTTGCTCCAAGCGATAGTTAAATCTTTAATTAGATTTGAACGTGAAATGGTAATTAATTTTACCGATAACACCGTGGTATTAGATATGGAGTATTACCAGTTTTGCTTCATGGGATGAATAGCTTGGGATTGGGAAATAAAATAAATAATTACTTCGGTGTGGTTCGCTAATCTCGACTAGTTTGGAAAACCATAATTTGGTTTGAAATGACATCCAAAGGAAGATTAAAGGATAAATTTTAAAGAATTTATCTTGGATAAAATTAATGAGAACCTTTCCCTAAGAATGTGAAATTTAGAAACTAGCTGTAGGTTAGTTAAGAAGAATGGTTTCCTGGATATTGATCTGATGTTGGTTTCGGCCTTCGGGGTTAATATTTAGGAAATTGTTCTCTTGCTAATTTCCGGTTAGTGGCTGCTAAATTGGAATGAGGCGTATGTTGTGTTTGTGTAACATTTGTTTTTAATATACGCGGGTTGTTCGGAAAGGCCGGGTTTATACCCATTCTGAATAACCGATTCGACGATATATCGAAGATGAAGACGGTGGTTGAAGACCGGAAGTCTTCACATCGTTTGGATAATTACTGATGATCCTGATTGGGCTGTACACCCAAGAGGATGGAAATAGTTGGTGGTCGTCCAGACGAACTTGGAGATCGATGGTTATGCGAGGAAGGTGCCTCCAGTTTCGTTCAGACCCAGAACGAACTTGTAAATGGATTGTGTGTCTGACATTGGATTTTATTCTATGTTGATTGATTTCTGTTAAATATATATCTGTTTGGCTGCGGAGAATTTATTCTCTTGCTTAACGCCCTTCTCTGAGACGTACGAGCTTAGAGGTTATATATCGATGGACATCAGTCGCATGGCATGAATTGCCTGTGTGGCATGCTGAGTTACATGGATCAAGGCTTCCGTTGAAAAGAAAAGTCTTGTGGTTGATGAGCAAAGCACGGCCTACGTGGCAGCTTTGTGTATAACGTGAATTCGCTAGCCTCACACCTCGGTATGAGTCAAAAACGGGATAAGGACTGCAGGGAGAGCCCGACGTTTCTTTGTAGCTTTGGTGGTGTCAGTGACTTACCAGCCCTGACATTTATATACTTTTCACCTAGGTGGTTGTTGGATGAGGCGCCTCGATTTTAGGTCTGTAAGGACCAGGAAACGTGTGTTCAGGAATAATTAATCCTCAAACGTAAGAGAGGACCGACCCTGAAGCATCCAGGGGTTACCCAGAGTGTGTAGTCCCGAGGCATTTGCTAGAGTGTCTCGAAGCGGAGAGGAGCTTGCCCCTTGCCTCGACTCATGACGGAAATCCAATTTCCAATACGTGTATTTCGGCTTTATTTGTAGATCCTAGTATGGCGACATAGTAGCATGGGATTATATGCCGTCTATGATTTATATTTATGATTGAAATTGTTTTGACACTATACATGTACTATAGTATCAAATGATTTGTTTTAAACGTACCAAGCATGTTTGGCTATTATAAGGGAAAACTCTATCCTCCGGCTTGCGTTGCATTGTGTGATGGGACCTGGGTCTTATAATAGCTTCATTTTTCGAAAAAGCATTGCGTTGTTTATTCTATGCACTGGTATTCTTGGGAGGAAACCCATTCCGTGTTATACGGCGTGGTCCCTTGAATTACTCTCTTTTAAAGTAAAGCTTTAAATAACTGTTTTAGTTCACACCAGTCACATGACTGACCTGGAGTTTATTGTTTTAACCTAAACTCTGGGTGCCCTTATTTTGACACGGGCAGCTAGTAGTTTCGGTTTTGCAGAGTTATATTCACAGGATCTTGG
Source organism: Allium sativum (assembly GCA_030737875.1). Lineage (NCBI taxonomy): Eukaryota > Viridiplantae > Streptophyta > Magnoliopsida > Asparagales > Amaryllidaceae > Allium > Allium sativum. The sequence continues at coordinate 493,108,294 of CM060912.1, read as the reverse complement.
TTTACAGCTGGAATGACATCCGGAAAGCTCTGTATCCGTATATCACCTTCAATTGTGCTTTGTATTATTTTCCGCTGCTATGTAGTTTATTGTAATCTCTGATATTTATCGAATGTAATTTATTCATTTATACTCTGTATATTCTTGTATCTGATGGAATTGTTGTAATAACAATGAAATGTTCTTCCGTCTGCGTTCTGATTTGTCTTTTCCTCACAGTAATTCGTTCTTTCTCATCTCTTCGGAGACCGGGGAAGTTCGGGTCACTTCATTTGGTATCAGAGCTTTGGTTTACAGAGCTCGAGAACAAGACACATTAGAACCATACGAAAGAATTCATCAGATATTGGATTAATAATATCCAATTAGAATGACTCGTTAGAGATAGGATCAGTAGTATCCTAGAACGAGTGTGAAGAGTATATTTTTCAAATGAAAACAATTTTGTTTTGAAAATTTAAACCATTTTATACGTATTTGAATATTGTGTATTTTGAATTTGGACAATCTAGTATATAAAGCTTTTGCATATACGCGTCATGAACGTATTTTCGAAGTTTCAATATATTGGATAGATATAGAATCACATTCTAGTCGCCCGGAGATGGTACTGATAATTGTCATGACATCATCAGTATTTATGTTCGTGTTTCGAAGGTGTGATATCTATATATTTCCATTAGACTGGTGTGAGAACCAAAATTTACGTAGATTTATTTGTTGTGATTTGGCATCAAAAACATGATTTTTGACTATATATCAAATTTATGAATTTGAAACGTTAATCCACAAATTGATTGATTTTTGTGTTGTTTGTTTAGTTGTTTGATAAATTTTGAACCATTATGCCTAATTGCATTAAATATTGAACTGTATTGAAAATTGGTCGCATTTGCTTGCATATACATGTACTTACATTGAACAGGTCATAGCAAGGAGGCTAGAGAAGAGAATAAAATTTGTTTGCCCGACAAATAGGTACATGTTTACTATAATTTGGGTGATGATGATTTTATGAGCCTATTGGCTAGCCGCTTGGCTTTTTCTTTTTCTTTTTGAGATCAGAAGGCCTGTATGGCAATTTCGGGATTTTCCCGTGGCTCCCGGTGTAGGGGAGGTTATGGCGAAATTTTTCGAAAATTCCGGGTGTTAGCCAAATTTTTGAAGAATTTGAAATTTCTCAGAAACTGAAAAGTTGGAGAATGGAAGCCAGATCGAACATAGAGTTGATTGATCAAACCACTTTCGACTTCGTTCCTTTTCGGGGACGAAAAGTTTTAAGTGGGGGAGATTGTAACAACCCGTAAATTCTGGGCCAGTTTAAAATTTTTATTTTGGCAATTTTAGTGAATTTTGAACATTTAAAGTGAGTTATTTTAAATAATATCGATGAAAATTTTAATTTGAATAGAATTCGAACGTATATATTATATACATCGTCGTTAGAATATAAATAATTATATATAATTATAAAAGGAATTGAAAATGGCGCGGTAGTTCGATAATTTGATTTCAAACTTCAATTGAACATACCGGGTGCAAAATAAACCGGATTTTAGTGAAACCAAAAATAATGGAATCTAATTGAGAATATATTTCCAACGAATCTGTAACGGCTGGAAATTTTCGACTCCTCGAGAGTCGAAAATTCCGAGATGTTAGTGAAAGAAAGTAGAGGGTGAGGAAGAAAAGATAGAACTAATAGAATAGAAGAAGAAGAAGAACTTACATCATTAGAGTAAACACGAATCTCACAGCGGAATGAATAAAATATAACATAACTTTGAAATACAAATCAGTACTCGTATATACATACCATTTCAAAGTACAACACTTAACAATACAGCAGAATAATAATAGCTATAATCTGAAGCCTCCTGCTCCAAGCTCTCCAAGTGTATCTGTAAAATCCCGACTACTTGACTGCCCGTACAAATTTAGGCACCCAAGAGTTTAGGGGAAACAAACAAAATAAACTCCGGGTCAGTCATGGGACTGGTGTGGATAAAACTCCAACACTTGGTTAAATAAAGGATATCTTTCTGATATTATAATAATGTCTAAATACAAATAGATATCAATCTAGCAGAACGCTTGCATCTCACGTTCCACATTCATAGTATACAAATAAAACCGTGAGCGCTTATTGGAGATTGGATTCCAACAGACAAGGTATGGGAGCACCTTCCGATCAGTGTACTCTAGAGGAGATACACTAGGGTTCAACAAGAACGTCTTGCAACCCGGCCACACATGACCGTTCACTCATTTAGCTTGAGTGTAACGAATATATTATCACCGATGGTTGGGATCAGCAACCATCCTTCCCGATAAGGGACAGCATTGAAATAGATTATAAAGAAGTACAATTGAATATTCTCTAGATGGTGATAATACACCCTGCTTGGGTATGGCCCAACTAGCCATGCTGCCTAGCCCAACTTCTGTTATTTCCCGATGGTGAGGTTTGAGGTCACGTTTATCACTTTGACAGATTATTGCTTCAATTACTTTGAATGCCACATCGTCATACCCGCCAAATCATTATCGATTTCTCAAGGCATCACGAGTATAAAAGCTAAGAGAAACGAATTTCTCCGCCACCAACGTAATACATTTAAAGAGATCAACATATATGATTCGTTAAGAATACTTTGTCAGACACTCGTCCATATACGTTGTCCTGGGACTGAATAAACCGAAGGCACTATTCAGTGAATCCATCCTACCTAGGCTTTCCACAATAGCCCTTGCACTTCACTCCGTCTTCAATTATCTTCAGCGTACTTGATTCGCAACGCTTATGCTAATACGGAGTGGTTCTTCGGATAATAATCCAACCGGTCTCTCCTTATTAACAACGTAAATATGGTCAAAACTTTGATAGTCTGTGATTCAACTATCAAATGAAAACATGTCGGTGTACAAACAACGATCTTATTTCCAAATGGAAATTCGATCGATCAATCATCATATACATATATTTCCTTATTTCATATATTTAGAAAATATATGTTATTAATCATTGGAAAACATTTCCATAGCTTATTTTCACATCACTATTATTTCGCAACTATCAGTCCCTAACTGTAACTAGTATGAGAACAATTCTCTAAGTATCAATCCAGAAGGTCGAAACCAACATCAGATCGTCACTTAGAAAACCGTTCAACTTACCCTCTCCAGTCAGTTTCTGAATTTGCTTAACTCTATTTCTTAAATTCTTATCATGAAAACATTTCATTTTCTATGTTTAGAAAACATATCTGACTATATTTGGAAAACGTTTCCAAAACTCATTTACGGATTTCCAATGAACGTTGTATAAAACATCGTTACGCTTAATCCATTAATCGCTTATTACTTAACTATATTTCAAATCAACCTTTTCTATCGAACCACAACTATTCCTTTGTCAATTCTGAAGTCAATCAAGTTGGGGTATAATTACCTCGCAGACCTTAATTGAACAACGTCCTTTACTGTGAAATAGATGAAGCTCATCACTCACTTTTTACAATCATCTGTTTACGCAAATTCTCGGATTCAGGTTACGAATCCACTTATTATATGACAACGTTTGATTATAACTATAACGTTATAATTCCTACCCCTAAAATATCTAACCTAAATTATAAATTTATTTCCTAACTCGAATAATTTAACAAACACCTAATTTCTACATCAATAACTAAATCTTGATTTAAACCCTGGAAAGTAAGTAGTACTTTCCCGAATTCGCTATAATCGAATTCGACGTATAACTCTCTTTCGAGTAATCTCTATTCGATTAACTCTCTCTTTTTAATAACTTATATTCGATAAACTCTATTTCGATTAACTCCTATCGAGTAACTAATATTCGAATAACTCTTCTTGGTTGGCTCTATTTCATTAACTCCTATCGAATAACAAATATTCGATTTTCTTAAATGTGTCAATTCTTATCGAATAACTAACATCCGATTTAACTTAAATGGATTTACTCTTATCGAATAACTTATTCGATTAACTCAACTTGATTTTCTTAACTCGATTATCTCAACTCGATTATCTCAACTCGATTACTTAACTCGATAAATCTTAACTCGATTACTTAACTCGATAACTTAACTTAACCCAAATCGATTAACTCAACTCTAATCGATTAACTTAGTTTGATTTACTCCTTCGAATAACTCATTCGAATAACTTAATTGATTAACTCCTTCGAATAACTAATTCGAACAACTTACCTTCGAATAACCAATATTCGATTTACTCTAACTCGATTAACTTAATTCTAATCGATTTACTCCATTTCGATTCAACTTAATTCAAATCGATTAACTTAACTCAAATTGATTAACTCCTTTCGAATAACTAAATTCGATTTAACTCTTATCGAATAACTAAATTCGATTAACTCAAATTGAATAACTAATATTCAATTAACTCTTACGCGTTTAACTCTATTCGAATAACAAATTCGAATAACTTATATTTGTTTAACTCTATTCGAATAACTAATTCGAATAACTTATATGTGTTTAACTCTATTCGAATAACTAATTCGAATAGCTTATATGTGATTAACTCTATTCGAATAACCAATTCGAATAACTTAACTCTATTCGAATAACTAATTCGAATAACTTATTTGATTTACTCCTTCGAATAACTATTATTCGAATACTTTATTTGCTTATAAAGATTTCCCTTTTTATAACGTTTATTCATTAAAAGATTTCCTTTAACAACGTTTATTCATTTATAAAGATTTACTTTTAGTAACGGTTCTTCACTTTATAAATGTTCCTTTAATAACGTTTCTCCCCTTCTAAGGATTTCCCTTTAACAGCGTTTATTTACTTTATCGGTGTTTAAAACAATTTCTACTTCTCTATATAAGTTCAAACTTATATATCCCATTTATCAAACAATAAATATTTTATTTTATTTATAAAACATTATTTATAAATTAAATCTTCTCACTTTATCTTGTTAAAAATAGATTTCATATTTAATATCTCCTTAAAATCCATATCGTGTTATACTTGTGTGCGAAGCACGTGTTTAAATCTATCCTTGTATAATTCTATTTATTTTCCGAACAAGTGTTCCTTTATTTATTCCCTAAATAAATATTCCTTTATTCCATTTATTTATAATCTAAATAAATGTTCCTATATTTATTTCCTAAATAAATATTCCTTTTTATTCAAATTCATTTATTTTCTAAATAAATGTTTCTATTTTATTTCATTTATTTTCTAAATAAATGTTTCCTTTTTCACTTATTTATTTTCTAATTAAATAAATGTTTTCATTTTATAAAATCCTATCGATTTTATAAATAAGATTCATTTTCAATATAAACATTGAAAATCCCCTTATCAACATTACGGTATGTTATGGTATTCAATCATATCAAATCACGATGTTCAATATCGTCCCAGCACATATAATCGCCCACAGATTTTATATCACATCATATAACAATATATAAAAAACAATAAAATAACTGTTGAGGAATCCAGTCGGATTCCTCCAACCTGTTTCCCTGCATCACAGATGTTAGACAATATAGATAACATCACTTTCAGTTCCATATGATATATTCTATTAAACAGAATCAACATATAATTATTTAACAGTTTATATATATATATACAAATATATATATATATAATTTCTAACTTACTAGCAGTTCAATCAAACAGTCAACACACAGTCAAACAACAGATAATTTACAGTTCTAAGAACACGTTGTAAAAATAGAACTGTATAGAGAATGTGAGTTTTACTCACATTTGGACGATCATCGTCAATGACGATAACCATTGCTTTATTCAGCTAGACAATTTATTTTGCTATAAATTGTGATGGACTCCATTTGACTCGCGGTCAGTTCCATTGCGTAATGCTCGTCCATATGATCCCAACGCAACTTACGGTTCGTCAATTTTTAAACCACGGCCCATTCTCTTCCCCTTGAAGCCCACTACCGCTCCTTTTAACGCCATCTTCCCCAAAATCAAAACCTGATTCCTCCAGTAAATTTCCCAAACCCAACTCCACCGTTGACCCCCTCGTTTGACCACCACTCCCCATCACTCCGACCATCTATCTCGGCCGCCACCAACACCACCTCATTCACCATTGAAATCCACATCCATCCCTACCCAAAACACCCAGCTCGACGCACCCTCCAGAGCCCCGACCTGTTGCGTCGCACCTCCCCTAGTGGCACCGAAGTCCCCCTCCTCGACGCCAACGGCTGCGCCTCGCCTCCAGAAGCATGGCGGTGTCCTTCATTCAACTCAGTTCCGCCCACTAGGGTCTCGAAGACGAACCCTAGTTTCACTGTAAAAACCCAACAACCCAAACTCAACGTCGAATGCTAAGAAAGTGGTACGAGCTCGAAGCTCTTTCTTCATCGATCATATATGTATATGTTTCCGGATTTTATAGATTTTTGTGGGATTTTTACTTGATTTTTCTTTTTGGATCTTTGCTTGCTGTGTTCGGTCTGTGCGTGTTATATAAGCTGTGGGTGGTAGGTAAACTTTGTGGTTGAGGGAGAAGGCTACGTGGTCTTCATATTGACCAAGAAAAATATTGGATATTTTATTTTCTTGTTTATTTATTTTATTTTCTAGATTTAATACTCGTCTGCAGTCCTTAAAAATTCCTGCGACCACATACGATACCCAAAAATCACCAAACTGGACGTACACCTTCAGTTCGACATTACGGTCCCAACGAAACTGGTTTCGTCGAATTCCGACTTCGTATGCCCACACAGCGTATTTTTAACTGTCAGAATCTGACTGTTTTACACTCTAAAAATCCCTACGGTCACACTCTGATTCTAAAAATCACGAAACTTGGAATCTAACAACTATTTGACACTGCGGATCCAACAAAACTGGTTTCGTCGAATTCCGACTTCGTATGCAAAAGTGGCTATTTTTAACGTTCTAAATAACCTATTTAAATATATAAATATATTTAAATATAAAAATTAAATTAAATTAAATATAAATAAATTTATATTATCGTATATATTCACATATGATATCGTACAGCTCCAGAATATCATATCAGAATATACAGTTTGATATTTCAGATTCCAGATTATCCCGGTATTCAGTTTATACTGAAAATCTCTTTTATAACGTATATAAAGCGTCGCAAATTATAAAGGAATTCTACAGCGACTTTTCTGAAATTTGATTTGGACGTGAATCAAAATCTACACGACGAAATCCTGATTTTTCTCTTCCACTAGAAAGATATACTCCACCAGCTCCACACGTTTCTTGTTTCACAGAAATCTGGCTTAAAATGAATCATGTACATTTAGTTGAAGTTCAAATCGCCAATTTGCGAACTGCCGCGACGTTTCAGGTTCGTTTTAATTATAATTATAAATTATAAGTTCGAACGTTTTACTTTAAGTTATCGATATCGCCAAATCGATATATAAATAATTAAATAAATTAATTATTCGACAGCTAACAAAACGCGCCATTACAGAATCCGAAAAATCAAAATTTCATAGCGGGAATCAAAAGATATGTCCAGTTGAAAATTCTGAATAGTCGCTATGGAATTCAGGCCCTTAAAAATAGACATTTTGCAAACGACTTCGGATTTCGACAAAACCACTTTTGTTGGATCCGTGATGTCAAATTATTGCTAGATTCCAAATTTCATAATTTTTCGAATCAGTATGTGAGTGTGGCAAAGGAAAACGCGTTTAACCAGTTTTAGTTGATTTTAATCGACTGGAAAATGGTCATTTTTCCAACGGTCTCAGAATTCGACGAAACTAGTTTTGTTAGGACCGTATCGTTAATACGAAGCTAGAAAATATTTTTCAGGAATTTTTTGAGTTAGTATGCGGCCCCGGTAAATTGAAAAGTACGTTTAAAATTCAATATAATGATTTAAATGTAAATTTGACGAAAACTGATCGAAACGATCGAATTGGCCTACGTGGCATATCCCATTGTGTTCGAAATGGGGGTAATACGCTAGGGGCGACAGTCATTGGGTCTCGTTTGGAGGACGAATGAAAAAAGTCAACTCTTGGAAAATTAAATAAATAAATTAAATATATATCCCCATATACCCCCTTTCCTTTTCTATACACGGTCAAACCCCTTTTTCCCCAAATCACTCGTTCAAACCCGTAACCCCAAGTCGCCTCCCCCTTCAGCTCGTCGCCGCCCTCCAAGCGCTCCGCCTCGCGCCGCCACCGATCTCCAGTCATCCCCTCCCCGTCGCCACCTTCCCCTACTCCTCCTGCGACCTTCTGCGAACCTAAACCCCCCTAGGATCCCTATAGTCCGTTTCTCCTCCACTAGAAGACCACCGCCGCCGCAGTTCAGGTCGCCCCGTCCCCTCTGATGGCCGACGCCAACCTCCACAGTCCTCCTCCACCTCCCTAGCACCCACTCTGATCCCCACCTTCACATTTCGGCTGTAAGTGTTAATATTTATTTATATTTGTTTATTTAATATGATTAGTATAGAAAGGTTTAATTTTTATATATAGAAAGGTTTAAATTTTATAAAATAAAGGAGCATGAATTTGATTTTCAGTTCTAATTAATTATAGTGAATGAAGGTTTGATTTTTATGTGTATATATAATATATGAAAATGGGATTTTTATGATGGGAAAGACAGGATCTTTACTTATAGGAATAGCACGATAAAAATAGGATTTTTATATATTGAATAGCGAAGTAAAAATTCGATTTTTATATATTGAATAGCGTAGTAAAAATTCGATTTTTATATATTGAATAGCGTAGTAAAAATTCAATTTTTATATATTGGATAGCGAAGTAAAAATTCGATTTTTATATATTGAATAGCGTAGTAAAAATTCGATTTTTATATATTGAATAGCGAAGTAAAAATTCGATTTTTATATATTGAATTGTGAAGTAAAAAATCGATTTTTATATATTAAATAGCAAAGCAAAAATGTGATTTTTATATATGTAGTGGCTACGGGCAACGAAAGTGACAAAAGGCGAGAACGACGAAGATTTCTACATAGGAAGAGTCGTGGTATTGGATTTGCTATTGGTGAGAACTTCTCACCTTTTAATTTTATTTTCTAGTTATATAAATATATACTAGGATGCAGACGGTGTTTAGTAGCACCCGACACCCGTCGTCCACAGACCATGGACGGCTGTATGCTTGTTTGTTTGATGTTGATGTGTAGTTGATTGTGTGATGTGATATGAAATGAAATAAAATATTTATATAGTTGAAAATATTTTATAGTTAAAAATAGAATTTTTAACGTGTATATGAAATGAAATAAAAATAAACATATCGGACGATTTGTTTATATACACACATTTGACTGATATTGATTGGGACGATAAATTTTACACATCGCCCAACTGCACAAATAAAATCTGTGTTTGATTGTTTTAAACCCCCCACGGGTGTTGGGATGATATTTGGCGTACACTAATCCCAATTATTTCATTATATGTTGATCGATTGGTCGACAGACTGTGTAAGCGTTAATTATTTATATTTGATGCTTATGCAGTTGTGTGGTGCACCTTGGATGATGGTTGATTGTTTATCATTGCTATTATATACATGTGTTGTATGGAATCCATATAATTAACATTATATGGTGATTGATTGGGCCTCATTCCAATTTAGAAGATAAAGAATGTTATAAAATAAAGGTTCATGTGTTGACTGTACTCATCCGTTGAGATTAGTCATGTGTTGAACGAAATATTTTAACAATAAATTTACATCTTTATATTATGAAATAAAGGTTCATGTGTTGACTGTACTCATCCGTTGAGATTAGTCATGTGTTGAACGAAATATTTTAACATAAAATTTACATCTTTATATTATAAAATAAAGGTTCATGTGTTGACTGTACTCATCCGTTGAGATTAGTCATGTGTTGAACGAAATATTTTAACAATAAATTTACATCTTTATATTATAAAATAAAGGTTCATGTGTTGACTGTACTCATCCGTTGAGATTAGTCATGTGTTGAACGAAATATTTTAACAATAAAATTTACATCTTTATATTATAAAATAAAGGTTCATGTGTTGACTGTACTCATCCGTTGAGATTAGTCATGTGTTGTACGAAATATTTTAACAATAAATTTACATCTTTATATTATAAAATAAAGGTTCATGTGTTGACTGTACTCATCCATTGAGATTAGTCATGTGTTGAACGAAATATTTTAACAATAAAATTTACATCTTTATATTATAAAATAAAGGTTCATGTGTTGACTGCACTCATCCGTTGAGATTAGTCATGTGTTGAACGAAATATTTTAACAATAAAATTTACATCTTTATATTATAAAATAAAGGTTCATCTGTTGACTGTACTCATCCGTTGAGATTAGTCATGTGTTGAACGAAATATTTTAACAATAAAATTTACATCTTTATCATATATAAAATTAGAAACTAATTGGAAAATAGATAAGATGAGTGGTCTCCTAGATATTGATCTGATGTTGGTTTCGGCCTTCGGGGTTAATATTCAGGGAATCGTTCTCTTACTAATTTACGGTTGGAGTCTGATTTGAAATCAAACGATAGATACCACAATTTTTATAAAAATATATTAAATAACAAAAATAGTCACGCGTGGGCAGTACTCATTCGTTGAGATTAGTCCTGCGTTGACAAAAATATAGATTCCCGTATTTAATAGAATAAATATTCATTTGTTGAATAGAATAACGGAATTATTGAAATATATAAAGCCGTGTTGATTAGAGATGCGCTATTTTGACGCGAACGATATTTACATCGATTCTATTCGTTTTATAATGAATATTGAAAAGAGATTAAAAAATAGAATATATTTGGATTGAATCGAATATAAAACGAATTTGAATTGAATTGAATATAAAACGAATTTGAATTGAATCGAATATAAAACGAATTTGAATTGAATCGAATATAAAACGAATTCGAATTGAATTGAATAGAAAACGAATTTGAACTGAATTGAATAGAAAACGAATTCGAATTGAATCGAATATAAAACGAATTTGAATTGAATCGAATATAAAACGAATTTGAACTGAATTGAATAGAAAACGAATTCGAATTGAATTGAATATAAAACGAATTCGAATTGAATCGAATATAAAATGAATTTGAACAGAATTGAATAGAAAACGAATTTGAACTAAATTGAATAGAAAACGAATTCGAATTGAATTGAATATAAAACGAATTCGAATTGAATCGAATATAAAACGAATTTGAACTGAATTGAATAGAAAACGAATTTGAACTGAATTGAATAGAAAAAGAATTTGAACTGAATTGAATATAAACCGAATTAGAATTGAATTGAATTGAATTTTAAACGAATTTATAAGGAAAAATTCAATTTTGATTTGAATTGGAAATGGAAGTTAAATTGTTTTTGAAACGAATTTAGAACTATTTACAAAATTCGTTTTAAAAGGAAATCGACGAAATATATATAATATATATATATATATAATGGCCTGAATAGAACGCGCCGCGCCACGGCAGTTCGTGAATTTCGACCATTTATTTCAAACGGACATTACGGGAGATCCGACCGTCGGATTCTCCTAAAACCGGAACCGTTGGGTTCGTATCGAAAAGTGTTTTATAACGAATATTGGAAATTTGAAATCTAACGGTTGGATTTGGAGATACGTCCAAATCAAATTTGGAAAAGGTCACTGTATCGACTGTACGCGCCTTGATAAATTTATCAAAAAATATTAATAATTTGTGTAAAATCATAAGAAATGATTTAGGAAAAATTGGGATGAAAAACTCCATATTTGAAAGGATAAAAATAGATTTTTATCGAAATGAACTAGTTTTGAACTAAAATTAAACCCGTTTATTTTTAAATAAATAAATTGGATTTGAAACGAGTTTTAAATAGAATTGATTTGTGGGTTTATTGTGAACGGTGTTTTAAATAACACTAGTCCTTTAACCCGATAATAAATAGAATGTGATTTGGGTTTATCGTGAACTGTGTTTTAAATGACATTAGTTCTTTAACCCAGTAAAAGGAGTTTTAATGAATCTGCAATTAGATTGAAATGTGAATTGATAATTTAAATTATCAAATTTGGAAAATGAGCGAGAATGGAGTATCACCAGTTTTGCTCCAAGCGATAGTTAAATCTTTAATTAGATTTGAACGTGAAATGGTAATTAATTTTACCAATAACACCGTGGTATTAGATATGGAGTATTACCAGTTTTGCTTCATGGGATGAATAGGTTGGGATTGGGAAATAAAATAAATAATTACTTCGGTGTGGTTCGCTAATCTCGACTAGTTTGGAAAACCATAATTTGGTTTGAAATGACATCCAAAGGAAGATTAAAGGATAAATTTTAAAGAATTTATCTTGGATAAAATTAATGAGAACCTTTCCCTAAGATTCTGAAATTTAGAAACTAGCTGTAGGTTAGTCAAGAAGAATGGTTTCCTGGATATTGATCTGATGTTGGTTTCGGCCTTCGGGGTTAATATTTAGGAAATTGTTCTCTTGCTAATTTGCGGTTAGTGGCTGCTAAATTGGAATGAGGCGTATGTTGTGTTTGTGTAACATTTGTTTTTAATATACGCGGGTTGTTCGGAAAGGTAGGGTTTATACCCATTCTGAATAACCGATTCGACGATATGTCGAAGATGAAGACGGTGGTTGAAGACCGGAAGTCTTCACATCGTTTGGATAATTACTGATGATCCTGATTGGGCTGTACACCCAAGAGGATGGAAATAGTTGGTGGTCGTCCAGACGTACTTGGAGATCGATGGATATGCGAAGAAAGTGCCTCCAGTTTCGTTCAGACCCAGAACGAACTTGTAAATGGATTGTGTGTCCGACATTGGATTTTATTCTGTGTTGATTGATTTCTGTTAAATATATATCTATTTGGCGGCGGAGAATTTATTCTCTTGCTTAACGCCCTTCTCTGAGACGTACGAGCTTAGAGGTTATATATCGATGGACATCAGTCGCATGGCATGAATTGCCTGTGTGGCATGCTGAGTTGCATGGACCAAGGCTTCTGTTAAAAAGCAAAGTCTTGTGGTTGATGAGCAAAGCACGGCCTACGTGGCAGCTTTGTGTATAACGTGAATTCGCGAGCCTCACACCTCGGTATGAGTCAAAAACGGGATAAGGACTGCAGGGAGAGCACGACGTTTCTTTCTAGCTTTGGTGGTGTCAGTGACTTACCAGCCCTGACATTTATATAATTTTCACCTATGTGGTTGTTGGATGAGGCGCCTCGATTTTAGGTCTGTAAGGACCGGGAAACGTGTGTTCAGGAATAATTAATCCTCAAACGTAAGAGAGGACCGGCCCTGAAGCATCCAGGGGTTACCCAGAGTGTGTAGTCCCGAGGCATTTGCTAGAGTGTCTCGAAGAGGAGAGGAGCTTGCCCCTTGCCTCGACTCATGACGGAAATCCAATTTCCAATACGTGTATTTCGGCTTTATTTGTAGAGCCTAGTATGGCGACATAGTAGCATGGGATGCTATGCCGTCTATGATTTATATTTATGATTGAAATTGTTTTGACACTATACACTTACTATAGTATCAAATGATTTGTTTTAAACGTACCAAGCATGTTTGGCTATTATAAGGGAAAACCCTATCCTCCGGCTTGCGTTGCATTGTGTGATGGGACCTGGGTCTTATAATAGCTTCATTTTTCGAAAAAGCATTGCGTTGTTTATTCTATGCACTGGTATTCTTGGGAGGAAACCCGTTCCGTGTTATACGGCGTGGTCCCTTGAATTACTCTCTTTTAAAGTAAAGCTTTAAATAACTGTTTTAGTTCTCACACCAGTCACATGACTGACCTGGAGTTTATTGTTTTAACCTAAACTCTGGGTGCCCTTATTTAGACACGGGCAGCTAGTAGTTTCGGTTTTGCAGATTTATATTCACAGGATCATGGTTTACAGCTGGAATGACATCCGGAAAGCTCTGTATCCGTATATCACCTTCAGTTGTGCTTTGTATTATTTTCCGCTGCTATGTGATTTATTGTAATCTCTGATATTTATCGAATGTAATTTATTCATTTATACTCTGTATATTCCTGTATCTGATGGAATTGTTGTAATAACAATGAAATGTTCTTCCGTCTGCATTCTGATTTGTCTTGTCCTCACAGTAATTCGTTCTTTCTCATATCTTCGGAGACCGGGGAAGTTCGGGTCGCTTCAGCACCCAACAAATAGGTAATGCAAATGAACTAAATTAATCAAGTCTGCCTTACTTTCTCTCGACAAGTATCTAGCATTCCAGTTAGATGACATACTACTAATTTTACCTATTATCATGTTCAGTTATCATATTTAAGTTTTGTGGTCCTATTAAGAAACCTAAGTACTCAGCAGGGAATTTCGTTATTTTATAGTTCAGAGTATTTGCATCATGAATTTCAATATTATCAATGTCATTTTATAATAACGAGCTCTTGCTAAGGTTAATCTAGTTTAAGACTAATTATATTATTGTAGAACATTTCTAATCTATATAAATAAACATAATATTAATATGAATAGTTTTTTATAATTAAAATAATTTAATTCATAAAATAAATTAAATCTTATTATGAATAATTATATGTATACGTGTGTGTGTATATATATTTATATTTAAAACATATGTAATCAAAAAAATTAAGTAACAAATGCTTAAAATTTTGTAAAATATAATGTTGTATATATAAACCAATAAAAAGACGTAGTATATGAGCATAGGTCTATGGATACATGCACATATATATATATATATATAATTTTATTTTGAAACAGTTTGCTTTTATTGCAATTAGTATAGAAATACAAAATACCACCAAATTATTTGGCCAAACAATAACATGTGTGTGTATTGCATAAGTTAATAATATATGTCTTTGTAAATCACGATTCCAAACTACTTGGGACATTGCTCAAAGCATTCTTTAAATGAAATTTCGTAATTGTCTAAGTTCCTCGAAGCTTTCTTCATATCATATAATGTGTTTCATTCATCATTAAATAATTTTTGAAGCCAATTCATTTTTTAGCCAACGGTTTAAATTTCCATGTCAATAGAGAAGTTAAACATTTGAAATCCTAGTTACCGAATTTGCATAGTGATAAACTGTTCTTCTCTCGCGATTAAGTCCCTATGTTTTCCTTATTTTGTAATGCCCATCACATCTACATTTTCTATCGTCTTCTAATTACTATCAAATCTTTAATCACAACAAGTCGCTACCTTCTATCAACATAATTGGATCAATTTGTAAATAATGTGATTTCTTAATGACGTTGCCTCAGCTAACATTGTTTCTTTTTATTAACCAAGGGTACGGTTAACAGTTTGCATAATCGTTTTTTTTCTTCTTGATTTCAAATTTGGATTTCGTTAAATCATAGTACAACCAAATTCAAAAGCCAACTTCTTTAATTCTTGCTACCTAGAATTAATGTTAATTTGGCATATTAATTTCCTAGATCCAAAGTTTGGTGTGTTTTCAAAACCAAAGTTCGCGCTGTTATTTTTCCATTTGTTCGCAACGTTCCTTGTTTAGTTTATTAGCGATAGTTACTGTGTTCATCTCTATGACTTGGTACTAATTCATATATGGTTAATGTAAGCCATCTTCACGGTCTCTATCAATATCCACTTGGTCTTTTAATCTTTCCCGCCAAGTTTGGAAGCTAGTGAATGTGCCTTTCTTAACTAGTTGATGACTCATCTAATTCAAGTTATAGTTTAAACTACTTGAGAACGAAGTACTATTAGACCAAGCTAACGAACTATGGAACTACATAGATGACATTACAATGAAACATGAAAATAAACACAAAAAGAATCCACTTCCAAAATTTTGAAGATTAATATGATTCGACACCAATCTGTGTAGTAAATATCCTACTAAATCCCCACAAACTCTTTGTTATAACCTGTAGTACTCTTCGACCTCTACTCTATTTCAATTTAGCACCGATGAATAGTAGATTCGCTTTAGGCCTTGCTATTTTCCACTAAACTTGCTAAATCAAGCCTTTTGGCCTTCGTTTTAGCAATATTAATATATGTTGATTGATTTGACTAGATTTATTTAAAATTAAACAAAAAAGTTTATATAATGAGCCAATTTAAGCATTGGTAATCAATATAAGTTAGAGATAAAATATAGTCATCAGATCTAATATCCATGATATTCTTTTATTTTGTCATATAAGATTAACAAATATTAGTTTCTTCAATATAAATGTTGTAAGAATGATTATTAAACAATTTTAGATATTTGTTTTTTCATTTAATTGTTATTTTTTCACATCCGCTACAGTCTCACTATTTCTCCTCTTTGTCACTACTACGAATTTTCGCACCTCTACCACTATAAAACAGCTTATTGCTTTAACTGCAATGGACCAATGCATGGATATAAGTTGAATTTCCTTTATTCTCCCAGCATGAAGTTAGGCTTCTAATACAAGCTTCCTTATGATAAAAGTCTAATCCAACTTGTCTCCGAACTCCTATAAATACTGAATCAACTGCAACATGAACGGGATCTATAATCTAGTTGCGTATACTTTACATAACTCAATCTTTAAGCTTATTTCTACTCACAATAGCCATCAATGAGAATACTATAACTCTCAAAAAACCTTGAAACTTGCGACTATTTACCATGCAATTAGTTGTACTCACATATGTTATAATAAGTAGTCAGTGAATAAAGAATCATCAAACTGGACGTAGGCCTTATTAAGTGGAACCACTCTATGAGATCTTGGAAGAAAAAGGAAATTCGTAATCCTCTAAAAAGCATATAAGAAATCAGCAACAAAAACAAAGTGTAAACATTGTTGAATTAAAAGAAAATGTGACCAGGGGTTGAGGGACAATATCACCTTATACGAATAATTTATATACTAAGATAGATCCAAACCATTTGATGGATGTTGTCTAAGCCCGTGTAAATTTCTTTATCTGATGATGAACATGATCTAAATCTAGGAGATATTGGTGCTAGAATGAAAGTTGGAATTGTTAGTGACAGGGATAAGAAATGTTTCCTTTATTTGGTATTGCATTAATTATCATTTATATTTGGTATTGTATTGATTTGGGTATATATTTGGTATAGAATTATTTACTACTATTAACTCAAATATATTCTCTAGAATATTCTTATCTAGAATGCTCTTTTATATAAGGATAAACCATGTATCAATGGAGGCAAAGTTTAGCATTGTAAATCAATCAAGTATCTTTTGTAATAATCAATCAATAAAGCAATAACAATGTAGCCTTTTATGTTTTCCTATATAATCTCTCTCTTCTCTCTATATCAAATTCTAAGATGGTATCAGAGCTTGGTTATACAGAGAGATAGAAAGAGGGTTGCTATTAACATGGTATCATAGCTAGGTAAAAGAGAGGGGAGATAATAAAAATAATGAAACCTTCATGTATTTGTTTCCCCAAGTCCTAATCTGCAAGTTCCTCTTCTCTTTCATTTTCGAAGTCCAAATTTCGTTCGAGAAAAAAAAATCCTGAACGCAAAGTCAAAAGTAGATCAATCGTTTTTCCTTTCTTAAGGCAATCGAATAACACAATTTAAGAAAGGAAATCACGCAATCGATTCACACAGTCTAATCGTAGAAAATTCTTTTGGGGCTTCGTGTTTGATTCTCGGTGGATTGCTGTTTTTTGGAGAAGGGATGGCTTGAATTCTATTGCATGTCGATGGTGGATGTTGTTTGGGTGAAGGCAGTTAGTGCGAAGTACTTTTTGTTTGAGCAAGCTTGTGGATTTGTGGTAATAGTCCTAAGGTCATGGTGGGCTAGTTGAAGTTGTCGTCTTTGTGCTATGGGTTAACTGAGTGAATTGTTAAAAGCAGGTGGGTTGGTGGTGTTGTGAATGGTGGTGTTTCAGGACTGCAGCGTGCAGGGAGTTGTATCCCAATGTGAAAGAGTTTTGCAATTTGGATAGTTATTAGAACTTGTTGTCGTGGTTTGGATGGCAATGTCTGGAAGTGCAATGGAGTTGAGTTGGTGATCACAGGGTTGTTGAAGCAGCCGTGGGTTATTGTTGGACTATTTTAATCTTGTAATAGCAGAAATTTAGTGAACTGGTTATGCAGTGGTCATGTTGTGTTTTGACCGTGAGGAAGATGGATTTGTAGGAGGTTGAACTTGTTATAGGTGGAGATGAATCTGAAGTTGTTGCTTGAGATTATTCAGGCGTGTTGAGGACAAGTAGAGGCAACAGATGGATTGGGTTAGCTAATTTATTTTTTGTGATGGAGTTGTTGATCAGGTTGTTGAATTGGAGTCGTGTGATAAGGCAGATGGTTTCTGGGTGGACGTTGATTTAAAAGTATGGTTGTTTTGGCAAGGTTGATGATCGGTGATTGAATCTGGCTTTGCTTGAATTTGCTGCGCTGGACGTGGATTGTCTGAGGCGGGAGGATGATGAAATTGTGTGAACCGTTTTTGATTTTGGGTTGGAGTATGGTGATGGATGGTTGTACAGTGGTGACGGATGGAAGGAGTTGTGCAACGGTGAATAGAGAGTTTTTAAAGGAGGTTTCAGCTAAAGTTTTGAAAATTGTTTGATGACGAAGACGAGGTGAGGTTCAGAGAAGTTGAAGCTGCGCTTGTAGTAGGGTGATGTATGATTGGGGTTGGAGAAGTAATTTGGTGATGCGATTGGCTATTGCAGTTTGCTTTGTTTATGACAGTTTCTGGACTAATGAAGGGGATGGTGAGATTATTGTTTGATGATAGAGATGGAAGTATGATGTTTGTAGTAGGAGATTGATGATACAGTTATGATGGAGAAGTATGTTTGATTAGTGTGGTTGTTGTTGATAAGGATAGGTTGTATAATTTGTATTGGTGTCTGCTTGGATGAGGCTGGGCTGGTGAATGAAGGAAATTCGATGGTGTATGAATTGTTGTTGATTTGGTTGGAGTGATTGTTTTTTGAAGATTGTTGTTGGTGTTTAATGAGGATTTCTTGGATTGTTCCAAGTAGAAGTAAATTGATTTTGTAACGATGAGTATCACAATTTGGGGAATTGAGGTAAAGGTGATGGGTTGATTGAGTTGTTAGAGAGTAACATTAATTTTAAGATGTTTATTTTTCGTTTGATGTCTGTATCGGTAATCTTGTTTGTTTGGACAGCAATTAACGATGATTGAAGGTGGTAGATGGTATAGTAAAGTATGTTTAGAGGATGCAAACATATGCTGATTCATCCCTATTAATTTGGTTTTGTTTTCATTTGATATGTTTGGGGGATGCATACTCATCCCATTTTGGTTTATTTTGTTTTATTTATATGTTTGGGGGATGCAAACATACAAACACATCCGGGACCAGTTTTGTCATTTGGCCGCTCAGATCTTTTGCTTGCAGATTAGTTGAAGATAGTTGAGTTGTTTTGGAGTTTTAGACTGGAGTTTTTGAGGTGTTTGGGGTTGTAGTTGAATGTTTGATGCTTGGTGTTTGGTGATACTCTTTAACAATATTGAAATGGTTGCTCGATCTTGCTACTCTTCATTTTGCAGCTTCAATTTGGCAAACTCATGATTTTCCGCATCGTGAGTTTGATGGGGATGTTAGAGATAAGGATAAGATATGTTGTCTTTATTTGGTATTGCATTGATTACTGTTTATATTTGGTATTGTATTGATTTGGGTCTATATTTGGTATAGAATTATTTATTATAATTGACCCAAATATATGCTCTAGAATACTCTTATCTAGAATGCTCTTTTAGATAAGGATAAATAGAGGCAAGGTTTAGCATTGTAAATCAATCAAGTATCTTTTGTAATAATCAATCAATAAAGCAATAACAATGTAGCCTTTTATGTTTTCCCATATAATCTCTCTCTTCACTTTATATCAAATTCTAAGATGGTATCAGAGCTTGGTTATATAGAGAGATAGAGAGAGGGTTGTTGTTAACAGGAATTAGAACTCAAACTACCGTTGCCAAAGGTGTTATGCAACCTAGTGCTGAAGCACCAAATTCGGCTGGAATGACTTTCCCCAAAGACAGGAAGATCTAGACCTCAGGTAGCTAACTGAGACCATTTACAAATTTAAATACTCAAGGTTGATCTTAACAATCTCTCAATGGATTATCATGTAAGTGAAGAGTAACATCTGATATAATAAAGAAGTTGATGGGAGAAAGTTTAACTAGAAAGATAAGGACGGAGACTGTAGTCTCATGCCAAGTCGAACTCTATTTGTTTAAGAGTTTTTTCACACTAAATATCTAAAGAAATTTAATCGCACTACAGTGCCCATTCAAATTGGAATTACGATCCAAAATTGTTTGTATATAAATATAAATGACACACGAATGGTGCAAGGGAGAATGGTGACAGAAAATGCAAATATTTTGGAATCTATTTGGAAGGAGTAACCTCTAATTATTAACATGCTCATTCCTTTTTTTTTTTCAAAAGCATCTATTTCATGATAAGCTATAACATATAAAAGCGTCAGCTTGAAGTTACATATAGTGGATTCATAAAGATTCTCAAAGCTCGGGTATTTTAGTTATGTGGTTTGATTGATTTTCTAAGTTTTCCAAGTAGTTTATATATATATATATATATATATATATATGTGTGTGTGTGTGTGTGTGTGTGTGTGTGTGTGTGTGCGTGTGCGTGTGTGTGTGTGTTGCCTTATAGGTTATATTTTTAAGTTCTTACATATATTTAGATGCAATACGAATTACATTTTGGTTTGATTAGAGGCCTAAATAATTAATATAATAAAAAATGACAAAATTTTTCACTCATATAAAGCTTTTGGTGGATTCGTGTAACACCTCACATTTTTTGAAGTACTTAATTAAGGTGAATATAATTAATAAAACAAGAAAGTAGCAAAAAAGAAAATTCAGAATTTTTTTGAATTTGACCATCAAACTTATACCATTGTGTTTGTGGCGATTATCTGATCAATTTACGTATAAAATGTTTTTTGAATGGAGTTCAAACAGAGAAGTTATGACCATTTGAAGTCTTGACGTTGGAAACAGTTACATATTTGAAATGTGCAGCTTAAATTAATGATTGATTGATTAATAGATTATGTTAATTTATAAATTTGATATGATAGTAAATGTGCAAAGTAAGTAAATTAAGAACAAAATAAATTATGCATATAAGTATGAATTCAACCTAGTAAATATTAACGTAATCTATAATGTATACATAATATAAAGAAACATATCAATAGGGACTAATTTGATATTAATAGTAATTAATAATAAAGAAATCAAAATGAATATAATAAAATTAATGTTTATATTTGTATGTATATATACATATAAAACATTAGTCAGTTACATAAGGTTGAAATTGAAATTAAAAAGAATATAAGTGTGTAACATCAAAAGGAAAAAAGAGGAAATGTTGAAACGATAACGTAATCAACTAAATTACAGAAATCATGTGTAACATATTTAATTAATAGGTAACAAAGGTTCATAATAAGAATGAACGAGAATTTGAAAAGAACTAATGATAATAATTTATGCATAATACATGCATACATACATATTTGAATTCAAATTGTAAAACATTAATGAAATATGTAAAGTACTCTTTCAATAGAAGAAATTTAAAACGCATGTAACAATAATCATTAATGCACATTAAAAACATGTACAAAGGTATTTCAAAGAATAGGAAAATTTATAGCAGAAGGAGTATAAAAAAATGAATAAATTAAAATGCGTTTATTTGAATGAACAAATTTCTTCTATTTTTATCGAACGAACAATATTGATTTAAATCCCTTTAAGTAAACATGCAAGCTAGCGAAAAACTCATTTTATGCTGAATAGGCATGGAAGGTCCGTCACTTTTCTTTCTCCTACAAGCTCTTAGAAATTATATAATATAGATTTAGGCTTTCTAATTAGCAATTGGAGGGGGGATTAAAGACCTAGGGTGGTGTTTACTTTATAAGGCCATTTGTACGAGGTAAGATTTCAAATATAATTTTATATTTAATTAATTCTATTTATTTAGATCCATATATGTAGATCTGTATGAATTCTTATTTGTGGTTCCAAATAGAAATTACAAAGGGGATAATATGGTTAATAGAAATAGATTTGGGTCATCTTGTGATTTTGCAGTGCTTTTACAGGTGAGTTGTTTAAGTTATATATATTTAATGATAATAATACATGATATCATTAGATATCCAATATAAATTATTGTGTTTAAACTGATTATAAAAGATGATTCATTTAAAGTTATTGATAAAAGATTGTAAATTTTAAAGTGAGTTTGTACTTAGTGCAAAAGTTGTTCGAATAGAAATAAAACTGAATCCATAAGAATTTTTTGAAAGAAAAAGCGTAAGCATGTATAAGAAAATAATTTTCAATTATTATAGTAAATGTATAAAATGAATCAAAAGAAATTTAAGTAAAACTGCTTTGGGAAAATAGTTAAATTTTAGTTGTTTGGAGAGAATAGATTTTCATATTACAATTTAGAAAGATATGTTGAACATATCAACAAAAATAAATATTAGAGGAAAAGAATTGGTAAGAGAACCAAAAACATAACAATTAAGAGAAAGATAAAAAGAAAAAAGGTAGTAATTAAGTTGAACACTTGGTCAGCTAAAGAAAAGATAAAATCCTGGATAGTAAAAGATATAAAGATAGATAAAGAGAAGAAAAGAACTGACTATCTTTCTTTATTATATTTGAACAAAAAAAGAAAGTAATAGAAATATTATGACAAGTAACTCATGATAGATAAATACAGCTTTCTAAACATTTACTATTACGAAACAAAAAAGAACCTAAAAAGAATTAAATATCATAGTAATAGAGAACAACATAGTTAGGGCCCATACTAAGGACAAAATGGAAATTTGTCAAAACGATAAATAAGTTACCTATAACAACGAAATATAATAAGAAAGAGAAAATGAAAGATAAGTTAAGCGTATAAGGAAAGAATATGTGACGACCCACCATTTTGACCATGCCGAATCGACAAAAAATATGTCAACTCGAAACGTCCAAAACAATAGATTGGTATTAGCTTCTGAGGTAATAGAATAAATCATAGAATCACATATCACAGACACAGATACAGAGCAACATAATACCTTGCAGCGTAAAGATAAAAAATACAATAGTAGTTCATGAAGCTATTAAATAAATTTTACATCAGAAATTACATAAATAATATAGCGGAAGTCTAATACAATGAGTTCTGGTACATAAATAAAAGATAACTATATAAAAACAGAAATGACAAGAATAGATGGAACTGGATCAACTGAATAGTTAGACACAGGTGAGCAAAACCCGATACAAGCTCCAACTCCAAGGATGAATCTCGACAATGTATACTCGATCTGACCCGAGCAATAATGCAAACAAAACAACTCATATCAAGACTAACATTCTCATGGAAGTAAATCAACTCAAATGAAATGTTCGATGAAATGCAATCAGTAACTTAAAGGATGCTTGGGATCACCATCCTCTAAGGATCCATTAAACTAATACTATATCGTATAATACGCAATATATAATAGTGTCTATCAGTAAAATAAATTATCAAAACAGTGTAAGCGGGATTATCATGATTACCCTTACACCGTTTATATATTCCCATAGTACATACAGTACCGTAATTCCTCCGCAACCTGGACGGCTATCAGAGGGCACTCCATATAAAACAGTGCAAAATAAAGTTGTAGTGGGCTCGTATAAGGCATGCGACAAGGCACACAAGGAATGCCAGGGTGGATTCACCGTTTGCATAGCCGGACTGGTGGTAACGCATAGCAGCTATTACTGCCCACCTCGATACACACCCTATAATCAAAAGACCCTAAATCGAATCTCAACAATAATAGAATAATATCAAAGAAGTGTGCTCGATAGGAGGTATGACCTCACTTAGCTCCTGTTTTAGCCACATCAAGCTGACTCAAGGTAGTCAGGGTCTCGTAATTAATATGGAATAAAATAAAATGGAGACATTCGCCAAATCATCCCCTTCATTCTGGAGCTCCACCGCATACACAGTTGTTAAAGTGGTTTTCGATATTGGCAAAGAGTATAACAATAGCCGATCTCAGTCTCTTTAACAACCAATCATTTACATTTTTCACAGTGTGGTCATTATTTTATAAATCACTTTATATAATAGTTTATACGAAATCTAATATTCGAATTTGAAATCAAAATTTAACTTCGATTATATTTAATTTCGAAAAACGACTTATTTAAATTACTTAAATCAAATTGATTTAGAAAATCATATTATAAAGGTCTCAAAATATAGTATAAACTGTTGCTATACTATTTAACTTCGAATATATTCAATTTCCAAAAATATTCGCATAACGATTTATAATCGAAAATCGAATTATATAAAATCATATCTTTAAGGTCTCGATTTCCATATAGATCAATACTAAAATATTTAACTTCGATTTATTTTCGAAAATTCAAGTTTCAAACTATTCAACAATTTTGTAACGACCCAAGTATTTCCGGTCCCGAAAATCGACATAAATACCTTTACCGTAACTCATGCCGACCCTCCAAGCACCTAAAACACTGGATAGTTATTAGAAAGAATTTAGAGGGTGAGATAGAGATAAGAAAGAAAGAAATATTAGAATAGAAGAAGAAGAAACAACACAACACAGAGTCTCACATCGCAGCGGAACAAAATATAATACAGAAATAAATCTTTATTGAAAGCTTTAAAAATACTTACAATCATCAGAATACATCACACAACGGGACAGTTATAGTAACATGTTCCCATATACAACACACAGCGGAATAGTAGCTATATAATATCATATGTCGAACGTCTCCAGTTCGTCTCTTCACAGCATTCGATAACCTGAACCTTTACACCACGGGCTAACCCGAGCATTTACAAAACACCGGGTCAGTCTGGTGAACCAGAGTGAGATAAACTCGCAAAGTATTAAGGGTAAATCATCCAACTATGATTTTTAAAGTTCAAAGTCTTTTCAAAAGAAAAGGATAATCGTAAGACCAAATCCACACATAAACACGGACGGTTTTTACCTTACGATAAACCAAAACAGTTTTGAAACCAATATCTTTTCTGATATTATAATAATGTCTAAATACAAGTAAATAACAATATAGTGGAACGCTTGCATCTCACGCTCCACATATATAGTATACAATCAAAACCGCGGGCGCTTATTGGAGATTGGATTCCGACTATGACAAGGTATGGGACCACCTGCCGATAGTGTATCTCTAGAGGCAAATACACTGGGTTCAACAAGAACGCCTTGCAACCCGGCCCACACATGACCGACCATTCATTTCGCTTGAGTGTATCGAATGTATATCACCGACGGTTAGGATCAGCAACCATCTCCCGACAAGGGACAACATCGAATATAGATTTTAGAAGCAAATGGATTTTCTCAAGATAGGTGATTATACACCCTAATGGGAGCGACCCACATAGCCATGCTGCCTGCCCTATTTTTGTCATTTCCCGGTTGATGAGGCTTGAGGTTTAGATTAACTTTTAACACCTGGTCACCATTCACTTTGAATGCCACATCGTCAGATCCGTCAGATATCACTAATTTACGTCCACAAAAATACTCTAGTTAGAAGCTAAGAGAACGGCAATTCCCCGCCAACAACTATAGCACATTTGAAGAAATCAACGTACGTGACCTTTAGAAGTACTCTGTCAGACACTCGTCCATACAAATCATCCAGGAACAGGATGAACCGAAGGCACTCTCCTACTGCATCCAATATAGGAATCACCCCATGGATCCGTAGCAAGAAGTCCTTGCAACCCGTAGAATCTAACCACGAAAGAATCACAGCTTATCTCTACTTTCCAGGCATAGAATATTAGTGGTTCTTACATTTATGAAAATCCACGATCTTCAATGCCCCATCTCGATCATCTTCTGATATCTTCACGTGTTTGTTGGTCGGAATGGTTTTCGAATATAAATTCGATCCCGGTCATTCCGTACCAACAATTGTATTGGACAGATTTGATAGTCGGTGTTTTAATTATCAAAATATACAGAGTTTAAATCATGACACTCCAATGAGTTCACTGACTCAGTATTCAGTATTCAGCATCCCTTGGGATTTTAATTAAAACAAAATTGATTCACCTTTGTTTAATTAAACTTCTAACTCTTTTAGTATTTCAAACAGATAATCGGTTCTTATATGTTAACGTTCTCAAAACCCTTTCTATATAATATTTAGTAAGATAACTCGTAACCATATTCAACTCTTACTTTAATTCTCCTTTCAAACATTCATTACATCATCTTTTATTTTTTTAAACTTGTGAAATTCACTTAACTTATTATTCATAAATAGCATTACGCAATATATTTTATCCCGTTCTTAAAACCATAACTAATTAGTTTAGAATAAAACTAACTTTACTTTTCTTTTCTCTAGATTTCTCGTTATATATTTTCCAATTTTCACCAACATTGCATTATTTCACTAATGGAAATAATGAACTATCACTAACCTCTTTTACGATTACCAACTAATACCATCTTCAAATAATCCTGATGTCGTTCAAGTTGGGGTATTTTAATTACCTCTCAGACCTTGATCAACAACGTTCATATCATCAGATAAATATAAGTTATAATAAAACCAATATAACATTCCAGACTCAAAACGAATTCCAATATAACTCGCATTCGGTCATACAACCCTACGACCCAATCTTTAACCAAATTTACTATTACTAATCTCCATTCAAATCTATTCACGCATTCTCTGCTTTGGAAAACTCATTTCATTTCCCCCTTTTTACTTGATCTCATTTTCAAGTAATGTTAATTTAATACTAACGTTTTTACACTTAAATCCCATTTATATAATCCTGGTTAAATCCTTTTTATCTTATTTTCCTCAAACCTAATTCAAAGAATTAAGTGACATTTATATTAAAGTTATCACCTTTGCTTAAAAATTATCTTATTAAAAAAAACTTATTTAAATTTAAGCAATATTTATTAACTATTTTAATCAAATCACATCAATTTGATAATCAATTCCAATTCAAAAATGGTCGATTTAATTCACTCCAAACTTGTTTATCTCGATAACCGATTCCAATTAATCCTCACCTTATATTAATCAAAAAGATAATTAATTTAAATAATTCCATTAATTGTTTTCTTTACACACCAATTTATCAAAATTTAACCACTCGATTCATTTCTTATTCTCATACTTGTAAATCTGATTAACATTAGAATTTACTTTATAAAATAAATTATTAACAAATCAAAGTCTTAAATAAATAAAATATTTATTTATTCTCTCTTTAATTACTCTTATTTAAAATAATATATTCAAAAATCTATCTCCAGTTATAAAATAAATTTTATAACTTCATCTCTATCGATTCAACTGACGGTGAATCAATATTTATAAAACGATTTGATTTTTATAGGCCATATGCCCTAAAATACTAAACCAATACCGCCCATTGGTTTAAACTAACTGATGTTGAAATTTCAGTCAACAATCACAATCAAATCAACCACCCTAAACATGACAGTTCATATATTAAAATATGAAATAAATAATATATTTGAGGGATCCGGTTGGGTCCCTCCAACCTGTTCTTCCCTGAAATCACAACGGTTATCTCAAATCAGATCATTTCAGTTCCAATTAACTGAAATAAATAACGACCATTTAACATCAACCACAACCAATTCAACCAATTAAACACGTTTATTTTATAAACGTGACCATCTAAGGTGAGTTACCTTTATTGGAACCAATCATTAAAATAACGATTTGGTATTTCATTGAATTAAACACAGTTCAATTCCATCGGTTAAATCAACAAATAATAATATAACTAGCAAACATTCAACCATTTGCAAACAGAGCACACAAAATAAAAACCCAATTTATATAAAAATATAAATGGGAAACTGAGTGAGTTTAACTCACCATGATTTATTCCATTGTTGAACGGTTCTGTTTTCATTAAATTAAACATGTATTTAATTCAATTAAAAGCTCCAGCTGCTTCCAACACCGTCCAAGTTGTTTCAGACAGTAGTGTTTGAAACCATGGTTTCAACGCAATTCACTTGGTCCAATTCTGATCATATAATAAAAAGTTATCAATATTTTAGTGGTTTGTTTTAATCAGAACTAATAATTCCTTAATTACATAATTTGTTAATTACTTTTGGGTTAAGGCAAATTAAGGCCGATTACACTTCCATCTCACTTCGTTTCCAGCTGTTCACCGATATGAACCAGGAAAATGCTTTCCCTTTTGATCGTGAATGCCTCATCTCCCGTTCAAAATTTGTATTAGAATTTAATTAATTTACTAATTAGGCTATAATTAAAGTTAATTAAATTATTATATCCAACGGTTTATATCAGTTGAAAGGGGCCGATCCTCCTGTATTGTAAACTCATACGTTGATTAGTAACCTCAAGCCTTCCTTTGTTTCAAACCAACGGTGCCATTCTTCCCAAATCCTACGCACCTGGTCAGTTAACACTTCAATTAAATCACTAATTAAAGTAAAAATTTCCGTAATTAAATGTAAAGCTGTTGTTTACGTTTAATTAGAAATAAGTGTCGGTCCCTTTACTTCTGCCTTTCTCCGCGAGTACCCATCACCAACGAGTTGTTGTTGCCCTCCACTCAGGCCACTAGCCGATGATCTGACATCGGCCTTCGAAGGACCTCCGACTCTCCTGCTCCCGCTCCAAAAATCGCACCCTCCAATGTCGCACTGGCTTCAGGAACCCTCTCGAAAGGTGCCGGCTTTAAAGCCAAATCCCAATCAACTCTGGTCCAGGTAGCCGATCACCACCGTCCAACTCAAAGGCCTCGACTAGATGAGCATTATTGTTGCGGAAACCATTTCAATTTGAAGGAAGAATCGAATGATTTTTGGTAAAGAAACAATGAGGTGTGGTTCGTTGATTTTTGGTGGGTGTCGGCTGACCATTTCATTGACTAGCGACTCACAAAAATTAGGGTTAAAATGGTTTTGAGGGTATATATAGTGTTAGGAAAGCATATTATAATATTTACAAAACTTCACTGTAAAGTAGTTGATTAAACTCCTATAAATGATCTCTGTTTACTGATAAAAAAGCTATTCTTAGTGTAAAAAGATATTCCGGATCCAATGGTACAAGTTTCGCCGAATTTCGACATCGTTTGAAAAAATTCCTTTATAAAACCAGAAATAAACACGCGTTTAATTTTTTTCACGACCACCAGATAAATCAAATCAACTTGAAACTTTGAAATCCTACAATAATTTGTTGATATGAACCCAACGGCACCAGTTTCATCGTATTTTGAGACTGTTTCCCCGGTAGGCTATTTTTAACGCGCACCGCAATGTCCTTCTAAACACCAAAGTTGTCGGTCTCTAAAAATAACAAACTATATACCTATCATGACTCTAATCGACGATACGAACTCAACGGGACTGGTTTCGCGGCCTAATTCGATCGTTTATTCAAGTTACACTCAAATATCCCTTTATAAATTTAATTACGCGTTATAGAAAATGAATGGGCGTTTACGGCTACCGTGGCCACATACGACATCGGTTTTCCACGCAATTCACCAACGTACAATAATTTAGCGTTATGGTTCCAACGAAACTGATTTCGTCGAAATCTGAGTCTGTTTGCAAAACGGCTATTTTAAAGGCCTATATTTAAATAACGATTTCCACAGCGACTATTTCAAAATTTGATTTGGCCATAACTTACTATCTATAACACGAAATCTGAATTTTTCTCTTTCATATGAAAATCATCGTCAATACGGCTCCAATGTTTCTTGTTTCACAGAAATCGGACTTATATCGAATCATGTATCCTCAGTTGAAGTTCAAAACCAAATATTACGAACTGTCGTTCCATTTCGAGCTCGTTTTATATTATAAATAAATTAACGTTAAAATTTCACTATATAAACGAATATATATATATATATATATTAAATCCATTTAAAATCCCAAATAAATATTTAAAATAATAAATTAAATTAAATATTTGACTGCCAAAAACACGAGTCGTTACATTCTTCCCCCCATAAAATAATTTCATCCTCAAAATTGCTAAGGTAAAAAAGAACATTACAAACCCATTAATTTTCAAATCCACTTTATTTTAAATCAAAATCCAATTTGTTATCGTAAATAAATATTTTTCAAAAATATCGAAAATTTTCTAACACTTTAAATTTTCGAAAAATTTCGCCAGCACCTCCTTTGTACGGCTCAATCGGTACAACTACAACTTGCCTTTCTAGGCCTTCTCCAATCCAAAAGAAAATAAAATGTAACAACCCTAAAATCTGGGCCAGTTTAAAAATTTTATTTTGGCAATTTTAGCGAATTTTGAATATTTAAAATGATTATTTTAAAAAATATCGACGAGAAATTTATTTTGAATATAATTAGAACGTATATATTTATATACGTCGTCGTTAGAATATAAATTTAGTGAAACAAAAAATAATAGGATTTTAGTTCGATAGTTCGATAATTCGATTTCAAACTTCAATTGAATGTACCGGGTGCAAAACAAACCGTATTTTAGTGAAACCAAAAATAATAGGATCTAATTAGGAATATCTTTCCAACGAACTCGAAAAATTGAGATTTCATAGCGGAAATCAAAAGATACATCCAGTTGAAAATTCTGAATAGTCGCTATGGAATTCAGGCCCATAAAAATAGCTATTTTGCAAATGACCTCGGATTTCGACGAAACCACTTTTGTTGGATCCGCGATGTCAAATTATTGCTAGGTTTCAAATTTCATAATTTTCCGAATCAATATGTGAGCGTGGCAAAGGAAAACGCGTTTGACCAGTTTCAGTTGATTTTAATCGACTGGAAAATGGCCATTTTTCCAACGGTCTCGGAATTCAACGAAATTAGTTTTGTTAGGACCGTATCGTTAATACGAAGCTAGAAAATATTTTTCGGGGATTTTTCTTTTTAGTATGTGACCCCAGTAAATAGAAATGCGCGTTCAAATTCAATATATAGAGTTATATGTTGATTTTGACGAAAACTGATCGAAACGATTGAATTAGCGAACAATACATATCCCATTGTGTTCGAAATGGGGGTAATTAGCTATAGACGACAAGTGGTGGGCCACGTTTAGAGGTCGTATGAAAAAGTCAACCTTGTTGGAAATTAAATAATTAAATAGATTAAAAAAATAAAACTCTCTCCTCTCCTTTGTCTCCTCACCCCCCCCCCCCTCCCCGTTCGAATTGATTTCATACAGAAAGAAAGAAAAAAAGAGAATGACGGAGGGAGGGGGAGGAGCGCCATCGCTCCTCCCATCGGAGCGCCGCCGCCGTCGGAGGGCGAGTACCCCCGCCTCCGATCGAGACCGCCTCGCCCCCCCCCCCCCCCCAAACTCGCACCCCCTCCCCCGAGAAACCGCCGTTGCCACCTCCTAAGGCCCGCCACTGGCCAGCGCCCCATGTGCGCGCCCCCCTAGCTACTCCGACGCCTCCTCTTCCCCCTCCCAGTTCGATTTTCGGCCGTCTCCCCGCCCTAAAACCCCCAAACCGCCATTCCAAGACCCGCCTCCGACTGCAAAGATCCCTCCGACCACTAACAGCGATGAGGAACCCTCCTTCCCCCTTCGAACATCGAATGTAAGTGTTTAGATTAATTTATTTAAAGGATAGAGTTATTTATGTTGATTAGTTTAGTTTAAACAACAATAAAAATTAGATTTTTATATAAGTATGAGATGAAAAATGTGATTTTCATATAGTAGCAATGTAAAAATAGAATTTTTATCTATATAGTAACGATGTAAAAATAGGATTTTTATCCATATAGTAGCAATGTAAAAATAGAATTTTTATCTACATAGCAGCAATGTAAAAATAGAATTTTTATCCATATGGAGTGATTATAAAAATATGATTTTTATATACATAGCAACAATATAAAAATGTGATTTTTATATATATAGTGGCTACGGGCAACGAAAGTGACAAAAGGCGAGAACGGCAATTATTCCCTACATTGGAAGTGTCGTGGAGTTGGGATAGCTATTGGTGAGAACTTCTCACTCTAAATTTCGTTTTCTAGTTATATATATATATATACTAGGATGCAAACGGTGCTTAGCAGCACCCAACACCCGTCATCCACAGACCATGGATGGCTTGTATGCTTGTTTGATGTGTTGTGAAATTTGTTTGTGATGTTGATGTGAAATCGATAATAAATTGAAGATGGTTGAAATAAATATATTATCGTTGAAAATATAATTTTTAACGTGAATGTGAATAAATAAATAATTATAAACAAATCATCCGATTTGTTTATATACACTGATTTGACTAATATTGATTGGGTCGATAAATTTTACACATCGCCCAACTGCACAAATAATATTCAGTGTTTGTTAATTTGAAACCCCACACGGGTGTTGGGATGAAATTTGGCGTACACTAATCCCAATTATTTAATTATATGTCGATCGATTGGTCGACAAGCTGTGTAAGCGTTAATTATTTATATTTGATGCTTATGCAGTTGTGTGGTGCACCTTGGGTGATGGTTGATTGTTTATCATTGCTATTATATACATGTGGTGTATGAAATCCATATAATTAACATTATATGGTGATTTATTGGGCCTCATTCCAATCGGGAAAATAGTGAATATTATAAAAGAAAATTCATGTGTTGAATATAAAAATAATCGTGTGTTGAAAGAAATATAGATTCATGTGTTGAATGGAACATATATATTCATTTGTTGAATAGAATAACGAATTTATTGAAATATATATAGCCTTGTTGATTAGAGTTGCGCTATTTTGATGTGAACGATATTTATATCGATTATATTCGTTTCTATAATGAATATAGGAAAAGTGGTGATTTCAAAATATAACGTTTTGAAAATATTATCATTTATATAGTAATGATATGAAATATTCAATTTTGATTAGAAATTGAATATAGAGTTGAAATGGTTTTGAAAACGATTTATAAAATACGTTTTAAAAGGAAATCGACGAAATATATATAATATTATATATATATATATATATATATAACGGCCTGAATAGAACGCGCCGCGCCGCGGTAGTTCGTGAATTTCGACCATTGACTTCGAATTGACGTTGCGGGAGATCCGACCGTCGGATTCTCCTAAAACCGGAACCGTTGGGTTCGTATCGAAAAGAGCTTTCTAATGAATATTAGAAATTTGAAATCCAACGGTTGGATTTGGAATTATGTCCAAATAAAATTTGAAAAAGGTCGCTGTAAGTGCAGTTCGATAGCCGTTGATAGAAATTGACTGTACGGGCCTTGATAAAATTATTAAAAATATCTATAATTTGTGTAAAATCATAATATGCGAATTGGAAAGAACTGGGATGTAAAATTCCACATTTGAAAGGATAAAAATATATTTTTGTCGAAATGAACTAGTTTTGAACTAGAATTAAAATCAATTTATTTTTGAAATAAATAAATTGAATTTGAAAGTGATTTTAAAAATAATCAATATTCCCAATTCGTGAATTGGACTGGAGTTGAATCGAAATTATCTTCGGAATATATCGATGTTGGATTTCGTGACTATACAAATATTGTTATGGGGATTTGAAAGATATATTTTATATCGTTATTTCCAATACGATATTTGTTGGTTCCAGAATTTGATATTGAATATAAGCCGATATATTTTCTATTCGGAGCCTCGTATTTAATATCAAATATGATCTAGTTTTATCGTGAATCGTGCTTTAGATGACATTGGTTCTTTAACCCTGTTAAAGGCAGGATGTTGATTTTTGAGAAGATTAAAACTAAGTGGAGTTTTAATGAATCTTTAATTAGATTGAAATGTGAATTGATAATTTAAATTATCAAATCTGAAAGGTGATCGAGAATGGAGTACCACCAGTTTTGCTCCAATGCGATAGTTAAATCTTTAATTAGATTTGAACGTGAAATGGTAATTAATTTTACCGATAACACCGTGGTGTTAGATATGGAGTATTACCAGTTTTGCTCCATGGGATGAATAGGTTGGGATTGGGAAATAAAATAAATAATTACTTCGGCGTGGTTCGCTAATCCCGACTAGTTTGAAATGATATCCAAAGGAAGATTAAAGAATAAATTTAGAAGAATTTATCTTGGATAAAATTAATGGGAACATTTCCCTAAGAATGTGATTTTGTGAATAAAAGAATATTCTGAATTGGAATGAGGCGTTTGTGTGTTTGTGTAACATTTGTTTATTATATACGTGGGATATTCAGAAAGGCCGGGTTTATACCCATTCTGAATAACCGATTCGACGAGACGTCGAAGATGAAGACGGTGGTTGAAGACCGGAAGTCTTCACATCGTTTGGGTGATTACTGATGATCTTGATTGGGCTGTACACCCAGGATGAGGGAAACAGTTGGTGATCGTCCATACGTACTTGTAGATGGATGGATATGCGAGGAAAGTGTCTCCGGTTCCGTTCAGACCCAGAACGAACTTGTAAATGGATTGTGTGTCTGACATTGGATTTTATTCTGTGTTGATTGATCTATATTAAATATACATCTGTTTGGCGGCGGAGAATTTATTCTCTTTCTTAACGCCCTTCTCTGAGACGTACGAGCTCAGAGGTTGTATATCGATGGACATCAGTCGCATGGAGTGAATTGCCAGTGTGGCACGCGTAAGTGGCAATTGATCAGGGCTTCTATTGAAAAGCATAGTATTGTGTTTAATGATCAAAGCACGGCCTGTGTGGCATAGCTTTGTGTATAATGTGAATTCGCGAGGCTCACACCACGGTATGAGTCAAAAATGGGAGACGGGCCGCTGGGAGGGCACGACGTTTCTTTCTAGCTAGGGTGGTGTCAGTGACCTACCAGCCCTGACATTTATATACTTTTCACCTGTGTGGTTTTTGGAATGCAAGACGCCTCGAATATAGGTCTGTAAGGACCGGGAAACGTGTGTTCAGGAATTGCCAATCCTCAAAAGTAAGAGAGGACCGGCCCAGCCGATTCCAAGGATCATAGTGGGGTCCTGAGGCATTTGCTAGAGTGTCTCGAATCGGAGAGGAGCTTGCCCCTTGCCTCGACTCATGACGGAATCCAATTTCCAATACGTGATATTGCGGTTTTAATTGTAGAACCTAGTATGGCGACATAGTGGTATGGGTCATTCATGCCGCCTATGATTGATATTTATGATTGAAATTGTTTTGACACTATACACTTATAGTAATATCAAAATAATGTGTTTTAAACATATCAAGCATGCTTTGGCTATTATAAGGTAAAAACCCTATCCTCCGGCTTGCGTTGCATTGTGTGATGGGACCTGGGTCTTATAACAGCTTCATTTTTCTTTATTTAGCATTGCGCTGTTTGTTTTAGGCACTGGTATTCTTGGGAGGAAACCCGTTCCGTGTTATACGGCGTGGTCCCTTGATTTACCTAACTTTAAAAATAAAGATTAATAACTGTTTTAGTTCTCACACCAGTCACATGACTAACCTGGAGTTTATTGTTTTAACCTAAACTCTGGGTGCCCCTACACAGGCAGCTAGTAGTTTTGGTTTTGCAGATTTATATCCACAGGGTCCTGATTTACAGCTGGAACGATGCTCGGAAAGCACTGTATCCGTGCATTACTTCTAGTTGTGCTTTTGTATTATTCTCCGCTGCGATGTATTTAAATGTAATTTAAATCTCTGATATTTGTTGAATGTAATTTATTCGTTTATACTCTGTATATTCTTGTATCTGATGGAATTGTTGTAATAACAATGAAATGTTCTTCCGTTTGCGTTCTATTTTGTCTTGTCCTCAATTCTATCCGTGTTTTCCTTCACGGGGAAGTTCGGGTCGTTATAGTTTGGTATCAGAGCTTTGGTTTACAGAGCTCGAGAACAAGACACATTAGAACCATACGAAAGAATTCATCAGATATTGGATTAGTAATACCCAATTAGAATGACTCGTTAGAGATAGGATCAGTAGTATTCTAGAACGAGTGTGAAGAGTATATTTTTCAAATGAAAACAATTTTGTTTTGAAAATTTAAATCGCTTTATACGTATTTGAATATTTATTTGTTTTGAATATGGACAATCGAGTATATAAAGATTTCGCGTATACGCGTCATGAACGTATATTCGAAGTTTTAATATACTAGATAGATATAGGATCACACTCTAGTTGCCCGGGGATGGTTCTGATAATGCTGCAGCGTTACAAGTATTTATTTTCGAGTGACGAAGGTGTGATTTCTATATATTTCCATTAGACTGGTGTGAGAACCAAAATATAGCTAGAATACATTGTTGTGAATTGGCATCAAAAACATGATTTTTGTATGTATCAAAATTATGAATTTGAAACGTTAATTCACTAACTGATTGATGGTTGTGTTGTTTGTTTATTTGTTTAATATTTTGAACCATTGTGCCTAATTGCATCAAATATTGAATTGTATTGAAAATTGGTCGCATATGCTTGCATATACATGTACTTACATTGAACAGGTCATAGCAAGGAGGCTAGAGCAGAGAATAAAATTTGTTTGCCCGACAAATAGGTAGATGTTTACTATAATTTACTATTTTGTTTGGGTGATGATGATTTTATGAGCCGATTGGCTAGCCGCTTGGCTTTTTCTTTTTCTTTTTGAGATCAGAAGGCCTATATGGCAATTTCGGGATTTTCTCGTTGCTCCCAGTGTAGGGGAGGTTATGGCGAAATATTTCGAAAATTTAGGGTGTTAGCCAAATTTTTGAAAAATTTGAAAAGTTCTTAGAAACTGAAAAGTTGAAGAACTTAAGCCGTAGTCAAAATAATGGAAGTTGAGTTGATTTGTTAAACCACTTTCGGCTTCGTTCCTTTTCGGCCTTTGATTTAGAGAAGATTAGAATATCATCAATAATAAAAACCAGAACAAATTTATTCAATTAAATCACACATTGAACTGATAAGAAAATTGTTAGAAATATATACTTGTGCATTACATATGTTTGAATAGGAAATTGGATAGCTGTTGAGTAAAGATTTTATTTGTGTGCCTGACAAATAGGTAAACCTTAATGAGTTGGATGCGAAATATTATTATATCAACTCCTGTGAGTGCCATTGGATGCGGAGTGCTGGTTATTCTGT
The DNA here is from genome assembly GCA_030737875.1 of Allium sativum. NCBI lineage: Eukaryota > Viridiplantae > Streptophyta > Magnoliopsida > Asparagales > Amaryllidaceae > Allium > Allium sativum. Next base: position 493,070,945 of record CM060912.1, on the reverse strand, counting down.
GTATAATTAATAAATGTCGCCATAGGATAGCAACAATTAATTTTGAACTACATTACATGGCATACTTCTGGAAGATAGGCATACTTCATCATATACCACATAAGCATTTGGAGCTTGTGTGACGAGGTGGAAGATTTACCATACGAGCGAGAGGCTTGTATGGCGATGACTATATTTTACAGGTTGAACTGATGACTGATATGGACTATTTAAATTGTAACGATAAAATTGTCAGATTAATAAAAACACCACACGGGTCTAGAGTTGACAATAATCACGTCTCTCTAGTTATTAGATACGGCACATAGACTATTTATTTCCCACACGGGACGAGGTGACGAGGATTTATCCTCTGGAGCATTTAAAATACACACTCCCTCAGGCTTTGACAGGGTGACGAGAATTTATTCTCTGGAGTTATTATCAATACACGCTCCCCTGTAAACACCAGAATATATCACTATAAATATGTGTATGCTTATTAGGATTTATTGGGTACCTAATACGACCCAATAAATTTTCAAACCTCTCCCCGTAAAAGGAGGTTATGGCGAAATTTTTCGAAAATTCCGGGTGTTAGCCAAATTTTTGAAGAATTTGAAAATTCTCAGAAACTGAAAAGTTGGAGAATGGAAGCCAGATCGAACGTAGAGTTGATTAATCAAACCACTTTCGACCTTGTTCCTTTTCAGGGACGAAAAGTTTTAAGTGGGGGGAGATTGTAACAACACGAAAATCTGGGCCAGTTTAAAATTTTTATTTTGGCAATTTTAGCGAATTTTGAACATTTAAAATGATTATTTTAAATAATATCGATGAGAAATTTATTTTGAATATAATTAGAACGTATATATTTATATACGTCGTCGTTAGAATATAAATTTTATTTATAATTATAAAAGGAATTGAAAATGGCGCGGTAGTTCGATAATTCGATTTCAAACTTCAATTGAATGTACCGGGTGCAAAACAAACCGGATTTTAGTGAAACCAAAAATAATAGGATCTAATTGGGAATAACTTTCCAACGAACCCGAAAAATTGAGATTTCATAGCGGGAATCAAAAGATACGTCCAGTTGAAAATTCTGAATAGTCGCTATGGAATTCAGGCCCTTAAAAATAGCTATTTTGCAAATGACCTTGGATTTCGACGAAACCACTTTTGTTGGATACGCGATGTCAAATTATTGCTAGGTTTCAAATTTCATAATTTTCCGAATCAATATGTGAGCGTGGCAAAGGAAAACGCGTTTGACCAGTTTCAGTTGATTTTAATCGACTGGAAAATGGCCATTTTTCCAACGGTCTCGGAATTTGACGAAATTAGTTTTGTTAGGACCGTATCGTCAATACGAAGCTAGAAAATATTTTTTGGGGATTTTTCTTATTAGTATGTGAACCCAGTAAATAGAAATGCGCGTTCAAATTCAATTTATAGAGTTATATGTTGATTTTGATGGAAACTGATCGAAACGATCGAATCAGCGAACGATACATATCCCATTGTGTTCGGAATGGGGGTAATTAGCTATGGACGACAGGTGGTGGGCCTCGTTTAGAGGTCGTATGAAAAAGTCAATCTTGTTGGAAATTAAAAAAATAAAAAAATAAAACTCTCTCTCTCCTCTCCTTTATCTCCTCAGCCCCCCCCCCCCCCTCCCCGTTCGAATTGATTTCATACAGAAAAAAATAGAGAATGACGGAGGGAGGGGGAGGAGTGCCATCGCTCCTCCCATCGGAGCGCCGCCGACGTCGGAGGGCGAGTCCCCCCGCCTCCGATCGAGACCGGCTCGCCCCCCCCCCCCAAGCTCGCACCCCCTCTTGATCCCACTCCTTCCCCCCACCCCCAGAAACCGACGTTGCCACCTCCTGAGGCCGCCACTGGCCAGCGCCCCACATGCGCGCCCCCCCAGCTACTCCGACGCCTCCTCCTCTTCCCCTTCCCAGTTCGATTTCCGGCCGTCTCCCCGCCCTAAAACTCCCAAACCGCCATTCCAAGACCCGCCTCCGACTGCAAAGATCCCTCCGACCACTAACAGCGATGAGGAACCCTCCTTCCCCCTTCGAACATCGAATGTAAGTGTTTAGATTAATTTATTTAAAGGATAGAGTTATTTATGTTGATTAGTTTAGTTTAAACAACAATAAAAATTAGATTTTTATATAAGTATGAGATGAAAAATGTGATTTTCATATAGTAGCAATGTAAAAATAGAATTTTTATCTATATAGTAACGATGTAAAAATAGGATTTTTATCCATATAGTAGCAATGTAAAAATAGAATTTTTATCTACATAGCAGCAATGTAAAAATAGAATTTTTATCCATATGGAGTGATTATAAAAATATGATTTTTATATACATAGCAACAATATAAAAATGTGATTTTTATATATGTAGTGGCTACGGGCAACGAAAGTAACAAAAGGCGAGAACGACAATGATTCCCAACATTGGAAGTGTCGTGGAGTTGGGATAGCTATTGGTGAGAACTTCTCACTCTAAATTTCGTTTTCTAGTTATATATATATATACTAGGATGCAGATGGTGCTTAGCAGCACCCGACACCCGTCATCCACAAACCATGGATGGCTTGTATGCTTGTTTGATGTGTTGTGAAATTTGTTTGTGATGTTGATGTGAAATCGATAATAAATTGAAGATGGTTGAAATAAATATATTATCGTTGAAAATATATTTTTTAACGTGAATGTGAATAAATAAATAATTATAAACAAATCGGCCGATTTGTTTATATACACTGATTTGACTGATATTGATTGGGTCGATAAATTTTACACATCGCCCAACTGCACAAATAATATTCAGTGTTTGTTGATTTGAAACCCCACACGGGTGTTGGGATGAAATTTGGCATACACTAATCCCAATTATTTAATTGTATGTCGATCGATTGGTCGACAGGATGTGTAAGCGTTAATTATTTATATTTGATGCTTATGCAGTTGTGTGGTGCACCTTAGGTGATGGTTGATTGTTTATCATTGCTATTATATACATGTGGTGTATGGAATCCATATAATTAACATTATATGGTGATTGATTGGGCCTCATCCCAATCGGGAAAATAATGAATATTATAAAAGAAAATTCATGTGTTGAATATAAAAATAGTCGTGTGTTGAAAGAAATATAGATTCATGTGTTGAATGATATATTTATTTTTTTGTTGAATAGAATAACGAATTTATTGAAATATATATAGCCGTGTTGATTAGAGTTGCGCTATTTTGACGTGAACGATATTTATATCGATTATATTCGTTTCTATAATGAATATAGGAAAAGTGGTGATTTCAAAATATAACTTTTTGAAAATATTATCATTTATATAGTAATGATATGAAATATTCAATTTTGATTAGAAATTGAATATAGAGTTGAAATGGTTTTGAAAACGAATTTAAAACGATTTATAAAATACGTTTTAAAAGGAAATCGACGAAATACATATAATATTATATATATATATATAATGGCCTGAATAGAAAGCGCCGCGCTGCGGCAGTTCGTGAATTTCGACCATTGACTTCGAATTGACGTTGCGGGGATTCGACCGTCGGATTCTCCTAAAACCGGAACCATTGGGTTCGTATCGAAAAGAGCTTTCCAATGAATATTAGAAATTTGAAATCCAATGGTTGGATTTGGAATTATGTCCAAATAAAATTTGAAAAAGGTCGCTGTAAGTGCAATTCGATAGCCGTTGATGGAAATCGACTGTACGGGCCTTGATAAAATTATTAAAAATATCTATAATTTGTGTAAAATCATAATATGTGAATTGGAAAGAACTGGGATGTAAAATTCCACATTTGAAAGGATAAAAATATATTTTTGTCGAAATGAACTAGGTTTGAACTAGAATTAAAATCAATTTATTTTTGAAATAAATAAATTGAATTTGAAAGTGATTTTAAAAATAATCGATATTCCCAATTCGTGAATTGGACTGGAGTTGAATCGAAATTATCTTCGGAATATTTCGATGTTGGATTTCGTGACTATACAAATATTGTTATGGGGATTTGAAAGATATATTTTATACCGTTATTTCCAATACGATATTTGTTGGTTCCAGAATTTGATATTGAATATAAGCCGATATATTTTCTATTCGGAGCCTCGTATTTAATATCAAATATGATTTGGGTTTATCGTGAATCGTGCTTTAGATGACATTGGTTCTTTAACCCAGTTAAAGGTAGGATGTTCATTTTTGAGAAGATTAAAACTAAGTGGAGTTTTAATGAATCTTTAATTAGATTGAAATGTGAATTGATAATTTAAATTATCAAATTTGAAAGGTGATCGAGAATGGAGTACCACCAGTTTTGCTCCAATGTGATAGTTAAATCTTTAATTAGATTTGAACGTGAAATGATAATTAATTTTACCGATAACACTGTGGTGTTAGATATGGAGTATTACCAGTTTTGCTCCATGGGATGAATAGGTTGGGATTGGGAAATAAAATAAATAATTACTTCGGTGTGGTTCGCTAATCCCGACTAGTTTAAAATGATATCCAAAGGAAGATTAAAGAATAAATTTAGAAGAATTTATCTTGGATAAAATTAATGGGAACCTTTCCCTAAGAATGTGATTTTGTGAATAAAAGAATATTCTGAATTGGAATGAGGCGTTTGTGTGTTTGTGTAACATTTGTTTATTATATACGTGGGATATTCAGAAAGGCCGGGTTTATACCCATTCTGAATAACCGATTCGACGAGATGTCGAAGATGAAGACGGTGGTTGAAGACCGGAAGTCTTCACATCGTTTGGGTGATTACTGATGATCTTGATTGGGTTGTACACCCAGGATGAGGGAAACAGTTGGTGATCGTCCAGACGTACTTGGAGATGGACGGATATGCGAGGAAAGTGCCTCTGGTTTCGTTCAGACCCAGAACGAACTTGTAAATGGATTGTGTGTCTGACATTGGATTTTATTCTGTGTTGATTGATCTCTATTAAATATACATCTGTTTGGCGGTGAAGAATTTATTCTCTTGCTTAACGCCCTTCTCTGAGACGTACGACCTCAGAGGTTGTATATCGATGGACATCAGTCGCATGGAGTGAATTGCCAGTGTGGCACGCGTAAGTGGCAATTGATCAGGGCTTCTGTTGAAAAGTAGAGTCTTGTGGTTGATGATCAAAGCACGGTCTGTGTAGTGTAGCTTTGTGTATAACGTGAATTCGCGAGCCTCACACCTCGGTATGAGTCAAAAACGGGAGACGGACCGCTGGGAGAGCACGACGTTTCTTTCTAGCTAGGGTGGTGTCAGTGACCTACCAGCCCTGACATTTATATACTTTTCACCTGTGTGGTTGTTGGAATGCGAGGCACCTCGGATATAGGTCTGTAAGGACCGGGAAACGTGTGTTCAGGAATTGCCAATCCTCAAAAGTAAGAGAGGACCGGCCTCGCCGATTCTAAGTATCATAGTGGAGTCCTGAGGCATTTGCTAGAATGTCTCGAATCGGAGAGGAGCTTGCCCCTTGCCTCGACTCATGACGGAATCCAATTTCCAATACGTGATATTGCGGTTTTAATTGTCGAACCTAGTATGGCGACATAGTGGTATGGGTCATTCATGCCGCCTATGATTGATATTTATGATTGAAATTGTTTTGACACTATACACTTATAGTAATATCAAAATAATGTGTTTTAAACGTATCAAGCATGCTTTGGCTATTATAAGGTAAAAACCCTATCCTCCGGCTTGCGTTGCATTGTGTGATGGGACCTGGGTCTTATAACAGCTTCATTTTTCTTTATTTAGCATTGCGCTGTTTGTTTTATGCACTGGTATTCTTGGGAGGAAACCCGTTCTGTGTTATACGGCGTTGTCCCTTGATTTACCTAACTTTAAAAATAAAGATTAATAACTATTTTAGTTCTCACACCAGTCACATGACTGACTTGGAGTTTATTGTTTTAACCTAAACTCTGGGTGCCCCTATTTTCTACACGGGCAGCTAGTAGTTTTGGTTTTGCAGATTTATATCCACAGGGTCCTGATTTACAGCTGGAACGATGCTCGGAAAGCTCTGTATCCGTGCATTACTTCTAGTTGTGCTTTTGCATTATTCTCCGCTGCGATGTATTTAAATGTAATTTAAATCTCAGATATTTGTTGAATGTAATTTATTCATTTATATTCTGTATATTCTTGTATCTGATGGAATTGTTGTAATAACAATGAAATGTTCTTCCGTTTGCGTTCTATTTTGTCTTGTCCTCAATTCTATCCATGCTTTCCTTCACGGGGAAGTTCGGGTCGTTATATAAAACAGCCAAGTGGCTTGCCAAATAGGCTTATAAATCACCAAACCCATATAAAATAAACGTGTACCTTTTTGTCGGGCATATCATTATATCCTTTCCATCTTCTACCCTGTCAGCGTATACAAATGCATTTCCAAACAAAATTCAATTTTATCCTCATAACCATATCCTTCACGCGTCCATGCCAAAACCCATTCTTAACTCAATTTCCATCCATTACCAATTTCAACTCTTAACTTACCAGTCCAACACCATTTCAGATTCTTGTCTCACGTTTCAAATCCGATTCTACTTGATATATTATATCCCGATTCAATTTCCAGTTAATTAGTTTCAATTCCATTTATATTTTCTTTCACAAACTTCTATATATTTTTGCTTTCGCAAAATTCTATTTAATTTTTCCTTTTCAGGATTCAAAACAACTTATTTTTCTCAAAAAAATTCAAAACAAGATTTTTGGTAGTAATCCATCACTTAGAACTCGAAATTGAACACTGATGATGTGGCCAGCATCATCAGAGTTATTTCCCAGCTGTCGAAGTGAGTTCAATACTATATCATTTCAAAACTCCAATTTTAAACACTTTCATTTTGAAATCTATTTCAAAATACCAAACATAATGCTCGTAAAACAAATTTAAAATCTCCCAGGATTTTTAAATTTTCATTTATTCAATCCAATTTCATTTGCAAACACCTTTCCCACTTTTGTGAATTTTAATTCCAATTCTGATTTTAATTTCAGATTTAATAAATCTGCTTTTATATAATACGAATTCCAATTGGTTATTTATATAACCCTTTCAATTATAATCAACCAACACATCCAATATATTATAATATTTCCAATATATATATTTTCTTTATATCAAAATATAATTTGGGTAAATTATTTCATTTACCCTCTTTCAAAACATACTGTGTCGGTTTATCATACTTGAGTGTTTAGAAACCCCTATCGATACAGTGGATCAAACTGATCGACCAGAACTCATAAACAACTCAACCAATAAATCTCCACAATATAAAACATTTTTTAAAAAATCTACAAATACGTTCACTTGTATATATATATATATATATATACTCAAACTCAATCTAGGGTATTATTAACTCCATCTCTACTGAATTACGCCACAGAGCCAAGATAATCACTTAACCTTCAGCACTGATACCACTGTAACGACCAAGTATTTCCGGTCCCGAAAATCGGCATAAATACCTTTACCGTAACTCATGCCGACCCTCCAAGCACCAAAAATACTGGATAGTTATTAGAAAGAATTTAGAGGGTGAGATAAGAAAGAAAGAAATATTAGAATAGAAGAAGAAGAAGAAACAACACGACACAGAGTCTCACATCGCAGCGGAACAAAATATAATATAGAAATAAATCTTTATTGAAATCTTTAAAAATACTTACAATCATCAGAGTACATCACACAACGGGACAGTTATAGTAACCTGTTCTGAACGTCTCCAGCTCGTCCCTTCACAGCATTCGATAACCTGAACCTCTACACCACGGGCTAACCTGAGCATTTACAAAACACCGGGTCAGTCTGGTGAACCAAAGTGAGATAAACTCGCACAGTATTAAGGGTAAATCATCCAACCATGATTTCTAAAGTTCAAAGTCTTTTCAAAAGAAAAGGATAATCGTAAGACCAAATCCACACATAAACACGGACGGTTTTTACCTTACGATAACCCAAAACAGTTTTGAAACCAATATCTTTTCTGATATTATAATAATGTCTAAATACAAGTAAATAACAATCTAGTGGAACGCTTGCATCTCATGCTCCACATATATAGTATACAATCAAAACCGCGGGCACTTATTGGAGATTGGATTCCGACTATGACAAGGTATGGGACCACCTGCCGATAGTGTATCTCTAAAGGAAAATACACTGGGTTCAACAAGAATGTCTTGCATCCCGGCCCACACATGACCGACCACTCATTTCGCTTGAGTGCATCGAATGTATATCACCGACGGTTGGGATCAGCAACCGTCTCCCGACAAGGGACAACATCGAATATAGATTTTAGAAGAAAATATGATTTTCTCTAGATAGGTGATTATACACCCTAATGGGAGTGACCCACATAGCCATGCTGCCTGCACGATTTTTGTCATTTCCCGGTTGATGAGGCTTGAGGTTTAGATTAACTTTTAACACCTGGTCACCATTCACTTTGAATGCCACATCGTCAGTTCCGTCAGAAATTACTAATTTACATCCACAAAAATACTCTAGTTAGAAGCTAAGAGAACGGCAATTCCCCGCCAACAACTATAGCACATTTGAAGAAATCAACGTACGCGACCCTTTACAAATACTCTGTCAGACACTCGTCCATAAAAATTATCCAGGAACAGGATGAACCGAAGGCACTCTCCTACCGCATCCAATATAGGAATCACCCCATGGATCCGTAGCGAGAAGTCCTTGCAACCCGTAGAATACAACCACGACAGAATCACAGCTTATCTCTACTTTCCAGGCAGAGAATATTAGTGGTTCTTCCGTTAATGAAAATCTACGGTCTTCAATGCTCCATCTCGGTCATCTTCTGATATCTTCACATATTTGTTGGTCGGAATGGTTTTCGAATGTAAATTCGATCCCGGTCTTTCCGTACCAACAATCGTATTGGACAGATTTGATAGTCGATGTTTTAACTATCAAAATATATAGTGTTAAATCATGACACTCCAATGAGTTCACTGATTCAGTACTCAGCATCCCTTGGCCTTTTAATTAAAACAAAACTGATTCACTTCTGTTAAATTAAACTTCTAACTCTTTTAGTATTTCAAACCGATAATCGGTTCTTATATATTAACGTTCTCAAAACCCTTTGTATATAATACTTAGTAAGATAACTCATAACCATATTCAACTCTTACTTTAATTCTCCTTTCAAACATTCATTACATCATTTTTTATTTTTTAAAACTTGTGAAATTCACTTAACTTATTATTCATAAACAGCATTACGCAATATATTTTATCCCGTTCTTAAAACCATAACTAATTAGTATAGAATAAAACTAACTTCACATTTCTTTTCTCTGGATTTCTCGTTATATATTTTCCAATTTTCACCAACATTGCATTATTTCACTAATGGAAATAATGAACTATCACTAACCTCTTTTACGATTACCAACTAATACCATCTTCACATAATCCTGATGTCGTTCAAGTTGGGGTATTTTAATTACCTCTCAAACCTTGATCAACAACGTTCATATCCTTAGATAAATATAAGTTGTAATCAAACCAATATAACATTCCAGACTCAAAACAAATTCCATTATCTTTAACCAAATTTACTATTACTAATCTCCACTCAAATCTATTCGCCCATTCCCTGCTTTGGAAAACTCATTTCACTTCCCCCTTTTTACTTGATCTCATTTTCGAATAATGTTAATTTAATATTAACGTTTTTACACTTTAAATCCCATTTATATAATCCTGGTTTATTATAAATCCTTTTTATCTTATTTTCCTCTAACCTGATTCAAAGAATTAAGTGACATTTATATTAAAGTTATCACCTTCGCTTAAAAATTCTCTTTTATATTTAAATTTAAGCAATATTTATTAACTATTTTAATCAAATCACATCAATTTGATAATCAATTCCAATTCAAAAATGGTCGATTTAATTCACTCCAAACTTGTTTATCTCGATAACTAATTCCAATTAATCCTCACCTTACATTAATCAAAAAGATAATTATTTTAAATAATTCCATTAATTGTTTTCTTTACGCACCAATTTATCAAAGTTTAACCACTCGATTCATTTCTTATTCTCATACTTGTAAATCTGATTAACATTAGAATTTACTTTATAAAATAAATTATTGACAAATCGAAGTCTTAAATAAATAAAATATTTATTTATTCTCTCTTTAATAACTCTTATTTAAAATAATATATTCAAAAATCTATCTCCAATTATAAAATAAATTTTATAACTTCATCTCTATCGACTCACTTGACGGTGAATCAATATTTATAAGACGATTTGATTTTTATATGCCATATGCCCCAAAATACTAAACCAATACCGCCCTTTTGTGAGGACCCGTAACTTCCCCGTGACTGAAAGAGCGGATACTTTGAGAACAAGACAAAATCAGAACGCAGACGGAAGAACATTTCATTGCTAATACAACAATTCCATCAGATACAAGAATATACAGAGTATAAATGAATAAATTACATTCAATAAATATCAGAGATTACAATAAATTACATAGCAGCGGAAAATAATACAAAGCACAACTGAAGGTGATATACGGATACAGAGCTTTCCGGATATCATTCCAGCTGTAAACCAGGATCCTGTGAATATAAATCTGCAAAACCAAAACTACTAGCTGCCCGTGTCGAAAATAAGGGCACCCAGAGTTTAGGTTAAAACAATAAACTACAGGTCAGTCATGTGACTGGTGTGAGAACTAAAACAGTTATTTAAAACTTTACTTTAAAGGAGAGTAATTCAAGGGACCACGCCGTATAACACGGAACGGGTTTCCTCTTAAGAATACCAGTGCATAGAATAAACAACGCACTGCTTTTTCGAAAAATGAAGCTATTATAAGACCCAGGTCCCATCACACAATGCAACGCAAGCCGGAGGATAGGGTTTTCCCTTATAATAGCCAAACATGCTTGGTACGTTTAAAACAAAACTTTTGATACTATTATAAGTGTATAGTGTCAAAACAATTTCAATCATAAATATCAATCATAGACGGCATGGGTACCATATATCATGTCGCCATACTAGTTCTACAATTAAAACCGCAATATCTCGTATTGGAAATTGGATTTCCATCATGAGTCGAGGCAAGGGGCAAGCTCCTCTCCGCTTTCGAGACACTCTAGCAAATGTCTCAGGGCTACGATCTCTGGGCAACCCTTGGATCTTCAGGGCCGGTCCTCTCTTACGTTTGAGGATTGGCAATTCCTGAACACACGTTTCCCGGTCCTTACAGACCTAAAATCGAGGCGCCTCATCCAACAACCACATAGGTGAAAAGTATATAAATGTCAGGGCTGGTAAGTCACTGACACCACCAAAGCTAGAAAGAAACGTCGTGCTCTCCCTGCAGTCCTTATCCCGTTTTTAACTCATACCGAGGTGTGCGGCTCGCGAATTCACGTTATACACAAAGCTGCCACGTAAGCTGTGCTTTGATCATCAACCACAAGACTTTGCTTTTCAACAGAAGCCTTGATCCATGCAACTCAGCATGCTACACAGGCAATTCATTCCATGCGACTGATGTCCATCAATATACAACCTATGAGCTCATACGTCTCAGAGAAGGGCGTTAAGCAAGAGAATAAATTCTCCGCCGCCAAACAGATGTATATTTAATAGAGATCAATCAACACAGAATAAAGTCCAATGTCAGACACACAATCCATTTACAAGTTCGTTCTAGGTCTGAACGAAACCGGAGGCACTTTCCTTGCATATCCATTGATCTCCAAGTACGTCTGGACGACTACCAACTATTTCCATCCTCTTGGGCGTACAGCCCAATCAGGATCATCAGTAATTATCCAAACGATGTGAAGACTTCTGGTCTTCGACCACCGTCATCTTCTTCGACTTATTGTCGAATCGGTTATTCAGAATGGGTATAAACCCGGACTTTCCGAACAACCCGCGTATATTAAAAACAAATGTTACACAAACACAACATACGCCTCATTCCAATTCATCAGTCACTAACCGTAAATCAGTAAGAGAGCAATTCCCCAAATATTAACCCCGAAGGCCGAAACCAACATCAGATCAATACCCAGGAAACCATTCTTCTTAACTAACCTACAGCTAGTTTCTACATTTCAATTCTTAGGGAAAGGTTCCCATTAATTTTATCAAAGATAAATTCTTTAAAATTTATTCATTAATCTTCCATTGGATGTCATATCAAACCAAATTATGGTTTTTTTCAAACTAGTCGAGATTAGCGAACCACACCGAAGTAATTATTTATTTTATTTCCCAATCCCAACCTATTCATCCCATGAAGCAAAACTGGTAATACTCCATATCTAATACCGCGGTGTTATCGGTAAAATTAATTACCATTTCACGTTCAAATCTAATTAAAGATTTGACTATCGTTTTGGAGCAAAACTGGTGATACTCCATTCTCGCTCACTTTCTAAATTTGATAATTTAAATTATCAATTCACATTTCAATCTAATTACAGATTCATTAAAACTCCCTTTACTGGGTTAAAGAACTAATGTCATTTAAAACACATTTCACGATAAACCCAAATCACATTCTATTTATTATCGGGTTAAAGAACTAGTGTTATTTAAAACACCGTTCATGATAAACCCACAAATCAATTCTATTTAAAACCCATTTCAAATCCAATTTATTTATTTGAAAATAAACAGGTTTAATTTTAGTTCAAAACTAGTTCATTTCGATAAAAATCTATTTTTATCTTTTCAAATATGAAGTTTTTCATCCCAATTTTTCCCAAATCATTTCTTATGATTTTACACAAATTATTACTATTTTTAATAATTTTATCAAGGCCCGTACAGTCGATTTCCATCAACGGCCATCGAACTGCACTTACAGCGACCTTTTCCAAATTTGATTTGGACGTATCTCCAAATCCAACCGTTAGATTTTGAATTTCTAATATTCGTTAGAAAGCTCTTTTCGATACGAACCCAACGGTTCCGGTTTTAGGAGAATCCGACGGTCGGATCTCCCGTAATGTCCGTTCGAAGTCAATGGTCGAAATTCACGAACTGCCGCGACGCGGCGCGTTCTATTCAGGCCATTATAATATATATATATAATATATATTTCCTCGATTTCTATTTAAAACGAATTTTATAAATAGTTTTAAATTCGTTTCAAAAACAATTTCAACTTCCATTTCAATTCAAATCAAAATTGAATTTTTCCTTATAAATTCATTTTAAAATTCATTTCTATTCAATTCAAATTTCAATTCAATTTGAATTCATTTCAAATCGATTTTTATTCTATTTCAATTCGTTTTCAATCCAATTCGAATTTGTTTTATATTCAATTCAATTCGAATTCGTTTTCTTTTCAATTCATTTAGAATTCGTTTTATATTCAATTCAATTCGAATTCGTTTTATATTCAATTCAATTCAAATTCATTTTATATTCAATTAAATTCAAATTTAAAAACGAATATAATCGATATAAATATCGTTCGCGTCAAAATAGCGCATCTCTAATCAATACGGCTTTATATATTTCAATAATTCCATTATTCTATTCAACAAATGATTCTATATTTTTGTCAACACATGACTAATCTCAACAAATGAGTACTGTCCACGTGTGACTAATTTTGTTATTCAATATATTTTATAAAAATTATGTTATCTATCGTTTGATTTAAATCACACTCCAGCCGTAAATTAGTAAGAGAACGATTCCCTAAATATTAACCCCGAAGGCCGAAACCAACATCAGATCAATATCCAGGAGACCACTCATCTTATCTATTTTCCAGTTAATTTCTAATTTCATATATGATAAAGATGTAAAGTTTATTGTTAAAATATTTCGTTCAACACATGACTAATCTCAACGGATGAGTACGGTCAACACATGAACCTTTATATTATAATGATAAAGATGTAAATTTTATTGTTAAAATATTTCGTTTAACACATGACTAATCTCAACGGATGAGTACGGTCAACACATGAACCTTTATATTTTAATGATAAAGATGTAAATTTTATTGTTAAAATATTTCGTTCAACACATGACTAATCTCAACGGATGAGTACGGTCAACACATGAACCTTTATATTATAATGATAAAGATGTAAATTTTATTGTTAAAATATTTCGTTCAACACAACACATGAACCTTTATTTTATAATATTCTTTGTTTTCTAAATTGGAATGAGGCCCAATCAATTACCATATAAAGTTAATTATATGGATTTCATACAACACATGTATATAATAGCAACGATAAATAATCAACCATCATCCAAAGTGCACTACACTGTATAAGCATCAAATATAGATATCTAACGCTTATAACAGCATGTCGATCCATCGTTCGACATACAACTAATGATTGGGATTAGTGTATGCTGTATTTTATCCCAATACCCGTGTGGGGTTTCAAACAATCAAACACAGATTTTATTTGTGCAGTTGGGCGATGTGTAAAATTTATCGTCCCAATCAATGTCAGTCAAATTAGTGTATATAAACAAATCGGCCGATTTGTTTATAAATATTCATTTATTCACATTCACGTTAAAAATTATATTTTTAACGATAATTAATTTATTTCAACTATCTACATTTTTATCGATTTCACATCAACAACACAAACAATTTTCACAACACATCAATTAAACAAACAAGCCATCCATGGTCTATGGATGACGGGTGTCGGGTGCTACTAAGCACCGTCTGCATCCTAATATATATATATAACTAGAAAAGAAATTGAAGAGTGATAAATTCTCACCAATAGCTATCCCAACTCCACGACACTTCAAAAGCAGAAGTCTTCGCTGTTCTCCCTTTTGTCACTTTCATCGCCCGTAGTCACTACATATATAAAAATCATATTTTTATATTGCTATTCAATATAAAAATCGAATTTTTACTTCGCTATTATATAGATAAAAATTCTATTTTTACACCGCTACTATATAGATAAAAATTCTATTTTTACACCGCTACTATATAGATAAAAATTCTATTTTTACACCGCTACTATATAGATAAAAATTCTATTTTTACATCGCTATCATATAGATAAAAATTCTATTTTTACATTGCTATCATATAGATAAAATTTCTATTTTTACACCGCTACTATATAGATAAAAATTCTATTTTTACATCGCAATCATATAGATAAAAATTCTATTTTTACATTGCTATCATTTAGATAAAAATTCTATTTTTATCACGGTGTTCATATAATAAAGATTATATTTTTATAACGCTCCTCTCTACATAAAAATCGCATTTTTACTTTGCTATTCAATATATAAAAATCGAATTTTTACTTTGCTATTCAATATATAAAAATCTCGCCTTGCTTCATATAAAAATCTCATCTTTCACTATTTAAAAATCGAACCTTTCTTTACATTAAAAATCAAATCTTTATCTTCTAAAAATCCTTGAAGTTCATAACTTTATTTTTTTAAAGTTCCAAACTTTTTATTTTTAACTACAATGAAAAAAAAATCTTATTTTCCCATCTAAGAAAAATATATTTACCAATTCAAGAAATCTATATTTTTAATAACATAAAAATTCAGTTTTTAATAAAAAATAAATTTCAGATTTATAAAACAAATAAAATCAATAAACTAAAAACGAAAACTCACTGCTCGAAGCGGGGAGGAGATCGGAGCATCGCTGGGGTTCGTCGGAGCGTCGGGGTGCTGAGAAGGCGCGGACGGTGTTAGGCTGGCAGTGGGATCGGGCTCGGAGCCTTCGGTGGTCTTCAGCAACGACGGGATTGGGTTTGGGGGGGGTCGATCAGCGGAGAGAGGAGGAAGAACGGAGGGGGGGCTGTGGCGGACGGCGACTACGGGGAGGGGAGGCGATGGAGGTGGAACCGCCGGAGGCGGCGACTGCGTGGATCGACGATGGGTTTCCATTGTTTTTTTTTTCTTCTGATTTAAATCGAATGGGGGGTCAGAAGAGTTTAAGGGGGAGAGAGGGTTTAATTTATTTAATTATTTAATTATTTAATTTACAAAAAGTTGACTTTTTCTTACGACCTCTAAACGAGAACCACCGCCTGTCGTCCATAGCGTTCCCTCATTCCGAACACAATGGGATATGTATCGTAGGCTGATTCGATTGTTTCGATTAGTTTTCGTTGAATTTACATTTAAATCATTATACCGAATTTTAAACGTACATTTCAAATTACCGGGGTCACATACTAACTCGAAAAATTCCAGAAAAATATTTTCTAGCTTCGTATTGACGATACGGTCCTAACAAAACTAATTTCTTCGAATTCTGTGACCGTTGGAAAAATGGCCATTTTCCAGTCGATTAAAATCAACTAAAACTGGTCAAACGCGTTTTCCTTTGCCACGCTCACATATTGATTCGAAAAATTATGAAATTTGAAACCTAGCAATAATTTGACATCATGGACCCAACAAAAGTGGTTTCGTCGAAATCCGAGGTCGTTTGCAAAATTTCCATTTTTAAGGGCCTGAATTCCATAGCGACTATTCAGAATTTTCAACTGGACATATCTTTTGATTCCCGTTATGAAATTTTGATTTTTCAGATTCGTTGGAAAGATATTCTCAAATAGATCCTATTATTTTTGGTTTCACTAAAATCCGGTTTGTTTTGCACCCGGTACATTCAATTGAAGTTTGAAATCGAATTATCGAACTACCGCGCCATTTTCAATTCCTTTTATAATTATAAATAATTATTTATATTCTAACGACGACGTATATAATATATACGTTCTAAATATATTCCAAATAAATTTTCGTCGATATTATTTAAAATAATCTATTTTAAATATTCAAAATTCGCTAAAATTGCCAAAATAAAAATTTTAAACTGGCTCGCATTTCCGGGTTATTACACCATTGGTCTAAACTAACAGATGTTGAAATTTCAGTCAACAATCACAATCAAATCAATCACTCCAAACATGACAGTTCATGTTGGATAATATGAAATAAATAATATATTTGAGGGATCCGGTTGGGTCCCTCCAACCTGTTCTTCCCTGAAATCACAACGGTTGTCTCAAATCAGATCATTTCAGTTCCAATTAACTGAAATAAATAACGACCATTTAACATCAACCATAACCAATTTAACCAATTAAACACGTTTATTTTATAAACGTGACCAACCAAAGTGAGTTACCTTTATTGGAACCAATCGTTAAAATAACGAATTGGTATTTCATTGAAATTAAACACAGTTCAATTCCATCGGTTAAATCAACAAATAATTATATAACTAGCAAACATTCAACCATTTGCAAACAGAGCATACAAAATAAAAACCCAATTTATATAAAAATATAAATGGTAAACTGAGTGAGTTTAACTCACCTTGATTTATTCCATTGTTGAACGGCTCAGTTTTCATTAAATTAAACATGTGTTTAATTCAATTAAAAGCTCCAGCTGCTTCCAACACCGTCCTAGTTGTTCCATACAGTAGTGTTTGAAACCATGGTTTCAATGCAATTCACTTGGTCCAATTCTGATCATATGATAAAAAAATTATCAATATTTTAGTGGTTTGTTTTAATCAAAACTAATAATTCCTTAATTAAATAATTTGTTAATTACTTTTGGGTTAAGGCAAATTAAGGCCGATTACACTTCCAGCTCACTTCGTTTCCAGCTGTCCACCGATATGAACCAGGAAAATGCTTTCCCTTTTGATCGTGAATGCCTCATCTCCTGTTCAACATTTATATTAGAATTTAATTAATTTACTAATTAGGCTATAATTAAAGTTAATTAAAATATTATAACCAACGGTTTATATCAGTTAAAAGGGGCCGATCCTCCTGTATTGTAAACTCATACGTTGATTAGTAACCTCAAGCCTTCCTTTGTTTCAAACCAACGGTGCCATTCTTCCCAAATCCTACACACCTGGTCAGTTAACACTTCGATTAAATCACTAATTAAAGTAAAAAAATTCCGTAATTAAATGTTAAGCAATGGTTTATGTTTAATTAGAAATAAGTGTCGGTCCATTTACTTCTGCCTTTCTCCTTCTCGCGAGTACCCATCACCAACGAGCTGTTGCCGCCCTCCACTCAGGCCACTAACCGATGATCTGACGTCGGCGTTCGAAGGCCCTCCGGCTCTCCTGCTCTCGCTCCAAAAATCGCACCCTTCGATGTTGCACTGGCTTCAGGAACCCTCTCGAAAGGCGCCGACTTTCAAGCCAAATCTCAGTCAACTCTGGTCTAGGTAGCCGATCACCACCGTCCAACTCAAAGGCCTCGACTAGATTAACATTATTGTTGCGAAAACTATTTCAATTTGAAGGAAGAATCGAATGATTTTTGGGAAAGAAGACGATGAGGTGTGGTTAGTTGATTTTTGGTAGGTGTCGGCTGACCATTTCATTGACTAACGACTCAAAGAAATTAGGGTTAAAATGGTTTTGAGGGTATATATAGTGTTAGGAAAACATATTATATTATTTACGAAACTTCACCGTAAAGTAATTAATTAAACTCCTATAAATGATCTCTGTTTACTGATAAAAAGCTATTCTTAGTGTAAAAAGATATTCCGGATAAAATGGGACAAATTTCGTCGAATTCCGACATCATTTGAAAAAATTTCCTTTATAAAACCAGAAATAAACACGCGTTTAATTTTTTCCACGACCACCAGATAAATCAAATCAACTTGAAACTTTGAAATCCTACAATAATTTGTTGATATGAACCCAACGGCACCAGTTTCGTCGTATTCTGAGACTGTTTCCCCGGTAGGCTATTTTTAACGTGTACCGCAATGTCCTTTTGAACACCAAATTTGCCGGTCTCTAAAAATAACAAACTATATTCCTATCCTGACTTTAATCGACGATGCGAACTCAACGGGACTGGTTTCGCGGCCTAATTCGATCGTCTATTCAAGTTACACTCAAATATCCCTTTATAAATTTAATTACGCGTTATAGAAAATGAATGGGCGTTTACGGCTACCGTGGCCACATACGACATCGGTTTTCCACGCAATTCACCACCGTACAATAATTTAACATTACGATTCCAATGAAACTGATTTCATCGGAATCTGAGTCCGTTTGCAAAACGGTTGTTTTAAAGGCCGATATTTAAATAACGAATTCCACAGCGACTATTTCAAAATTTGATTTGGCCATAACTTACAATTTATAACAGGAAATCTAAATTTTTCTCTTTTATGAAAATCATCGTCAATACGGCTCCAACGTTTCTTGTTTCACAGAAATCCGACTTATATCAAATCCTGTATCCTCAGTTGAAGTTCAAAACCAAATATTACGAACTGACACACCATTTCGAGCTCGTTTTATATTATAAATAAATTAACATTAAAATTTCACTATATAAACGAATATATATTTTAAATCCATTTAAAATCACAAATAAATATTTAAAATAATAAATTAAATTAAATATTTGACTGCCAAAAACACGGGTCATTAAAAAATTTCTTTACGTTGATTCAAAAATTCAACATTTGGTTCGAGTTGAAACTATATGATTCGAGTCAAAACTTACATTTCAATTTAAATAAAGTATATTCATGTTATACGATTCTAAATCGTTATTTATAAAGTTAACAATTCGTATAATCAAATTTTCCTTTATAAGGATTCAATTAAGTCAATTCGAAAATCCGATCACTTAGGTTCACATCTAGTTTATATAATTCAAATCGAAATCTTATGTTTCAATTTAAACCAAATCATATAATATCTTAACACGAATTGAACTATTCAAATTCACTACTTAAAATTTTAGTCGAAGCCTTGTATTCAATTAAAGAATTTATAAGATTCAAAACTATTCTTATAAATCAATTCAACAAATTTCCCAATTCAAAACCAAATGATTTATAAAATTAATTCTATATAAAATTTATATATTCAAATTCACATTTTAGTCGCTAAAGAAAACGAATTCATTTCATACCAAATATGATTCAAATTAGACGTCAATTTACAAATAATTCCATGTGTATTTCCTATATAAGTTCATGTTTTAAATCCAATTCAAATACGCATTCAGTTGATTAAAAATCAAATTTATTCCTTAATTAGGAAATTCAATTTCAAAACAATTCCACAATTCAAGTTCATATCTTATAAGTTCAAACCAATTCAAATTCAAATTCATTTCATTTTTCCCTAATTCTAATTCATCTCTATTAAAAGTTTGTATCAATTCGAATTCATAACTTAATATGAGTTCATTCGTTATTCAAATATCGTTATATAAATCTGAATCTTAAACCTCGAATTTAAATTGCAAATCTTACTTATCCATCTTCGGTTTATTATTAAAGTTCATAAAATATATATAAGGAAATTTAACTTTGAAAATATATATGTATGTATAAGTTTATAAAATTCTAAAATTAATTAGAATATAGATTATAAACATATATAAGATTAAAATAATATAAAAAATAAGTTTAAAATAATTATTTATAATAATATAAAAAGTTAAAAATACTTATACAAATAAATTATATAGTTTAAAATAAATAAATTATAAGTGAAACTTAAATAAACATTTTGTATATTTACTTATAAAAATCATTTTAAACATATAATCTAAAATTTACAAATTAATTAAATTTAAATTTTTTAAAATATAATATAAAAATATAAAATCTTAAGTAGTTATTTAAAAATCAAATTTTCTAAATTCCTTTATTTCGAAAACATGACCAACGGTGTCCGTATATAGTTTTCTATCCTATGGTCAAGCGATACAGATATTTATCATTTCAACCCGTAATTTATAAAATTTCTACGGGTCTATCATTTCAACCTGCGATCCCAAAATTCAGAAAAAATCGTTCAGGTCTATCATTTCAACCCATAACGATTTTTCCCTAATCTAATGTTTGTTCGGGTATGTACCATTTCAACCCTTAGTGATTTTTCCTAAACTAGGGGTATCAACAATCACAACATATATATCATCAGTGCAACTACGTGTCATATGAATATATCGTGTCACATATGAAATGTGCATATATATCAATTCAAAAAATTTCTATTAGTAAACCTATACATTTCATATAACAGTTCATTGTTGATCTAACATCCATGAAAAATGTAAGTCAGGTGTGAGATAAACTCACCTTTCGTGGCACAGATTTGAGACGGCAAACGAATTGACATAGAATTGAAAAGACGATATCCAGGCATGATTCTGAATGGATTCAACTCGATGATCATTCAGTATTTATTTAATTTTCGAGAAGAGGAATGAATCGGTATGGTATTGGGTTTTAGGACGGTACGGCTATTTGGCTTTGGAAATAGGTTTTGGGCTCAACACTAAATTCAATCCAAAAATAACACAACACTAACTCAGTTCAAAATTTTAAAACACAATAATTTCTTTACAAAATAGCATATATATATATAATATGTATATATATATATACATGGAAAAGTTATAATATACGTACATTTTAAAAATCCAACGGACGAGTGGGCCAATTATTTATAAATGTCATACCAAAGAAGCACACCCAAAACAGTATATATATTATAAATATGTAATACTCCAAACCCCATCATAAAAAAATATATTTATTTATATAAATACACATGAACAAATAAATATATTCATATAAATAAACATATAAAATATATTCGAACACACACATGACACAAAGTGACACACACATGACATAACTCACACCACTCATCAAAACAGATAAACACACACACGGGAAATATACACAGACACCCGCACAACTTTAACACAAAAACACACACTCATATATTACAAACACTGCCCTGTGCAAAAGAAAAAGGGAGGGGAAATGGAGCAGGAGAGCTTTATGGCAGTTTCAGGTGAAACAATGGGTTCAAATGCAAAGAGGACTGGGTTTGGTGAAGGAGTGGCTAGCGGGACGGTTTTCCGATTATTGACAGGCATATGGGAGAACTCAGGTGTGCCTTTGATCATCTGAGATTGGAGGGAGAGCGGAGTGGGTTAGCGCGGGCAACAGGCTCGAGTCGACGCGGTTTCCGATGGGGTTCAGGAAAGAGGGAGAGAGGGTCGGGCGCGGTTTTGCACGAGGGCAGAGGGTCGGTGTCGATGGAGGTGGGTGGCGAGACAAGCTGGTGGAAAGCGGAGGAGTGAATCGCGAGGGGTGGGAGAAAAAGGAGGCAGTGGGAAAAAGTGGGGAGCTAGAGAAGAGGCACATTTCCAGCGAAATGGCACATTTTCGGAAGGAAGACCACTAGGCAAAAGTTGTATGGAATGGCGCGTTTAAGCTAGAAAAAAAGATGGTGTGAAGATTAGAGCTCGTTTGCAAATTCTGGAACCGAACAGCAAATACGGTCGATAGAAAATATGTGAGTTTTCTCCGCTTTAAAGCTTCTGTGGTTTTTAACGTATGAAGTATGTAAAGTTATGATTTTTATTTATATAAAGTTATGATTTTTATTTATATAAAGTTATGATTTTTAATTACATAAAGTTATGGTTTTTAGTTATGTAAAAATATCATTTTTGGTTGGTTAAAAATATGATTTTTATCGTAGGTAGGAAATATTTTTAGCAAGATTAAAAATATGATTTTTAACTAGTGTATGGCACAGAAATGTTTTTAGAAAGATAAAAATATGATTTTTAGCCTATGTATGCTATTTACCAAATGACAAGTTATGAAATAATTATTCGATAGTTAAAAATATGATTTTTAACTTATTGATGTTATTTACAAAATAGATATGCAGGATTCCTAGAGAATTTAAGATTAACAATCAAAGATTGATGGAGTGGAAACCCAAGGTGAGAACTCCTCACTATAATTTTCTTATACAGATATTTATTTTATTTTATAACTGCATATATGAACTGCTCCCCGTCGTCCACAGACCATGAACGACTTGTTTGATTGTTTGGTTTGGTTGATTTATTTGTTTGAATTGGTTTGGGATGAGAATTGAATTGAATTGATTGAGTTGTTATGTGTGTATGGTGCGAGCCAATATCAGGAGAGGGGTAATGCTAGACATTACCCGATTTCAATTTCACGCCGTTATAATGCCGAAATTTCCTAAAAAAATGTGATAGTTAAAAATAATTTTTTTTATTGAATGTATAAACTGTTAAAAATAGCAAAGTGTTGAAATAAATATTTTAACGTTAAAAATATAATTTTTTATGTTTAAATGAACGACATGAAATTCTCCTGGAAAGAATTGAATATTCATTTACAAATTGGACGATTTGTTTATGTACACACATTTATCTGACATTGATTGGGACGATAAAATTTTACACATCGCCCAACTGCACAAATAAAATCTGTGCTTGATTGATTGAAACCCCACACGGATATTGCGATGATATTGGACATACACTAATCCCAATATTTAGTTGTATGTCGACCGATTGGATAACAAGCTGTATAAGCGTTGAATATTTATATTTAATGCTTATGCAGTGTAGAATGCACTCTGGATGATGGTTGAATGCGTTGGATTGTTGTTGTATACATGTGTGTGTGAAATCCATATAAATCACGTTATACGGTAATTGACTGTGTCTGATTCCAATTCAGAAAGAAATTGTGGAGGAATTTGGAAGATACATATATATCTTTATTTCAATACGATATTTGTTGATTTCAGAATTTTATATTGAATATAAGTCGATATATTTTCTATTCAGAGCCTTGTATTTAATATAAAATTGGATTTGGGTTTGTAGTAAGTAGTGTCTTCATTAACACTATTTTTAAACCCAGTTGAGAAAAGATTAAATCTTTTTATTTAGATTTAATGAAGTATACAAATTAATTAATATTTAATTGGAATTGAAGTGGAATTCATTTTTGGGTTCATCGTGAACGGTGTTTTAAATAATACTTGTTCTTTAACCCAATAAATAATGGAATGTGAATTGGGTTTGTTGTGAACTGTGTTTTTAACGACATTCATTCTTTAACCCGATTTATAGTGTAATGTGATTTGGAATTTATAAATTTTCTTATTAAGATTTGACGGGAATTTTCCAAAGTAAAGTTTTCCAATTTAATATATTAAATTGGAATTGAATAGAATTCGATTTGATAATAAACGAAGTGAACTTCTATAGAGGAAGACTGTTAATACATATGGAATTTAAAAGGCGTTGCCGTTATTCCATTTATATTATTGGTCGGATATAGAAATTAATATCGATTATATATTGATTTGTTTTTCCGTGAAGATTCCATAATTAATGGAATGTGATTTGGGTTTATCGTGAACTGTGTTTTAAATGACATTAGTTCTTTAACCCA
The DNA here is from genome assembly GCA_030737875.1 of Allium sativum. Classification (NCBI taxonomy): domain Eukaryota; kingdom Viridiplantae; phylum Streptophyta; class Magnoliopsida; order Asparagales; family Amaryllidaceae; genus Allium; species Allium sativum. Next base: position 493,046,513 of record CM060912.1, on the reverse strand, counting down.
GTTAAAGGAAGGATTACATATCCGTCATTGTATTTCGAATTGCATGGTTGATCTCTGCTAAATATATATATGTTTGGCGGTGGAGAAATTATTCTCTTGCTTAACACCCTTCTCTGAGACGTACGAGCTCAGCGGTTATATATAGGCAGAAATCAATAGTACGGTGTAGATTGCCCATGCAGTATGTTTGATTTTCCAAAGTTAAATAATCATTAATATTGATTTTTGGGAAGATTAAAACTAAGTGAAGTTTTAATGAATCTTTAATTAGATTGAAATTGGAATTGATAATTTAAATTATCAAATTTGGGAAATGATCGAGAATGGAGTATCGCCAGTTTTTCTCCTAGCAATAGTTAAATCTTTAATTAGATTTGAACGGGAAATAGTAATTAAATTTAACGATGACACCGTGGTGTTAGATATGGAGTATGATCAGTTTTATCCATGGGATGAATAGGTTGAGATTTGGAAATTAAATAAATGGTTACTTCGGTAAGGTGTGTTAATCCTGACTAGTTTGGAAAACCTTAGTATGGTTTGAATTGATATCCAAAGGAAGATTAAAGAATAAATTTAAAAGAATTCATCTTTGATAAAATTAATGGGAACATATTCCCTAATGATGTGAATATCTGAATAAAAGAATATTCTGGATTGGAATGAGGCGTATGTTGTGTTTGTGTAACACTTGTTTATTATATACGTGAGTTATTCAGAAAGACCGGGTTTATCCCATTCTGAATAACTGATTCGATGATAAGTCGACGATGAAGACGGTGGTTGAAGAGCAGAGCTCTTCACATCGTTTGGATGATTACTGATGTATTGATTGGGCTGTACACCCAAGACGAGGTAATAAGTGGTGATCGTCCAGATGCACTTGGAGATTGACGGATATGCGAGGGCCTTTCTCCTGTATTGGATATATGGGACGAAGAATAAGGTGTCTCCAGTTTCGTTCTGACCTAGAACGAACTTGTAAATGGATGTGTGTCTGACATTGGATTTTATTCTGTGTTGATTGATTTCTATTAAATATATATCTGTTTGGTGGCGGAGAATTTATTCTCTTGCTTAACTATTTTCTCTGAGACGTACGAGCTCAGAGGTTATATATCGATAGACATCAGTTGCATGGCGTGAATTGCCTGTGTGGCATGCTGAGATGTAGTGATCAAGGCTTTTGTTGAAAAGCAGAGTCTTGTGGTTGATGATCAAAGCACGGCTTTAATATAGCGTAGCTTTGTGTATAGCGTTAATTCGCGAGCCTTACGCCTTGGTATGAGTCAAAAAGGGGATCGGACCATTGGGAGAACATGACGTTTCTTTCTAGCTATGGGTGGTGTCGGCGTTTTACATGTCCTGACATTTATATTATTTTTACCTATGTGGTTGTTGGATTGCGAGGCGCCTCGGATATATCGGTCTCTACGGAGCCGATGGATAGGTCCGGTAGGACCGAGAAACGTGTGCTCAGGAATAACTAATCCTCAAACGTAACGGAGGACCAGCCCAACCGATCCAGGGTTACCCAGAGTGTGTAGTCCTGAGGCATTGGCTAGAGTGTCTCGAAGCGGTGAGAAGCCATCCCTGGCCTCGACTCATGACGGAAATCCAATTTCCAATACGTGACATTCGGTTTTGATTATAGAGCCTAATATGGCGACATAGTGGGATGGGGCACTATGTCATCTATGATTGATACATTTATATTTGAAGTTGTTTTCATACACTTTACATTATAATAGTATCAAAATGATTTGTTTTAAACGTACCAAGCATGTTTGGCTATTATAAGGTAAAACTCTATCCTCCGGCTTGCGTTGCAATGTGTGATGGTACCTGAGTCTTATAATAGCTTCATTTTTTCAAAAAGCATTGCGTTGTTTGTTTTATGCACTGGTATTCTTGGGAGGAAACCTGTTCCGTGTTATACGGCGTGGTCCCTTCATTTACTTTATTTTTAAAGTAAAGATTTAATAATTGATTTAGTTCTCACACCAGTCACATGACTGACCTGGAGTTTATTGTTTTAACCTAAACTCTGGATGCCCCTATTTTCCACACGGGCAGCTAGTAGTTTTGGTTTTGCAGATTTATATTCACAGGATCCTGTTTTACAGCTGGAATGATATTCAAAAAGCTCTGTATCCGTTTATCTCTTTCAGTTGTGTTTTGTATTATTTTTCCGCTGTTATGTATTTAAATGTAATTTAAATATCTGATATTTTCTAATGTATAATATTTATTCATACTCTGTATATTCTTGTACTCTGATGTAAATTGTTGTAAAAAGCAATGAAATGTTCTTCTGTTGTGTTCTGATTTGTCATGTTCTCAGACAATCCAATCTTTCTCTTCTCTTCGGAGACCGGGGAAGTTCGGGTAGTTACATTTGGTATCAGAGCTTTGATTTACAGAGCTCGAGAACAAGATACATTAGAACCATACGAAAGAATTCATCAGAGATTGGATTAGCAATATCCAATGAGGGCTTGTGTTATAGATTTTGGCGGATCATGGGAAGACCACTTGCATTTGGCTAATTTCTCATACAACAACAGCTATCAAGCGAGCTTGGAAATGTCACCATTAGAAGCTTTGTACGATAGACCATGCAGATCTCCCGCATGTTGGGTAGAACCTGGAAATAGACTTGTGTTGGGACACGATATGATTCGTGAAGCTTCAGACAAAGTCGATTTCATTAAGAAACGATTACAAACAGCTCAAAGCCGACAGAAAAGTTATGCGGATTCTAGAAGAAGAGATTTAGCATTTGTTGTTGGTAATTATGTTTATTTGAAAGTTTCTCCGATGAGAGGAGTAATCCAATTCAGTAAAACCGGGAAGTTGGCACCCAATTTATTGGTCCCTTTCCTATACTTGAACGAATTGGAACTTTTGCTTATAGGGTTCAGTTACCTGACTGGTTGCCTGGAGTACATGATGTGTTTCATGTATCTCAACTCTGAAAGCATGTGCATGATCTAGATCTTATTGTAGAAGAAGCAGCGTAACAAGACCTGGAAATTACTCCAGAATTAGCAATTAGAAGAGAGCCGATAAAGATTATTGGCAAAGAAACTAAAGAGCTAAGGAACAAGAAGGTTCATTTAGTTAAAGTGCAGTGGAGTGGAGATCCTAGAGACTGTACTTGGGAGACAGAAGAAAACATTAAGCAAGCTTATCCCAATTGCAGAGTGGACATCTCTGACTAACTCCGGTGCAACGTACATTTACAATACTTTGCATTTCCGTTTTGTTTCCTACTTTACTGTTGTTTCCCTTTCGGGGACGAAAAGTTTTAAGTGTGGGAGATTGTAACAACCCGGAAAATCCAAGCCAATTTAAAAATTTTAATTTAGCTATTTTAATGAATTTGGAGTAATTGAAATAATTTATTTTAATTAAACAATGAGTTAGAAATAGCGCGACAGTTTAAAATTTTGAATTCGAACTTTGACTGAACGTACAAAATGCAAAATAAAACGGATTTTAACGAAACCAAAAATATTTGAATCTGTTTAAGAATATCTTTCTGAAGAATCTGAAAAATCGAAATTTCATAGCGGGAATGAAAAGTTATGGTCAGTTGAATATTCAGTATGATCGCTATGGAATAAATATAGCCCTTGAAAATAGACATTTTGCAAACGACCTCCGTTTTCGACGAAACCACTTTTGTCGGATCCGGGATGTTAATTTATTACTAGGTTTCAAATTCCATAATTTTTGAAATTAATATGTGAACGTGTCAAAGGAAAACGTGTTTGGTTGATTTCAGTCAAATTGGATCGACCAGAAAATGGTTATTTTTCAAACGGTCTCAGAACTCGACGATATCAGTTTTGTTGGGACCGTATCGTTCCAACATAGCTAGATTTATTTTTTGGGAATTTTTGGAATCAGTATGTAGCCCTGGCAAATTAAAATGTACGTTCAAATCCAAATTTGAATGTTTTATATTTTAATTTGAAGAATAACTGACTGTAATAGTCGAATGGGCTTACGAAACATATTACATTGTGTTCGGAATAGGGGTATTTAGCTAGGGCGACAGTTGTTGGGTTTGAATTGGAGTTCGTATGGAAAAACCCCTAATTTTTTAATTAATATAAATATTAGAGAATAGGATTTTTTTTCTTTTATTATTTAATTTTATAAAAAAAAATCAGAACCCCCTCCCCCCCTCCCCCCAACCTGCTCTCGACCCATGATGGAATCCAAATTTCCAATACGAAATTACGGATTTGATTGTAACTTATATATATGGCAACATAGTAGATGGTAGCTATGCTGTATACGATTGATATTTATGATTGAATTTGCTTTTGAAACATAAATGCACTAGTAATAATATCAAATGATTTTGCTTTACATGTATGAAGCATATTTTGGCCATTATAAGGTAAAACTTTATCCCCCGGTTTGCGTTGCATTGTGTAATGGGACTTGAGTCTTATAACGGCTACATTTTTGTAAAAAGCATTGCGTTGTTCAAAAGATTTACTTTATTTCATGCACGGGCAATCACTAGAGTAAACCCGTTCTACGAAAGTGGCGTGGTTCTACGATTTGCCTTGTTGTTGTTGTTTAACCAGTTAAGTAGATTTCTCATACCGGTCCCATGACTGACTCGTAGTTTGTTTCACTTTGCAAACTCGGGTGCCCTTATTTTCACACGGGCAGCCTAGTGACAGGTTATATTTTGGCTTTTGCATTGCAGCATGGAGTGCACCTTTTGGCTTGTATGGTGAAGACTAGATTCCTCAGTATTTTGGCTATTTGATATTCGTCCATTGGTGCCTTATGTATATGATTCCACTTATCGCGATGTAGACAGATTTACTTCTATTATGTACTCTCTGATGTATATATCCCAGTGATCTTGATGTAGATTGATCATTTCCTTTCATGCACTAAGTTGTATCTTGCACTGTGCTGCTCTGATGTTTATTACATATTATGATTCCACTGTCATATTGATGTAAATTATTATATTCTCGTTTATGCTATTATTTGTACTCTACTAATAATGATTAATGTGTTATATTCCAATGATTATCCTTAACACTGTCGTACGGGGTTTTAGCATCGTCACATGTGAACAGGTCATAGCAGGGAGGCTAGAGAAGAGGAATAAAATTGTATGCCCGACAAATAGGTATATGTTTACTAATTTCTTGGGTGATGATTTTATGAGCCGATTGGCTAGCCGCTTGGCTTTTTCTTTTTCTTTTTGAGATGAGAGGGCTTGTGTGGCAGTTTGGGGATTTTCCCGGTGCTCCTGTACAAAGGAGGTTATGGAGAAATTTTTCAAAAATTTAGGGTGTTAGCCAAATTTTTGAAAAATTGGAAATTTTTTAGAAACTGAAAAGTTGAAGAATGAACGCCAAACTGAAAGTTGAGTAGCTAAACAATTTTCAGCTCCGTTCCTTTTCGAGGACAAAAAGATTTTAAGTGGGGGAGATTGTAACAACCTAGAAAATCAGAACCAATTAAAAAAAATTATTTTGTCAATTTTAATGAATTTTGAATATTTAAAATTAATTATTTTAAATAATAATGATGAGAAATTTATTTTGAATAGAATTAGAACGTATATATTTATTTGAATCGAAGTTAGAATATAAATATTTATTTTTAATTATAAAAGGAATTGAAAATGGACGGTAGTTTGAAAATTCAATTTCAAATTTCAAATGAATGTACATGATTCAAAATAAACCGGATTTTAGCAAAACCAAAAATATTAGAATCTATTTGAAAATATCTTTCCAACGAATCCGGAAAATCCAAATTTCATAGCGGGAATAAAAATTTATGCCCAACTGAAAATTTAGAATAGTCGTTAAGCTTAAACGCGTCATTCCGAACAACTTTCTCCTAGTGGTCTTCCTTCCGAAAATGTGCCATTTCGCCGGAAATCGCGAAAAGACAGTATTTGGACAGCAGACTTTGGATGCGTTTTCTGGACAGCTCCGCAATCCAAAATAGGACTTCCATATACCAAATCAGAGAGAAAATCATGCTCTTCGATTTTTGTATTGTGGAGTTTTGGCCAGAAATGCACGGTTTGAGAGTTATTGGCGAAACAGTGACAGGGGGTTAAATGTAAAAACGGGAATTTGTGAAAAATGTGATTTTTGAGGTGGTGGGGCCCATGGCCGGAGCTGAGGGCTGAAGGGCGGCGGCGCAGGCCTAACTGGACGACGGAAGGGTGCCGGTGGAAGTGGTGGCACTGAAGGGGCGGACGGTGGTGGTAGTTTGCAATTTGGGGCTTAGGGTTTGCAAATTTGAAGAGAGAAAGAGAAGGAGAGAGAGGAGAGGAGGAAGAGGAGGAGGAGAAGGGGAGAAGGAGGAGGGGCGGCGGTGCCAGGTGGGGCGGTGGTGGCAGCGACGGGAGGGAGCGTGTGTTTCTTTCTTTTTTTCCTTCTTTTTTTCCACGATGGAAGAGAAGAGAGAGAGGGAGAGTTGACCAAGTATAATAATATATATTTTTCAATATAATTTATTTCCCAAAGGTTAATTTTTCATTCGAACTCCAAATCAAACCCAACGACTATCACCCCTAGTTAATTACCCTCATTCCGAATGCAATGGGATATGTCCCGTAAGCCAATTCAATTGTTTCGATTAGTTTTTCTTTAAATTAAAATATAAATCAATATATTGCATTTTAACGTATATTTTAATTTACCGGGGCCACATACTGACTCCAAAAATTACAGAAAAATTATTTCTAGCTTTGTATTGACGATATGGTCCTAAAAAAACTAATTTCATCAAATTTGGAGGCCGTTTGAAAAATGGCCATTTTCCAGTCGATTAAATTTGACTGAAATTGACAAAACATGTTTTCTTTTGCCACGCTCACATATTGATTTAAAAAATTATGAAAATTGGAATCTAGCTATAACTTGACATCCCGGATCCAACAAAAGTGGTTTCGTCAAAAACGGAAGTCGTTTGCAAAATCGCTATTTTTAAGGGCTATATTTTCCATAGCGACTATTCCGAATTTTGATTGGGCATAACTTTTTATTCCTGCTATGAAATTTGGATTTTTCGGATTTGTTGGAAAGATATTTTCAAATAGATTCCAATATTTTTGGTTTCGCTAAAATCTGATTTATTTTGAATCTTGTATATTCATTTGAAATTCGAAATCGAATTTTCAAACTATATCGCCATTTTCAGTTCCTTTTAGAATTAAAATAAATATTTATATTCTAACTTCAATTCAAATAAATATATACATTCTAATTCTATTCAAAATAAATTTCTCATCGTTATTATTTAAAATAATTCATTTTAAATATTCAAAATTCATTAAAATTGCCAAAATAAAAAATTTAAATTGATTCTGATTTTCCGGGTTGTTATAGGAGCTGCTGTGAAAAGGGAAAAAGAAATGGTAAACGAAAACGGATGGACAGAAGACTTAAAGTAGGGATTGGGGAAAAGAACTGATGTGGTTTAAATGAAATAAAAATGCAATGTCTTGGAAATCAAAACGAGAAGTCTTTACGTGAATGGATGGACAACTAGATTGGACGACGATGGGTTATAAAGTTTTGAACGATCAACGAGGCTTTAATATGAACGGATTGAAATATATAACGAACGAAATTGGAAATATATAACGAACAGTATGAAAATATAATGGTTTTAAAATATCAAAACACAACGGATCCAAAAAATAAATCCGAACAATGTTTTTGCAACACCAACGATTAATACAAACGACTGATCGAGAGAATTTATTTGAAATAAAATCAAATATAAAATCTTATTAATATGGAAAACAAATCATATAATAACAAGGGTTTATTATTTAAAATAAAATCTAAAGAAATAAATTTCAAAACCAAAATAAATAAATTAAATAAGATTAGGAATACAGTATTGTTCTCAATTATTGGATTATATAAAAAATCAAATTCATTCACTATATAAAATAAATAAATTTTAAATCAAAATCAAAATAGTTATTTCAAATAAATGCAACCAAATTGAGTTTTAAATGAACAATATAAAATAGAAATCAATATTTAAATTAAATAATTAAACAAATATATTGTATAAATTCCGGTCGTTACAGAATAAGACACAAGATCTAGTAAATAATGATATTACAATGGTAACCTCTCTATATGGGCTAAGGGCAGTCTAAAGAAAATATGGATATAGGTAGTCATAAATGGTCCATCACAGATCCTTCGGAATATAAGTGAGCATATACTAATGATGAACTAGATGTTCATCGGAGCAATAAATAAGTGACTTCAAAGAGATGTATAGGATACTCGAGGGTAGCCCTCATATATAGGAATATATGTCGCCCATCAGAGGCAAGATGTATAGTGTTTATCAAAGAGGTATTGCCTTGACTGCATTAGGCAGTCTAAAGGATGATGGGTGATTAAGTGGTTATTGACCCCTAGGTTAGTGTGTGTTCTAGGGAAAACCAAGGCGATAGTAATCGCATAAGTATAAGTCATCATCAATTAGTAGCAAGCATGGGGAAGGGCTTGGTGAGACCTCTATAAGCCAACAGTTTTTCCCTATCGAGACACTGGATTGGGCTTATGCAAAGCTATATAATTGTTTTAGTTTCTTTGTTTAAGGGCAGGTCTATTAACCCATGTGAAATACCTTCCAACTAGAAAGGGGTTGCTGTGTGGAACCATAGCCGCTACAAAAAGGGACATACCATAGTTTGTCATGAATCCCCAACTCGTTCCGTACAGATTCGGTATTAGTGCCTTTTGTTAGAGCAACTCAGAAGTATAGGTAGTACGATTATGTGTAAGTCCACAATATGGGCATATTGGGGTCGTCCATTAAGGATTATCCATAATATAAGCATAGACGAGTGATCCATTGAGAGTGTAGTTTGCACGTTTTCATATCAGATGAAAGGACATTTGTATTATAAGCAATCTAGGTGGTCCATTACAGATGTAGTTTCAGTGCTTTCGCAACGAGATGAGGAAATCCCAGCGAGGAGGATACTAAAGATACTAAAGGGTGGTACCTAGAACCAACGTTGTCCTACGACATAAAACTACATATAATTATATAAGTATTGATTATTAGGTTTAATCAAATGGGGAGTAAAAATATACGATCTACGCGTAGAGATGAGAGATTAACAACCTTATATGTACTTATATAACAAATATAATAGAACAGTTATGTAGCAATGCACTTAAAAGTATATAATTTACCAATCATTAGAATATTTGTTATGGTCGTCCCTCCTTAAAACAACCCGTATGTTAAAAAGAAGGCAAAGGTTGTTCTACTTGGAGAAACTTACGGTAGAAAGTGTCAATCCCTAGGTGAGTATTTATTTACTAATCATTTTTTAAATTATTTCACTATATGTTACTTAAATAAAATCTGGTGTATTAATCTTTACCTATTTGTAATATACCAAAACCTAATCCATCCTTCAGTGGAATTGGATTTTATCTTTTTTGGAAAAATTGGGCTTGTTTGGGTGTGCATTGTTACACTTGGTACCAAGGCCTTGGTTTAGTAGGTCTTATAAAATAGAGAGTTTTGTATTTTAAAATATAAATACATTATATATACAAAGATGCTAATATACCCACCTATAAAGAAATAAAATATGAAGAGTATTAAAAATAGCTTTATATATCAAGATGGGATTAAAAGAACCCATGAGTAGTAGGTCCTAAAATGATCGTAAAGATAGGATGTATAACGAACCTAGTTTCAAAGATGAATTTCTATATGTTAAGTAGTGATAATTCAGAAGTTTTATTAAAAGTGTGGTGCTAAGGGCACCCCAATATGTTCTTCCTAATACCTCAATTATAAAAATAAAACTCATTAAATTTTGTATGCTTCTTAATACCACATTACATTTCCATTCTAATCTCTCACTCAATCATTATTTGTTGAACTAATCATGTATTAAGATAATCCAAAAACCATAATCTCTCGTAATCGATGTCTTCTTCGCATCTCTTGTGGAAAAATTCAAATTCGTATGGTAATCTCTCAATTGTTTTGTGATCTGAAAACCCTAATCTCTCACTTCCTCTTCTAGTTTTCTTAATTCAAACCTTATTCATGGCTATTGTATATTCTTCGGCATTGCGGCGTTGAATTGTTGATCGATCATAGATCTAGGATTTAGCTCGTTGATAGGTTTTAGAAATGAGGATGAACGAATATCAAGCGAAACGGAAATAGGGTAAACTGTATGGTAGCCCATATTTTTTAAGTGTGTGGTATTAAGAAGAGTGCAATACTAATTCTTGTGGTATTTTTTAGTCGTGGTATTATGAAGAATATATTGGGGTGCCCTTAGCACCACACTATTAAAATAGTAGGAAGGCAATAGTGCTTTAGTAGAAAAAAGGGGATTCAACATATAATGGGAATAGATGGTCCCAAAAGAAAGATTTTAGTATAGAAGAAAGGTAGACAATCTCTAAAAAAAGATGTAGGCCTGCTTTGAGTCCAACCATATATATATGGTTTTTAAAACGAAAGTTTACAACTTCGAAATGAAACACACATTTTGGAAACTGAAAAAAATATTATATTTTTTCCAGAAAGATTTCAAACAAGATACTTGGAAATTTTGTTTTGAAAAAGGGTCTTGCAAATAAGAAGAAAAAAGAGAAGTATGTTTTTACGGGGTTCGACAAAATAAGTGGAAAGGATATTATAATTTCTAAAAGGAGGTTCAGATTATGTTATTCTATTGAAAAAAAAAGATAGTAGCAATTTTGAATAGATTAAATGATTCATAAAAGAAAGTATAGAATAATGAAGTGAAATCTTAAGTGACTATGCTAATTTAGTAGAAATGATAATGAAAAAATTATAAGTAGGGTGGGTTATGATATACTTTAATTCATTAGAATTGGAGAAATTGTAAAATGAGCTTTTATGAATCAACAAAGAAATGGAAAAAAAAATCCCATGTTACTTCTCATAAAATAAAAGATCCTTCTTTAAAAAACGATTTACAAGAATTTTAATGTTGAAAATTTCTCTTGAAACAAAAATAGTTTCAATGCTTTAAAGTGCATAATCCTTATAATGTAATGAAAAAATGAAGTAATTGATAGTTTATATTAAAGGCAATATAGGAAACCTAAAAGGAAAGGCAGAGAAAAGAAGATATGAAATCTCCCTTTGTTATGCGCACTTAATTATGTGTCAATTTAGAAGTCCCCCTTTTTGAGGATAGGTTGAGGTTTTGCCAATAGTTAATAGCCAAAAGAATACGAAGAGCATGGAAATTAACAGGAAAATAGTTGATCTTATCTATTCAGGTTTTAAATTTTGTAAAGTGTTTTTAAATAATAATTTTGAAAATAATTATTTTAACAAGCTTTTAAAAAAGTTTTAAAACTCTAATTAAAAAAGATGAATAAATTCCAAAATAAAAATTTAAATACGAAGTAGAGAACGATTAGCACCTAAGTAAGACGGGGAAAAGTGAATAAAGCTATGAATGAAATAATAAGAAGATATCCTCGTAGCGTGTGAATGACAAGGACCCTAAGAAGATTATCTTTATATGTGAGTGGACCATAAAATGGATATTAAGGTAAACCTCTACAAGTATTTGGTTGCACTTGTAGCAAGCTTAAAGAATGAGACTAAGGAAGAAAAGTAGAAAATGGTCAATGCACATAAGGCAAAAAAATAGACGTGAGTTAAGAAAGCAAAAGTGAAAAAGGTTTTCTCCAAGTAGTTTCGTTCACATATGAGAGAACTAAAGAAATAACCTTAGGTTATATTAAAAGAGCAAATTATAATTTAATACCATAGTTAAAAAATTGAAAGCTTAGTTTATGCAAGTTGTACCTGGGAAATTGAAAATTTAGTGGGGTAATAAGAGAAAGTTCAAAATATAGAAGAATGGTACGCAAAAGAGGAATGGAGTGTACAAGATTCTCCATTTATTTATTTTTCTTACATAAGAAATCGAATTTAGAATATTTTTTTTTTAAATTCTGGTTTTAAAGAGAGTGTGTTGGAATCTAAATGATCAAATTAGATGTGAAATTGATTGAACTAAGCTTTTATTTAATAGAACGGTGGGAAAAAATAGATGAAATGCGATTTTTGATTTTTAAAAGTTGTATTAATATAGAACTACTAGTATATTTAGGATATTGCATCATACTTTTTAAAAATAAAATAAAATGAAACATTCATGTAGGAGGTATCGCTTAGAAACTCATGTTCATGCATATCATATGTAATGTAATGCACTATGCACTACGCACTATGCACGGATGGCTGTAAAATTGTATATACACATAATAACTCTTTTTACGGAAAGGATATGCGAATGCTTATCTGAACCTACCCTAACAAAATTCCAAAAGTGTGGGAGAATGTAACATCCCATATTTTTGAATTAATTAATTAACATGACTATAATTATTAAAATAAGAAAGTAGCAAAAAGGAAAATTTGTAAATGTTGAAATTTTGGCCATGAAATTTATATCATTGTGTTCGTAGCGATTTCTGATCAATTTTCATCTATAATATTTTTCAAATGGAGATCAAATAGAGAAGTTATGACCATTTGAAGTTTTGATATCAGAACAATTGCATACATTAAATAGACAGTGTAACGTCCCATATTTTTACGGTATAATAATTTATTTATTTAATTATTTAAATAGGGATTTAGAGATTTAAATGGTCGTTTAATTAAATAATATTGAATATTTAATTAATATAAATAATAGAATAACATATTTAATTCCGAAATAGTCGGAAATAGCAGTCACCATATTGTGAGAAATGAATCATTTAACAGATTTAATTCAATTTGGAATTTGATTTATAATAGCGAATTTATTTATAATAACGAATTAGAACGTATAATTATATTATAATTTAAATCGAGCTCGAAATGGCGTGGCAGTTCATAATTTGGCGATTCAGACTTTAAATGAATATATAGAATCAGTTTTAAGTCGGATTTCTATGAAACAAGAAACGTTCGGAGCTGGTGAAGTATATTTTTCTAATAGAAGAGAAAAATCGGGATTTCATCGTGTAGATTTTGATTTATGTCCAAATCAAATTTTCAAAAAGTCACTATGGAATTCCTTTATAATTTATAACGATTTATTTATATAAAAAAGGATTTTCAATATAAATTGAATATCGATATAATCTGGGATTTTGAAATATCGATGTATAAATCCAAATGTGTATATTTTGGAGCTGTATGATATTATATGTGAATATATACGATAATATTAATTTATGAATATTTAATTTGATTATTTCTAAATATATTAATATTTAAACGGTTTATTTAGAGCATTAAAAATAGCCAGTTTTGCAAACGACATCCGTTTTTGACAAAACTAATTTCGTTGGATTCGGAATATTGAATTATTGTTAGATTTCAATTTTCATGATTTTTGGAGTCAGTATGTGGCCGTACGGGATTTTAATGTGAAAATCAGTCGATAATTTAACTTTAAAAATACGCTGTATGAGCAAACGGACTCGGAATTCAACGAAACAAATTTCATTGGGTCCGTAATATCAAACTATAGTTGCATGCCCATTTGCATGATTTTTCGGTATTGTATGTGGTCGTACGAATTTTTAAACAACAAATACTTATAGTGGTTGCTTAAAAATAAATATAATAATCAAATAAAAAATCATTTTCTTTATCCTATAAATAACCTCCCTTACCATAAACCCTAAATAGAAATTTCCCAGGTCAACAAACATCGGCCGCCACTTCTTTCTCTTCTTTCAGTAAAAACATGAGATTAGAAAATCGATTATAATTCAAATAAATTCCTATAATTCTTAAAACCATTATCTATGGATTCCTTAGTGATTCTCTTCGATTCAGTACCACTTTCGAGGCGCGCAATTTTTGTTTGATGAGCTCGACAATATACAGCATGCATTTTGTATATGTTAGGGCTGGAGTAATTGGGAAGTTTAAGCTTCTGATCGAGAAATGAGTATCATATTGGGTTTTAGTGTATGAAATCCACTTACGTGCAAAGTTTGGGAAAATTCCATTCAAAAAAAATGTCGATCTGCTACCGATTGGTGCGACGACGTAAAATGGGTAAGGGGCGCGATCTTCATGAAATTGGGATGGTGGCATTTAGATGGAGAAGACATGAAGTTTGTTGATGGTCTCACGCAATATGGTGGGGAGGTGAGGGAGATTGGAGGCCTTGATGTTTGGCTGTGTGTTGAGTTTGAAATACTGAACTGTCCGGGATGAGCACGAGTTAAAGGAAATGGTTAAGTGGTTAATCAGTGGATTAATATAATTTATAAAGGCGAGAGGGGTGTTATGCTTTGTCGTGTATAGCTAGGGGTTAGGGAAAAATTCGAACTGGAAAAGAAATTGTACACGAGTCGAACATCTTTGTGAAGAAGAGTATTGGGTAAATAGGAATCTCATTCTGCACCGAGAAGGAGGAGTGATTACTATGTGTTCAGTAGGATGGTGAAGAAGTTGCGCTTGTTTTTGAACTGGTGAAAGATGATGAAGGAGACCGCTGCAACCTCCATTATTCTATCGGAATGAGAAACCGTATCCATACATTGTCTCGTTAATTGGTTGGGAGTATTGGATTAGAAATTTATAATGGTAATGAGTTAAATTGATTAATTATTCAATTAACAATGACATTTAAAAATTCAGTTAAAAACTTGTAATGTTTATATAACTCATACATGAACAGATTAAAAGCCCCCTGTCACGTTGGGATGGTAGGGGCGATGGCTACACAATAGAACTAATTGGGAGTGAATCAGAGCTTGTCTGAATTTATCGCAAAATAGTTTGCCTGATCTAAATCAATGACCGTTATTCGTTATTTAACGATAAACGTCCAATGTGAGTAAAACTCACTAACTCTGTCTAGTTATATTTTTATAATGTATTTTTAGAATTGATAAGTGTTGGTTGATTGCTGTGTGTTGACTGTTCGGTTGAACTGCTAAGTGGTTGAAATTATAGATCTGGTTATATATATAGCGTTAATTAAATATTGATTCTATTTAGAAGAATATTTCATATTGAAATGAAATTGATGTTAATTATATCGTTTAACATCTGTGAATGCAGGGAAACAGGTCAGAGGGATCCAACAGGATTCCTCAATATTTATAATACTATTTGTTTTCATATATGGTGATATATGATGTGATATATAATCTGTGATTGATTATGATAACACTGGTCTAGCTATTTGGTATTTGAAATACCATAAGAAATACTGGAATGTATAAAAAACGGAATTTTCAAAGTGTATATTGAAAATAAAATATTTATTATATTGAAAATAAAATATTTATAAAATCAAAGGATTTTATAAAAGGAATATTTATGTAGAAAATAAATAGAATTATAAAAGGAATATTTATCTGGAAAATAAGTAGAATTATAAAAAGGAATTTCAAAGTGGATATTGAATTTAAGGATTTTATAAAATCAGTGGATTTATAAAAAGAATTATTTGGAAAACAAATAGAAGTGAAATAGAAATATTTGTAAAAAAATAAAATTGAAAAGGAAATATTTATAAAATGAATAGAATTATATAAAAGGAAATAAGGGGAAAATAAATATTAAATGGAAATCTGTTTTTAACAGATAAAGGGAAATGATTTATTTAAAGTAGAATTAAATAGAAATCTGTTTTAACAGATAAAATTTGAGAAGAATAAATTATAAACGGTTTTTATAAATTAAGAAAAAAATATTTATCATTGGAAAAATAAAAGTCTGAATTTACATGGAGAAGTAAAAATTGGTTTTAACACCAATATTTTTAACAGAATTTGAATATAGCATTTATAAAGGGGACTATAAATGAGATTTAAGTCTTAGAAGTAAAAAGGGATTCCGTATATAAAATTCTATACACAAATGTATAAAAAGAATTTGGAAATGGAACATTATTTTTAAATACGAAATCAAACTGAATTGATATATATAAGAAATATTGTTCACATTCGATGTGAATAATGGATTAAAATAGTTATTTTATAAATTAAAACATTATGAAGAAAAATTGGAATTTGAAATAGAAATTCAAATGGGAATTTGAATAAGATAGGAATTAGGTTGAAGATAATATTAATTATTGGAAATAGAGTTAATCGATTAGAATTAATGAATTAGAGTTAATCGAATAGAGTTAATTGAATAGAGTAAATCGAATAGAGTTAATCGATTAGAA
This sequence comes from Allium sativum, assembly GCA_030737875.1. Classification (NCBI taxonomy): domain Eukaryota; kingdom Viridiplantae; phylum Streptophyta; class Magnoliopsida; order Asparagales; family Amaryllidaceae; genus Allium; species Allium sativum. Next base: position 493,030,255 of record CM060912.1, on the reverse strand, counting down.
TTAATCAATTAGAGTTATTCGAATAGATTTAATTGAATAGAGTTAATCGAATAGAGTTAATCGAATTAGAGTTAATCAAATATTAGTTATTGGAATAGAGTTAGTTGAACCGTAGTTATTCAAAAAGGAGATTATCGAATATAGTTATTCAAAACGATATTATCCAATATAGTTTATTCGAAAGAGAGTTATCGAATATAGTTTATTCGAAGAGGCATTATCGAATGTAGTTTATTCGAAAGGGAGATATCGAATAGAGATTATTCGAGATCGAATTTTACATTGGGATTCGACTATATCGAATGTAGGAAAGTATTATTTACTTTCTGGTTTTTAAATCAAGATTTATTTATTTAAATAAATCTTTTATTATTTTTTCAAATTAAGAAATAAAAGTTATATTTAAGTTATTATATTTCGGAGGCATGGGATTTTTACACTATAGTTATAATCAAACGATTTCTGTAAAAGTAGTAGATTCGTAAATATATTCCGAGAGTTACGTAGGGAAGTTTGTTGAAGATTTAAAATGTGAACTTTGTCTATTTCGATGTTAGAAATGTTGTTCAGTTAAGGTCTGGGAGGTAGTTATACCCCAACTTGATTGACTTCGTTTTTAACTAAGGAATGGTCAAGGTTCGATAGTGAAGCTTAGTAATTGAATTTAGTTAATAAGTGTTAACGGTTCGAGTTGCCATAGCGATGTTTTATTTAAACATCTGTTTAAATCCAATGAAGGAGTCTTAGAAATGTTTTCCAAATAAGAATCAAAAATGTTTTCTAGTATAGAAAATAAGAAATAGGAGTAAATATGGAAATGTTTTCCAATGATTAATAACGTATATTTTTTAAATTTAGAAAATAAGAATTTATGAATATATGGGATCGGAAATAGGGAAATGAATAATGGAATGGCAAATTAAATTAAAGGGGATCAGTGTTGATTGATGATTTGCTCGGTAAGCTTTCCATTTGGAAATACGACCATTGTTTGTACACATGTTATCCTTTGATAGTTAAATCACCGACTATCAAAGTTTTTGACCATTTTTTCGTCGTCAATACGGAGAGACCGGGATCAGATTCGTTATCTGAAAACCACTCCGTATGGGCGTTAGCGTTGCGAATCAAATATGATGATGATAATGGAAGACGAAGTTGTGCAAGGGTTGTTCTGGCGATCCTAGGTAGAAATTGCCCAAGATGGATTTACAGAATAGTGCCTTCGGTTTGTCCAGACCCAGGACAACGTGTATGGACGAATGTCTAACAGAGTATATCTAATGGATCACTTAAGTTGATCGCTTCAAACGTATCCACGTTTGGTGGCGGAGGAATTTGTTTCTCTTAGCTTTATACCCGTGGTATTTTTGTGGAAATCAATTTGTGATTTGGCGGGTATGACGATGTGGCATTCAAAGTAAATGAATGTGTGATCTGTCAAAAGATACGTTATGACCTCAAGCCGCATCAACCAGGAAATAAAAAAATCGGGCAGGCAGCACGGCTATGTGGGTCACCCCCATTAGGGTGTATTGTCACCATCTAAAGAATATTCATATTTGTTACTTCTTTTCGCCTTTGTATCCCCCGGGAATGGTTATGTTGCTAGCAACCGTAGGTGACAATATATTCGATACACTCAAGAGAAATGAGTGGTCGGTCATGTGTGGGCCGGGTTACAAGACATTCTTGTTAAACCCAGTGTATTCCTCTCTAGAGATACACTATTGGCAGGTGGTTCCATACATTGTCATAGTCGGAATCCAATCTCCAATAAGCGCCTTCGGTTTTGATTGTATACTATATATATGTAGAGCGTCTGATGCAAACGTTCTGCTAGATTGTTAATTATTTGTGATTATACATTATTATAATATCAGAAAAGTATTGTTTTTGAAAAAGTTTTGGGTTATCACAAGGTAAAAACCATCCATGTTTATGTGTGGATCGGTCTTACGATTATCATTTCTTTCGAAAATGATTTTTGAAAAGTTAAACCGAATGGTTGAAGTTTACTCACACCAGTCCCACGACTGACCCAGAGTTTATTTTGTTTTGCTTTCTCAAAACTCTTGGGTGCTCAAAATTTGTACGGGCAGTCAAGTAGTCGGGATTTACAAATACACTAGATGGAGCTTGGAGCAGGAGGCTTCAACAGCATTTTATAGCTATTGTTTATTTCCGCTATGATGTAAGTATTGTACTCTAATATACAAATACAGATTTGTGTTTCAAAGTTATTTTGGATACTATATTTTATTCATTCCGCTATGAGATTCGTGTTACTCTGATGTTGTTGTGTTCTTCTTCTTCTTCTATTCTAATTTTCTATCTTATCTATTCTCACCCTCTAACTTCTTTCTATTAATGATCAGGTATTTCCGATGTATGAATAGTTGACATTGGTATTTGTGTCGATTTTGGAGTCGAAAATCCCCGGGTCGTTACAGTGGTATCAGAGCTGAAGGTTAAGTAATTACCTTGGCTCTGTTGCGTAACTCAGTAGAGATGGGTTTATCAATACCCTAGATTGAGTTTGAGTGAATATATACGAATGAACGTATTTGTAGATTTTATAAAAAAATAGTTTTATATTGTGGAGATTTATTAGTTGAGTTGTTTATGGATTCTGATCGATCAGTTTGATCCACTGTATCGGTAGGAGTTTCTAAACACTTGAATACGATGAACCGATGTAGTATGTTTTGAAATTAGGATAAACGAAATAATTTTACCCAAATTATATTTTGATATAAAGAAATGATTAATATTTGAAGTATTATAGTATATCGGATATAATGGTTGTTATTATAATCAAATGAGATTAAGAAAATAAAATGGTTATGTAAATAGCCAATCGGGATTCATATAAGTGTAATATAAGAAATCAGATAGATTAAAACTGAATTTAAATCAAAATTGGAATTAAAATTCCTAAAAGTTGAATAAATGTTTACAAATGGATTCAGATTAAATATATGAGAATTTAAAAATCCCAGGGGATTTTAAATTGTTTTACCAAACATTGTGAATGATATTTTGAACTAATTTCAAAACAGAAATGATTAAGAAATGGTTTTTAAAGTAATATGGTATTAAACTCACTTCGATCGCTGGGAAATAACTCGGATGATGCTGGCCACATCATCAGTGCTCAATTTCAAGTGTGTAAGTGACGGATTACAACCAAAGAGATGATTTTTGAATTGTTTTGAGAAAAGCAAGTTGTTTTGAATTCCAAAAAAAGGATATTTAATTTTTGAAAAGCTAAGCTGCTTAAAACTCCCATAAATAGATTGTTTGAATTAAAACAAATTAAAAATGAGTTAAAGCCAGTTAAGTGGAAACTGGATTGAAATGGAGTAATATCAAGTAGAATTGGAATTTGGTATATAATTGGACTCGATTGAGTAAATGGATTGATTTTTGAAATAAAAATCAAAATTGTGACTTTAGGATGAAGATAACTGATTAGGGGAATTAACTAGTTAATGAAATATGTGGATGGAACTTAATAAGGTTAAGTAAGTTGAATTGATGAGTTAGGAATTTGGAATCCAGAATGGAACTTTGGTCTAAAATGGAAATTGGCTTAGATACATGGATGACTTGGGTTTGAGGATAAAAACTGATTGTAGTTTGATTGGAATGATATTGGTATATGCAGAATTAGTGACAGATGGAAACGATATAATGATATGTGTTGACGGCAAAAAATGTTGTAAACACCCAAGATTCCCAATTACTAGGAATTAAACATGGTCGCATAGACAAGAACATAAAATAGAACATAAGCAGTAAATAACACAAGGAATTTATAGTGGTTCGGCCTCAGTGAGGGCCTATGTCCACTTTGAAGAGTAGTTGGAATTTTATTGATCACTTGGAAGATTACAAGGTTGAGACTATCTCATGATATCTCATTACATTCATTTTTCATGATATATGACGTCATAATCATCATATATTGAATAAATAAGGAAAAAGTCAATTTTGTCCTTCTTCTTCCTCAAAGAGGAGATGTCATTAATGAAGCTCTATGGAGGTTTCCAAGCTCAAGAATCCAACCCTTTTGAAGTGTGAGGCCATTGGGTATTTATAGGAAGTGATTAGGTAGGGGTTAGATAGAGATAGGTAGAAATGGGGACCATTTATAGGAAATTCGCGCCTCCAGCTGTCGGCCACTGGAAATTCGTACCTGGACAGAGGTGCGAAATTTCGCATCTGCCAGATGCGAAATTTCGCATCTGCCAGATGCGAAATTTTGCGCCTGGTAGGTGCGGAATTTCGTACCTACCAGGTACGAAATTTCGCACCTGGCTTGGTGCGAAGTATATTTGGTGAGGGATGTGGTCGAGGATCGTTGGCGCGATCTCCTTTCGGTCTTCCTCCTGCACTTCCTGAGCTTTGCCCTTGACTCTGTCTTCACGCGATGAGTTGAATCGAGCATGTCTCGAGTATTATTGGTAACCGGACCAAAAGGTCGGTTAACAATATGTCCAACAAAAAGGTACATGTTTATTTTATGAGTTCGGTGATTTTATGAGCCGAATTAGCAAGCCACTTGGCTATTTGATTTCTTTTGGGTTGGAGAAGGCCTAGAGAGGCGAGTTGTAGTTGTACCGATTGAGCCGTACAAAGGAGATGCTGGCGAAATTTTTCGGAAATTTCGGATGTTAGAGAATTTTTGAAAATTTTGGTTAATTGGAATGAATGAATAATTGATTGAAATTAATCGGTTCAGTTGAAACTGAAGTTAAGAAGTAAACAAATAATTTTAACCCAGTTAATAGGGTTGTTCTCTACCTTAGCAATTTCGAGGACGAAATTATTTTAAGGAGGGAAGAATATAATGTCCCGTATTTTTAAGGTATAATAATTTATTTAATTATTTAAATAGTGATTTAGAGATTTAAATGGTCATTTAATTAAATAATATTGAATATTTAATTAATATAAATAGAAGAATAATATATTTAATTCCGAAATAGTCTGAAATAGCAGAATTCACCATATTGTGTGAACTGAATCATTTAACAGATTTAATTCAATTTGGAATTTGATTTATAATAGCGAATTTATTTATAATAACGAATTAGAATGTATAATTACAATATAATTTAAATCGAGCTTGAAATGGTGTGACAGTTCGTAATTTGGCGATTCAGACTTTAAATGAACATACAGAATCCGTTTTAAGTCGAATTTTTGTGAAACAAGAAACATTTGGAGCTGGTGAAGTATATTTTTCTAATGGAAGAGAAAAATTGGGATTTCGTCGTGTAGATTTTGATTTATGTCCAAATCAAATTTTCAAAAAGTAGCTATGGAATTCCTTTAAAATTTATAACGATTTGTTTGTATAAAAAAGGATTCTGTAACAACCCGCCATTTTGACCGCCCCAAACCGGTGATTAAACCGACTCGAAGCGTTCAAAAGGACGATTGTTATTGGCTTACGGGGTTAAAAATTGTAACAACCCGCATTCTACGCACCGGAGGATCGTAGAATATATTTTTTTCCCATATGAAGTCGTATGGTCATGTAACTTTGGGAAACAACCAATAGAGTCATTTCCTATGTTCATGATTTTTGTCGATTTTTAAATGACCGTTTTGCCCCTAGCTGATCTTGTTTTGGCCATAACTTTTGACTGGAAAGGAATTTTGACCTGAAATCACTTCCATTAGATTTGTTTGATGGTTTACCTTTCCGTAGAGTGGTCATAATAGCCAAACGGACTCACCGTTTGGGAGATATGGCTGAAATAAGGTTTGGAAGGTGAAAAACTGCTTAACCGGGCCAAATAGGATGATTAGTGAATGGACTCATAACCCATTTCGGGATTAGGGTTATGGGGAGGCTGAAATGAGTTAGGGTTTCATTTCATTTCAGTTTTCTAGCCTCCACTTACCTCTTAAAAACCCTAAAAATGGCCTCCAATCTCTAAATCACCTCCAAATCACTTTCTACTTGAAGATTGGGCTTAGCAACATCAAATCAAGAGAGATTAACACCAAATCAACATTGGAGCTGCTGTTTAGCATTAGGATTCGCACCAAATCAGAGATTTATTTCAGATCTAAGTTTTATTTGTGGCTAAGGTGAGTGATTTGCATAGTTCCTCACTAATTATGGCTAATTAAGGGTAATTAGTGTTAATTAACGGATTTAAGCATGATAAAATTCTAGAAAAATATTTATAAAATTCGAAATGATGTTTTAGACCTCTGATATGAATTTGGGTTAATTTGGTTAAGTTTTGCTAATCATATCATTAGTTTCACCTAAACATGTTTAAGGGAAAATATGGGATTTTGGCTATGTTTGATCCGTTTTATCCTATCACATTTGTGTTTTGATGTTTGTGAATGATTATACATGTTGCTATGACTGTATGGTATGCTTTGTGATTGTCTAGAAGTGTTAGATTGGTCAAAAACGCCGTCGAATGGCGTAAACAATCGCTGGAAGAGTTGCAGGAAATTGTGCAGGAAACGGATAGCCCCCTGTCCAGCGATCCGATGAAGTCCAACAATCCGATCCAATGGAGAGAGCATGAGCTGACGCTATGGGGCGATCCACGAGTCATGAATCGAACCAGGACTGGATGGAAGCTTGGACGTGAGGCATGGGTTACAAACCAAATGAAGACCAATCCGGAGAAGACCAAAACCCGATATGCAAAGGTAGTCCAAATGGAAGTTAGAGCTCAGGATCCAGTGGGAACCAATGAGTTCGCTTCATGGTTGGGTTTTGCTACGGGACGTGCTAAGGAGTTGTCGACGTTCATAACTTCGATTCACCACTGAAAATGAATAATGGACTACTTATCAGTGCAGTAGAGTCATTATGATTCGAGGGGCAAAGTGATGGTAGCAAGACTATGAGCCAGTGCAGTGGGGTCATCGTGACTCCATGGGGCAGAGTGGACATAGTAAAGGATTAATAAGGCTATGAGCCAGTGCAGTGGGGTCATTGTGACTCCATGGGGCAAAGTGGACATAGCGAAGGATTAGTGACTATGTATCAGTGCAGTGAAGCCATTTATGACTTCATAGGGCAAGGTGATCATAGCAAAGTATTGAGGTGATCGAAGTGGTGGATATTGTATGATTTACGCACTGAGTAAGAGATGTGAGGATGGTTGTTATGCTTGATTGTTTGTCATCACTATGACATGCACACCCCCACCCCCGTTATCTTTACACCATTTGAAATGGCACCTTAGAGTGTTGTACAGTATGTAGTGCCAACTCTTTGTTTGCAGGTCCAGGTTCAGGTATGGTATAATATACCTGTTATTGTTCTGTTTAGATGCTTATCGCTCATACCAAACTTTATGTATGACCCAGAGTTTTATGTCTCTTCCTATTACTCTGGGTGCTCACACGAGCAGACTAGAGACGGGTTAGCTGGTGATACGCGAGTAGCCGATTCGGAGGCGAGCAGGAGGCTTCCACGTATGATATATAGATATTCTCCATGTGTCGTTAGTGGTCGCTACTTGGACATTAGTAGTGTAACTCCCTAATCTTGCTTTTGCTTTTGAGACGGTTTTAAAAGTTGTAATAATGTTAGCTGGATCATAAGCTGTACTTGGATTTTCCGCTGCTATGTTAGTTTGTTTTCAACTTATGCACTGTCTCACCTGTTTTATGTCAAGTATGTTGTTATTATACTTTGTACCATGCGTTGTGAGACATTTTACAGGTTCCTTGTTAGTTCATTTCCTTCTTCTCTTTCCTTCTGACGACCGTCCCGCACTAATTGGACATGTGTACAACGCACTTTTGGAGTAAATGTCGGTTGGTGCGGGGCGGACCGTCACAAAAATCGAATGTAACACAGAATCGCAGTACACAATATCTGCAACGAAGTATGTTTTGATAAAAATATCAGAGTTTTACAATACTTCGTGCAGTGAAAATTTAATTATACAAGAATTTCGAAAGAATAAAATTTTACAAATTTTATCGAGCTATCGTGCGCATGCATCTTCACGTGCCTCTTTTCTTTGCAAGCTGAAAATCTAAGATCGGCAACACGCGTACCTGACCTGAGCGTTACCATGCATCGAACCATGTCCATAACTGTGACTTTTTATTAATATGCCATGTTGTCTCTTGCACATGAATCCTTATCTTAATAATTATGCTAACTGCCTCTATTAGTCCATTTCCACCACTTAGTACTGCATTACAAATTAAGACTCATGCATAGTGTAAAGGTAACATTTCCAGTTCCCTGGCAATGCACATATAAAAGAAAAGGGCACTCACAGAGTAGACAAGTGCAGATGTGCCTAGAAACATGTCAGCGTGGGTATAATAATAATAATAATTTATTTATTATTTTATTATTTGATTTTATTTTGTGACCCAGCAAACAAAGGTTTGGGAAGAGCAAAACACATGTAACCACAGTTAACAAAAGCAGTGGCCATCTTATTTGTATAAGAGTTATGTAAATTTCAAAGCTCATGTAACCACAGTTGGACTACAACAAAAATTAAGAAAGATATCAATGTAATATAATTAGATCTAGCATAAACAAATGGAATTGTAATATGACAGTATACACACTCTAGACATTAATACACACACTGCAATTTGTTTGAGCAAAATATAAGATCTAAAGAGGAGCGCTAAGCAATAGAATTGTAGAGAAAAAGCCATCAGTAGGGAAGAAGCATATACGTGAGGAACACAAAAGAATGATATTTGATTTCATTTATACTTATATATATATTGTTCACACATTCATTTATGCTTATATATTGTTCACACAGAACAAATAGCCTATGACGCATAGAAAAATATAAAGGATTGAAAATAATAAAATATTAATTGAAAGCATAAGCTACAATTATTGTCGAATTATTAAAGCATATCCTTCTGCACATGTAACAAATGAATTGTCACAGCAGCATTCTATGCATGTGAGACTACTAGTGCCTACTCCAATAGAAAATGCAGTCATCTCCAACAAAATTGACACTAACATTATAATCTCATAACAAACTAAACCATAGCCTAAGTGGAAGCAAAAGATGACCAGTTGCATAGAAATTTGAATGTGCAGCATGTATGTGCATTTAATTTCATGCATGAGTGGGTAGTACAAATGCGGTAGCAGGGCATTTCCAAACAAAACAGGAAAACAAAGTGCATCCATTAAAAGATACTACTGCCATCATCAAATTGAAATGGGCAAGGCAAAACCAACAAATGGCGGGTTACATATGAATCCCTTTTTGCCTATTTGATCTCAGATCATGACAAAAGTGCAAAACTGTCAAATTTTAGTTTGCATGATGGACTTTAGTTAATGTATACGAGGTTATATGATATGGTTATGAGTTCTTTTCTCTATTTGATTCAAGTACTTAGTCGTAAAATCCTCATTTATTATTATTATTACTTGTTTTCTATTAATACATGAAATATTGGTCACATATTTAATGAGCCAGAAGCACAAATTTAAAGATAGAGAGTTTACTACTATTACCTGCTCAAGAGGAAAAAAAATTGTCAATGGTGCTTTAAAATTGCTAAGTAAATGTATAACAAGCTTATGTCTTTAAAACAAATTTGGCCTTCAAATTCAGAAATAGGAACTTTTGAGAAGCAGCTTTGGTTAACCTTTCCTTCAAAAAAAAAATTAAAAAAAAAATCCTATTACACATGCTCTCTGTATTCTAATTGTAGTTTCCAAAACAAAGCATCTTGGCCATAATTAACTAAATATGCATAATCAATTCATATGGATTGAGCTAATTGAGTGCGTAGGGAACAGGAATATTATTTCAACTAAAAGTAACCAGGCCTTAAGCTTCAAACAGCAAATACCAAGATTTGGAAAAAGGTTTATACTTTCCATGAAGCATACCATGGTTATGAACAAATACCGGTAACATTATTCATCAAATAACGCAAGTAGAATGGCGCAACAAGTTATGCATGATCTAACTTGTTGCGCCATTCTACTTGCGTTTACAAATTTCGAAAGCATGAAAGGATGAAAGCAACATAAGAGTGTGGTTTTCATGCATAGGGCAGCATCAAAGAATGTACATGCAGGTAGTAAACTATATACATATATACATATATATATATATATGTATGTATATATATATATATATATATATATATATATATATATATGTGTGTGTATATGCAACATAATCCCTGGAATATGCAGAGAAGCATGCTGTTTATATAGACAGTAAAATGATTATATAAGTTTAGCCTACATGCAGCATATGTAACATACAACAGAAGAACTAATCATGAAGCTTAGGCCAGAAAATAAAAAGGTGCATAAACTAAATGCAGACATCCCCTGTTTGTGTAAGATTAGTACTGAAATTTCATATGCAGGCTTTTATTTTTCATGTGTAAAGAGGATATGTGAACCGCCGATATAGGTGTGCATCAAATTATATTTTCAGTTTGCATAAAAAGAACAGGGGAATGTACTGAACAATTAAAGGTCGACCAAGTACATGGTGCAAACATGGAAATCATCATACTCTATACATGCAGCATGTGTGAGGCCAACAACGAAATCATGTAGGGGGTAAAACGTGTATATGAATGCAAGCATCCAAATCAATGCAAGGAAAGCATGGGTGGCAGCAAGTTCATGAAAGTACACAAGAAAACAAGCACAGTTCAAAAAGTGCTCAAGCTAAACAAATAGTACATACGCAAATGGATAAGCCTTCTCAAGCTAAACAATCAATACTGTACAAGTTGATCAGGCTCGTCAAAACTGGAAATTATAAGAAGCCATTATCATATTAATTCACTGGCCTGCATAATATGAAGTACACCTAGTATATGTGAAACCATATTATGAAAAACATAACTGACGTTGTGGTGCTCTTACTTTCACAGGATGCATGTTACACCGTCCAGTGATGCACCGCAAAACGACTAACATGCATACACATACCAATACGTGTGCGTAAATTTCCAAAGTGGGTTTAAAGGCTACTTGCGAGTTCAGATGCAATCAGCAACAAAGACAGGAAGACACACACCAAACCAAACAGATAGATAATAGGCATGATATGGCAGCCAAAAAACCCAAACTAAATTACACACAATATATATACTAAGTTGCAAACTTGTAATAAATCCAATCGTGAGCGAACTCACCAAAACAAAGCAACTTTTCCACAAGATGGGGACAGCGGTGGAACCGCCTACGGTTTTTGATGAGGAGGAGGAAGGTGCTCACGCCTGGTCTCGCGTTGATGGCCACAGTGGACATACAGTGTAAGGAGGACAGCGTTGCTTGAAGTTGGAGAGGTTTCAGTCGAGCTTCGCCCCTGGGAGGTGGCGGTTTCAATTGAAGGAGGTGAAAGGTCGGTTGGCAATGGAGATGGGAAGATTGGATTTTGCGGTGGGCATGGATTCCCCCCATTCGGAAAAAAAGATTTTGGGGCTTTATTTCAGCTCGTAACTCGTGCTCCCCTTCCCTGAAAAAGAGAACGGGATAAATGAACAAAGAAAATTCTAGAGACAGGGACACGCGTACAAATCGAACAAGTGTAAACAAAATTTAGCCATTTCCCACAAGTGTCAAAATTTATTAAACAATCAATTCCCAAATATATACATACCATTTCAATAATAAGTAAATACAAATAAAATTGCATTTATATATGTTTCCAATTACAATACTTAAATTATTATTAAACAAATCTGAATCTACATCAATTAAAAATAAATTTTTAAAACCAAAATCAAATATAAAAATACATCTCGCATCTTAACTTCTTCCATTTAATTCAAAAATATAATACTCATCATATATAATTAAAATGATACCCGATCAGGTCATAGTATCATATATTGAAATCTTCATTTGTAAAGATAATAAACAAATCAGAGTATCATATATAAATCAATATGATACTCGTAATATTATATATGATCGAATCAGAGAACCGTACATAAATCAATACGATACTCATAACAAATATTATGACAACAATTGAGTCGGAGTATCATTTTCAAACCAAATAGATATTCATAACTTTTATCTTATATATAAAACACTATGTCAAAATAAATCAATTTAGAGTGTCATATATGAACCAAGATGGTAAATAAATTGAATTAAGGTATCGTACAATAAAATTTTCTTGGCATTTATCATATGTAAGACAATATGATAAGATCAATCAAATCAGAGTATCATATATAAATCAATACGATACTCGTAACACTTATGAAATAATGTGATAAAATGAATTAAATCACAGTATCGTTTATAAATCAAAACAATACTCATAACAGATGCAGCAAGGTGGTAAGGATAAACTATAATAGACTAGCATACTTAAACACTTTATGACATTTATCATATATAAAGACAATATGTTAAAATAACCCAAAACAGAGTACCATATATAAATCAATACGATACTCCTAAAAAATACATATGCTAAACAAAAAGACACTTATAGTAAATATTTCATGATAATTAATCAAGTCAATAAAACCTTCATGGCATTTGTCACTGGCAAATCAAATCAGAGTATCATATATAAATCAATACAATACACATAACAATTATCATATATAAATCAATATGATAATATAATCAAATCAGAGTATCATATATAAATCAATACGATACTCATAACAATTATCATATATAAATCAATATGATCAAAAAGAGTACCACATATAAATCAATGCGATACTCATAATAAATATCTTATGATAACTAATCAAGTCGATAAAATCTTCATGGCATTTGTCATTTGTCAATCAAATCAGAGTATAAATCAATATAACAATTATCATATATAAATCAATATGTTAATATAATCCAAATCAGAGTATCATATATAAATAAATACGATACTCAAACGATTATCATATATAAAGCAATATGATAATATAATCAAATCAATTATAGCAATCTGAAAAAATATTAGGGGATTATGGGATAAATGTAACTTGACTCATAAATACCAAATAAACAGACGCTCATATTTTAAAATCACAGTGGTAAAGCTCGAGCGCGCATCAAGACATCATCATCGTAATCTACTCATAGCGCCATAACGACACCTGGCAATCAACCCAGGAAAACCAAGACGGTCTAAGGCGTAGGCCGTATGCTACCCATTCACGGCACTACACATGGGACCCCCACGCCTCCATCTGATGTAGTCCGTGACCCGCCGATCGGGAATCCCGATCAAAATAAAAAAATGTCCAATGTAGCAGACCATTGACCTTTAGTGGTTGATGGACAAATGAGAAACCACCGATTTATGTAGCGATCCTGAATCAGGTCGACCAAGATGGAGTTTTGGTCCATTGGTACAACGGAGTCTAATCTATCCCAATCCCAAAATCAAAAGTATTCTTGAAATGCTAATTTCATATAGAACTTGTCATGAAGTTCAAAGTGTTTATAACGTCAAAACACTTTAAAAATTCAACTATGACTTGAATAAATAAATCATCACATATAAAGGCAAAATGTTAATCACAAACAAAAACTGATATTCAACTTTATCATATATAAAAACAATATGATAAAATCAATCAAGTCAGAGTATCATATATAAATCAATATGATACTCATAATAAATATCAAATATAAAACAATATGACAAAATAAACCAAATCACGATAGTCGTGAAAGTATCGTCATGAAAGCATGTCAACTTAGAAAACACTTCAGTGGTTGAAGTATTAATTCAAACAGTAACACATGCTTTTGTACCACATTATGTTACCGGTATATTTCAGAACCGAAAATACAAAAACGACCGAATATTCCATATGAGAAGTCAAAAGAGTAATCAGAAAAGTATTACCAAATGTCCCATACCACTTGGTAGTACCAAACCATTTACTCAAAATCCTTATCACACAGAATTTCACACAATCTTAATGAAAACTGTATTTAATTCACCATATATAAAGTATTTATAGAATTTAAATGATCAAAAGAAAATAATTAGTTTATACTTAGTTGTTTTATTATTTATTATCACCGATGCTTTTACTTTATTTCCAACAGTCAAACATTATGTTATAATAATTAGTACCGACTCCAATCCGATCACATTTCAAAACCGATTAAATTCTTACTTCGTCAAAAGTTCTCGAACAGTGTTCGAATTCTGCTTTGTCAAATTCGAAGTATTTTTCAAAACCCCAAACCGCACTCTCTCAAGAGTGATTCTATATCAATTCCTCTCATTCTAGGGTATTTCCACCCTATCTCTAATGAGTTTTAAACCCGATAAGCCAAGTTTTATAAAAACTTGGCTCTGATACCAACTGCAACAACCCGTCATTTTAACCGCCCCAAACCAGTGATTAAACCGACTCGAAGCGTTCAAAAGGACGATTGTTATTGGCTTACGGGGTTTATAATCGAATGTAACACAGAATTGCAGTACACAATATCTGCAACGAAGAATGTTTTGATAAAAATATCAAAGTTTTACAATATTTTGTACAGCGAAAAATTAATTATACATGAATTTCTAAAGAACAAAATTTTACAAATTTTATCGAGTTATTGCGCGCATGCATCTTCACATGCCTCTTTCTTTCGCAAGCTGAAAATCTAAGTACGGCAACACGCGTATCTGACCTGAGCGTTACCGTGCATCGAACCATGTTCATAACTATGACTTTTTATTAATATGCCATGTTGTCTCTTGCACATGAATCCTTATCTTAATAATTATGCTAACTGCCTCTATTAGTCTATTTCCACCATTTAGTGCTGCATTACAAATTAAGACCCATGCATAGTGTAAAGGTAACATTTCCAATTCCCTGGTAATGCACATATAAAAGAAAAGGGCACTCACAGAGTAGACAAGTGCAGATGTGCCCAGAAACATGTCTGCGTGGGTATAATAATAATTATTATTTATTTATTTATTTATTTATTATTTTATTATTTGATTTTATTTTGTGACCCAGAAAACAAAGGTTTGGGAAGAGCAAAACACATGTAACCACAGTTAACAAAAGCAGTGGCCATCTTATTTGTATAAGAGTTATGTAAATTTCAAAGCTCATGTAACTACAGTTGGACTACAACAAAAATTAAGTAAGATATCAATGTAATATAATTGGATCTAGCATAAACAAATGGAATTGTAATATGACAGTATACACACTCTAAACATTAATACACACACTGCAATTTGTTTGAGCAAAATATAAGATTTAAAGAGGAGCACTAAGCAATAGAATTGTAGAGAAAAAGCCATCAGCACGGAAGAAGCATATATGTGAGGAACACAATAGAATGATATTTCATTTCACTTATACTTATATATTGTTCACACATTCATTTATGCTTATATATTGTTCACACAGAACAAATGGCCTATGACGCATAGAAAAATACAAAGGATTGAAAACAATAAAATATTAATTGAAAGCATAAGCTACAATTATTGTTGAATTATTAAAGCATATCCTTCTGCACATGTAACAAATGAATTGTCACAGTAGCACTCTATGCATGTGAGACTACTAGTGCCTACTTCAATAGAAAATGCAGTCATCTCCAACAAAATTGACACTAACATTATAATCTCATAACAAACTAAACCATAGCCTAAGTGGAAGCAAAGATGACCAGTTGCATAGAAATTTGAATGTGCAGCATATATGTGCATTTAATTTCATGCATGAGTGGGCAGTACAAATGCGGTAGCAGGGCATTTCCAAACAAAACAGGAAAACAAAGTGCATCCATTAAAAGATACTACTGCCATCATCAAATTGAAATGGGCAAGGCAAAACCAGCAAATGGCGGGTTACATATGAATCCCTTTTTGCCTATTTGATCTCAGATCATGACAAAAGTGCAAAATTGTCAAATTTTAGTTTGCATGATGGACTTTAGTTAATGTATACGAGGTTATATGATATGATTATGAGTTCGTTTCTCTATTTGATTCAAGTACTTAATCGTAAAATCCTCATTTATTATTATTATTACTTGTTTTCTATTAATACATGAAATATTGGTCACAAATTTAATGAGCCAGAAGCACAGATTTAAAGAGAAAGAGTTTACTACTACTACCTGCTCAAGAGGAAAAAAAATCGTCAATGGTGCTTTAAAATTGCTAAGTAAATGTATAACAAGCTTATGTCTATAAAACAAATTTGGCCTTCAAATTCAAAAATAGGAACTTTTGAGAAGCAGCTTTGGTTAATCTTTCCTTCAAAAAGAAAAAAAAAAGAAAAAAAAAATCTTATTACACATGCTCTCTGTATTCTAATTGTAGTTTCCAAAACAAAGCATCTTGGCCATAATTAACTAGATATGCATAATCAATTCATATGGATTGAGCTAATTGAATGCGTAGGGAACAGGAATATTATTTCAACTAAAAGTAACCAAGCCTTAAGCTTCAAACAGCAAATACCAAGATTTGGAAAAAGGTTTATACTTTCCATGAAGCATACCATGGTTATGAACAAACACAGATAACATTATTCATCAAATAACACAAGTAGAATGGCGCAACAAGTTATGCAAGATCATTTACAAATTTCGAAAGCATGCAAGGATGAAAGCAACATAAGAGTGTGGTTTTCATGCATAGGGCAGCATCAAAGAATGTACATGCAGGTAGTAAACTATATATATATATATATATATATATATATATATATATATATATATATACACACATATATTGTGTGAAACATAATCCCTTGAATATGCAGAGAAGCATGCTGTTTATGTAGACAGTAAAATGATTATATAAGTTTAGCCTACATGCAGCATATGTAACATACAACAGGAGAAGTACTAATCATGAAGCTTAGGCCAGAAAATAAAAAGGTGCATAAACTAAATGCAGACATCCCCTGTTTGTGTAAGAGTAGTACTGAAATTTCATATGCAGGCTTTTATTTTTCATGTGTAAAGAGGATATGTGAACCGCCCATATAGGTGTGCATCAAATTATATTTTCAGTTTGCATAAAAAGAACAGGGGAATGTACTGAACAATTAAAGGTCGACCAAGTACATGGTGCAAACATGGAAATCATCATACTCTATACATGCAGCATGTGTGAGGCCAACAACGAAATCATGTAGGGGTAAAACGTGTATATGAATGCAAGCATCCAAATCAATGCAAGGAAAGCATGGGTGGCAGCAAGTTCATGAAAGTACACAAGAAAACAAGCACAGTTCAAAAAGTGCTCAAGCTAAACAAATAGTACATACGCAAATGGATAAGCCTTCTCAAGCTAAACAATCAATACTGTACAAGTTGATCAGGCTCGTCAAAACTGGAAATTATAAGAAGCCATTATCATATTAATTCACTGGCCTGCATAATATGAAGTACACCTAGTATATGTGAAACCATATTATGAACAACATAACTGACGTTGTGGTGCTCTTACTTTCACAGGATGCATGTTACACCGTCCAGTGATGCAGCGCAAAACGACTAACATGCATACACATACCAATACGTGTGCGTAAATTTCCAAAGTGGGTTTAAAGGCTACTTGCGAGTTCAGATGCAATCGGCAACAAAGAGAGGAAGACACACACCAAACCAAACAGATGGATAATAGGCATGATATGGCAGCCAAAAAACCCAAACTAAATTACACACAATATATATACTAAGTTGCAAACTTGTATAAATCCAATCGTGAGCGAACTCACCAAAACAAAGCAACTTTTCCACAAGATGGGGACAGCGGTGGAACCGCCTAGGAGCGGTTTTTGATGAGAAGGAGGAAGGTGCTCACGCCTGGTCTCGCGTTGATGGCCACAGTGGACATACAGTGTAAAGAGGACAGCGTTGCTTGAAGTTGGAGAGGTTTCAGTCGAGGTTCGCCCCTGGGAGGTGGCAGTTTCAATTGAAGGAGGTGAGAGGTCAGTTGGTAATGGAGATGGGAAGATTGGATTTTGCGGTGGGCATGGTTTCCCCCACTCGGAAAAAAAGATTTTGGGGCTTTATTTCAGCTCGTAACTCGTGCTACCTTTCCCCGAAAAAGAGAACGGGATAAATGAACAAAGAAAATTCTAGAGACAGGGACGCGCGTACAAATCGAAATGTAAACAAAATTTAGCCATTTCCCACAAGTGTCAAAATTAATTAAACAATGAATTCCCAAATATATACATACCATTTCAATAATAAGTAAATAAAAATAAAAATGCATTTATATATGTTTCCAATTACAATACTTAAATTATTATTAAACAAATCTGAATCTACATCAATTAAAAATAAAATTTTAAAACCAAAATCAAATTTATCTATCTATTATATTATATGAAAGCACAATCTTTCTCTGAAGACCATTCAGATTCAAATTCCCCAAAAAAATCACAGCAAGACACGTGTCCAGCTTTTCAATCCTCACTGTTCAGTGCAATAACCATCTTTATCTTTTCAGTGACCACTTATCTATACGTGATTCTCCCACGTTCTCTTTCAATAAAGAATGTGGATGTTTCCTAACCCCCTTACTTTAATCAGATATACTCTCTTTTCTACCTGCTTAATTTTTTAATCCCCCAAATTCTTCTTGTTTGTGTTCCCATTAAAACCCTCGATCCATTCATCACCAATTCCACTTATCCCTATTTTCGATCTCACCTATGACGTTGCATACATGGCAGGCGACTTAACGAGGCGGAAAATTGTTCACTGCTCTACGATCTGACAGGCGTGCAATTTGTCTAACATTTTCTTTCTCCAAAAGGTACTATTCCATACGATGTATATAAAACGAGTTCAAAGAATGAGTAACTCAGGTTTTCTAACAGATTAAGCAGTAATTGATTTTACATTTGTTGTCTTCACCCGAAAATCCTAGGCATACAATTATTTCATCTTCTACAAAAAAATTTATAGTTGGTATTGTTTCTGGAAGGCATGCAAGGTCATCACATGTTGCTTTGACGTTCACTCTGATTCGAAATCCAAGTATTTTTTTATTTCTGAAGTTGTTTTAATCTACATCGGCTAACTGATTTAGGGCAGAGGAGTTGTGAACAATTTTTATTGAACTTTTTATTTAATTTTAGTTTATGAATATTTTTAACCCTCTACTTTTCATTGGCATCAAACGTATTCGTACTCTGGTCCATTAACATTTTGATTCAGGTGAGAGCACTCTGGTGGCGATGACAATGGGGAACCATAGCATCCTTTCTGGCAGCATAAATTTTCCAATTTCACTTGAATTTCATTTTTTTTATCTTAATTCGTTTATTTCAATACCTTATTCATGTCATTGTTGTTTCGCAAGCAATATAGTAATTCAGATGGCTCTATAGGAGGGGCGGATAATCGGATGACAACAAGCCTATGGAGAGAGATATATAATATACATAAAGGTACCAACTTTTTACTATTACAGTTTGTATTTCCTTCTTTGCTAAAACTACTTCTTTTACATTCAAAAAATCATTTAGGGTTGGAGCTACCATCAAGATCCTGCTAGAAATTAAGAATAAGCTGGGAAGTAATAACTCAAAGATGTGAATGGATCAATGTCTACAGTGATTTGGGTATGTCTTTTATTTGATTTTGATTAAATCATTTATTCTTTGCACTATGGTTTGTATTTCC
This sequence comes from Allium sativum, assembly GCA_030737875.1. Taxonomy (NCBI): domain Eukaryota; kingdom Viridiplantae; phylum Streptophyta; class Magnoliopsida; order Asparagales; family Amaryllidaceae; genus Allium; species Allium sativum. The sequence goes on along the minus strand of CM060912.1, from coordinate 493,010,619 downwards.
TTCTTTGCTTAAACTACTTCTTTTACCTTTAGAAAATCATTCAAGAGTTGAAGCTACCATCCAGATCCTGCTATTAAGAGGAATTGGGAAAGTAATAACTCAAAGACACTGAATGGATCACTATCTATAGTGATCTTGGTATATCCTTTTTTATTTGATTTGGATTAGAGCATTTTTTTTCCTTCACTCATACTTGAATCTTTATGTATACTATTATCATTCCTATTTTAGGTATGAGTCTCAAAAACTTTAGTTCACTGTCCATGAGTATTTACACTTATGAACGAGTATGCCCATTCCTAGTTTTGCTATTGACATATTGATCTCTTTAACACGTTAACTTACTACTCTATAAAGGGATGACAGTACATCACAAATTATTTAACACGTTAACTTGCTATTGACATAACAAAATGTTTTGATCACCAATTTGTAACTTGCAGTTTCAGAAGTTTTGATCACCAATTTGTAACTTGCAGTTTCAGTCATTATTAGATATTATGGACAAATTGGATGTGTTTCAATTTACGGGTTAAAATCGACTTTGCTTTACTGTGATTTCAAAGACGATGGTGGTGGATGAGGTACAATTATGCAAACATGTCTGTTTCCGTCAATGTTTTGTGTATTTATGTACTGCTTTTTTGTTTACTTGCTTTTGCAGCCCTGCAAGCAGGTTCGTCGACTAGCTTCACAGCCCTACAAGGAGAAGCCTCCTTCCTGTTCGGTCAAAACATGGAGATCTGATGTTGAAGATTTGTCCTTCCACTTCTCCCTTTCAGGCGACATTACAGCTTTTCAGCATACAGGTTAAATTGCTACAGCTGCTTGGGTTCAATTAAATAGTGATTCATGTGTTGATAGCCTTCATGTATGAGTAATTTTTCTATTTTCTTTTGATTCTTTGTTGTCTTCTTCAAGATCGTTGTGCTTTTATATTAAAGAAACAACTAAAATGCTTTTGTTTTTTACAATGGTTATGCTACAAACATCTACATGAATACAACAATAAATGTATACACATTTCCATCTAGTGCAAACGTCACATGAAATTTGTTAAATATTTCTAAAAATAGTCCAATATTTGATTCTAGAAGCTATCTAGCTAATTCAACCATCGATTTCTTAAGAAGATAATTAGGAATCTTAGTTTCCAAATTACCATACAATTGTGACGTAGCTTTGTCAAGGATAGAGATAACTCATGTTGAATATATGAATGCTTATCTACTATAATAACAGTAGTTCCAATTCAGGATTTGTGTACTATAAATGAATTTGATTGTAATTTACACGTTATCTAAACTAACTTAGTGAAAATGAAGATGTTAAAGGAATGAACTATGATTTTATGCTCCTATTTGTTTGTTTGAGCAGTTAACGGTCAAAATAGCGTACAGGAACAAATAATAAATACACTAGCCACAATAACACTTGAACTTCTAATGTATTTTTTAGATGTAATAGTGTTTTAAATAAGAAATGAGTTGCAAATATAAGTTGTTACATCCTTTCTAATTAGAATATGAGTCAAGTACTCCAATTTTTTTGAAAGATATTCATAAAATGAGGATAATCGATCGAATTCATAAACCCGTGTATTGTCTTCAACGCCGTAATTCATCCAATTTATCGGAGCGAATATTATTCACTTTACAAATCAATCACTGCCAGCCTCCTCCTTCTACTCATTTTTTCTCCTTCTACTCATTTTTTCTACTGCTTCAGGTAATACAACTGGCAGGAATACATGTATGGATATAAATTTGATCATATACCCTAAAATGTCAAAAGCTCTTGATTTAGTTTTGTGTTTGTTTGTATCTCAAATTATGTGAAATAATTTTATTAATTTCCCTTAATACTACATATATATGGGCATAAAGCTCTTCATTTAGTTTTGTGTAGATCTACATACTATACTATGTTTGCTTCAAACCTTTTTTCATTAGGCTCCCTTTGGCAGCTATCCTGCCTTGGTCAGGTCGATCAACTAGCCTATAGTTTTGTTGGTTGATTTGAAACTGTTTTTTTATTAACCTAATTATTTATCCAATTTGAGGTAATAAAAACAATTTTATGATGATTTTTATGTCGATTCATATGTTTTTTGCTTTCCTATTACGATGATTTAGGTATCTATTTGTATTTTTTTATTTTTGACAAGTGTGATGTGAACGATAAATTTACGTGGTTAAATCATTTCAGTAGATGATATAAATAGCAATTGAGTGGCAAAAATTAGGGTAACATTTTAAATTTACAAATTATGATATGCTTTTCCTTTGATCAGACATATGGCTTCTGTTTTTTTTGGTTGCCCCCCTTTCCGCAAAATGAGAGATTTAAAAAGTTACTGAATTTCATTTTTTAGTGTACCTTGAACTTTTTTTAATTGCTTTGTAGCATTATAAATTTCTGGAAAGTCAAATTTGCTTACTCCTACATGTTTGCACAAAATTGTAGGGTTGTTTCCACATGTTATCTGTACCTATATACATTTATGAGAGGCTTAAAAGCATAGGACTCTAACAATGATGTTGTGCAGCAATAACATGTCCTTAAAGTTGTAAAGACTGACTTGAATTGGCTTCCACCATTATTTTTAGGTGATGGATCGATAAGCGAGATATTATTGATTAGGCCTTGACAAAAATGATGTCTGTAATGTTTTCAGTATTTATTGGTGCATATATTTGAAACTTTAGCCTGTCTACAGATAGATTCTATCACTGAGATAGTGCAGGATGAGTAGAGTAGAACTAATGATGTGTAGGACCATTTTTATTCCGGTTATCTTTCTTAAACTTATTTTAATCTTTATTGGGTAAATTATCACTAACCGTTGAATGTTCCCCCAAAAAAATGATACTTATGAATTGTCTGTTCAGGATTGTGGGTGAATTGAAAAACTTTCATCTGACTTTTGAATACTAACATTATTGATATTAAGCAGTTTCCTTTGTTTTGAGTTTACTTTAATTTCTACTGTGTTTTAAATTTTCTTTTCAATTCAGTTTTTTTTTTTCAATAATGAAATTGTGCGCCATTATAAAATTTTGAGTTACTTTTTACATTCACAAAGGGGTTAATTTGATATATTCCTCCACCTAGATCCTAATTATTATTTAGGGTAACATTTTAAATATACAAATTATGATATATCTTTTCTCTAATCAGACATATGGCTTCTGATTCTTTTGGTTATTGCTCTTTCTGCATAATGCAAGATTTAAAAAGTTACTGAATTATTTTTTAGTGTACCTTGAAATTTTTTAATTGCTTTGGCTGCACAATAAACTGTCGTGAAGTCAAATTTGCCCACTCTATGTGATTGCACTAAATTGCAGTGTTATTTCCCCATGTTATATGTACCTATATACATTGGTGTAAGGCATAAAAGCGTAGGACTCTAACAACGACATTTTGTAGAATTAGCTCCATAGAAGCAAATAATGTGTCCTTAAAGTTGCAAAGACCGACTTGAATTGCATGTCGCCATTATTTTCTATTAATGGATAACCGAGGTATTATTGATTAGGATTAGGCCTTGATAAAACAGGATTTTTGATGTTTCCTGTATTTGTTGGTACATGTATTTGGAACTTTAGCCTTTCAACTGATAGATTCTATCACTAAGATATAGCATCAATTTCCTTTTATTAGATTCATCAAAGACATCATGTGTATAAACAAAGTGCGCTACAATCCATGGCCAACTGGTAGATTCTATCACTAAGATATAGCATGTCAACTGATAGATTCATCAAAGACATCGTGTGTATAAACAAAGTGCGCTACATTCCATAGTGTGTATAAACTATTTTCTACCAGATTCTACTATTGTTTTTTATTAGTAAATTAAATATATATAATAGCAGTAATTTGTATCTTCACTAAAATGATCATGTGCAACCCTTTTTTTAATCCATCATACATTCTCTTTTGCATATTTATGATTATAAATTCACCAAAGTTTATACATAGTTTTGTTTCATGCTTTCAAACATGGGTATGTTCACTTTTTTTTTCATTTTAGTTTTCTACAATTACTGAGTATTTGTGAGCTTATAATTGTTTACATTATTTTATTATTTCCTATAGTAAAAGAGGAGCATATGAAAATCATTACTCTACGATTTAATTTTTGCATTGCTTATTGTATATTTCCATTTTTAATTGGTTGTTTCTGATTTTTATAACATGGTAATTTTTTTGTTCATTATTTTATAATGAAAATAAATTATGTAATCATTTTGCACATGTTTTGTACATATGACTTTTTTTCTATTTTAACGCATATATTACATCATTTATTATTCCTAAGTCGAATTAATCTGTTTTTTTTTTCTAACTGAGAAGGTAATATTTGGTTGAGTATTGACTTCAATTTGCACTATAAGCTTCAGGTCAGTGTTAGGTTATATCGGCACTATGATACCCACTTGAGTATTGACAATAAACTCTAGGTGTTTAAAAATCGATATAGATGATAAATTTTACACCGTAGATCTTATATACTTTTCTTTGTCTATTTTGGTTTCAAGCACAAGAAATATAACTAGACAGAACACTTTCTTTACTGAAACTAGGGATGGCAAAATAATCCGTACCCGCAGTTATCCGTGGGTAAAATCCCCCATGGGTATGAAACGGATAGTTAAATGGGTATCCATGGGTAAAATAAACGGGTATTTTTAATATCCGTTAATTAATGGGGCGGGTACGGATAGTAAAATATCCATGTCCGCGGGTACCCGTGCCCGTATTGAATGTGATTTATTATTAATAGTCAATACAAAAAATATTGTTGTTGGCTGTTCGGTATTTGTGTGCATGCTTTTACTCAACAGTTTATAACTGGTTGTTGATATTTTGATGAATACTTCTATTGTTGTCTCTTCTTTTTTGGATATTGGTTTAAATATGTATTGGTATTTTGATGTTAGCATTTAAGAATTGATCTAATTTGTTTTTTTTTTACCAAATGTACTTTTAAATAATTTCAATAAATAGCTAAAAAATAAATTGAATAAATATAATGGATACCCACGAATACCCGCCATTACCCGCAACCCGTTTAAAACTCGTTTAATGGATACCCGTGTGGGTATGGGGCGAGCACGGGGCAAAAAATCACCCAACGGGGCGGGTGATGGGGTGGTACTACCCGCGCCCGCCCCGCCCCATTGCCATCCCTAACTGAAACAGGATGCATGTATACCAACTGTATTTTTATATTAAATCTTAATAAAAAGTTACTAAGGGTGAAGTCATCATAACAGAAGTTTATTATTATTTTGTCTATTTTATCAATAAAACCAATGAATTAGGTAATATCTTTTATTATTTTTCGACAATTTTTTCATTTTGCATTACTTTAAAGAACATCTATAATCTAAGAACATGTATTGTGGTTATACGTGGAATATGTACTTTTTTCCCATATGATGGCACTGATTAAAGAATTAAATTATGAAACTAATTTTTGACTTAAGCATACTAAAGGTTGTAATACGTAACATAGTGATAGCTTACTAAATGTAATAATCCTTTTTTTTTTTAATTATTAGGACTACCATGATTATACCACTGTTCTGGCTTGGTTTCAGGCAGAGAACTTCATTAATATTTTAAGTTACAGGATATATACTCAAATTCTATGCTACAACAACCATTCTTAAATGGGCTCTCATGGTAAGAGAACAAAGCTTGCAGTTATCAATTGGAACAGAAGGTTCATTGGATCCAAATGTGTTAATAGGTACAAGCACTACTACTGGATTATAATTGTTTAATGTTTCTTCCTTATGTTTGCCATTTTTGATTTTTTCATGTCTTTGTTTTCAGATTATTTATTATATCTCTTAATTAGATTAGGGTTTTCGTTCAATTGATTTTGGAATTGATTCCTTTCATTTTATCCCTGAAATATTTTCTATGGGTTTCAACTAGGCGTGATCAAACCTATAAATATGTATAACAAGAGCATTATAAATTGTGCTGAAGTTAAATATTTTGCAGTTTGGGACTGTTGTTAAGGTCCAAATTACTTAATAATCAAATTTATTCAACAAGAGTATTCCTAATCTCCTATACGCCATCCATGTAGCTAAATCGGTTAGCGTTTTTAATTGCTATACTGTTAAAACTTACCAGTTATAGTAGTGAATCTTCTTAGAGTCCTATTTAACACCATCCTCCCTAAAGCATGGGTTTTAGAACAACTTTTGTAGTTTTAACATCAAGAGTTTGGTTATCCCACAAATCAAATTCAATTAACAATATTAGGGTATATGCTAAACTTAAAGGCATGGGTATTCAAAATATAGGCTGTATCACTATCCTTAACCCAAAATCCTAACTGTATTAATAAAGATATTCTCGCGTTTTATTGTACTATTGTAGACACTATTTTTTCCCTTATATTCATGAGCTGTATCACTATTTTGCACCTTTGTAATTTTCTAAAATGATCTTCCTTCATTCTGCTGCAGCTTTTCACAGCTTCAGCTTGATGAAACTACCAAGTGCTTTAGCTACATAACATGCCATAAGAAAAACACATTTCATATGAATGTAAAATTTTCATCCATGGTGACTATTTTTAAAATATTTTCATACTTTTAGTTTAATACGTTGTTTACGCACTTGCTATTTTTTAGCGTTTAAACCATTTATTGTTTTATTTCGTGACTAAAATAAAATTTTATAAGCAGGTGTTATATCAAACATTTTAGCCTAATACTACAAACATATCAATGATCCACCAATTTTTGATGATGTACGAGGAATAATATTTGATATGCCTACATATAATTGGTAATTCTTATCGTTGCCAGTATGTCCTTTACATGATTCATGCTCCAATTTCAAAACATTCTTTACTTATATTAATTATTTTCATGCTCATTTACACGTAACTTTGCATATCATTGGCAAAATGCTCTTTCTTTGTTTACTAAGTTTATTGGTGCCAGAACACTCCTTTTTTAATTATTAAATTTATAGATTTTTACATAACTACATCGATCCTACTTATTTTCTTCTTTGATGTCTAATATGTTATGCTATTTCTTTTGTTCAAAGGAAGTAACACATTTCTTAAGAAGCAAGTAGATTTTGTACAGATTACACTATAATGGAAATCATGTAACAGAAACAAATAAAACGGGGAAGACCATACAAATTTGTATCGTATTGATGCATTCCACTTCTTTACTTCCAACCGTGGATTACTTGACATTATGTTATGAGTAGGGTTCCTGAAATTAGTTAGGATCATATGTTAACATTATTAAAATATAATATGTTAGAGTTATTAAAATAAATTATATATGGTATTTTTGGTGCATATAATTCAGTATGTGTATAATTATTTAACATACTGAAGAGCCTATACGAAGATCAAAGTTGTATTATCAAATGAGAAGTTATGGTTAGCTGAGCTAAGAAATTGATTTCATCATTTTAATATTATTATTCTTTAACTAAATGGATAGGCTTTGTTACATTATTTGCACACATATAAGATTTACTTCAATATAGCAGGGAAATATTTAGCTTTTGAAAATACTTACTTTTATTTTGTTTGAAGCTGCAGGAAGCACGCATGAAAAGTTTGATGATGCACGTGATACTTCTAGATATGATTTTATGTTTACTATAAAGCACTACTTCGATAAATATGGAGGGTAAATCCTTGATTTCTAAATGTTACATTTAACAAAAACCATATTCCTATCTATGTTACTGCTTTTCGAATATTGCTGTTGGCATAATGGTTTTGGATAATAAAAAACTTATATAACTCATAGCCAAATGTTATGGTGCAAATCTGAGTTTATCTACAGATATTCTTTTTATAATTGACGTTTTGCAGCTGCTATTATAAAAATAATATTTTTTGCTATACATTTAAAAATGGAAGTGTTGTGTCAAATCATTTCACTAACTCTCAAGTCAATTATGATATGGTGTGTTCTCATATTCCAACTTTCTGTATCATAATTTTTTTATTACGTTATGCAAAAGATGCAATTATGTTGTGTAAAAGCTGCCTTTTACTCAGTGCTATTTCTAAAGTTTTGTTATTGTATGCCTAGATTGTTGTCAGATTCACAATTATTAGTGTGGAATCTAAATGGTTTCAGAAAATAATTCACTCGGGTGGCAGATTCGTTGAAGTTATGTTTTTACTACATATCCTTTTTAGTTTTTGTTCGAATTCCAATGTTCTTTTAGTTTTGTATGAATATATAAAATATTTTGCTCTTCTATTTAACTGAATATTGATTGTTTTGCTTTTGTTATTAAATTGAATAATCGGTTGTGATGTTATCAATCAGTCATTATTTATTATGTATTATGACTGATTGGAAGAAACTCCTAGGGTACTAATCTGTACTTACAAGAATAATCATTGGGGGGAATCATTAGTTGTTTTCCAGTCATAAACTTGGTTCTTTTTTCCAAAGATATAGCCATTAAGTATTTGGTATTATATGACAGGATAACTATGCAGAGACGTTACTAAGAACCGGTCACAGATACAAATCAGTAGACAGAGCGATTCTTTTGATTTTAGTCATTTGCTGATAAATTAATTTATAATGTTGCAAAAGATCATTGTTGGTTGTATGCGAAACTTTTGCGCCAACTTTGAGTTTAATGCATTGAAAATTTCAACCTATATCAATGTCTTTGTATGAAAAATTCGTTCCTCATGCAGTAACCAATAGTTGGTCCCTTCGTCAGTTATCCTTCAGCATACAAAACTTTGCATATTTATGAAATCATGTGCACATCTGTTGTGGCATAATACTTTTGAGTAGGTTGAATGTTCAAAGTAGGACCGACTTTTTGTGCTAACAACAATAACACAAATATACAACTGCAACCCGTGTGCGTAGCACGGGTTTGCACTAGTATAAAAATACATCTTCAAGACTAAATTTCTTAATCAGATTACAAGATCCATATTTTGAAACCCAAATATTTATTTCGTATTTTTAAACATCAAAATCTCTGAGTCACTACTATCCCTTTAAAAAAATCCGGGTTGTTACAGATTTTCAATATAAACTGAATATCGATATAATCCGAGATTTTGAAATATCGATGTATAAATCCAAATGTGTATATTTTGGAGCTGTATGATATTATATGTGAATATATACGATAATATTATTTTATGAATATTTAATTTGATTATTTTTAAATATATTAATATTTAAAAGGTCTATATAGAGCATTAAAAATAGTCAGTTTTGCAAACGACCTCCGTTTTCGACAAAACTAATTTTGTTAGATTCGGAATGTTGAATTATTGTTAGATTTCAATTTTTGTGATTTTTGGAGTCAGTATGTGGCCGTACGGGATTTTAATGTGAAAATCAGTCAATAATTTGACTTTAAAAATACACTGTGTGAGAAAATGGACTCGGAATTCGACGAAACAAGTTTCGTTGGGTCCGTAATGTCAAACTGTAGCTGAATGCCTATTTTCATGATTTTTGGGTATTGTATGTGGTCGTACGAATTTTTAAACAGCAAATACTTATAGCGGTTGCTTAAAAATAAATATAATAATCAAATAAAAATCATTTCCTTTATCCTATAAATACCCTCCCTTACCATAAACCCTAAATAGAAATTTCCCAGGTCACCAAACATCGGCCGCCACTTCTTTCTCTTCTTTCAGCAAAAACATGAGATTAGAAAATCGATTATAATTCAAATAAATTCCTATAATTCTTAAAACCATTATCTATGGATTCCCTGAGTGATTCTCTTCGATTCAGTATCACCTTTAAGCTTCCGATCGAGAAATGAGTATCATATTGGGATTTAGTGTATGAAATCGTACTTACATGCAAAGTTTGGGAAAATTCCATTTAAAACAAAATGTCGATCTGCTACCGATTGGTGCGATGATGCAAACTGGGTAAGGGGCGCGAGCTTCATGAAATTGGGGTGATGGCTACACAATGGAACTGATTGGGAGTGAATCAGAGCTCATCTGAATTTATAGCAAATAATTTGCCTGATATAAATCAATGACCGTTATTCGTCATTTAACGATAAACATCCAATGTGAGTAAAACTCACTAACTCTGTCTAGTTATATTTTTATAGCGTATTTTTAGACTTGATAAGTGTTGGTTGATTGTTGTGTGTTGACTGTTTGGTTGAACTGCTAAGTGGTTGAAATTATAGATCTGGTTATATATATAGCGTTAATGAAATATTGAATTTGTTTAGCAGAATATTTCATATTGAAATGAAATTGATGTTAATTATATTGTTTAACATCTGTGAATGCAGGGAAACAGGTTGGAGGGATCCAACAGGATTTCTCAATATTTATAATACTGTTTGTTTTCATATATGGTGATATATGATGTGATATATAATATGTGATTGATTATGATAACACTGGAATGTATAAAAAAAGAGAATTTTCAAAGTGTATATTGAAAATAAAATATTTATAAAATTAAAGGATTTTATAAAAGGAATATTTATTTAGAAAATAAACAGAATTATAAAACGAATATTTATCTGGAAAACAAGTAGAATTATAAAAAGGAATTTCAAAGTGGATATTGAATTTAAGGATTTTATAAAATCAATGAATTTATAAAAAGAATTATTTGGAAAACAAATAGATGTGAAATAGAAATATTTGTAAAATAAATAAAATTGAAAAGGAAATATTTATAAAATGAATAGAATTTTATAAAAGGAAATAAAGGGAAAATAAATATTAAATGGAAATTTGTTTTTAACAGATAAAGGGAAACGATTTATTTAAAGTAGAACTAAATAGAAATTTGTTTTAACAGATAAAATTTGAGAAGAATAATTTATAAATGGTGTTTATAAATTAAGAAAAAAAAATTATCATTGGAAAAATAAAAGTCTGAATTTACATAGAGAAGTAAAAATCGGTTTTAACACCGATATTTTTAATAGAATTTGAATATAGAATTTATAAAGGGGATTATAAATGAGATTTAAGTCTTAGAAGTAAAAAGGGATTTCGTATGAATAATTCTATAAATAAATTTATAAATAGAATTTGGAAATCTCAGACTGAATTGATATATATATATATATATGAGATATTATTCACATTCGATGTGAATAATGGATTAAAATAGTTATTTTATAAATTAAAACATTATAAAGAAAAATTGGGATTTGATATAGAAATTCAAATGGGAATTTGAATAAGATAGGAATTAGGGTGAAGATAATATTAATTATTGGAAATAGAGCTAATCGATTAAAATTAATCAATTAGAGTTAGTCGAATAAAGTTAATTGAATAGAGTAAATCGAATATAGTTAATCGATTAAAATTAATCAATTAGTGTTAGTCGAATGGAGTTAATCGAATAGAGTAAATCGAATTAGAGTTAATTGAATAGACTTAATCGAATAGAGTTAATCGAATTAGAGTTAATCAAATATTAGTTATTGGAATAGAGTTAGTCGAATAGTAGTTATTTGAAAAGGAGATTATCAAATATAGTCATTCGAAAGGAGATTACCGAATATAGTTTATTCGAAAGAGAGTTATCGAATATAGTTTATTCAAAGAGGCATTATCGAATATAGTTTATTCGAAAGGGAGTTATCGAATAGAGATTATCTGAGAGAGAATTTTACATTGGGATTCAACTATATCAAATGTAGGAAAGTATTATTTTTTTTCTGTTTTTTAAATCAATATTTATTTATTTCAATAAATCCTTTATTTATTTATTCAAATTAAGAAATAAAAGTTATATTTAAGTTATTATATTTTAGAGGCATGGGATTTTAACACTATAGTTATAATCAAATGATTTTTGTAAAAGAAGTAGATTCGTAAATAGAATCCGAGAGTTACGTAGGGAAGTTTGTTGAAGATTTAAAATGTGAACTTTGTCTATTTCGAGGTTAGAAATTTTTTTCAGTTAAGGTCTGATAGGTAGTTTTTAACTAAGGAATGGTTAAGGTTCGATAGTGAAAGGTTAGTAACTGAATTTAGTTAATAAGTGTTAACGGTTCTGTAACGACCCAGTTTTTTTTACAGTTTAATTTAAATATTAAATTAAACTGTAAAAAAAACTGGGTTGTTACATTCCTTCCCCCTTAAAATAATTTCGTCCCCGAAATTGCTAAGGTAAAAAGAATGCTGCAAACCCATTATATTTCAAAAATCTATTTTAGTTAAAATCATTACTTTCTAAATTTCTAATTAAAACTAATCCAAATAAATTTAAATCGAAAAACAAATTTCATTTCTAAATAACAAAAATTTCCAAAAATACCAGAAATTTTTCTAACACCTTAAATTTTGGAAAACTTTTGGCAGAGTCTCCCCTGTACGGAGGAACATCTGCAATATCGTAGGTACAATAAATACGTCAACCTCGACCAACACGGTCAAAAAAATTCAAAATCCAAATCAAAAACCCAAAATTCAAATTTTGCATAGGCGTACCTTTTTCAAGAGTTATTATGCGATAAGCGATAAGTGTGAAGCAATAAGCGAGCCTGGTCAATAGCCAAACTCGATCCAATTATCTTCAGCACCTGTCTCAACTTAGATGGAATTCATTATAATAATGCAAATTGTGTTAGACTTTATCGGCAATCATTCATGTCACTATCATATACAAGGTAAGTTTAAATATTCGATTTATCCACTTTAATTTGTTTCAAATATTATTACTCAATTCACAGGAGGCTTAATAGCAATTCATTCTAATATGATTATATCTGAATTTATTCTTTCACTGGTTTTCAATCCACTCCAATTCATATCCATGCAATCAACCTCAACTAGATAATCCTAAAACATTCCATTTGGATATTTCTATTTCTCAATCCCAGTCAAATTAGTGTTAACTTAAGTTATATTTTATTTCAATATTCTAGTTAAAATTTAATGCATACGATTTATTTAACCCAATATGAGTTAAATTTTCATATTTCACATTTCAAAATTGAAATGTCCTTCGATTGATCCAATCAAACCTCATAATCAAACACATTCAAATCAATCAAAGCAATACAAGTTTCAAACATCCAGCCAACAATTTAAGATAATTAATTCTTTTTATTTATACAAAATATAATTTAGGAAAAATTATTTCATTTACCCCATTTACAAAATAATTTAAACATAATTTTATATTCAAATTACAAATACGTACACTCATGTATACACACTCAAACTCAATCTACGGTATCACTAACCCCATCCCTATCGAGTTACGCCACAGAGCCAAGGTTATCACTAAACCAATAGCTCTGATACCAAGTTGTAACGTCCCACTTTTCAGTACAATTAGGCTGACATTTAACTGCCATAGTCAAACCAAATTACACGGAAAAGCAGAATGTTAAGCGAAAGAAATTAGAGGATGAGAGAGAAAGAAAGAAATATTAGAATAGAAGAAAGAAGAAAAACATCAGAATCTCACAGCGGAACGAAGAAAATATATAATATAACAACATATCTTTATACCAATGAAAATTTTGTATACATACCAATCATCAGAGTACAACATGAATCAAATACAGCAGAATAACTTTAAATAACTAACGGTGGAGCCTTCTACTTTCAGCTCCTGGAACTCCAAGTGAGAACTATCCTGTCAAATATGTTCGGTTTGACTCGAGCACATTTAGAAGCAAAGCAAAAACAGCCGGATCAGTCTGAAATACTTTCAGTGATAAATTCACATCAAACAATCGACTTAACTTTAGAAATCCTTTTGAAAGAAAAAGAAAATAGTAAAACCAGTCCACACATAAACACGGACGATTTTTACCTTACTATAACCCAAAACAGTTTGAAAATCAATACTATTCTGATATTATAATAGTGTCCATCAATTCACAAATAAATAGCAATCTAGCGGAATGCTTGCATCTCACGCTCCACATATAATTTATACAAACCAAAATCGCGGGCGCTTATTGGAGATTGGATTTCCAACCATGACAAGGTATGGGACCACCTGCCGATAGTGTATCTTTAGAGGCGAACACACTGGGTTCAACAAGAACATCTTGCAACCCGGCCCACACATGATCGACCACTCATTTCGCTTGAGTGTATCGAATGTATATCACCAACGGTTCGGAGCTACCCACCGTTTCTCGAAAAGGGACAACATCGAAATAGATTAAAGAATGAAATTGATTTTCTCTAGATAGGTGATTATACACCCTAATGGGAGCGACCCGCATAGCCATGCTGCCTGCCCGATTTCTGTCATTTCCTGGTTGATGAGGCTTGAGGTTATAACGAATTTTGGAACATCTTGCTATAATTCACTTTGAATGTTACATTGTCAGATCCGCCAGATTTCACTAATTGACATCCACAAAAATATACTAGTCGTTAAGCTAAGAGAAGGTACCTTCTCCACTATCAACAGTAATACGTTTGAGGAAATCAACGTACGTGATTCCTTTGGAAATGCCGTGTCAAACACTCGTCCATACAAGTCATTCAGGAACAGGACGAACCGAATGTACCCTCCTACCGCATCCAAGGAATCACCCTATAGATCAGTGGCGAGTAGTCCTTGCAAATCCGTAGATCTCGATCACGACAGAACCACAGTATATCTTTGGCTGCAGACCAGAGATTATAAGCAGTTCTTCCGTTATGGATATCAACGGTCTTCGATTGCTCCATTTTTTTATCCCTTGCAAGTTGGTTTCGTACGTAGCGTTGATTCGAAGTGGTTTTGGGTCTAGTTCCCATCCCGGTCTCTTCGAACAACACGTAAAAAGATCCAATAATATTTTATTGGTAGTTGGTGTTTTAACTAACAATGTCAAACCAGTACGGTCAAGTGTATTTGCAGCTCAGGTTTTTATTTTAAAAACCGTTCATTTAAAACTTTTCTCGAATCTTTTAAAATCATTTCCTCGACTTAAAGTCGATTCCATTTAAATCTCCTGCCAACTTATCTTTTGTTCGCCATTTGGAAACCATATCACTCTTTTATTTTCACTTCGCTTGATCCCCTTCTTATTCTAAAAATATTGCTATATTTCCATAAATCATTTATTTCCTTAATTTTGGAAATGTCCATATATTAATATATCATTAATTCACTAATAAAATTCCATTTTCAATTCCTGTGGTAAAAACCCTATCAAACGACATGCTTTCTTATTAAAACTCAATAGCTTCAATTACTTAAATCCAAATATTTAATTTTGTTTCAAAAACAATATAACCCTTCCATAATTATTCAATTAAAAACCGATGTCCCCATTTCTGTCAAACCCGATATTCCCAAGCCTTCATCACCGATCGTGCTCCTCCTCCGATGAACTTCTGGTTGCCGCCACCTACAACTCCGACTCGCCTCCATCCCAGCCTCCACCTGAGACCATCGCACCCTCTTTTGATTCTCCACCGCTCACCAATAAGTGAAAAAAAATGAGCCCGGATCCAAAAATAAATATAGGGACCATCTTCTTTCAACTTGACCGACACCCCACCTCAGGTCATCGGACCACGCTATCCTGCCACCGCGACGACCGCCTGACCATCAGCTTCCACTTCGCACCGTCCTTATCCCCTCTAGTGCTCCATGGTCCCCATACGAATTGAAAAACCGAACCCCATCCAAAGAAAACAAACCACCGAAACCTCCTTACGTTCAAAACCCCACCGCTGTCCAAGCACTACACCGGACCCCACCAGTCCGCCACCAATAGTTCCGCCATCCCTAAAGCTTCCTCCTCAACCAAGCCTCGTCCACTCCGGTGAACTACAATTCCCTCACGGCGTCAAAAACCGAACTCAATTTCACAGAAAATACCACCAGAAAACCCCCTCCGTTTTCTGACCCTACACCACCAGCGACGGCCACATCACCACCAAAATGATCCTCTGACTTCCTCCTACTCACGCCTAAACCAAATCCGACCCATTCGACCCTAGTTCCTCTGAATTGAGGCAAAACCGTCGTTGTTAACTGAAAATATTTGTCCCTCAAATCATGATCTATCCATACAAATTACACATGAAATAGGAGCTGAGACTAGCAGCTAAACAACCCAGTATATATTTGAATTTATAGAATTTTAGTGGAATTTATGTTGAATTTAGAAGTGGAGAAAATTTACTGAAGAATTTGGGTGGATTGAAGTAAGAATTGGAACGGGAAAAAGGAGATGAGTAGATTGCAAATTTAGGAATCACGGTAGGTTTCTTTATAGGTAAAAATATTTATTTTTTTACTATATTATTTTAATATTTTAATTATTTTATTTCTGATGTGACGGAAGATATTTATTGACAAGACTAGCGATTTTTATTCATACCTATTGCAATTCCATACATTGTTTATTGGTTACTGTGATCACACACGAACTCCAATTGTCACGAGAATGGATTGCATCATATAATTCGACGTTACGGTCCTAATGAATCTTGTTTTCGTTGAATTCTGAGTCCGTTTGCAAAAATAGTGTTCGTCCGAATCAAAAAAGTCGATTTATTTGCATTTTATTTCCCCACGCTCACAGAATAACTCCGCTTGGCGTGCAACTTGAAATATAACAAAAATTGTCTGTTACGGTCCCAATAAAATTTGTTTCGTTGAAAACGGAGATCGTTTGAATAAACTCTCTTTTAAAAGGTCCAATTTGAATTAAAATAAACAAATTTTAAAATACTTCAATATAAAAATATTGTAGTTGGCCATACCCGAGAAGAATTTCCCATATTTTCAAAATAAAATACCCTGAGTTGAATTCTGAGCCAAAACGATATTAAATAAATTAAAAACCCCTTATTTCTATAAAATAAATCGCTATAATATATAATCGAATTTTATAGCGACTACTTGAAAATTTGATTTGGCCATAAAACAAAATATGCATTATGAAAACTCGACTTTTCTTCTTCATTAGAAAATTATTGCCAAACAGATTCGGACATTTCTTGTTTCGAAGAAATCCGACTTAAATTGGATCCTGTACAACGAATTAACGTTCAAAACGCTATATTAAGAACTACCGCACCGCTGTTGTTCATTGTATAATTAAAATTAAAATTTAAACTTTTAAACAGTGCTTAATAAACGAAATCGTAAATAAAATTAAATCTAAACATAAATAAATCCTCTTACATTAACAAATCATATAACAGCGCTAGTGCACCCCATTTTGACTATTTTAAAATTAAGTTATTATTTATATTATTTAAACAAATAAATTATTCAATTTAACTAATTTCAAACCATTTAAAATTCAAATCAATATTTAAAACAAAATTGATTATTAAATTAAACTGTAAAAAAACTGGGTCGTTACATTCCTTCCCCCTTAAAATAATTTCGTCCCCGAAATTGCTAAAGTAAAAAGAATGCTGCAAACCCATTATATTTCAAAAATCTATTTTAGTTAAAATCATTACTTTCTAAATTTCTAATTAAAACTAATCCAAATAAATTTATATCAAAAAACATATTTCATTTCTAAATAACAAAAATTTCCAAAAATATCAGAAATTTTTCTAACACCTTAAATTTTGGAAAATTTTTGGTAGAGTCTCCCCTGTACGGAGGAACATCTGCAATATTGCAGGTACAATAAATACGTCAACCTCGACCAACACGTTCTAAAAAAGGAAAAATCCAATTCAAAATCCAAATCAAAAACCCAAAATCCATATTTTGCATAGGCATACCTTTTTCAAGAGTTATTATGTGATAAGCGATAAGTGTGAAGCAATAAACGAGCCTGCTCAATAGTCAAACACGATCCAATTATGTTCAGTTCCTGTCTCAACTTAGATGGAATTCATTATAATAATGCAAATTGTATTAGACTTTGTCGGCAATCATTCGTGTCACTTTCATATACAAGGTAAGTTTAAATATTCGGTTTATCCACTTTAATTTGTTTCGAATATTATTACTCAATTCACAGGAGGCTTAATAGCAATTCATTTTAATATGATTATACATGAATTTATTCTTTCACTGGTTTTCAATCCACTCCAATTCATATCCATGCAATCAATCTCAACTAGATAATCCCAAAACATTCCATTTGGATATTTCTATTTCTCAATCCCAGTCAAATTAGTGTTGACTTAAGTTATACTTTATTTCAATATTCTAGTTAAAATTTAATGCATACGATTTATTTAACCCAATATGAGTTAAATTTTCATATTTCACATTTCAAATTTGAAATGTCCTTCGATTGATCCAATCCAACCTCATAATCAAACACATTCAAATCAATCAAAGCAATACAAGTTTCAAACATCCAGCCAACAAGTTAAGATAATTATTTCTTTTTATTTATACAAAATATAATTTAGGAAAACTTATTTCATTTATCCCATTTACAAAATAATTTAAAAATAATTTTATATTCAAATTACAAATACGTACACTCATATATATACACTCAAACTAAATCTACGTTATTAATAACCCCATCTCTATCGAGTTACGCCACAGAGCCAAGGTTATCACTAAACCAATAGCTCTGATACCAAGTTGTAATGTCCCACTTTTCAGTACAATTAGACTGACATTTAATTGCCACAGTCAAACCAAATTACACAAAAAAGCAGAATGTTAAGAGAAAGAAATTAGAGGATGAGAGAGAAAGAAAGAAATATTAGAATAGAAGAAAGAAGAAAAACATCAGAATCTCACAGCGGAACGAAGAAAATATATAATATAACAACATATCTTTATACCAATGAAAATTTTGTATACATACCAATCATCAGAGTACAACATGAATCAGATACAGAGGAATAACTTTAAATAACTAACGGTGGAGCCTTCTACTTCCAGCTCCTGGAACTCCAAGTGAGAACTATCTTGTCAAATATGTTCGGTCTGACCCGAGCACATTTTGAAGCAAAGCAAAAACAATCGGATCAGTCTGAAATACTTTCAGTGGTAAATTCACATCAAACAATCAGCTTAACTTTAGAAATCCTTTTGAAAGAAAAGGAAAATAGTAAGACCAGTCCACACATAAACACGGATGGTTTTTACCTCACTATAACCCAAAACAGTTTGAAAATCAATACTATTCTGATATTATAATAGTGTCTATCAATTCACAAATAAATAGCAATCTAGTGGAATGCTTGCATCTCACGCTCCACATATATTTTATACAAACCAAAATCGCGAGTGCTTATTGGAGATTGGATTTCCAACTATGACAAGGTATGGGACCACCTTCCGATAGTGTATCTCTAGAGGCGAACACACTGGGTTCAACAAGAACGTCTTGCAACCCGGCCCACACATGACTGACCACTCATTTCGCTTGAGTGTATCGAATGTATATCACCAACGGTTGGGAGCTACCCAATGTTTCCCGAAAAGGGACAACATCGAAATAGATTAAAGAATGAAATGGATTTTCTCTAGATAGGTGATTATACACCCTAATGGGAGCGACCCACATAGCCATGCTGCCTGCCCGATATCTGTCATTTCCCGGTTGATGAGGCTTGAGGTTATAACGACTTTTGGAACATTTGGCTATAATTCACTTTGAATGTTACATTGTCAGATCCGCTAGATTTCACTAATTGACGTCCACAAAAATATACTAGTCGTTAAGCTAAGAGAAGGTGTCTTCTCCGCTATCAATAGTAATACGTTTAAGGAAATCAACGTACGTGATTCCTTTGGAAATACCATGTCAAACACTCGTCCATACAAGTCATCCAGGAACAGGATGAACCGAAGGTACCCTCCTACCGCATCCAAGGAATCACCCTATAGATCAATGGCGAGTAGTCCTTGCAAATCCGTAGATCTCAATCATGACAGAACCACAGTATATCTTTGGCTGCAGACCAGAGATTATAAGCAGTTCTTCCGTTATGGATATCAACGGTCTTCGATTGCTCCATTTTTTTATCCCTTGCAAGTTGGTTTCGTATGTAGCGTTGATTTGAAGTGGTTTTGGGTCTAGTTCCCATCCCGGTCTCTTCGAACAACACGTAAAAAGATCCAATAATATTTTATTGGTAGTTGGTGTTTTAACTAACAATGTCAAACCAGTACGGTCAAGTGTATTTGCAGCTCAGGTTTTTATTTTAAAAACCATTCATTTAAAACTTTTCTCGAATCTTTTAAAATCATTTCCTCGACTTAAAGTCGATTCCATTTAAATCACCTGCCAACTTATCTTTTGTTCGCCATTTGGAAACCATATCACTCTTTTATTTTCACTTCGCTTGATCCCCTTTTTATTCTGAAAATATTGCTATATTCCCATAAATCATTATTTCCTTAATTCTGGAAATGTCCATATATTAATATATCATTAATTCACTAATAAAATTCCATTTTCAATTCCTGTGGTAAAAAACCCTATCAAACGACATGCTTTCTTATTAAAACTCAATAGCTTCAATTACTTAAATCCAAATATTTATTTTTGTTTCAAAAACAATATAACCCTTCCATAATTAATATTTAATTTTGTTTTAAATATTGTTTTGAATTTTAAATGGTTTGAAATTAGTTTAGTTGAATAATTTATTTGTTTAAATAATATAAATAATAATTTTATTTCAAAATAGTCAAAATGGGGTGAACTAGCGCTGTTATATGATTTGTTAATGTAAGAGGATTTATTTATGTTTAGATTTAATTTTATTTACGATTTCGTTTATTAAGCGTTGTTTAAAAGTTTAAATTTTAATTTTAATTATACAATGAACTGCAGCGGTGCGGTAGTTCTTAATATAGCGTTTTGAACTTTAATTTGTTGTACAGGATCCAATTTAAGTCGGATTTCTTCGAAACAAGAAATGTCTGAATCTGTTTGGCAATAATTTTCTAATGAAGAAGAAAAATCGAGTTTTCATAATGCATATATTGGTTTTGAAATAAAAATAAATATTTGGATTTAAGTAATTGAAGCTATTGAGTTTTAATAAGAAAGCATTTCGTTTAATAGGGTTTTTACCACAGGAATTGAAAATGGAATTTTATTAGTGAATTAATGATATATTAATGTATGGACATTTCCCGAATTAAGGAAATAAATGATTTATGGAAATATAGCAATATTTTCATAATAAAAAGGGGATCAAGCGAAGTGAAAATGAAAGAGTGATATGGTTTCCAAATGGCGAACAAAAGATAAGTTGGCAGGAGATCTAAATGGAATCGACTTTAAGTCGAGGAAATGATTTTAAAAGATTCGAGAAAAGTTTTAAATGAACGGTTTTTAAAATAAAAACCTGAGTTGCAAATACACTTGACCGTACTGGTTTGACATTGTTAGTTAAAACACCAACTACCAATAAAATATTATTGGATCTTTTTACATGTTGTTCGAAGAGACCGGGACGGGAACTATACCCAAAACCACTTCGAATCAACGCTACGTATGAAACCAACTTGCAAGGGATAAAAAAAATGGAGCAATCGAAGACCGTTGATATCCATAACGGAAGAACTACTTATAATCCCTGGTCTGCAGCCAAAGATATACTGTGGTTCTGTCGTGATTGAGATGTACGGATTTGCAAGGACTACTCGCCACTGATCTATAGGGTGATTCCTTGGATGCGGTAGGAGGGTACATTCGGTTCATCCTGTTCCTGGATGACTTGTATGGACGAGTGCTTGACATGGTATTTCCAAAGGAATCACGTACGTTGATTTCCTCAAACGTATTACTGTTGATAACGGAGAAGACACCTTCTCTTAGCTTAACGACTAGTATATTTTTGTGGACGTCAATTAGTGAAATCTGGTGGATCTGACAATGTAACATTCAAAGTGAATTATAGCCAGATGTTCCAAAAGTCGTTATAACCTCAAGCCTCATCAATCGGGAAATGACAGAAATCGGGCAGGTAACATGGCTATGTGGGTCGCTCCCATTAGGGTGTATAATCACTTATCTAGAGAAAATCCGTTTCATTCTTTAATCTATTTCGAAGCTGTCCCTTTTCGAGAAACGGTGGGTAGCTCCCAACCGTTGGTGATATACATTCGATACACTCAAGCGAAATGAGTGGTCGATCATGTGTGGGCCGGGTTGCAAGACGTTCTTGTTGAACCCAGTGTGTTCGCCTCTAAAGATACACTATCGGCAGGTGGTCCCATACCTTGTCATGGTTGGAAATCCAATCTCCAATAAGCCCGCGATTTTGGTTTGTATAAATTATATGTGGAGCGTGAGATGCAAGCATTCCGCTAGATTGCTATTTATTTGTGAATTGATAGACACTATTATAATATCAGAATAGTATTGATTTTCAAACTGTTTTGGGTTATAGTAAGGTAAAAATCGTCCGTGTTTATGTGTGGACTGGTTTTACTATTTTCTTTTTCTTTCAAAAGGATTTCTAAAGTTAAGTCGATTGTTTGATGTGAATTTATCACTGAAAGTATTTCAGACTGATCCGGCTGTTTTTGCTTTGCTTCTAAATGTGCTCGAGTCAAACCGAACATATTTGACAGGATAGTTCTCACTTGGAGTTCCAGGAGCTGAAAGTAGAGGGCTCCACCGTTAGTTATTTAAAGTTATTCTGCTGTATTTGATTCATGTTGTACTCTGATGATTGGTATGTATACAAAATTTTCATTGGTATAAAGATATGTTGTTATATTATATATTTTCTTCGTTCCACCGTGAGATTTTGATGTTTTTCTTCTTTCTTCTATTATAATATTTCTTTCTTTCTCTCTCATCCTCTAATTTCTTTCTCTTAACATTCTGCTTTTTTTTTGTAATTTGGTTTGACTGTGGCAGTTAAATGTCAGCCTAATTATACTGAAAAGTCGGACGTTACAGATTCGAGTTGGCATATCGATGTTTTATTTAAACATCTGTGTAAATCCAATGAAGGAGTTATAGAAATGTTTTCCAAAAAAGGATCAGAAATGTTTTCTAATATAGAAAATAAGAAATAGGAGTAAATATGGAATTGTTCTCCAATGATTTATAATGTTTATTTTCTAAATTTAGAAAATAAGAATTTATGAATATATGGGATCGGAAATAGGGAAATGATTAATGGAATGATAAATTATATTAAAGGGGATCAGTGTTGATTGATGATTTGCTCGGTAAGATTTCCATTTGGAAGTACGACCGTTGTTTGTGCACATGTTTTCCTTTGAAAGTTAAATCACCGACTATCAAAGTTTTTGACCATTTTTCCATCGTCAATACGGAGAGACCGGGTGTAACCCCCGCACCTCCGCTAGGGTCACTCACAAAGGGAATGCACTAGCTTTGGTGGAGCATTATCTAGGTAAACATACACAGAAATATTACAAGACAGAACATATAAAACATCGGAAGAAGAACCAAATTTTTATTGCTTTAAAAATCTAGAAAGGTCTAAAGCCTTTTTACATCAAAATGCCATTATATCCATTACATCAAAATCTGTCTTGCAATAGTAAATAAGCATAAAACCATAATCATAAGTCATTCCCCAATAAAGCAAAGCAAGCCATAGCCAAGAGCAATCCAAGCCTTCATGAAAGAGCCTTGGAGCTTGGTAAGATCCGAACTTAGCTGTATTCCCACCCCGTGAACCTGGGGGGGAAACGGAAGAAAAAGGGGCGAAACAAAACGGGTTAGTCATAAAGACTGAGTAAGTCCTAGTGACTTTCTGCATAAAAACAGGTAAAGATAACTTGGCATGAATAAACTGAAAGTAAACATAAGCATGATGACAAGATAAGCTACAGGCACGATAACCAAGAATAACATCATAGGATTTCTGTCATGTATAACATTGCAAGGTTCCCATTCAAGATGAACTAAGTATAGTTTCACAAGATTTCTATCAAGCATCACAAGATTTCTCTGCTTCACCATTAAAATGATATCTATTTGCTCTAATTTCCTAAATTCTCTGCACCAACTGTACTAGTATCCCAACCCGTATCATCCTTTCCATGTATATGTACAGTCCCTTGCCGTATATCGAACGGGTTTCATCACGTATTTTTGTACTACTTCAACGTAGTGCCACCATTCTTGAAATCGTTGGGACCGCCACCCTTGTTCAGGCTAGGTTTCCTTATCATGAGCTATTGCGTGTTCAACTAGGATTTATGCCACCTAGGACCACTAGGGATTATGCTACCTATTGAACTTTTTCTAGATTCGATTAGGGTTTACGCCACCTAGGACCACTAGGGATTACGCTACCTAACGAATTCCACGTAACGATCTATTCATCGATCGGCTCCCTACAAGTCCTAGCTCGTTCATGTGTTTGTGTCATACGGCCCAATCACGAAATGTAGTCACCTGTGCTAGGTCCACCATAGGGTGTATCAAGCCCTATGGTGCCAACCATCAACACAAATCAAGCACGCACAGATAAACCTACGGATGCCCAATGCCTTCTTTTTCTGCTCCGGAGTGTGTGCACGCCCGCACTCCATTAGAACCTACACTGGCGCACCCACACAGCCGTCGTTCTTGTCGCTTACAATCAGCCCAGTAATCGTGCCACACCCTGCCTAGTTCCAGGGTACCATGATACATCTAGTGGGTTACTGCTGAAACGGACCGCGTAACTAGGGTTTCCGTCTAGTAGGTTAAGTGTTGTCATTTAAATTCGAGACTTAACCCCATCGGTCTAGCATGTCAAGTTGGTTAAGTGTTATCATTCAAGTTCGTGACTTAACCCGTCTACGTGTCATGTCAAATTGGCTAAGTGTTGTCGTTTAAGTTCATGACTTAGCCCTACGAATCATGTGTCAAGTTGGTTAAGTATATTCAAGCGGTTCATGGCTTAACCCTACCAAATCATTGTGTTCAATTGGTTAAGTATATTCAAGCGGTTCATGACTTAACCCTATCAAATCATCGTATTAAACTGGTTAAGTATATTCAAGCGGTTTAGGACTTAACCCTATCAAGTCATCGTGTCAAATTGGTTAAGTATATTCAAGCGGTTCAGGACTTAACCCTATCAAATCATTGTGTTAAACTGGTTAAATATATTCAAGCGGTTCAGGACTTAACCCTATCAAGTCATCGTGTCAAATTGGTTAAGTATATTCAAGCGGTTCAGGACTTAACCCTATCAAGTCATCGAGTCAAATAGGTTAAGTATATTCAAGCGGTACATGACTTAATCCTATCATGTCATCGAGTCAAATAGGTTAAGTATATTCAAGCGGTACATGACTTAACCCTATCATGTGGCATTAATTCATTAGTGCACCCCAACCTCTCACATCAGACCTGTTGTTGTGGTTACTGGATATGTCGGGCGGTTCCGGGCAGATTTACACCACAACTCAGTCTGACCTCGGGTTTCAAGCGCGATATGACCAATTACTCACATTGGATCCTAATGTTTGCAGCCACTGGATTTGTCGGACGGTTCCGGGCAGATTTACACTGCAAACTCAACCCAACCTCGAGTTGGCCATTTTCATGTTCATTCTAAGTGTCATGACCATGTTCAAGTTTCATGTCAAATTCGTGTCAAATTTTCAAGGCAAGTTTCGTGTCAAGTCGATGTCAAGTTCGTGTCCATATCCAGTTTCAAGTTACAACAGCGTTCATGTTTCAAGTTTTGCCTTTTATCAGGTTCATAATTCATGTTCATAACCAATTCATGTTTTTCCTATTCTACCCAAATCGTATTCCCATCGCACGTAAACGTGAATTGATCCATACTACAAATAAATCCAAACCTCATAATAAAGGGAATAACATCAAAACTATGATAGGCAAAAGGGACGAGCATAAAGCGATAAAAGACTAGTATTACATAGCTTGAGATAATTGGTTACAACATCACTGGCATAAAGGATTTTAAATCTAGCAAGATAAGGCGATAGTCATGGTAAACGCTGACATAAAAGAATAGGCATGCAAAAGGAAGCCAAATACAAGGATAATGGATCCAGTGGTTTTGGTGTACATAATTGCGAATAAACTAAGCAAGTCACACCCTAGGTATACAATTCAACAGAATGTCAATTCGGTGTACAACATGGTTTTCAACTATGGTTTCATGGGCATGAACAATAGTCTTAGGCAATTAACCCCAACAGTCATAGGTAGAAATCTCATAGTTATGAATCATAAGCGACCCATCACAATAATCATGGATAATTATCAAAAATAGTTCTAGGCAAATAGTCATAGGCAATTAACAGTAATAGTTTCAAAGTCATGGTCATAGATAATGGCCTTATGTTCATAATCATAGGTAATAATCCTCATAGTCAAGAGTCATAAGTGATTAACCACAATTGTCCTTGTCATGGTCATAGGCATAGTCTCATGTTCACAGTCATAGGCATGGTCTTATGTTCTGTCATAGGCATAGGTATAGTCTTATGTTCATCGTCATAGTCATAGGCATAGGCATAACCTTATGTCCACAGTCATAGGCATAGTCATAGTCTTATGTCATTAACAGTAGTTTCAACATCGTAGACAATATTACCAATAGTAAAGATCCAAGAATTTATGTTACAATCTAGCATTTGAATAATAACTAGGTCCAACAACATGAATAGGCATGATTCAACCGATAAGAAATAACCCAAAGTCATAGATTCAAGAAGAGACAAGAACAGATCTAAATAGATAATCAAGCTTAGGTCCAGTTTCATTTCATTCCATGCCCATATTATAATTAAATGTTTAAATCTAAAAACAACTAGAACTTACAGAGTGCGGATCGAGAATTAGAGTGCAGAGATTTGATTCTAGAAACGGTTGTTGCAGTTATTGAACCTCTACTTGTTTAGTCTTGTTCTAGTTGAAAAACCCCCAATTTGCAATTCCTAGCTGCTGTCTTGACGAAGAAGAAGTGGTCTCTTTTTAATTTAAATATTATCATTTTGATTTTCACAGAGGTAGCATAAGGACAGAATGAAATGGTGTAGAGAGAATGAGGCTAGGGGGCTGTTTATATAGGGGTAGGCAAACGAATCTGGTCACGAAACAAGTCTAAATACATCAGAATGCATCTGGTTCAGAAAATAGGTTCGGGAGGCAGGTCGACCCCCAGGTCGACACTATGGTCGACCTGGTCCCTGGGAGGTCGACACTATAGTCGACCCCCAGGTCGACATGGTCCATGGGCGGGAATTTTCCCACCCAGTCTGATCTGGGGTTTGAATTTGAATTTCGAATTCGAATTTCGAGCTGTTTTTTATTCTGAAAATTCCTGAAACTTCGGAGGGTCATATCTCCCTCATACGGACTCCGATTTTCGAAAACTCGGACTCTATTTCATGTAAAATTTCGAGGCGAACGCAATGGCGTAACCCGTTTCCCTTGATTATTGTTTTAAAAATTAATTCCGCCTTGATTTCTAGTTTCTACATGTTATAAAAATTCGGGTTGTTACACCGGGATCAAATTCATTATCTGAAAACCACTCCGTATGGGCGTTAGTATTGCGAATCAAATATGATGACGATAATTGAAGATGGAGTTGTGCAAGGGTTGTTTTGGCGATCCTAGGTATAAATTGCCCAAGATGGATTTACAGAATAGTGCCTTTGGTTTGTCCCGACCCAGGACAACGTGTATGGAGAATGTCTGATAGAGTATATCTAATGGATCACGTAAGTTGATTGCTTCAAATGTGTCCACGTTTGGTGGCAGAGGAATTTGTTTCTCTTAGATTTATACTCGTGGTATTTTTGTGGAAATCAATTTGTGACTTGGCAGGTATGACGATGTGGCATTCAAAATAAATGAATGTGTGATCTGTCAAAAGATACGTTATGACCTCAAGCCTCATCAACCGGGGAAATGACAAAGATCGGGCAGGCAGCATGGCTATGTGAGTTGCCCCCATTAGGGTGTACTGTCACCATCTAGAGAATATTCATATTTGTTACTTCTTTTCGCTTTTGTATCTCCCGGGAACGGTTATGTTGCTAGCAACCGTAGGTGACAATATATTCGATACACTCAAGAGAAATGGGTGGTCGGTCATGTGTGGGCTGGGTTGCAAGACGTTCTTGTTGAACGTAGTGTATCCCTCTCTAGAGATACACTATCGGCAGGTGGTTCCATACCTTGTCATAGTCGGAATCCAATCTCCAATAAGCGTCTTTGGTTTTGATTGTATACTATATATATGTGGAGCGTGAGATGCAAACGTTCTACTAGATTGTTAATTATTTGTGATTAAACATTATTATAATATCAGAAAAGTATTGATTTTGAAAAAGTTTTGGGTTATCGTAAGGTAAAAACCATTCATGTTTATGTATGGATCGGTCTTACGATTATCATTTCTTTCAAAAATGATTTTTGAAAAGTAAACCCGAATGGTTGAAGTTTACTCACCAGTCCCATGACTGACCCAGAGTTTATTTTGTTTTGCTTTCCCTAAACTCTTGGGTGCCCAAAATTTGTACGGACAGTCAAGTAGTTCGGATTTACAGATACACTAGATGGTGCTTGGAGCAGGAGGCTTCAGCCGCATTTTATAGCTATTGTTTATTTCCGCTGTGATGTAAGTGTTTTGTACTCTAATATACAAATACAGATTTGTGTTTCAAAGTTATTTTGGACACTATATTTTGTTCGTTCCGTTGTGAAATTCATGTTACTTTAATGTTGTTGTGTTCTTCTTCTTCTTCTGTTCTAATTTTCTATCTTACCTATTTTCACTCTCTAACCTCTTTCTATTAATGATCAGGTATTTTCGATGTCTGAATAGTCGACAATGGTATTTGTGTCGATTTTCGGAGTCGAAAATCCCTGGGTCGTTACAGGCAGCTTAAATTAATGATGATTGATTGATTCATTTATTTATTGACCAACTGATCAATAGATTATGTTATTTGAATTTGAAATGATAGCAAATCTATAAAGTGGGTAAATTATAAAGGAAATAAATTATGCAGAATATATGCATATATGTTATATTTCAAACAAATAATTATTAACTTAATTTGTAACATACACCTACAATAAAGAAACAAATCAATAGGGAACCAATTTGAAATTAACAGTAACTAATGCATTGCAAATTAGAAAATAAATCAAAATGAACATAATAGAATTAATGTGTTTGTTTTATGCATGTATACACATATAAAACCTTAGGCAATAACATAAGTTTGAAACTTAAACTCAAAGGGATAATAAATATGTAATATAAAAAAATGTTGTAATAGTAAAATAATCAACTAAATAAAAATAAATGATGTGTAACATATTAATTAATAATTAACGGAGGCTTATATGAAGAATGAACGAGAATTTAAAAAGAATTAATAGGAATAATTTTTTGCATAACACATACATATTTGAATTCAAACTGTAGAACATTAATGAAATCTGTAATGCACTCTTTTAATAGAAGAAACTTAAAATGCTTCTAATAGCAATTACTAACGTGTGTTACAAACATATAAAAGGTACTTTAAATTATATAAATTTATAGTAGGAGTAATTAAGAAAAAAATTAAATGAAGTAAACGTGCATTTATATGTACGTGTTTGCGCACATATGGGAATTCCAAGAATTGAAGGTACGTTTGAATTTGAAATTCAGACATGCGCTAAATAGAAAGAAATCAATAATAATCAACCTAGTATGCATTTAAGAAAGAAGCTATTAATGTCAAAAGTAATGTCATATATATTAAATAAGAAATTTAATAATGACAAAACGTTAAGAAAGGAAGTAACATTCGTAAGAATATATAAAAAACGGAAACTCTAGAAGGTCCGAAAAAACTTGACAAAAAATTGTGCGGTTCCTATCTGCATCGTTTAATTGCCGATGCCCCCCTCAATTCCACCGTCAGATTGATTTTTGCACATTCCTGCACCTCTATTTTTCGAGCCTCCTAGCATCCCTCTATAAAAATAAATAAATAAATAAAAATTTATTAACACACGGTCAAAACATGCGTGTTTGTGAGTATTTGAATAATATATTTCTTTATTTTCAATCCAACGAATCATATTAATTTAAACCCCATATAAATTAGCATGCAGGGCTAGCCTCCAAACTTATGTTATTCTTAAAGGACACCGAAGACTTATCACTTTTCTTTCTCCTCCAAAACCACAAAAATTGTATAATATAGATTTAGGGTGCTACTATTCACACCTCGGTTTACACTTCCGGTCACCTTTCTAAATTTAATACAAATGATTATTTTTTATATTCTTCTGGTTACCATATATTATTCTTTCGCTCAATTATTTAGCACCGTACTTCTCCTAAGAAAAACACATACTTCTCTACAATTTCAAACCCTATACCCTAACAAAAGCAAGCAGATATTCTTTTGTGCCCAATAGAGATTAAAGATGAAAATAAAAAAGAGGTTAGAATTTCTTGATTTTTATTATTTTCTATTATATTATAGAACATGTTGTTAGGTTTTTTTTTTAATGGTTAGGGTTTTCCATTACGTTTTAGGATATTTTTCTGCTCCATTGGAAATTTCAAGCTTGGAGGCCATTTAATTTGACGAAGTTTAATAGAGAATGACAATGTAAGTTTTGACTTGTAGGGTTTTTATCCATATAGCTTACGCATCTTCATTTACAAATTTATACATTAACTTTTTTTGTATTTTGATAGATGGACTATTTGAATGATGATAAATTGGACGATAAACACGATGGTTGTGATAATGTGATGCAAGATGTTCGAGCAAATGACTCAAAAGACATAAATGCATGATGTAAGTGAGGAAGGAAGCGTTCATGTAGAGGAAGGTGCTGGTGGCCTCCCTATTTTTAGGTTATTCATTTAGACGGTGGCCAGGAGTAGAAATTTGAAATATTGGGGTTTTTTAGTTTTGGTGGCCAGAAGTATAAATCGGGATGTGAATAGTAGCACCCTAGATTTAGGCTTTTCGGTTAGCATGTAGAGGGATAAAATAATAGATCTAAGACGGGGTTTACTCTAAAAGGTCGTTTGTTCGAGGTAAGATTTCAGATCTGATTTTATATTTAGTTAATTTAATTTATTTGAATTCAAATTTGTAGATACGTATGAATTCCAATTTGCGATTCCAAATAAGGATTACAAAGGAGGAGAACATGGATAATAGGATAAGATTTGGATTAGATCTGGGATTTGGAGTGCTTTTATAGGTAAATGGTTTAAATTATGTATCTTTTATTATAATGATATATGATATTAGACTCCCATTTAATTATCTAATAGAAAAGTTTATGCTTAAATTGATTATAGAAGTTGGTTCATATAAAGTTATTTAAAAATACTATTAACTTTGAAACAAGTCTATACTTTGTGCAAAAGCTACTTGAATAGAAATAAACAGAATCCATAAGAAAAATACAGACTTAAATGTGAAATAAAAGGCGTTAGTCTGAATAAGATAGTAGTTTACAGTAACCGTGGTAAATGTATAAAGTGAACGAAAATAAATTTAATTAAGCCTTCTTTGTGAAAATAGTAATATTTTAGTTGGTTGGAATGAATAAATTTCCATATTCGACCTTGCCAAAAAAAATTCCATATTACAATTTTGGAAAGATATAGTGGATGTAATAGAAGTATAAAGATTAGAGGAAAAGGATCAGTACAAAATAAAGGTGGTTACTATATTTTATACCCTCCTCAAATAAAATAAAATAAAATATGTCTTGCAATTAAGGAACATTGCGCAAGAGATTATTTAATGGTGAATATGGAAATATATTCTAGTGAAACCACAATTGCCAATCAACTAGAATATGACTCGTTCCATTAGGATAATATAAAAAAAACAGGAAACTTGTGTAAAGGACAAAAAAAGCAAAAAGTTTGCTTAAAAGGACAAGAGCCAAAAAAATTGCTCAAAAGGCCAACTTTTAGTGTAAAGTGGAAAAACAAGGGGCCCCCCTGAATTCCACCATTTACACTACAAAAGAGAAATTTCTTTTAAAGGACAAAGTTACCAATTTTTTTAGCGAAAAGTATACAAAGTTTTGAAATTGGTGAGAAGGACAAAACTTAGGGAAAAGTGGAATTCAGGGGGTCCACTCCCATTTTCACTTTTACCCTACAACTTGTCCTTCTCCCCAATTTTAAAACTTGCCATACTTTTGGCTAAATTTTTTGCTAACTTTGTCCTTCACCCTATTTTCCACCACTACAAAATGTCCTTTTGGACAAATTTTTGTGTGTTGTCCTTTTGAGCAAACGTTTTTTTTTTGTCCTTGTGGCAAAAATCCCCATATAGAAATCGATTCTTTTCAACCAATTAAAATATTACTATTTTTCCAAATTAGTTTTAAGTACATTTATTTTGATTCATTTTATACATCTTTAATGACTACCTTATATTCTTTCTTATTAAGGATTACGCCCTTTTCTTTCACATTTAAGTCTAGATTTATTTATAGATTCAATTTTATTTCAATTTAAATAACTTTTGCACCTAATTACAAATGCACTTTAAAATTTGCAGTTCTATATGAATAACTAATAATGAACCAATTTTTGTAATTGGTTTAAACGCAATAATTTCTAATTAATGACTGAAAGGGAATTTAACCATATCACATGTCGTTATTATAAAAGATATATAATTTATACACTAACCTTTTTAATAGCACTCCAAATTTCAAATTTGATCCAAATGAAGCCCAATTATCCATATTCTTCCCCTTTGTAATCCCTATTTGGAATTAAAAACTGAAATATAAACTGATCTACAAATTTGTCTCTAAATATTGAATATAAAACCAGATCTGAAACCTTATCTTATAAGAAAGACCTTCTTGAGTAAACCCTTCTTCCTTTAATTTGTTAATCAAAAAGCCTAGATTCAGATTATATAATTTCTGAGGAATTAAAGGAAAAATAAAAGTGACTGCACTTCATACCCATTCAGAATAAAATCAGTTTGGAGGCCAGGCCTGCCTGTTTATTTAATAGGATTTAAAATAATATATATTAAAAATGGAAGAAACGACGGTTCATTCAAATGCACATAGACACACATAGTTCGACCGCATGTTCATTTATTTTTGTTTATTATTTTAAACGTTCTTAAAAACATTACTTATAACATTAGTTACTCATTTCTCAAGTGCTTATTAGGTTGATTATTATTAGTTCTTTTCCGTTTCAAATGCACATTTGAATTTCAAATTCAAACGTACCTCAATTCTTGGAATTCCTATATGCGTGCAAATGCATACATATAAACATACATTAACTTCGTTCAATTTTTCTTCTTATTCACTCCTTTTGCTATAAATTTTCTTACTATTTGAATTAACTTTTTATATGTTTGTAACGCACATTAGTAATTTCTTTTATGGGCATTTTAAATTTCTTTTATTGAAAGAGTACATTATAGATTTCATTAATGTTATACAAATTAAATTTAAATATATATGTGTGCATATATTATAAATAGAGAAATGCTAAGCACACTCTCTCTTAGGGAGAGTGAGCTAATGATTAAGGGAGAGTGAGCTTAGCATTTCTGGGAGAGTGAGCTTAGCATTTCTCTTATAAATAAATTATTTCAATTAACCCTTTTTAAATTCTTATTTATTCCTCTTGATAAACCTCTGTTACTTATTGGATAAAACATTACACATCATTTATTACTATTTAATTAATTATGTTACCGTCACAACATTTTTTCCCTTTTACGTTACCTATTCATTATTTAAATTTTAGTCTTAGGTAATTGACTATGGTGTTATATGTATATAATACGTACAAACATACACATTAATAATATTTTATTCATTTTGATTTCTTTACTAATTTGGAATGTTTCAGTTATTATTAATTTCAAATTAATTCCGGCTGATTGGCTTCTTTATTATAAATATTCTTGTAGATTACATTAATATGCATTAGTCTGAATTCAAACATATATGCATAATTTATTACCTCCATAATTTACTTACTTTACAATTTTTCCGTTATTTCATATTTAAATATTAACATAATTTATTTACTAGTTAATAAATCAATCAATCATTTTTAATTTCAAGTTTCCCATTTCATATATGTAATTGTTCCTGATGCCAAAACTTCAAACAGTCAACTTCTTCGTTTGAGCTGCATTCAAAAATTATTATATATGAAAATTGATTAGAAAATCTCCACGAATATAATGAGATAATTTTCCTAGTCAACTTCCAATATTTACAAAAATTTCGCTTTTGCTATTTTCTTATTTTATTATTTATATTCACTTTAATTAATTACTTCAAAAATTGTGGGGTGTTACATTCTCCCACCCTTTAGAAATTTTGTCCTTAAAATTCGACAAGGGTAATGTCAAGTAAATCTTCGCACATTCATTCTATTCTAACAACCATTTGGTGTACAAACTATTTTGCAGCCATCTTTGCACATTGCAAAGTGCATTACATTACATATGATATGCACATGAATTTCTAAGCGGTACCTTCTACATGAATGTTTCATTTCAAAAATATGATGCAAACTTCCTAAATATATTGGTGGTTATATATAAATGAAATTTTTAAAAATCAAAACGACTTTTCGTCCTTTTTTCCCTATCTTTCTACTCGATAGAAGCGTAGTTTGACCAATTTTGCATCCAACTTGATCATCCAAAATCTTAACACACCATCTTTAATACTCGAGTTTCAAAAAAAAATTGTCTTCTAAATTTGATTTCTTATGCAAGAAAATAGCATAAATTGATAATCTTGTACTCTGTATCCCTCTTTTTATTAATTTTTCTTTGTACTTAGAACTTTCTCTTATGCACCTATAAAAAATTTTACTTTTCCAAATATAGTGTGCCCAAGTTAAACTTTTAATTTATTTTATAACATGGGTTTTAAGTTATAATTTACATTTTTAATACTAATTTAGGGAAGTTCTTTAGTTCTCTCGTGTTTAAATGGTAGTATTTGGAAGGAAACCTTCCTTATTTTTCTAGACTCATGTTTATGACGTACATGTGCGCCAATTAATTTTTACTTTCCTTTTCTTGGTCTCATTCTTTAAGCTTGCTACAAGTACAATCCAAAATTTATACAGGTTTACCTTAGTATCCATTTTTTGGTCCACACGTTTATAAATATAATAACCTTTGCAGGCTCTATCCCATGTCCTTGGCACTCTAGCGGATCAGCAGCAGGTTTGACCCACACGTTTCTCATTGTATTCCATAAGTGCAGCACATTTTTATTCGATGTCGCTGGCAAGTGAAGATGATCTCCATCAACTAAGCTAGCCACATTGCTAGCCAAATTGATCCCAGTCTACTGTTTCTCCAGGAAACTAAGTGAATTTCCAATGACCATCCCATAGTCACACCATGGATCTTGCCAAAATTTATTATTTTCATAGGCTAGTAGGCCATACTTAAAAAATTGTAGGTATTTGTCTCTTTGTTTGATCAAACTTTTCCTTGTCCAGCTCGTGGCATTATTGTGGCACAAAGTCCGTATGCTTTTGTCTTTCAGAGCATGGTGGTAAGACCATGCAACCCAAGTACTATTTCTTTTAATTAGAACATCGTCAAAATTCCTGCCATACGATGCTTTATTCCAAAGGCACATATACATAATGCCAAGGCCACCATTACGAATAAGTTTTCCTAGAAGTGTAAACAAAGTTGATGATAAGTATTTGATGTGTATGTTGCCTTTCTAAAGGAGCCGCATAAATGCAGTTCGAATCATAACAAGTAACTTTTGAGGTAGCAAGAATGTCCTTGCCCAATATACATGCATCGATATAATCACAGATTTTATGAAAGTGACTCTCCCTGCTTGACTAAGATTTCTCGCTGACCAACATTCAAGTCTGCTCGTAATCTAAGCAAACAAGGGAGCACACTGTTGCATTGTAATACGAGATGTTGCCAAAGGCAAGTCGAGATACGTGATAGTTGCATCATTATGCTTCAAACCAATTTGAGTGTGAATTTAAGCAATCTGCATTTGACTAATTCCAGCAACCAAAAACTCAGATTTATCCAAATTAATTCTCAACCCAGTCATGTTATAGAATTTATCCATCCTTAACATTATATTCACTAAGGAGTTTCCATAAGGTTTGCATAAGATGATGAGATCATCTGTAAACAGTAGTGATGTAATTCTCGGATTTGAACACTTTGGGTGCAGTTTGATAAGACCATTGTCAACCAGTTGATCAAGCATACGCGTCAACAATTCCATAACAATAATAAATAATATGCAGAGATTGGATCCCTCTATTACGATACTTTTTCATTACATTTCTAAGGAATATGCAGTTTAACGCATTGGAACTATTTCTTATCAACAAAAATTATCAAGACCTAATTTTTATGAATCTTTATTTTCTAAAGTCGGGTTCTTTTATTTTGTGAGGATTAATAAGGTTTTTTTAACATTTTTTTTTGTTTATTCATAAAAACCCATTTTATAATTCCTTTCATGTCAATGATTAAATTATGTCATAACCTACTTAAATTATAAAAAATATATTATCTTTTCTGCTAAATTAGTGCAGTCACTTAAGATTTTACTTCATTGTTCTACTTTTTTCAATCATTTACTCTATTCAAAATTGCTACTGCCTTTCCTTTTAGAAGAACAGAGTTATCCAAAACCTCCTTCTAGAAA
Organism: Allium sativum; assembly: GCA_030737875.1. Taxonomy (NCBI): domain Eukaryota; kingdom Viridiplantae; phylum Streptophyta; class Magnoliopsida; order Asparagales; family Amaryllidaceae; genus Allium; species Allium sativum. Next base: position 492,974,025 of record CM060912.1, on the reverse strand, counting down.
TCCTAATATCCTTTCCGTCTATTTTATCAAACCCTTTAAATGAATATGTTTTTTAAACTTCTACAACCCTTTCCCAAAATAAAATTTTCAATAATCTTGTTTGAAATATTTTTGGAATGTGAATTTGATTTCAAAGTTTAAAACTTTCATTTATGAAACCATGTACGGGGTTGGAATCAAAGCGAGCCTACAACTTTTTTTGAGATTGTCCATTTTTCTTCCATACTAAAATATTTATCTTAGGATTATGTATTCCTATTACATACCAAATCCCACTTTTCTATTGAAGCCCTATTGCCTCCCCATTATTCTAATGGAACTTGCGAATTACTACTGCTTAACATATGGATATTCAAATTTATAACTACGTCCATTGTACATCTTATCTTGCGGTCACTCTAGGACCTACCACATTTGGGTTAACCCCATCTTGGTGTACAAATCCATTCTCAAACTTTCCATATTCATCTACAAGTGGGTTTCTAAAATCTTGGCATATAAAATATATTTATATTTTAAAAATTCAAATATGTTCACCCTCTATTTTCATAGGACCTGCTAAACTTAGCCTCTGATATCAAATGTAACAACCTACACCCCCAACGGACTCGGATTTTTCAAAACCAATTAAAATTATGTCCACTGGAACATATGTTGTGTGTTTGGTATGTTGTATATAGGCAAAGATACATGTATTAGAGCTTAAGTAAATAATTCATAGCGGAAGTAATTTAAAATATGATAGAACGAAATGACACAAAGTGTCTCTAAGCTAAATGACTTTTGCCTTCTATCTAGCCCACGAGTTGTTTTCAGAAAGGGGATAGAGTTGATATTCTACTAACCGATAGATTATACCCTTTTAAATACAATACTGCATATACAATTTTATATCATATTTGTTATATTTGGTTTATTATTAATGTTGTTAAACTCTCATCTTTGCGCATAAACCGCACTTGTCTACTACCAAGTAGATTTAACCTAATAAACAATAATTGTATATATGTGACACCCCATATGAGAATGCGTTAAGGTTTGTGAAGCGCTTAGGTATAAAGTAACAACATAGAGACTAAATTTCACAAGATAGAAATATAAAACACAACATAAACTTTTAAAACATTTATTTAAATAAGAAAATCAAGCCACGGTACTTTGTACATTTTAAAATACCAGATAGTCATCATCATAAGAAAACATACTGTCTCGTGGAAAATATTAGAGTATGTAAGAAAAACACAAAAGCTATCCCTCTCATAAAGTCAATACAACGATCAGAAAACAAGAACTGAACTAATACATGAATCTAGAAAGATTCTAAATCCAAGTTGAACCAAATAATTAAGAATCACTGCTGAGACCCTCCACCTTACGAACCTGGAGGGAGGAAAAGAGAAGGAAAAAAACAAACTAGGTCAAACATACATCTAGTGAGAAACTCATCTTAGCAGCAAATCAATGGATTTCTAGGAAGAATCTTATGAAGATGATAACTTTTTGACTTTAAGTAGTTGGATTTTGCCTGAAAGTTAACATACTATTACATGCATGTATTTCATAGAATTAAGACAAACAACACTAAACATGATTAGAGAGGAAAGTGTTCCATGATTCCGTGAAGAATACCTTTAGGGATTAGTTGGGTAGCTATTTCTTTCAATTTGGTTTGAGTTTTCAAGGATTTTGTATGGATTTAGAGGAGTATAGTTAAATTCTTTTTACTGTAAGTTAACAAAGAAGAAGAAGATAAATTTCCTTCCTTCACTATCAATTGCTAGAATGTACCTTTTTCAATTTTTTTCACAGGCTTCAGAAATTTCCTAAGGCTAGTTAGTGTGTTAGGAGAAGACAATGGCACAATAAGCCGAATAACACCAAATTAAGTCAAATTAGTGTGATAAGCACAAGTTTAGCCTTCTATTTGTAATTATTTACATGTTTTAAGAACCCAAATTATACAGCGACACCAACAAGATCTTAAATTCTTTCGTACAAGTTTTTCTCATGTATTTCACAAGTTCAAAATATTTCAAAAAAAATTAAACAACTTTCTGATATTTCACACAATAAATTTGCATATGTTACAAAAACAATGTTTTTACTCTATATTTAATCAAAACTTGTATCCTTTATATTTTATGTCTTTTTAAAAAATTATACAAACTTGTTTAAAACATTTCTAGACTCTTTTAACATCAATTATCCATGTTACAATGAAATCTACATTTTCCAAAACGAGTTGTCTATTTTTCATTTTTCTTGCAAATCTTACATTTTCAAGTTAAAAGTTTACATAAATTACAATTTTTGTTAAAGTAAACACCATATCTTATTTAAATTATGCCAACATGCTCAAATATTAGTTTTTAACCAATATTTATATTTTGATTATTCATTTAGAGCTCAACAAGCCAAAAATGTAAATTTACACTAAAAATTCACATTTTGTTGCAAATTTGATATTTATGTACTAGTAAATCTCTCACACTTAAAATTTTAATTCGTATAGATTAAAAAAAATCAAATTTATGATTATTGAATTTTATTACATAACCTGACAATTGAAAAGTCTCTTTTTATTTATTTATTGTCACCCAATAATATTATCTAATTATCTAAGTTTTCCACAAAATATTTTCAAACTTATTAAATTGTCAAATCATGATCCTAAAGATTAATTACTCCATATTGTTTTATTTTCACCGATTAACTACTTAATATTGTATTTGCATTGCGTCTTAATGCAATTAATATAAATCCAACCAAGTTTTATATTGTTGACTCTAAAAAATCCTCAACTTACACAACTAAAGAACTTTCTCGAGTTAACCTCCGAAAATCAAGTTAAGTCCAATTAATCACCCTTTAATTATCTTATAGGTAATTACATGAAATCACGATTGTTACAGACTCCTCCCCTATAAAAATTGCATCCCCACAATTTCTATAGGAAAAAAAATTATAACAACTTATATATTTTACCAACACAAAGGATAAGAAACGAAAAGATAAGATTGATTTTGTAAATTTCTCAACCTCGTGATCCGAAGATAAGAAATTGGGATATGCACACTCAATGAATTCTCTAGTTTCACAAGTACTATAATTAGGATTTTCCGACCATTGAATCTTTAAGAGTTTCATGTTCTTGTTCCGAAGGCATTTAACCTCCGAAGTAAGAACACACACGGGGCGCTACGTGAATGATAGATCGGATGAAACCTTAAGTCAGTCAAGAACGCACGAATCAATAATGGAGTCAGAGTCTTGTAGATACGTCCTTATCCGAGAGACACGCAATACATCAAGAACTCATTAAAATAGATCTAGAAGTGCTACTCTGTAAGCCATGAGATGATATGCTCTGTAATAGTGAGCAACCCAATATAATGAGGAGCCAACTTCCCTGTCTTCTTGAAGCATACCACCCCCTTTAATGGGGATGCACGAATATAGGCTTAATTGGTAATAGAGAACCCAAATGGTTTCCTATGGTTGTCCACGTATTTTGGTGACTCTAAGCTTCTCTCATCCTTTCTCTAATAAGGGTGACTTTCTCTAAGCTTCACGAATAGAATCGAGGCCTAGGATAAATTTCCCTCTAAACAAATGGCAGCAAGATGGAGAACAATGCATTCTGCAATATAAAGCCTCAAATTGTGCCATGCCATAGAAGATTGGTAGCGATTCTTATATGTGAACTCAACTAATGGGATACGATCCCCTAGCTACCACCAAAATCAAGAATATAGGCTTGAAGAAGATCCTCCAAAATATGATTCACCTGCTTATTTTGTCAACTAGAACGAGGGCAGTAAGCAGTGCTAAAATTTAGCTTTGTACCCAAAGCTGTTGGAAAAACAATGGTTGAGTTACGTACAAATTCACTCTCTTGAAGATGTTTCAGTGATCTGCTCAATGGTGCAAGGAAGTTCATACCTTTTGCTGCCTCCTCTAGAATAAAATAACCTCTTATTCAATATCAATTTGCTTGCATAAATGAATTGAGCTTGATTTGCACAAATTAAAAATAGACTGTACCACTCTTTTCTTTTCATAATGAATTTTTTTCAATAAAGATAAGGAGGTTTTTGAAGAGAGGTAGATGAAAAAATTGTTCTATATTTTTCTTTATTTATTCTATTTCTTATGTAGACAAAATGCAAAAAAGTACCATTCGATATGTTAGCAGGTGGAAAGTTGGATCACAATTAATACCATAATAAATAAAAGAAACTTGTGCATGCAGACTTCTGGAAATTAATTCATTTTTCCTACATATTTATTTGAATTCTGGAATAAATGCATAGCAAATTATTCACTTGATTTTTCTAGAAATATTTATGTTATGTGATTAAAAACTTTCCAAAATAAAACTTGAAATAACTCACGGCTTTGTATTTGAATGACATGATCATGTCTTGCTTACGACGTATACATATGTATTAGCTCAAACCAGTTTGAACCATGTATGCTGAATTATTTGTCTTATCCCTCGATACATTCAAGCTGCTTTGATCTGTAGTAGCAAACCATGTTGACCTGTTTTGTTTGAGCATAATGTTTTGTCTAGTCTTGAAAAATCTATCCATGTACATACAGATTTCCTACCATGTTGAACCATGCATGTTGAACTTGAAAACTGGTTTGACATGTGCCTTTCATATTGACCTATTGCATGTCATTTGTTTTTGTGCTCCACTTGTTCGAGGTGGTGAGTTCATTCTTGACTACGCTGAAAAAACATGGGTTGATTTGTGTAGTGAATAGTGTACATGTTGGTCGAGCTGAAATATGTATGTGTGTGTGTGTATAACTTGTATATATGGATGTGTGTGTGTGTGTGTGTGAGTGACTTTGCTTTGATGCATGTTGTAACTTCAATTGAGCCTTGTAAAACTTTGCATGTCTTTGGCCAGATCTTGCCACTGGAAATTTTGCATCTTCCTTGACTTCCTTGTACATGTGCAATATATCTTGGCAGACCAATTTAGACTTGTTGAGTCTGCTTTGTGTTTCCATATATATGTTGTACATGTATTATTGCTATGACTCATACTGCACTGGCTTGAATTTATGTGCATGTGTTGTTGCATTGTCTTGTTCCATATAGACATTGTGTTCACATGATCTTTGATGTTTGTCCTTGTATGCTTGCACGGCTAGTGTATATTCTGTGTCGAATTGTGCATTTTGCTCCATGCATATACATACAAACACGTGTTTATATATGTGTGTGACTATGTGTACACTGTTGCTCTTGATGCATGCTCTTCATTGTTGTACACTTAGATATATACCGTCTTCCATATGTGCTTGTGCACCTATATACATACATATGTATATATACACATGTGTGTGTGTGTGTGTGTGTGTGTATATATATATGTATGTGTTTGTATACAGTGTGATGTCATTCCTGTTTTGTTGCACTTGAGTGTTCTTGGATATTTGCAGCATACATATGCTGTCAAGCATCACCTGACACTTCATTCTCGATATATTTTCCCTTGCTAACCATATTACCCTTACAGAAAAAAAATATGTGTACATACATACACATGTATGTGTATACATGTATCATGCACGTGTAGTGTATATATGTGAGCACTAGAAATATTGTCTACCTTCTGGTATTTACAGTGAATCACCGTGAATATCACAAGCTGTCTAAACACAGATGGAGATATATACATATCAGATCAAGTCATGAAATATGTTGAGAAACACACCAAAATTCTAAGGCAAATAAATTTTAAAATTAAATTATATCTACTAGAATTTAAAAAATATTTTATTCCAGATTACTTTGTGTTTCTTTGACAGGTAAGCAGAAGATTGGACTGTCCGATTGAAAAGTAGACTGAAGACAGAATTGAGCATCAGTGTATAAATAAATAAATGTAAATGAATGTGTCTGAAAGTATTTGTACAATTGAGTGAAACTGAGAGTTTGTAGTGAGGATCTGATGTAAGAAATGAAATTGAAATGTATTATAGTACTGAGATGTACAAATAGTGGAGTTATGAAGTCTGTACTATTCAAATGTTGAAATGAGATATTATATTTGATTAAAATATTGTTTGAATATTTAAAAATCTTGTGCAGTTGTATTCTATTTAAATATAAATATTTAATTTTGTTTGTTTAAAGGCCCGCAAATCCGTACCCTTTGAGTAGACTAATATTACACACGTCCAACCCAAAGTGCACGAAAATATGAATCTTTAATAGAAAGAAAATCAGAGGATGAGAAAAGAAAGAAATATTAGAATAGAAGAATAAGAAGAACCGACACAGAGTCAAAGTCTCCATCGCAGTGGAACAAAATATAATATTGAAACAATCTTTATTGAAAGCTTGAAAATTAATACTTACATACATCAAAGTACAAAAATCAATCTGGACAGTTATAATAACCTATCCACATATACAATATACAGCAGAATAAATACTAATATGCCTGGACCTCTTCAGCTCGCCTTCATAAGTTCAAAGCTTCCTAGCCTGAACCTTTAAAACTCGGTCTGACCCGGGCATTGCAAATGCCATGAATCAGTCCGGTGAACCAGCATTAGTAAAACTCACTAAGTTTAAGTAACATCAAACTTTCTTAACTTTAGAAAACTCTTTTGAAAGAAAAGGATAATAGTAAGACTACCCCACACATAAACACGGACAGTTTTTACCTTACTATAACCCAATACTATAACCCAAAACATTTTTGATATATCAAAATCCAGTGATATTATAATAATGTCTATCAAATCACAATAACCATCTAGCAGAACACTTGCATCTCACGCTCTACATATTCATTATATAATCGAAAATCGTGGGCTCTTATTGGAGAATGTATTCCAACTATGACAAGGTATGGGACTTCCTTCCAATCAGTGTACTCTTGAGGGATACACTGGGGTTCAGCAAGAACATCTTGCAACTCGGCAATACATGACCGCCCACTCATTTAGCTTGAGTATAACGAATGTATTATCACCCTGCGGTTTTAAGGGCCCACCGCGCATCCGTGGAGATATAGAATCGAAAGAAGAACAAATAAGAAATTTCTCTAGATGGTGATAATACACCCTGCTTGGGAATGACCCACCTAGCCATGCTCCCTGCCCGATTTTTGTCATTTCCCGGTTGTGAGGTTTGAGGTCACGATTTCCTTTTTGAACATCTGGCCATCATTCACTTTGAATGCCACATCGTCTGATCCTCCAGAAAATCACTAATTGACGTCAACAAAAATACGCCAGTTGAGCTAAGAGAAGTGCCCTTCTCCGCCACTAACCTTGTACGTTTGAAGAAATCAACGTACGTGACTCCTTTGGAAATACTCTGTCAGACCTTCATTCATACAAGTTGTCCTGAGATTGGACAAACCGAAGGCACCCTCCTACCACATCCTAGGAATCACCCTAAGGATCAGTAGTGGGAAGTCCTTGTAATTCGAAGATTTCAATCATGACAGAATCATAAGTCATCATAACTCTGGTAGCAAGCCAGAGAAATTTAACAAGTAGTTCTTCCGCTCATGAAGATCCCCGGTCTTCAATGCTCCATCTTGACCGTCTTCTGATATGTTCAACGTTTATGTATTTTCTTGTCGGAATGGTTTTCGAATATAAATTCGATCTCGGTCTTTTCATACCAACAATCGATAAAAGGCCAGATTTTGATAGTCAGTTATTTAACTATCAAAATAAACATCCATGCATCCATAAAATAAAAATAAATTCACTGGTTCAGTACATACCATCATTTGGCCCCTTTAAATAACCTTAAAATCGTTCAGTAATCGGATCAAACACATTTTACCTCTTATTTTAAATATAAGAGAAATCTCAAAGTCATTTTATTCACAATACTTTGAACATGTCTTATAATCGTATCAAATTCCAATTTAAACGACCGTTTGCAAAAGCGTTCGCTAATTCCATTTTTCATTTCTGAACTAGAACAAAGTTCCTTTTTTTATAAAATAATTACTTATCAACAATCGATTCAACATACCTTCGTAAACCATGTCAATTTATACGTTACACACACACACACATCAAAATATAACATTCCCAATTATATTTCAAAATCTTACTATAAGCCACAATATTTCGCTTATAGAAATAATAAACCTTTTCTGACATCTTCTACCATTACAAACTAATATCATCCCTCGATAATAGCAAAGTCGTTCAAGTTGGGGTATTCTAATTGCTTCTCAGACCTTGATCAACAACGTTCTTATATTAAGTTAAATAAAAGTTCGCAATTCTAAAACTCATATGAATCTCAAAATCCCAAAATCTCATTTAATTCAAAATAGAGCGTTTCTTCATTTGAGAATATCAACTTATAATTATCCTTTTAAATTAACTCGTTTCATAACGCTTATAAAAATACAAGCTTTATCTTAAATATCTCTATTTAAATATTTGTTTATCAGTTGGATTATTGAAAATCCATTTGCAAAATCCCTACCTTTTCCCATTCAAATTAGGGCTTTACTTCCTATTTGATTATCTGTTTAAATGATTTCAACGAAAAAGAAACCATTTTAATTATCATGAAAATAATTATTAACTACAATATTAATTAAAGTTAAAGTAATTTACTTCATCATTTATCAATGTAAAAGTCGATAACTTATTTATTAACTGAAAATTGATCAGTTAACCCTTTTTAAAGTTAGAATAATCATTTACTTGATAAACGTTTTTAAACCTTGTTAATTAAAAGTTTTATTTATTTTAAAACCAAAAATCGTATTTCAAAATGGTATACGAATATAACTTTGAAAACATTTAGAATCGATTTAATATTGACTCCGAAAAAACTTTTTTTTATCGGTGGTACTAAAGAGGCAATGCCTACTAAAGTATCAAACCGTGAAATATCGGTCAATTTCACATTCGATAACCATATATATTCATATTGATAAATATTATCAATAATAATGAGGAATCCGGTTGGATTCCTCCAACCTATCCTTCCCTACATCACAATGAGTTATGACAATATATTTATTTTCACAATAAACGGAAATAAACAGTTTAACAAATAACAGTCAATAATCAATCAATAACATCCATTCAACATATAATAATTTAATAACTACGTTTATATTATTATTAACATAACCGACAAGGTAAGTTAGCTCGTTTGGAATGTAATCGTTAACATAGCGATTATTTAAATAAAATTGAACAAATGTTTAATTTAATTAATAAATATAGAAATATACAGCATACATGCAAACAATCATCAAATCATCCAACAATTAGCAAACATTGCACACAAAATAAAAACCCGACTTATATAAAGTATAAGCAGCATAAACTGAGTTAGTTAAACCCACATTGATTTCGTTTGTCGCTTAAGCGGTCCAGTTTCACATTAAATTAAAATAGCGTTTAATTTAACAATAAATTTCAGCAGTTCCCAGTTATGTCCATATCAGTTCCAAAGTATAGAGTTCAACCATAGGGTCCTGACGTCTTTGGTCTGGTCCAATTCTGATAACATGTGCACGAATTATAATTTATAAGCATTCACATTTTATTTTAGATAATTAACCCTTAATTAATTAGACTTAACTACGTTGTTATGGAATACTGACCGAGTCGTCTTCGTTCAAAATTCCCAATACACAATGCCAACGTTTAATATAAACGTCCTTCACGTTATTAACCAAAGGACCTCGAATCTTTTTATTTTTTGGACGTCTTCGTTCAAAATTCCCAATACACAATGCCAACGTTTAATATAAACGTCCTTCACGTTATTAACCAAAGGACCTCGAATCTTTTTATTTTTTGGACGTCTTCCATTGTTTCAATTTGTACCCGACTTTAATTAATTTGCCAAATAATGAAACAGCCAAAGGATTTTTCTGTCGTTGTCTGTTATCACATATAATAAGTATAAGGTTTTAATTAAAATAATCAATTTGTTAATTATATAGCTACCCATAAAACCCTATTTACCTTCATTAACTGCAATTAAGCTTGTTATTAAGCCCTTTCTATATCATGACACTCCCTTACTCCCGAATTGAAATGAACACAATCCCACTTTTATTTTTGTTTCCCGTTCCTTTGTTTCTTCCTCGCTGTGTTAAACTGCTCTGTTCCTTCCTGCTTCATTTCAGAAGCTTGCGCGCACGTTCACCTTAACCCCATCACCACCGCACTAACAACCAACCACCTGATCCCACCGGTGCTGTAACTCCGACCTCCGAACCGCTTGAGCTCAGTCACCATTCTCTTCACGCATCTATTTCCTACTATAGACCTGACAAAGACCGCGACTACCATCAACAATCGCTTAAAGCACCACCGCCGACTCCGCCTGTCATCTCCTTCCAGTTCGTCGTTTATCCTATGAAGTATTGAAGGATGTTAGGGTATACTATTGGAAGGAGGAATTCAGTTGTAATCTTCGAATGGAGTCTGCATCCGATTGCATTGGATACCTTATGTTTTATTTAACCGGGAAGAATAAGGGTGGTCTGGCTTTTGACTACGTTATGTTCATCTGGCTAGGAAGAATCGGGTAGTGTTTGGTTTACCATTTTAAGTTTTGGGTTTTCGTCCATACAAAAATGTGCACAACGCATGCATATCATGAAAAACAACCATTTTAGAAAACAAAGTTAACACACAAAATAAAAAACAATTTTTATCCATTTTTCGTGTTTTGAGAAATGAGAGAAACATGAAGGCCAATTCTTCCTTCCATGATTGCTTCATCCCCTCCGCGGTCCCCTCCATCTTCCTTTCATTCTACCATTCCTCCTTTCTTCCTAGGAATGGAATTTAGTTTCATCTAGCTAGGAAGAATTAGCTTTCGGTTTTTGGTTTCTGCTGGGAAAAGTAATTTGGCACGCTATATGTAGATGGAAGAAAGAACAGATAAGAACAACGTCGGTTTCCTTCAGTACGATATAGGCTATAGATTAGGTCGGCTCGGATTTAATTTTTATTTTTATATCAGGCGTTTCCATGTGCTTCATTAAATTCAAAGGGAAAGGATTAGGTATATTTCCAGTAGGCATGTGAGAATGAATTAATGTGTGTAAGCAGTTCATGTGAAGAGGGTTCAGAAATTGCATGTGCGACTTTAATGGTTGCCTGTGTTGCATAGTTGTAAAACCGCAAGTAACACTAGGACACGTTACTCATGTCATACTCTAAAGTTCATTACAAAAGATAGCCTATTATTTCGTGCTTTATAGATATAAAGGATAATCCAATAGGAATGTGAAAACAATATAATATCCATACTGGAAGGCAGATAGAATGTAAGATACTTGGTTGGTAACGCTGTTAAGTATCCATCTCTTACTTGTGGACATCTATGTTTCTACGTTTCTACCATGCCAAGGAAAAATACATGAACTCCAATTATATTGCTAAGATTGGCAGATAAGTTTTATAGTCTACAGTATAAAATTCGAATAAAGAAATTATTAACGTTAGTTCTTTTAGTACAGAATGCCTTCAGGGCCTCGTCACTCACTTGCGAATGGTGCTTGATCATTGTTAAGATTTTTATTATTATATATTATTTACTGTATATTTATTTGGTTCTTTTACTCACTGTTAATTGTCTTTGAGTGATCTCTATATGTACCGTCACAAATAACATTCAAACAAAATGAAAATGGACATACTGCTGTGTCTAGACTTTCCGATCTCATAACTAATTTCACTGTAAACGGACTCCGTTTTGCAAATACAATGCTAATTAAACCTCAATTTATCCATCGGTTCACCTTTAAACTTCGTCCGCTGACAAACAACTCTGATTGGCTTCAAACTGGAAATCTGGCAACAATTAATTATATGTATTCTAATAAAAGTCGTTTCATCAGGTCGTTTGAAAAACGAACATTTCTAAAGCTTATATAATATCGATAAGACATATATTAAATCCAAAATAATTCTGTTTAATAACAATAAATTATTGTTACCAAATATATTCAAACAGAATAACATATAGCTTCAAACTAAACCAATTATAGATTCTAAACTCAACGTTCAAAAATTTGGATTTAAACGATATTTTATTTATATCTATAAATTAATCGTTATAATTTTAAAACAATTCCATAATGACTACCTGAAATTTGATTTAAACATATCTTACAATTTATACGATGAAATCTCGATTTTTCTCCTTTATTAGAAAAATATAATCACATAGATTCAGACTATTCTTATTTCACAAAATTCGACTTATATCGGATCCTGTATATTCAATAAAGTTCAAAACTCAATATTACAAACTATTATGACATTACGAGCTCATTTTAATTAAATTATAAACTTATATATTCAAACTTAATTTTATCAAATAAATTTGATATAAAAATCCATTAAATCAATATTTAAAACAAAGTTAAATATTCGTAATTAACGTTCAAAAATCTGGGATGCTATAGTCTGTGATATGGTAGAATAGTACAAATGCAAACACATTTATAATAACATATTATGCTTGTTATCATCAAACAAAAATCATAGAATTTTTATATACAACACCATGTGCGTCAAAGGCGAAGAAACAGGTCTAGTCTCCTTCTCAGGATCAATCCTAAATGCAATTTTTTTATTGGGAAGATGACACGACACTTCCTCAAAGACATCTAGGAACTTGTAAACAACAGGCACCAAAGCTAGTCCATCCAAATCTGAGGTAATGGGTATAATAGAGCTGCGTCCCACATATATTTGGCTTTATGAAGTAATTCCAGATTACGACCTCTACATCTCCTCAAATAGACTACTCTCCTATTGCAATTGAGGATGGTTCCATAATAAGATAACCAATGCATGCCCGGAATAAGTACATACCCCTCAAAGTTAAGGACATACACATTGCATAAGAAATCGATGTCGTCGATATCTAGTACTAAGTCTTTATACATCAAAGAAAGTCGCACTGCACCTTTGATAAACCACTATCGGAGTGTTGACAATCCAAGTAGAAAATTTCAAAAAATTTAAAACATTGCTTGCAACCAAGGAATGTTATATCTTGGAATAAAATAAGGCATAGATAAAAAAAATCCTAGAATAAAATAATACCTTCAAGAGACACTTTTTCTTGATCTCTCGAAACTGACACTAAAGAGGTGTTGCATCCAAATCATAGTTTTGACTACTTAGCCCACTTCTAACAAGATTTGGGCAATGCTTGGCATTATTTCCTTCTTATTGGAAATTGTAACACTTTCCATTAATTTCTTCTCTTATCATATTATTTCTGGAGTCCTTAGCATCATGGCCTTTTATGTGACATATTCCATAAAATCTCGCCTCCTTCTTGAACTTTTCCTTCATCTTCTTCTTTTTTAGCCATTAATTCTTTTTCTTATTCCTCTTGCTTTAAGGTATCCTTACCTTTCTCTTCTTTACTCTCTTTGATATCTTCTTCTATAGCAAAACGAAAAGCAGACTCCACGAGAACCTCTAATATTGCTCCAGTAGGTACTTGTGCTAACATTGTCTCTCTCAAGAGGAAATTAAGCCCTTTCAAAAATGTCAATGCATCGTTCATCAGCGTATCCTCCAATCCTCTTCCAACTTCACCAATTCAATGTACTTAGAAATATACTCTCTCACAACAAAATCTCCTTCAATGAGCTATATAAACTTTTTTGGTTGCAGACTAACCTCAATATTGGGTAGAAACTTGGTCTCAAATCATGTTTGAACTCATTCCATGTAATACTCCTCCTAAAATTTCCATATGAGACCATGTTCCACCAGTCCAAAGCTTCTCCCTTAACATGTCTTGTCACTATCCTCCTTTTTGAATGGTCCTCCCATCCAAAGCCTCAAAGATGCGGTTACACTCAAATAGTCACGTCTTGGCTCCTAGAAATCCTTTTGTTCCATATAAATTTTTACCTCCAATATTAATGAAGACTTTGCACAAGATAGGAAAATTGAGAGGTACTTTGATGGGTGAGGGTTGCGGGTTTCGATAGGGTACTTAGAGGAGTAAAAACTTGTTCCATAATCCTTAGATGCATTCGGAAGACCCGGAACCACTTTGTTACTCCCTAAGTTTCCCTGGATTCGGGTTCCCTTGATCGGGTTGATTATCATCCATGTCTACCACTTGCAAGTAGAAATCTCTAGTAGGAATTCACAAGATAGTATTTAAAAAAAGGATGAAAGAAATATTGCCTACTACAAAAGTGTATGCCTTAGTGTTGTACATATATATTGAAAATCATTTTCAAATAACAAATACGCCACTCATATATAAGTTGTCCATATAATTGAAAAACCTAGGCTCTGATATTAAATGTAACAACTCACTTGGAACAGGCCTAAACCCCAACTCAGAAAGGGCCCACCGGAACTTAGAGCCATTCTAAATAGGTCATTAGTTTCTATAAGAAATAAACTTAATGGAGCCAAACTATAAAGAAATTGGAACTTGTAGCAGAATGTAAGAAATATGATAATAAATAAGACGTACTATATTATTAAACCATCATAATGTCAAAATGCATCATTGTTAAAATGTCATAAATACCAGTTCAAATGTACATCACAATAATAAATGAGATATAATGAGATAATAATAAAGTAGATGGATTCCAACAACGCCGCGTCCATCATCTCCAAGTTTGCACCTCGATACCATCCTATCTAATATGTGTTACTAAGAGGAAGGGGGTCAGGACAACGGTTCTGGTGAATAAAGTCTTTAAGTTTAAAAACCCTGTTCCTTACGCTTGGGCAGTATAAAAATTATCAAGGGTATGTCTAGAAAACCATGCATATATTTGTCTAACACTACATATATAAATGGAAAGAGGCTAACGCTTCAGTCACTTAAGGCCAAATAAAATAAGAGTGGATTCCACCAATCATTTACTACCCTAAGGCAGACCCAGTCACTTAAGACCTCATTCCCTAAAGACATCGAACTATATAGATACTCTAATGATAGTGCAAGAGATAACAATCGACCACTTGATACCAATTTTAGATAGACGACAACCTACCATTTAAGAACCTTCTGGTGAACCCCTACGGTTATATCTAGTTATTACTAAAGTCAAACTCCTAGTCACTTAATGCTTCTCTTACATAGACGGTTCTCCATACATGTCAGGTAAAGTCTTAATAGCCCATGTACTAGGTTGGCCCTCGCCCTAGTCACCTTGAGGAAGAGGATGACTTTTGAAGAACTACCCAACTCAACTTAAAGTCATTTAATGCCTTAATTGCAAACAATTAGAGGATAACGAACCCATTGATCACTTAGTACCTTATAAATGTGGGCTTTATCACTATTGCTTGTACTCCTAAGGATAAATCATTCTGCCACTTAATATCCCTTAAAGGCTGATCAACCACTTAATATCCCTTAAAGGATGATCAACCACTTTATACATTCCTCAAGGCAGGCTTATCCTAATACTAAATGGCCCATAGCACTAGACATCTCACATTAATCCACCTTCTTGTAGCTATTGGTAGCGTGTTTTCCGGGCATACTTATACTACAAGGACAGGTTAACCTCGCATTCTCATTGTAACACCTCGTAAGAATAAAATGATTAGATAATATAATTAATAAATAATAATAAGTTCAAATAAACATTAAAATATCATCAAGCTAAAAAAATGAATTTTGTAAAAAATAAATATTTGACCACGAAAATATCATAGTTGTATTCATGGCGAAATTTTGATCTGTTTTCATATATAATGTGTCGAAAATGGAGTCTATATGAAGAATTCATTGTTAATTGTTTTGTACGTAAATAATATATACACAACATTTGAAATTTGAATTAAATAAATAAACATATGAAATATAAATATCTAATTAATGGCAAATTGGAATATTCAATAGAATTTAAATCTCTCTCTGTGTGTATATATGTATGTCTGTATGTATATGCATAAAAGTGGACTAGAATATATAATAAAAGGAAGGTATTAAGTAATAAATAGAAACGTTTTAATAATTAAACCATTTCATCCACTGATTAGAACTACTGGTTGTTTCCGAGACCAGGGGGTCGACCCCTAGGGGTCAACCGTTGGTCTACTGCCCTTCATGGGTAGTGGTCGACTGCTTGGCTCGGCCAGGGCGTGGTTGGTTCAGGCTACATTTTGGAGTGTTTACTATATAATTAACAGCTGAGATTAAATCTGATTAACCTGCGACTCTTATTTGCACACACACACACCCCTCTATAAATATCACTCCATTTCACCTCCCCTAGACCTAATCTTCTCCATCCCATATCCTCCATTCTACCATTGAATTCCAGAAGAATTATATTATGTTTTATTCTACAAACCTTCTAATCTATATTCTTTCTAACTCTTTTCTTTTAGGATTTAGTAAAGATTTGAATTTTGAATTCTAGATTTATATATAAGAATTCCAATTTTTTAATTCTTATATATAGATTAATACAAAATTGGAGTTTGTATCCTATTTGTGATTCTTGCAAGGTTTTTACATCCAATAGTGAAAACATCATCAAGTTTGTGTCATTTCCATGTAATTAAATCATTGTGAGTGGAAATTTCTTATATTTCTATTCTTTTATTTAGTAGTATTGATTTAGACCTATTTGCCTAAAAGGATTTGGGATTTCTACGAAAACATTAAAAATAACAAACTACCCAAATTCCTCTCTTTTATGTTTTTGGCGGAAATGTACAATCTATGTAAATTTATGGTTTGTGGTTGCTGGAGCAATGAAGAAGTTGATAGAGTTGTGTTGTATAATTGTTATTATGGTTAAATTCATATTTCATATGTTGTGATTCTCATGTACTGTTTATTGTCAAACATTAAGAATTTAGATGTCTGTATAAATCGAAATAGGTTTAAATATCTATTTTTATAAATAGATTATTTGAACTTATTAATTTATACAATATTCAAATATTAATATTTTACATATAAGCGTATTTAAAAGTGGATTTGAACCATAAAATAATTATATATATGTTTGGATGCATTTCACAATTGTTATCTTTTGTTGTTGTAGCTATCAATCAAGCCTAGGATACAAGTTTTACATGTTGTTATGGTTTGTCTCCCATTTAGATATATGTTTACATACATGTCTATACTTAATTGGTGAATTGTGGGAAATTGACTTGTATGCCTTTCTTTTGTTAGAGATTGACATTTTGATGATTTAAAAATGTTAAATTCGAGCGACAATTAGCGTTAATCACGATTATTAAATTATATACGTATATAGCATAATCAACATATAATAAATGTGTAATAAACACATAGTAAGTAAAATTAATTTAGGGAAGCAGTAATTTCAATTTTAAATGTCCCCTTAGGAATTTGTTTGTATGTGTGCGTGTTAATGTCATTATAAATAGTAATTAATGACAATAAGACATGAGGTTAACCATTACTTGTAGTAGAAGCCTACCCATAACCGACCAGCGTATCCAACATCTACAAGTAAGCCTGGTTAATGTGAGAGGTCTAGGTGTTATGAGCCATAATAATTATTACACGAAGGCACGAGGTTAAGCCCACTTGTAGTTGAAGCCTGCCCAGAACCCCCCGGCAAATCTAGCATCTACAAGTAGACGGTTTAATGTGATTGGCCTGGTATGTATGTATGTATGTATGTATGTATGTATGTATGTATGTATGAGTAGGCATGCCTACCTTGAGAAGGTCTTAAGTGGCTGACCTACCTAATTTGGGTCTTAAGTGGTTAGGACTAGGACTGTTCCTAAGGTTCACTCCTTGGTTTGGTCCAAAGTCATGGGACCCTCCCTTATTAGGTTTAAGTGGTCTTTGGGTCCTCCTTCTCTAAAATGGATTATATAGAACGGTAATGTTGAGTGGGGTAGTTCTCCGGAAGTTGTCCAATTCCACTAGGAGATGTCTACAGGAAGTCTTAGGTGGCATAGGAGTTCACCCCCAATATCGGTTATGTAGTAACATGGAAGTCCGCCAGAGGAGTCCTAAATGGCAAACTGGGTCTACCCTAAACCGGTATTAAGTGGCAAGATACTACTTCTCATATTACAAGCAAGAGTGTAAATATATAGAGTTTGGCGTTATAGGACGGAGTCATAAGTGGCTAAGGTCCTCCATAGGGCCTTAAGTGATCATAGAAATCCACCCTAACTTAATATAGTAGCATGGCCTTAAGTGACTGTGAATGTCCACCTTGTTAGGTCTTAATTAATCGTACATTCACCATAAAGTGTTAATGAAGGTCTTAAGTGACCGTATGATTGTCCACCTCATTAATCAGATTGGTTTTCATGTGTGTATGTTTGTTCACGTAGACATATCTAGAAAAAAAATCCTGCTAAATATAAGAATAGTTACCCTTCAAACTTATCTATTTTCATTCACCAGGAATTTATGTTCTGACCTCCCTCCTCTTAACATACTTACAGGACAGTAGGTTGGACTTCATGCTGAGAGATGAAGTGGTAGGAGCCTGACGATAGAGGAACTTATCTATTTATGTTCTATATATTATTGGTAGTATTGTTGTTATGTATTTGGATATTAATTGATGTAATTGTCGGAAACATGGTTGTAAGCTACATTATTGGTTTTAAATTTAATGGTACATCCACATTCTCATTATTATATTTTATCCCTTCCATTGTATGAGATTCCATCTCGGTATATTGCTCTGTTATTCTATGCAAATGTAGTTCCGTATAGGAACCAACGACCCGTTTAGAGTGGCTCTAAGCTTCGATGGGTCTTTTCCAGGTCAAAATTTAGGCCCAATATAGGCGGGTTGTTACGTTTGATATCAGAGCTTAGGTTACCCGATTAAGGAAAATAGACGCATGAGAGATGTATTTGTTATTTGGAAAATGTTTTCAAACTGTATATTTAAATATATATATATACCCTAAAAGACATACACAATTATACTAGGCAAATCATTATCTTTTGGCTTGAATACTATCTTAGGAATGTGCACTAGAGGGTTTTTCCTTTCTTAGATAGTAGAATGGTATGAACAAGGAAACACGGCAAGTCCCAGATACTTGCTCAAATGGTTCCAGCAGTATCTCAGAATTGTGGAACAAGTCCCTATCGCAAATCCTGCCTCAGCTGCAGCAGTAGCCTAGCCCGCGGAGGCATTTGATTTTCCACGCCTCTACAAAAGCTTTGTTCACTTAGGAGGAAAATCGTTCTTGCGCACTGAAATCTTCCTTGAGGCCCAATCTTGGATAACAGACTGCAAACGTATCTTTGAAGTCACCAAATGGGATGATCAAATCAAATAGAGGGTAGCGGTTTGGCACTTGAAAGGACAAGCTCTGGAATGTTGTTTCGGGGGAATTTGGGTCGGATATTCACCTGAGAAGAATTTAAGACCCGTTTTTAGATGAAATTTTTGCCCAAAGCCGAGATGACTATACAATTGGAAAAGTTTATTCACTTAAAGCAAGGAAATATGAATTAAGGGATTATATAACCTGTAACACCCCACGTCCATTAATGTCACTCACAAAGGGAATGCATTAACTTCCATGGAGGTTATAAGTGAACATAGAACAGAAAAAATACAACAAGACAGATAATAAATAGTACTTGGAAATCTAAAACTTCATTTTATTGCAGCGGAAATTAAACATGTTTGTTACATCATAAAACCATAGATCATAACCAAGTACAATATCCATCTTCATAAAAACAAAATACATAATCCCATTACATAAATAGCCATTAAAAAGATAACAAGTTGGACTTTACTTCAACGGTCCAAGATTTCCAAAGAGAGATGAAGCAATTCAATCAAACTCCACTAGAGCTGGGCTCAACCTGAGGACCTGGAGGGGGAAAAAGGATAGAAATAGAGGGGGTCAGACATAAAGTCTGGCGAGTATGATAATTCTAACAATACTATTATCAAAATAACTAGACTAAGGCATAAGCTGGAAGACAAGTAAATGTCTATGAACTCTTAGGAAGATAAAAATAGCGTTTAAGATAACGTTAAAGATAACGGTAAAGGCACACCTAATTACTAACGAATGATTACTACACTGCACCGCACATTACTACACTGCACCACACCAGTCACCCTATTGTTTGATCCCACTTGCTTCACACAGAAACTTTATAAATAGCCTTACGTACCCCTAGCTGACTACATAGGTGCCGTCTGCCCCTATCTCCACTAGGTGTACCCCACTACCCACTTTCGATCGGCTCCCTACTCGTAGATACCCGTGCTGGCCCCACAGTGGGGGTGTATCACTCCCCTAAAGTGGCAACCCGATACAACTTGAGAATGCACGGCTTATACCTACACGATGCAACAACGTCTTACCTACCAGCCCGGGTCCACACACGCATACGAAACCCGTTGGACTTGCGTTGCCACCGCTCCCCGTTTTGGCCTCTTACAGTCAAACCCAGCATGCGTGTCCCGTCCTCGACTTGGGTCGAGCCCACAAAGATACGTTTGGGATACTGGTCGAAATGGGCCCCCACAAGCTACCCACTTAATCTTGTCATTACTAGTATATCCCACTTAACCCTCTTAGTCATGTTCATTTACATGTGTGTTTGGTTAAGTCTTACTAATCGTATTTCACATGCCACTAAGGGCACCCCCTAGATTCCTCATGCCACCCAAGGCACCTACTTAACCTCCATGTCCCACCTTACATGTTTATCTGGTTAAGTATTGCTTAATTCATTCAGGCTATAACCTCATAAAGACCTCTCACATTAGACTGGCATTTATGGCAGCTGGATTTGCCGGGCGGGTCCGGGCAGTCTTACACCATAAAAGAGACTAACCTCGTGTCTTTACAACCGTTATGCTTTAGTTTAGGCCTAGGACCTCTCAGATTGGGCTGACATTTGTGACCACTGGATTTGCCGGGCGGGTCCGGGCAGGTTTACATCACAAACGAGTCCAACCTCGTGTCCTAAGCATTGATTAACACTTAAAATCTTTTACCCTAGTTTTAATAATTCCCTATTCAAAATATTAATTAAGTCAACTTTTAATGATGTCCATAATTGACTCAATTATGGCCATCTACTTATGGCATGCAAAATCATATCAATTGCACCCCAACTTTTTAATATTAAATCCTTAATATTACCCCTACCCCACGTTTATACGTTCGCTTATTCAACGCATAATATAGGCTAGACTTGAATAGTCTAACACATAGCACAAAGATAAATTATCACAACATATAGACAATTAAAATAAATCTAATCATAATAGGGGTGAAACTTGCATAAACTACACATGTTAAGGATCAAAAGGTGTCAACTTGTTAAATGTCTCAATTTACATGATATGATCATAGCCCAAATCTATACATAAACTTGCATATGGGGTTTTTAGGCAACATAATGATGGTGTGAACTAGCATAGGATATCACATATGTCATAGCATAATTCTAGATGTCATAATAGATGTCTTGGTATATGTTCATAACTTTTCTAATCAATCTAACTTGCATATATGACTTGTCATATAGATTAACATAACCCAAACATGACGATTTAATTAATATGAACTAACTAGCATAGATGGTAACATCATGGCCTTTTTAACATGTATGATTCATCACAACTTAGCATAGAAACTTTCAACATACATAACATCATCATAGCATGATTTACAACATATAAGATATCATCATCACATAACATTGGATTTACAATATACATGATAGCAAAAGGGGTTTACAACAACATATATGATCATTCACATCATCTACTCATAATCCATTCATAACTCAACCTAATTAAAATGATAATAATCTTGTTAAGATCATCATACTCACAATTTTGAGAAGAAAAGAGAGAGTTTTTCTTTGCTTTAGGGTTGAGAGAATTAGAACTGAATTTGCTTTTCTTCTTTCTTAGTTGGCGGCGGCTCCATTGATTTCCATGGCGACGGTATGACGGTAACTATTCTATTTTAATTAGGTTTAGGGTTAGCATAAGGATGCATTTATAGGTGTAGGAAGTTATTTAGGACCATTAGATTAACCCTGAACCATGAGAACCAATCAAATGCAAAATCTGCATTTGAGCGAATCGGCCCACAGGTTGACAGCCAAACACCCTGGATTAACCCCTAGTCGACCCAGCGGAGCTTGGGTCGACCTCAAAAATGGGCCGGTTCGGTTATTTCCCATCCCAATTCGCTGTTTTGAACTTTTTCGCATATTTATTTATTTAAGTTTTAATTATATATATATATATCAATATATATATATATATATATATATATTTCTCTGCGCAACCCATTTCACTTAATTCTTTTCTAAAAATTAAGTATACTTTAATTTGTGAATTTTAATGTTATAAAATTACGGGGTGTTACATTCTCCCCTCCTTAAAGGATTTCGTCCCCGAAATCTCCAAGTCAAGAAGAATGTATATCCTACCATCTAATCGTCCATCTACTCAACCATCAAACACCAGCATCCATTGTCCTTAAAAGACTTCTAATGCTTTAATGTTTATATGCACAGTGTGTGTATATGTCCATATCTAATGCAAAATTAGGCGGTCCACTGATTCAGTCGACCTCCTTAGTGCAATTCATGATAGTGCCATGCGTCCAATATGTATGCAAAAGATTCCTAATGATGCATATTAATTCTATATGCGTGCACAACCATCCACCCGAATGCAGCAACTATATGATAATACAACCATTATACATCCATTTTACTAAATACATCCATATATATGCAATATGCAATATGAAGTGACTGAGCCGATCTGGTGCCTAATAGTGTGTGTATATGCATCCACGAGCAACCACTAGCAAACATGCATCCACCATACATAACATGTTTCAACCATAGGATTATCCTAACTAAAGGTCAAAGATACTAGCGAGAGGATATACTAAAGATAAGATAGGTACAAGCTAAGCGATAAAGGAGAAATTAAAGGACATACCCTCAAAAATAAAAGGGTATCGTGAACGCATCTTCTCTTCCATCTCCCAAGTAGCGTTGCTCTCATCATCTCCCCATTTCACTTTGACTAGTCTGACCTCTCGATTCCTCAACCTCTTGATCTCTGACCCAAGAATGTGCGTAGGAGCTCGTCGAATTGTCGCATCACGCTCTATCTCCACCTCTCTAAGAAAGCTCGGCTCTACCACTTTCGCGGTCTCGTGCAAGCACTTCCTCAAATGTGACACATGGAATACGTCATGTACACCACTAAGTCTCTCGGGAAACTCCACTCTATACGCCATCCGTCCAATCCTCTCCTTAATAGGAAACGGCCCTACAAACCTTGGTGCTAATTTCCCAACGGACCCAAAGCGAACAACGTTTCGTAATGGAGACACTTTGACAAAGACCATGTCCCCAACTTCAAACTCGAGATCTGTCCTCCTCTTATCCGCATAAGATTTCTGCCTATCTTGCGCTGCTTTCATCCTCCTTCGAATCAAGTCGATCTTCTCTGAAGTCTCCCTAATCATATTGGGCCTAAGTAAGATCTTATCCGTCAATAAAGTTCATCGAGACGCTTTCCCACTTCCATAATGGAACCTCCAATGGGTGAAGTAACCCACCGGGTTTCTTTTGCTCCGCTTTTACTTGTTGGCACACCAAGCATCTAGCGACATACTCGGCCACGTCTTTCTTCATGCCGGCCCAAAAGTGAACTCTCTTCATGTCTTTGTACATCTTGTCCCCGCCGGGATGAATGGTCATCTTCGAACGATGTGCTTCGTTAAGAATAGTCTTCCTTAGGTCATCGTCTTTTGGTACACAAAGTCTACCGTCCCTATGTAACCAACCCTTATCGTCTAGGGTATACCTACGGAGATGGCTTGATGACTCCCCTCTTTTGAGTTTTTCTACTAACTCAACCAACTGCGGGTCGTCTCGCTGTGCCTCGCCAATCCGTCCCAAAAGCGTAGGTCTGACCTCCAAGGATGCTAGCAAACTGGGTACGAAGTCAACGGAAGGTCTAAAATCAAACATCGAAATGAATTCTAAACTTTGCCGCTCAACAAACAAAGGACTTAAGGATAATCTTTTTCTACTTAAGGCATCGGCCACCACGTTACCCTTGCCAGGGGTATATGCTATCTCAAAGTCATAGGACGCTAAGAACTCCATCCACCTTTGCTGCCTTAAGTTCAAGTCCTTTTGAGAGAATAGGTATTTTAAAGATTTGTGGTCAGTGAATAGTTCGAATTCCTCGCCAAGAAGATAATGACGCCAAGACTTAAGCGCGAAAACAATAGCGGCCAATTCTAGGTCATGTGTAGGATAATTTTTCTCATGCGCTCTCAACTGCCTTCCACCATAGGCTATTACCCTACCCTCTTGCATTAAGACTGCGCCTAGTCCTGGCTCACAAGCATCAGTATAAACGGTAAACGGCTTACTCCCGTCTGGCAATACTAAGACTGGGGCTGAAGTCAAAGCTCTCTTCAAACGTTGGAACGCATCACACAATCTACGTCCCATGTGAAAACTAGGTTCTTCTTCGTCAAGCGTGTCAATGGAGCTGATATCTTTGCGAAGTCTTTGATAAACTTCCTATAGTAGCCAGCCAACCCAAGAAACTTCTCACTTCGGTAGCATTTTTAGGAACCTTCCAATCTTGGATGGCCACCACCTTCGCGGGATCTACAGCTATCCCTTCTTTGGAAACCACGTGTCCTAAGAACCGTACTTCCTTCCTCCAAAAGTGACACTTAGAAAATTTAGCTTTAAGCTTATGCGCTCGAAGAGTCTCCAACACTTCCCTAAGATGTAGGGCATGCTCTTCTTCATCCTTAGAAAAGATCAAGATGTCATCTACAAAGACTACCACAAATTTGTTAAGGTACTCCCTAAACACCCTACTCATCAAATCAACAAAGTATGCGGGGGCGTTTGTCAAACCGAAGGGCATCACTAGCCATTCATAGAAACCGTCCGGAGTCCTAAAGGCAGTCTTGTCAATGCTATCCTCAGCCACTCTCAACTGATGGAAACCAGTGGCTAAGTCCAACCGCGAAAACACTGAGGCGCCAACTAACTGATCGAAGAGATCGTCAATCCTCGGCAGTGGGTGTCTGTTCTTCTTAGTAAGCTTATTAAGTTCTCTATAGTCCACACAAAATCTAAGGGACCCATCCGCCTTTGTGGCAAATACTACTGGAGCAGCCCACTCCGATATACTTCGTCTTATGAACCCCTTCTCAAGCAACTCCTTCACTTGCTTACCGAGTTCCCTCCTTTCACGTGGAGCCATGCGGCGTACTGGCAAAGATACTGGTTTTGCATTATCCACAAGATATATTCGAAAATCTATCTCCCGCTTCGGAGGCAAGCCCTTCACCTCCTCAAACACATCCGAATATTCTCGGACCACTCTAACAGATCGTAGATTTTCCTCAGACGCGTCAAGCGATTCTAGATAACTTAGCATAACCGAATTTATGGGATTACAAAAGATTTTGAGAGTGTTGCCAAGGCGAGTCACGAGCCTAACTACTCTCCTTTCACAATCAAGAACGACCCCATTTCTGGATAACTAATCCGTTCCTAAAATTAGCCCATAGCCCGTGAAGCCCAACACATAAGCATCACATCTAAATTCAATGCTAAGTATGGAAATTTTCAAATCCAAACACATCATAGACAAATAAGCTGAGCCCCCAATTGGATTCGAAACAACTAAGGGATCCTCTACTAAACTGGTGTTTAAGTGCAGTGATTCAACTAATGATGTAGAGATAAACGAATGTGATGCGCCCGAATCGAATAAGGTACGGACAGGATGATCAAACAGAAAAACTAAGCTTTCAACAGAAATGGTTCTACCTCGTTCTTGCAGCGGTAGGACCGCGAGAGCCTGAACTTGTCCCCTTGCCTGCCCTGGTGCCATAAGAGCCTGCACCTATCCTCCCGAGGTAGCTCCTGCCCTCTGCCCCTTCTTTGGGCAGTCCTTCACTAAATGAACCGCATCGCCACAATGAAAACAGCCTGTCTTCTTTTTCTTTCGGCAATCCTTGCTGAGATGGCCTGGTGTCCCACAGTTAAAACATTTCTTCTTTCCCTTGCCGTTATTGTCTTTACCACCCTTCTTGTTTTGCTGTTGTGGTTTCTTCTGATCCCCCTTCTTCTCGGGTGCCTTATCAGCTTTAGCGCTTTTCTCCTTATGCATAAGCGCCATTTCTACTAACTTCCCAATGCTGGCCCCCATAGGGATGTGGGTCATAGCCAACCCTTGCAATGGTTCATTCAAGCCATTCACGAACCTCAGCGCCTTCTTCTCCGGCGTGTTCACTAAGTCCAAGCCAAACCTTGCTAACTGATTAACATATTCTTTCATTGATGAGCTTCCTTGCTTCAATGTCAAGAACCTTTCCATATATAGATTTTCTTCCGCCCTTGAGAGAAACTTCGCCTCGAACCTACGTCTGAAATCCGCCCAAGAGTCAACAGGACGCTCCCCATTAGTGACCTCCCACCAAAACGAGGCCTCTCCCTTCATCAACCAAGCTGCTAATCGAACTCTCCTCCCTTCTTCTACTTCAAAGATTTCTAGCAATTCTTCCACCTCCTTAAGCCAATCTCTAGCTTCCACAAACGTTTATGACCCTTGAAATGGTTTTCCACCCATAGCCTTGAATTCCTTGCACGTCTTTGCAAAAGTATCTACGCGAGGAGGAGGAGGAGGAGGAACGGTTGCAAATGGTGGTGGAGGAACATTGGCTGTACCTGCAGTGGCCCTAGCCTCTAATAACCTCATATACCATCCTGGTATCATTACACCGCCGGGTAGATTAAGATCTTCAGCCATGCTGAAACGAAAAAGGAAAGATTCAAAATGGAGAATTCGAAAGATAAAGATATGGGCTATTGGGGATTATGTTTTTTTTTTCTTAAAAACTCTTCTCTTTAAATTTCTCATTAAAACATGTTTTTGAAAGCACTTCTTCCAAAAATAACTATTTTTCTAAAGTATTTTTATCTGTTCTGGTAACCTTAAGCTCTGATACCACGTGTAACACCCCACGTCCATTAATGTCACTCACAAAGGGAATGCATTAACTTCCATGGAGGTTATAAGTGAATATAGAACATAACCAAGTTTACATAACCAAGTTTACGTAATTGTCTATGTTTGGAAGGGGGATGGTAGATACCTTGATGAATAAAGCTTTAGTGTTCGTTAAGGGGTTGAATTCCCCACTGAAGGAAACATTATTGACCCAAGACACTTTTGGAGCAACATTTGAAACACTGGTGGAAATGGCTATTCTGTGTATGACCGAAGGGGGAAGGAAAATAAAAATAGAGACAAAGGTGAAGGTGGATCTAGCTCTGCTAAGGATAAGAAGAAAGAATACTGAAAGAATAAGAAGAAGGGTGGAAAGTTTAAGAAGGAAGGTAAAGTTTGTGCTAGATGCAAATGTAAGGGCCATGAGGCCAAAGATTATAGGGTAAGCCAGGCGAAGAAGGATTTTAAAGGGAGATGATTCAATTACCACAAGGAAGGCTACATGTCTAAGGATTGTCAAAAGCTAAAGGTTGTACGGAGTAGCCAAAACTATGCATTGGAAGCAACACTACTTCAGAGTATTCCCCCTAGGGATCATGGATAACTTTCATTGGAAGGTATACTATCAATTTTAGGAAATTTAGTGTGTACTCTATTTGACTCTAGAGAATCCCATTCCTTTATTTCTAGGAGAATAGTTGATTTCCTAAGCCTTCCTTTATCCGTTTCTAGTAGTCCGATAGAGGTGGCCAACGCTATCGGAGGAGCTAAGCATCTCATTCGTATTTGTAAAGCCATAGTATTGGAAATCAACGGTGTCGATTTCTTTTGTGATGCGTACGTATTAGAATTTGTGGGGTATAGTCTTATTTTGGGTATGGATTGGATATCATTTTATGTGGTCGTCTTTGATTGCGACAAGAGGGTAGTCCATGTAAAAAGCCGTAGAGGTCGTCCGCTGAGAGTTCGGTGTAGGACTGGTAATAGGGTTACGACCCTGTTATGTTTGTTGTCTGCTAGTTCAGAAGGACCGACTTCAGTCCTTGTAGTACGTGAGTTCCTAGATGTTTTTGAGGAAATTACAGGATGTCCCCTGCATAGAGTGATTTCTTTATGGCTTTACCTAGAGAAAGATGCAAGACCTACAGCCTTACCTTTGAGGCACATGGCTCCTAAGGAAAGGAGAGAGAATTGGATAAGCAAATAACGGAATTGTTGCAGAAAGGCTTTATCCATCATAGTACATCTGAGTGAGGCACGCCAATAGTATTTGCTACTAAGGATGATGGTTCCCTAAGATTGTGTGTGGATTATAGGGAACTTAATAAGATCACTAAGAAAAATAGATATCCATTACTAAGGATCGATGATTTGTTTGACCACTTGGGAGGCGCCCAAGTATTTACTCAATTGGACCTCGCGATTGGATTTCATTAGTTGAGGATTGCTGAAGATGGTAAGGATAAGGCTACGTTCAGGATGCTCGCTGGACTATTCCAATGGGATATTATGCTCTTTTTTAGCAAATGCGCTTGCTTTCTTTGTTGACCTTATGAATAGAGTTTTTAAGGACATTCCGAATAAGATTGTAGTTGTATTTGTGGATGATACCCTTATATTTTCTGAGGACCATAAGGAACATGAAGATCATTTAAGAAAGGTCATAGGAATTCTAAGGGGGAACCAATTGAAGGCTAAGTTCTTGAAATGCCATTTCTGGAGAGAAGTTAGATTTTTTGTTATATCATTTGAAGGAAAGGATTAACGGTTGACCCTGCCAAGGTCGAAGCCGTCAAAGAATGGAGGGTACCCCGAAATGCTACAGACGTTAGAAGATTCCTTGGGTTAGCAGGATATTATCAGGAATTTATTAAGAATTTTGCGAAGATATCTACCTCTCTAACCCAATTAACAAAGAAGAATTTAGGATTCATTTGGAATGATAAATGTGATATTTCTTTTAGAAAATTGAAGGAATCTTTAACTAGTGCGCTTGTTCTTATCGTTCCCGATGGATCGATGATGTTCACGGTTTTAATTAATGCATGTGGGACCGGGCTAGGTGCGGTACTCATGCAAGAAAATAGGGTAGTTGCCTATGCTAGTAGACAACTGAAGGATCCCGAGAATAGATATCATGTTCATGATTTAGAATTGGCTGTGGTGGTATTCACCTTGAAGATTGGAGTCATTATCTTCTAGGAGAGAAGTTCGAGCTTTTCATCGATTATAAGTCTTTGAGGTATTTGTTCTCGCAATGTGCTCTGAATTTGAGATAGCAACATTGGATGGAGTGCATAGTCTCTTTTGACTTAGCTATCCAATATACCCTTAGGAAGGGTAATGTTGTAGCCGATGCCTTAAGTAGAAAGCATGTTGCTTGAATGTTATTTATGAATGGAAGCAGTTGGAGTTTTTCTCAAATTTTAATTTGCAACCATCGATTGAAGCGTCTAGTAGGTTTCTGATGCCTTAAGTAGAAAGCATGTTGCTTGAATGTTATTTATGAATGGAAGCAGTTGGAGTTTTTCTCAAATTTTAATTTGCAACCGTCGATTGAAGCGTCTAGTAGGTTTCCTGGTATTCTAATAGTTAGACCCGCTTTGATGGGAAAAATTAGAAGTGTGCAATATCTCGATGATGAATTAGAAGCTTAAGGGAAAAAGTTAGTAAGAGGGAATCATTTCCTCATTTGGACAGATATTCATCAGTGGATATGTAGTTAAAGCCCCGCTAAATCCCCGTAAAATCTCCGCTTTAGCTCGTAGCACCCTTAAACCGCTGCGCTATTTCAATTTAGCATTGATAAATAGTAGATCCACTTTTATCCCCGCTATTTCCTGCTGCATCTGCTAAATCAAGCCTTTTTAGCACCCGCTCTAGCAACTTAATATACAAGGACTGGTTTGACTAGTTCTCTTTTATAAAAATCAATAGTGTTAGTGTAAAGAACAAGTTTTAAGGAATAAGTGTCCAATATATTATAGATTTCCATTATAATTGTCAAATCTAGTATGCGACACTATGATATTTTTTGATTTCATTATATAAGATTAATTAATGTTAGTTTCTTCTACACATAAAATATGAGAAAAATAATTAATCAATTTTATATATCTGGTTTTAGATCTAATAAACATTTTTGCACATCCAATATATCCCCGCTATTTCTCCGCTTTATCCCTGCTACACCTTCTTGCACATCCACCGCTATAGAACCGCTAAGCACTTTAACTGCCTTGTCAGTGATGATGAGAGTTTGCTTAGGGATGGACGACTTTGTGTCCCTAAGAAAGAAGACTTAAGAAAGAAAATTTGGAGGAGTTCCGTAGGTAAAGAATGACAAGAATTACCATGCATCCTGGTGGAGATAAGATGTATCATTATATGAAAGGGAGATTTCACTAGGAAGGAATGAAGAGAGATATAGCAGAATTCGTAGGTATTTGCTTAATGTACCAAAAAGATAAAGTGGAACAAGGAAGGCCCAAAGGACTATTGCTGCCTTTAGAAGTTCCCATATGGAAATAGGAGAATATTTCTATGAATTTCATTGATGGGCTTCCGAGGATTCAGAATGGAAAAGAAGTTATTTGAATCATCGTGGATTGCCTTACGAAGAATGCCCACTTTATTCCAATCAAGAAGAATGGGACCGCAACCTCGCTAACCCAGCTATATATTAAGGAGATTATCACGTAACATGGTGTTCCATCAAGTATAGCCAGTGATCAAGATCCTCTATTTACAAGTGAGTTCTAGAGAAGCCTGGAAACAACTCTAGGGTCGACATTGAGTTTGAGTACGACATATCACCCGCCGACGGATGGACAGACAGAGTGAGTCAACAGAATTCAGGAGGATTTACTTAGAGTTGCATCATCAATTTTGGAGGATTACTCCTACGTCCAGTCCCACACAACGCTGGATTTTACATAATTTTATAAATATCAGTACCCAATTACAACACTCTTGATTTCACGGCTACAAGGTTAACACCATTCCTCTTCCTTGATTTACGGGCTATAAGGAACACACCCTATCCTTTTCCTAGATTTCAAGGCTATAAGGAACACACCCTTCTTATCTTTGATTACAATTGTCTTGGAACACTTGAGTAGCACTTCCAAACAGAGAATATTTGATAGAGATTAGGTATAGTGGAAGAATGATATAATTTGTATTGAAATCGGTAGAGTATAAGTGTAGAAACTAAGAAAATTCAGAAGAATAATTATGGTATGTAAAGTAGGGAAGAAGGAGATGATAGATTTTAAAAAAAAATTCGAAAAATGAGGTCTTTATATAGTGTTCCAAGAGACACAACCGTTTCTGAAACATTTTAATGAAAAGAAACAACTTTTGAATTTAAATAAAATGTGACGGTTATATGTCGACATATCAAAACATGTATCTCAACATATATATATATATATATACGTATATATATATATTTGAATTTTAAATCATTTTTCAAGTATTTAAGCCAATATATATTCTAGTAACTCCTAAAATAAAACTAGTCGTTTAAAATATACTTTCTAAAGTATAAAAACATAATAAAATACTATTTAAACATATAACTCAAAAAAATTTATATATATATATACACACATATATATGATATAAAAATTTATGGTATAATTATAAAACTAGATAATAAAAAACTAGATAATATATATAAACATAAGAAACTTAGGAAGTATATTTGAAATTATAAGTTTAAAATCAAGTTTAAAATCAACTTGAAAATAGTTTGAAATCAATTTAAAATAAGATAATAAAAGTGCTATTCAGAGTTTTACGTACTAACTAGACTCTAATATTCTCATAATCTTGAATTCTTCATATCTTGATACTCATGTGT
Organism: Allium sativum; assembly: GCA_030737875.1. NCBI lineage: Eukaryota > Viridiplantae > Streptophyta > Magnoliopsida > Asparagales > Amaryllidaceae > Allium > Allium sativum. The sequence continues at coordinate 492,942,129 of CM060912.1, read as the reverse complement.
CTTGATTCTCCTTTGAAATCTTTGATCTCTTAAACTGTACAATCTTTAATATCTATTACCTGCATATAAATCCTATATATATATATATATATATTCTGGATAAAAATGCTGGTATATATTTTATAATTAGTAATGATAATGATTGAAACAAGGTTGTTGTCATCGAAACATCGTCAACATTCAATTTTCCAACACATGCTCTATGGATCGGTACTAGTTCATTTACTTAGCCAATTTTGGCCAAGTCCCCAAATAGTTTACTATATGTTGTCTTCTAGTGCCTCTTAGTCAAGTTGCTCCCACCCAAGCCCTAATCTAACCATCCATTCATCTCCTTTCTGATCCATCAAGTGTTCCACACTTGGCCCATGCGATCATCTTCAAATCTTCATAGTAGCTTTGATAGAGTGCTACCATACCATAATAGAAGTTGTAGCTCTCCATGACCTCCCAACATGGATCAGTGCTGACCCTTGCCCTATGGATCAATATCGATCCATGCCCTATGAATCAGTACCGATCCATGTGCTTAGTACATTTTTGCTTTAGAATTTCTGAGCGCCTTCTCTTCGTCTTCCAGCGCCTGCCTTCCAATTTTCGTGCGAATCCGACGAACTTTGATGTCAATATTCCCTGATATTCAACCAAAGTTTTAATTTAAACATACAACCGATTAAGCATAACATGCAATCCATGCTATTAAATAACAGTTACAACCAATTTCAATCATATGCAAGCATGTATTCACACACAACCATGAATCAAATAATAACAATCAAGATCCATCACAAATTTAGGCTAATTATTCACTAGTGACATTGGATCTAACAAATCACTTAACATATATAATAATTAGGTTATCCTAGTGGCTTTTAGATCCGAAATTAACATGTACATCATGTTTTAGAATTAAATTAACATGTGTTGATTGAAATACCTAATTACAACATATAATCCAATATAGATATGTGAGAAATCATTATCACTCACAAAGCCTCCAGCTCAATGCAGTTTAATGTAGATCTGACTTGGACAACGTTGAAAATGTAGAATTCAGTGATAATATGATGATGTCTAATCTTTCTAATGTAGATCTAGCCTTTAGATGTTGAATAGAAATGACTTGATGAAAACAGAGATTAGATTTGAGAGAATCAGGATGAACTTGAGTAGATCATAGTCTAAACCTATTTTGAAAATGAAGGGGAAAGCTTCTTATCTCTCCCTACAAACTTATTTATAATTGAGGGCAATTAGACTAATAGGTTAGCAAAATCTCATCTTATTAGCGTAAATCTAATTCTATCTAGGAGTGTTAAAAATTTAAAACTGCCATTTCTCTCAAACCACTGGATCATTTTTTTACTGTGACTATACTACATAATGACCAACCACTCCCGAGCCAACAAGACCTGTTTGAACATCTAATTCGGTCTTTATCAAAATTTATGATCAAAACAAAATGGTTCTAAAAAAGATTTGGTATAAATCATGGATATGTAATACATCCCCACCGACCATATATCAAAATAATAGAATGATATGACCACATACAAATAGAATAAAATTATTTTACGATCTTCCGATACGTATAATGCGGTTCATTACATTATGTCTTTCGATTTGTCGATCGTTAGCGGACATGATAATTATTCGATATCCATCTACATTAGTAGATGCAGATATCCAATATCCAAAAATGATTTCAGATGCAAATTTGTCATCATCCACATCTTAAAATATTTGTTGATAATTTTAGCCTTATTGGAGACAAAGAAATTCGACTAATCAATTAGTTATATCCCAACAGGTCAATCATTGGAGACAATGCTTCGATAATTCATCCCATGGTTCGATCAACCAACCCTCATGGATCTACCAACCAACCCTCTTGGATCTACCATTTGGAGCTCTAACTTAAATGTTCATTTAAGCTACTGATTATCAATGCTTTAAAGTGTTCATCTATGATTATTTTAATGACTGGGATATATGGTATGTCTATTAATATCCTGTTATTTGCTTTTCACGACCACTAATTAATTAGAAAATAAAACATGCACCCTATCCTTTTATCTTTCCACCCCACTTATTTCAAGATGCCTTACTACATTCTCATTCTCATTTTTTTAATTCTTCTTCTTTCTAGCTTGGAGGTTTTTTGTGTTGCTCTCGCATTTCAAAACCTTTATCGAATTAATTAATTAATGTTTGTAAATGGCATCATTAATTAAAATAAACTAACATACAACCCTAACTTTGGTTAGGTAATCTAGATCGTTGATTTATTTGAACCAACTCTCCTACAATTATTATTTACTTATTTGTTGTACAATTTCTATGCATAGCTGACTCATTCTTTCTCAAAATACCTAATCATGTACACTGCTAATTTTATAACTTTTAGATTTTTAATCATCCTTTGCAAACTTTTATCACCGTTTTAATCATAATTTCTGATTCTGCCTTTATTTTTATTTTTAAATCACATAAATTGATGATTTTAATTTTTTAGCAATTGTTTGCAATATAGCCTCTACACAATAAATATAAATAGCAGATTTTTTTTATTTTTAATCATTTTACAATATGAGTAAGTTACCAAATCAATTGATAAAACGTATAATTGAAATAAAAATTTAAAATTTAAGGGCATTATTATTGACATTTTAGTTTTGATTAACGGAAAGAGGGACGGGACTCGGTTGAAATTCGACATTCGGCCAGGTGTTACCGAATTTATCAGTGGAATACGGTATGGGTATATCGAATTTAGATCTGAAAGTCGACAAAGATTCACCGAAAATGATTAAAATCGAAAAAACCATGAGGATATATCCAATTTTCAAAACTAGATTGTTAGTGGAAACGAAAATTCCTTGGTGTCGATGTGTGGACTATGAGAAACAAGTAGATGTTTATATAAAACCTTATTCATCTTCTCTTCTAACTAGAATCAATCGTGCCAGATTGTAATCAATTTCTAAGATGGTTTCTTTTCAAATTTTGGGATCAATCTTTCGTGTATCCTCCCAAGTAATCAAATCACTTCCCTAAAGTGGATTCACGCTATCACATAAACTTCACGGGAATACAGTTAAACTTTATACTGTCATTGCCAAACCTTACAAACAAAACAGAAGAAAGAACGGATTTTAATGTCCAAAACCTTATGAACGAAAGCAAGTAGACCATATTTTTGTTTTTGTATGACTAAATGTAGAGATCCTATGGTATGTGTCAGTTTCTATTGTTTTATATGGTGGAGGCATGATACCTACATTATTTAGGCATGATACACACATATTTAGCTATGATGATGGCTATTACTAAAAGATTATTTATAATCTATATTGCAGAAGAGAGCAAATGTAATTGATTGAATGAATAAAATGATACATAATGATTGTAAACATATATATGTTACAGCAGCTAATTCTGGGATGCAAGCCGCATGGGCTATAGACAAATAGAAAGAAATGAAACGTGTGGGCTAGGCCCAGTTTATACTGATATATATTTTCTTTTACTTATACGGGAAACCCTTTTCATATTATTTCGCCCCTTCAATCAGAACTAGGGTTTCCCTTCATCTTCAACGGGTCTCACTGCCACAGTGATCTTCGAATCGGTTCCAAATTCACCTCGTACGGATCATCCTTCTTCAATAATCTTCAAATTGACTCTTGAATGATGAGAGTTTTCACCTCCTTCAGTAATCTTCGAATCCGTCCTAACCTCATCTTCAACCAATCTCCCTCCTTCTATAATCTTCAAGTCGGTTCTAAAGCGATGAAAGTTTTTAGCCGATAGGGCTTGTAACACCCCATATTTTTCTATGAATATTAATAAACAATTAAAAGAATACTTAATTTTAAAAGTGAGAATTAAGTAAAACGGACTATATGTAACATCCCGCATTTTTAGTATAATTAAAAATGTACATATGTGTATTTATCCAAAGATAGGTAAGTAATGATGATAAAAATTAGTAAATACGTAAAAGAGAAGGAAAGATTTCTTCTATAACAGTGTGTAATGGAAAAGATAATAAAATAAGGATACTTAATTTAAATATCAGGAATTAGTTAAAACAGACATTACCATTTCGTCCGTCTCGAAATTCTGCTTAGGATAGAATCCAAGTTTGAGTAAATCAGACAATGTACGAAGAAGTTATGAGCCATATAAGTTTTTATACACACAGGAAACAATATATGTATACATAAACCAAACCAACGTTTAAAACAAGTTCAAAATAATTCGAATTCAGGGCAGAAAGCATGAGCGGGAAGAATCCTGCCCAAAGAGGTCGACCCCCTAAGGGAGGTCGACCATAGGGTCGACCCCCTAAGGGAGGTCGACCATAGGGTCGACCTCCCTTGAAGGAGGTCGACACTAGGGTCGACCTCCCGAGGGGGGTTGACCTGTTCAGCCAGAACGTGGGCTGGGTGATTCTGGTCGATCCTGGACAGATTTCTGGCTTGGTTCTTTGGTATGCTGCTATAAAAAGGACCCCTAATCCATTTGTTATTCTCACAAAAATCCATGGTGACGCCATAGCTCTGCTCTAACTTAAACTCACCTTATTCTCCACTTAAAAACTAGATTTATCTTCTCCTCTTTCTCTTCAAAATTATTCTTAAATCAAAAAGATTAGACTTAGGATTTCACAAACGTAAAGAAAAGAATGAAGAGGTTTTAGATCCAAAAACACCGCGCAAGAAAAGAGAAGATTCAGATCTATAAATTATAGAAAAAAAAGGGAGTAAATAAAAAACAAATCAGATCTAGAGTTTGGGATGCAAAGCAAAGTGAGTGGAATTCATACTATATTTGTTGTATAATGTTATTAATATCGTTCACCATTCCCCATGTCTACATATAATGAATATGACGTTAATTCAACAAGATCTGTTATTTTACTTATGCCTACGTTGAATTCTCTCCTTTTATTCTTTCCCCTTTTTATTTTTATAGCTAGGCTATCTCGAGCCTACGTCTATCGTGGGTACATACGTTTTAAACGTGAATGAGAAATTATGAAAGGAAGGGGATTGTTGGGCGTAATATGGATTGGAAGTATGGGTGTATAAATTTTGAAAATAGAATTATGGGTATGATTATACTGAAATGTGGAATCTGTGTAAATTTGTATAATCAAAATTGGATATGGAATTTATGTAATTTATTATGATTGGCATGTAATTGGAAAACATGGGATGTGAAGTTATTTATAATTTGGAAGATAAACATAAAGGATTAATCAAATTATATGCATGAATGTGGGAATGGATAATATGCAGATTTGGTATGAATAAATATGTGGTGTGGACAATTAATTATAACATGGAATAGGCGTGAATATGATTATAAGCGAGTTTGGAATATATGATTTAAAATTTGGGTAATTTGGGTTATAAACATGAAATTGGCACTATTGACGTAACTTGAACATAAACATATTTGCGAATTTGGTAGTTGGCATACGACACCTAGAATTGACATGAACTGTTAATTATCTAAAGATGAAACATGGCTAACTCGAGGTTAGACTGAGTTTGTGGTGTAAGACTGCCCGGAACTGCCCGGCACATCCCAGCGACCGCAAACAATAGGATCTAATGTGAGAAGTTAGTCATAACGTGCTTGAACCCGAGGTTAGACTGAGTTATGGTGTAAGCCTGGTCGGAACTGACCGGCATTTCCAGCAACCGCAACAGTAGGTCTAATGTGAGAGGTTGGTGCATTAATAATTAATTAATGCTGATGACACATGCTAAGTATGGTAGGGTAAAGTAACAACACTTAACCAATATGTCTTGACGCGTGAGTGGGTTAAGTCAACATGAATGAATAACCAACACTTAACCAACGTAACTTGTGATTGGATAGGTAGATAGGGATTAAGTCAACTTGGGTGCTTAGACAACACTTAACCAAATATAACCGTGTAAAAGTAAAGAAGTATGGGGAATGTTAACAACCTATCTTAATGTAAAGTGATAGGGTGTAATCAACTGATAAGAATGACATAAGTCACAAGAATAACACAGCAAGAGATTGGTTGAATTGAATAATCCTCTAAGAGTCAACCTGATGTTGATTTCGGTCTTCGGGGTTGACACTTAGGTTATTATTCTTTTACCAATGTAAACATGAACGATAAGGTAAGTTGGTCAGTAAACCTTAGTTAAGAGAACTAAGTAGACAACAATTAAGGAAACTAAGTATGAAACCTTAGTTAAGAAAACTAAGTACGAAACCTTAGTTAAGAAAACTAAGTACGAAACCTTAATTAAGAGAACTAAGTACAAAACCTTAGTTAAGAGAACTAAGTACAAAACCTTAGTTAAGAGAACTAAGTACCAGACCATAATTAAAGGACCCCACATCTATTTAGATACTCGGATAGGCTACAACGGACTGGGATATGAAGTACGCAGCTTCGGGGGACGTATAGTAGGGTACTCCTGGTATCCCTTTGGGAGAATACAAATGATCCACCTGGGCTCACAGAGGTTAGGTCTGCACGGTTACGAACCAAGAAGTACGCCTTGGTTGCAATGATTAGGAGGCAACCTAAAGACTAGGATGGACCAGTGTGAGTCGGTGAGACAATTTAGTGCCATGTGATAGCAACTCGTCGTCTACCTACCATCTTCAGTCAGTACGAAAAAGCGGAAAGGCAGAGAACTCCAAAAGACCATATACTTGCTATCTAGTTATGGGTGAGGTAAGGCCAATATGGAAGGGCATAGAGGGCCCGGCATTCGTGCTAGGGAAAGTTCTCATTCTTGACTCTCATGGGTGCCTTTCATTTGTTAGTTGAGGGAGGGGTCTAGTGGGACCGTAGCCACTGTAAAGGCAGACCTTAGCATCTGCATCGGCAGATATCTTAAAGCTCCCGACTGAGTTCCCAGTTTCTTGATTAACCCTGCCACGGGACTCGGGTTCGCACATTAGAGAACATGTGCAAGTAGATAGTAAGTACGATTGACGATACGTACGTGGGAAAAAGTCTAGGTACATACACATCGCTCTGGGTGGTGTATCATAGACTAGGGGGCATTACTCGGTGACGGAGCCTAGTCGAACCTAGGGTGGCATTCCAAACACTTACGTAATATAGTAATGAAGGTTCTTAGCGGTGGTATACACATACATATATATGCATGAGATTTTGTACGACATGTGGCATTGGATAAGGGACAACATACATACGGAGGAGACCGTGCGAGTGGGATATACCTTAACTAGGGGTAGCTACATATACACTATATTAGGTTGATCTACTAGGGAGTAGATGGGTACGACGTGCGTACAATCCATAAGGGCTATTAACACAAATAACCTAATAAACAAGAAGATTTAACAGATCGGTATATGTAGGGTTATTCAACATTTGTATCTTAAAACCCATTCACACAGAACTTATGTTCTGACCCCCTCCTCATTTCATACTCGCAGGTTAGGTAGTGACAGGGATATGATAGCTTGAGATACTGGTTAAGCAGTATGTTTAATAAGGTAAAGCTATATTTTAATTACAACATATTTTATTCCTTCCGCTGTGAGATGCTTTACGAGTTCTGACATGTTTCTTTATCTCTGTCCTTTCTGCAGGATACCAGAGCAAAATAGCTCGGGCCTCGATGGATTGGAATTTTGAAAAAAAATTCAGTCTGTCGGAACACGGGTTGTTACATCTGGTATCAGAGCGAGGTTTAGTTTTCCTAGGGAAAAGTTTATGGGTGAACGTATTTGTATTTTTGGAAAATATAAATATTACATATATTATAAGTATATATATATATATATCATAAGCCTAGGTTAGTATGGGAGCCACTTGAGAAATAGATTTGAAAAAAAGAAACAATGTGAGACTTTTACCCCGTACACCAGAAATGGAGATAAGGGAAATTTTGAACTTTTAAGAGGAAGAAAGAGGTGTACACAAAAATGGATATTTAAGATTTTTTCTGTTCCGCTTAAGTTTTTATTTTATGGAGTTGGAACATGTGCTAGAAGAATGGACGGTTACCAATAAACATAGCAAGTTTTAAATCTACAATATAGCACAAAAATGGAGGTGAACTATCGAGGAAGGAGACGGAATGAAAAATAATAGTGGAAAAAAAAACTAGGTCGACCCTAGTTTCGACCTCCCTATAGGGAGGTCGACCAGGGCTGCATGTCGACCTGGCTCGCCCAGAAGAAAAAAATAAAACGCCGAAGGCCAAAGGCCTTCGGCTCCATTCGCTGCTCCCCTTCTCCATTTCAGCAAGTACGAAACCCACCTCCACCACCACGTTTTTCACCTCCCACCACTCCAAATCTCCACCGTTTCGTGCAAAATTACCCCCAAATCGAAGCTAGAAGCCTCCTCTACCCGGATCTATACCTTTCCCCTCTCAATTAAAGCTTAACTCGCCATGACGGACTCATCCTCCCTTTTTGCCTCTTTTCCCCAACTCACACCTCAAGAGATCGCTTGGTGCAACACTCGAAGAGAAATAGTCGAGGCATACGTCAACACTGCGGGTTTGAAGTTGTTGTTAGGGCATCCGGTTAAGTTTGGTGATTTTGTTGGAACACCCTTGGAGGGTTTATTTGCAGATGCGGGATTAATCGCAATTTTGGAAGTTAATGTAGTCGAGTGAAAGGGCTACAAGAGGTTGGTAAGACTTTTTGATGCTAGTTTAGAAATTGGGGTAGATAATGAGGGTTTGGTTACCTATAATTCGGATGTAAAGGGAACCATCATGGTTTCAATGAAATACAGTTTGGGGAAACGTTAAACATCCGTGGTACGGGACATGAGCTAGGGGATCTTGAGATGACTAACTTGATCGTGTGGCATAGGATTTTCTATGATGCTTACGAGAGGACTTGGGATTATGCCCATCTACGCCCGTTAGCTAGATTTGTTATTCGGATTTTATAGTATAATCTTGTTGGATAGACTGGTGGATTTGATAGGATATCACAACCCGTTAAACAGGCTACATATGCTATTTTTGGGGGTATTCAGATAAATTTGGCTCGCACTATCCTACAGTATTATGACTCTACTAGAGAGGCAAGGCAGTCAAACATTGCTTTCGGAAATTTATGGACAGTAGTTTTTACATGAAGCCATGTTCCTCTGCATAGGGAAGGTTTTACGCCCCCTTCTTCCCATTCCTCCAGTATTATGGATTTGGCTGCACTGACGAGGATGCATATCCACCAACATGATTTGTTAGAGCCTTAGCCCATGGAGCATGATGGAGGAGACTAGGGGGAGGAGGAGGAGCATGTGCAGGGACCGCAGGGTGGCGATTACTAGCTCGAATACGAGGGAGAACCCCAGTATGTACCGCCGGCACTACATCACAATGGCCAATTGGCAACTCTTATCTTTTTCAACTACCAACACTTATATGTGTTGTAGACTAGTGACACTTATATGTGTTGCAGTAGCAAAAATGTGTCACCAAAATTGTGCCAACACTTTTATGTGTTGTTGTGCTTGGTCAAGTCTTCTTTTGTAAGGGCAAAAGGGTAACTTGTCGCATATAACCCTAATTGGATGTTCAACGCTCAGTCCTCTAACACTTATTCTTTCCAGGCCGCTGCAAACGCAAATACACATTGAAATTGAAATCACCGTTCTCATCAACATCAAAGAAACTCGAAAATTGAAATCTACGATCTGAAATTCAGAACATATGCTTCTCGTTTTCCTTTATTGGTCTCTGGTGAATTAGAATTTGGCATGAATGGATTTTAGGGTATTTTTTTATTTTCTTTTTTGAAGGTCCTGGCCTATTTGAGAGTCGTTTTTTTTGATACTTTGTCCAATGCATATATACTGGTTCACTGCTTTAAATCCGGTATCAAATCTGATCGAAATATGGCTTGCATCAGCATTCTAGATCCAATTTTGTTGAGCTCCTGAGATTTGTATGAATCGGATTTGTGTAATTGATTTGGGGTAGAAAGCATGTATAAGCTATTTGAGCTATATCTGAAATCAGATCTTACATGAGCTTAGAATTTCCAGTTTGTTCTTGGCATTTTTTTTTAAAATAAAACTGGAATTGTTAGATAAATCCTTGATCTTGCTCAAGGAATTACGAATCTGAGCAGATTGCTTTTATATTTTAATTGATAATCCGAGTGTGAGTTTTGTTATGGCGATATAGTATTACTTGTTAATTATACGGATCATCTGGATTCAAATTTTGATTAATTTATATTTCATTATGTTTGGACAAAAAGTCTGTTTTAAAACAAATTTATGTTATTTATTTTTGGGCTATGAAACGGATATATTATTTTTGTATCAATTTACAGAAATAGACATTGAGATTTTGTCATATTATTTTTCTTGGATTTTTTTCCTGTAAATATCTATATTCGAATTGGTAAAGCTATTATAAACTGTATGTGATAGAGTGTATTAATGTGTAAACCAGGGTCAATCAAGAGATCATTTACTTATCATTTAGGCAAGTTCTTCATTAGTTTTGTAATTTGGTGATTTGATATGTCAAAATCATTTAGGCTTTCAATAATTTAAAAAAATGGATGACTACATGAATTACAGGTTAATATTTCCGTTTTATGTAGCTCATGTGATATTTCTTACTACACACAATATTGTAAGTTCGTACCTTTGAGTTCAGCACATTATTTCTGTCTTAATTAAGTATATGGGTTTATGACAATGAATAGTTATTACTTGTGTGATCTGCTGTTATGCCATCTAAACTCCAAGTCGCTGATTGTACGCCATACGTGATCATAAAGTATTACTTGTGTATTACTTATATATATGTTATCATCTGCGCATATATGTATATATGTACGCCATATATGATCTACATGTTGCATAACTCCTACTTGTCAAACAATTGAGAATCAGAATCTGTTTCTTAGTCACATTTTCAGTTTTCAGTTAAACCATTTTTAACAATGAGAAAATTTTGAAAATAAATTTATTGCATAATCTATTTTCAGATTCAGTTTTCAGAAAATAAATTTTGAATTTTTTTAACCATTTTAAACCATTTTCAGATTCAGTTTTCAGAATCTGTTGCATAACTCCTACTTGTCAAACCATTGAAAATTAACCAATTCAAATACCTCACCTTTAGGTGATCAAAACCTAGGTTGTACAACTAAAAATGTAAGTAAATTATGATAGATCTGCTTACTATTTTTATGTTTTAGTTTAAACATTAAACTAAAAAGAGAAGTGGTGTTAGTTAATTGTCGATAGAGTTAGGCTTATATCCTAGAGCCTAATGTAAAATTTGTTATATATATATAAAGATACAATATTTAAAATAAAATGTATAAGGTTAGCATCATGATCAACTGTAGTCAACTCAAATTCAAAGCCTTCAACCAGAATAATATATTTTGTAATAATTTTTATTATTGGACAGTGATTTTTGTATTTGGCCTAATCAAGTCAAGCGGGATAATATTGGGAATTTGACTAAAACCAAATTATTTAAATCGTGATGTGATATAGTTTTAACGAGGATAATTTGTGTAAGTAATCATTATTATAAGCTATGAATCATTATTAAAGAGGAATGGGAAGAAATGGGTAGGCATTTGATTCATGCCTGCGAATAGGAAATGGGTGCAGGCACCAAGCAAATTAATGTTAGTGAGTGGATTAAGGGCTGGTTTTGGGTCAGCGTAAGAATAAAAAGAAAAAAAAAGAAAAAAAAGAAAAAGATAAAATAAAATAAACTTGCCAGTTTAAACGTGCATACCAGACTACCAGTATTAATGCCGCACTTTCAATTAGTATATCCATGTCTTTCTGAAACGATAATATAATGTGTAATCTTAATTTAATAATTTCTGCAAATAAATGAGGTCGTTTCAATCTTGCTTGTACCATTCGGTGCCATTAATGATAATATACAGGGTAGTTGATTCTCATATGTATATATTCTTGTCATCTATATATGGGTACAAACGCCAAACACAAAAATAATAGCCTAACTTTAATGTTATCAATTCCAATTGTTTACAAATCAAGGCCGATATAACTGATTAAAACTTAATGCTCTTATACATCTTTCTATGGTATCAATTGTCCAATTTTTACCAATATATTTGTAAGGATTTACTGTGGTTTATATGCTATAACGGAATACCCATAAATCACTAAAAGGAATATATTACATGGGTCTGGGTATGTAGAACGTCGATTTAAATAAACGATATATATGTATCTGTTTGTGTAATTGCTATGCTCCATGTAGTCTACCCATATATATGTATATGTTTGTGTAATTGCCATGTTCATGCCTATGTATATATGGGTTTGATCAAAGACTTGTACACTTGTTTCAAGTTCTCGAAACTGCGAAACTGAAACTGAGCAATGCTCGGTTTCGAGTTCCGAGTACTCGAAACTGGACAATGTTCAGTTCAGTTTCGAGAACTCGAAACTGAAACTGCGCAATGCTCAGTTTCAGTTTCAGTTCTCGAAACTGCGAAACTAAGCAATGCTCAGTTTCAGTTTCGAGAACTCGAAACTGAGCAGTTACGAAACTGAAAGTGAGCAATGCTCAGTTTCGAGTACTCGAAATTGGGCAATGCTCAGTTTCAGTTTCGAGAACTCGAAACTGAAACTGGGCAATGCTCAGTTTCGAGCTCCGAGTACTCAAAACTGGACAATGTTCAGTTCAGTTTCGAGAACTCAAAACTGAAACTGAGCAATGTTCAGTTTCAGTTTTGAGAACTCGAAATTGAAACTGAGCAATGTTCAGTTCAGTTTCGAGTTCTCGGAACTGGACAATGTTCAGTTCAGTTTCGAGAACTCGAAACTGGAACTGAGCAATGTTCAGTTCAGTTTCGAGTTCTCGAAACTGGACAATGTTCAGTTCAGTTTCGAGAACTCGAAACTGAAACTGAGTAATGTTCAGTTTCAGTTTCGAGAACTCGAAACTGAAACTGAGCAATGTTCTGTTCAGTTTCGAGAACTCGAAACTGAAACTGAGCAATGTCCAGTTTCAGTTTCGAGTTCTCGAAACTGCGAAATCGCTTTGTGTAACGCCTGAAACGTGCACATTTACTGGTGAAAGAACTCCTTCACATCCTGCATTTGCTTGGGTAAAATGCGAGAAAGACATTGAAGATTGGGCAAGTTTGCTAAAGAAAAACAGGATACTGACTAGATGCGGCAAGTCATTTGGAATAAATTTTCTTTATAGTTTATGATAATGATTTTGTTTACTTGGGCTCTGAAAAGTAAACTTTTTTGTGCTCTAAAAGATGACAGGATAATACAAAAGAGGGATAATTTGGAAACTAATGAACACTGCTTATTGAAAGAAGAGGGATAATTTGGTATATTTCTTTTTTATTTTAAAGGCAAAAATGGAAACTAATGAACACTGCTTTCAGTTAAATGATAATATACATAACAAGGAAAGGAAGTTATGTTCTTGCTTGTAGAAATTCATATCGCTGGCATATGAAAATCACTGAAATCTGACTATGGATGATTTCATTATTGATCATGCATCTAAAATATTATCTCTTGAATAACCAGGTCTATATGGCTGATATATCTAACTTGTTCAGCATCATTTGTACTGTGGGTTATAAATTTAAATTGTTTATGAAGCTTTATCATGTTATAACATTGTTTTGCAGCAAGTATCGAAGACACATTATGTACAACGTTAAAGGTTATAATATTTGTACTAATTTTTGATTGTTTTGGTTAATAACTCATCCTTTTTCCTTCATATTTTAAATCCAGAGATTAGCAGACCAGAAAATAGAGGGCATTCTCCTGCATTGAATATAATTATAGAAGCTAAGAAGGAAATAGACTCTGCATCTAAAGGAGGTCCTGTTTCATTTTCCGACCTCATTCAGTATGCAGGTAAAGTAGAACTCCCATCCGAAGGTGTAATAATCCTCACTAGTTATTGCCATAAATGCTGTAAATTTCAAAAATCCCAGTTTAATTTGTAGTTCAGAATTTACTTGTGACTTTGCTTAGCTTAACCACCATTTGATTGTAACTAAATTATGAAGTGTGACAGCACATCTTTTTAGTGGTTACTGTATGAAGACTAAAAAAGGCGATACATATGTTTTATGTAACAATAGTATTGGACACAGGTTCTAGCAGAAATATTGTATTATGTATAACATTAAAATAGAGACTTAAGTTCTGTTGAAATTAATTAGTGTTCACTAGTTTATCTTTCTTGCAATATTCACACATACACTTAGAATTTGCAACATATCAAGCTGGAACATTGCTTTGCCAAAATTAATCCAGGTTTGTCTTTCAGTTTCTAAGGATTTGTAATCTATGCCAAAAAAAATAACTGTTTTTTTTCTTATATACTGTCTTTTTTTAGAAGCAAACTGTGCATATCGTCCGTGGATTGCTGAAACTGTGCCAGTGGCTTGCTGAAACTGTGGATTGCTGAAACTGTGCTAGTGGATATTGTTGTTGTTTATTTATTTTCTGTAGATGTCTTCATACTCAAGACCTTCGACTGATTACCGTGATTACTTCCTAGTGTATTCAGATGATTCAGACGATCCTTCTCAAATTGTTTGTTCAGCCGAATCTTGTATGGCAACTCCATTTAGCGTCTACGAGAGAATAGAGTCGAGCTTACAAAGAGATTTGGCATTATTAAGTGTTCAGAATGATATGGCACCGCCTACTAGATCGACAACACCAACAAAATTGCCATCCCTGCCAATATTCAATATTGGAGAAGTACAATCTCGAAGGTTGCTATGTCATTGCAACATTGAACCAATATTCAAAACATGCTATTTGAATAAAAATGTTAGACGTCGATATTTTATTTGTGCAAACACTGGAACTCTTAGAGACTGTGGATTCATCCATTGGATTGACGAACCATTATGCGATCGTGGTGTGGAATTTGCGTTGGAGGTTCTTGAAGAAAACAGAAGGCTTAAAAAGGAGCTTATATTGCAAGATCTCATCGAGTTCAATAGACAAAAGATGTGTCAAAATTAAGAAGGTATGACTTTGAACTTATAACATTTAACACTATCTGAAACTTAAATGATGCTATTTAATTAAATGCACGCAGGAAACATTGAAATGGAGAAAAGGATAAATTTTGGTGGTACAAGCTATGCAAAATTTTGGATGTAAGGTTCGTTATATGGATGGATTTTCGCATTTGGTACTTGTAGACTTCAAATATGAAAAACATCTTGCATTTTGTTAATTATGTATTGTTTTTACTATGGAATTGGATATTGGATATGTGTTGAATTTAGTATCTTTATGTATTATTATTTTTTGTTAGTTTGTACTTTGTTGTTGTCATGAATATGGATTTTTTTCTTATGGATTTCTTTACACGTTGTTATGTCGAGATAATATCATAGCTGAATGCATATTAAATAGAGCTTATGCCATCTTATATGCAAATATAAGTGTTAGCAATGAATATGTTTACAACTCTTACAAGTGTTACCATATCTTATGGTTCCAACATTAATAAGTGTTAGCAATGAATATGTTTGTAACTCTTATAAGTGTTACCATATCTTATAGTTCCAACATTTATAAGTGTTAGCAATGAATTTCCTGTAACACTTATAAGTGTTACCATATCTTATAGTTCCAACATTTATAAGTGTTAGCAATGAATTTCGTGTAACACTTATAAGTGTTAGCAATGAATATGTTTGTAACACTTATAAGTGTTAGCAGTTACTCTGCTTGTAACACTTATAAGTGTTACAGGAAATTCCTCACAGGCCGTTGGTGACACATAAAAGTGTTACGGAAATTATTTGTAACACATATACTTGTTGGGAATCCACTGTTTTGGTGTAGTGCGGCAGGATCAGACCCATATCAGACGGAGCAGGCTTGGGAAGGTGCTTGGGCTTCCTCGGCCCCAGGATGGGGTACTTCCGGTACATCTGAGTGGGACCCTTGGGTTTCTAGAGAGCCAGATTGGAGGGCAAAATTGAGGAGAGTTTCTGAGCAACAGGCTCGGTTAGCTAGAGATCACCAGAACTTCTTAAGGACCCAGCAAGAGATGCTCCAGATACAGGTTGAGTTTGGACAGACTCAACAGCAGATGCTACAGGAGATGGGCACTTCCTATGATCAGTTAGGGCCTGGGCTGCAGACTTGCAGTTAAAGTTAGGGAGGAGGCCAGACAGCTTACAAAGCATCTGGATAGTAAGAGAGGTAGCCTAGAGGATCTCATTCGTAGTTTCTTCCCATAGAGTTCTGACCTCTATCACTGTATTAGTAGGGTAGTATCTTATTATATAATGTATGGATGTTTCCTTTTCTTTTATCCAGTTGAAGTAATGTACTAGAATTTATCTTGTCATAATCTACGAGTTGTTTGATTAGAAAATTTCCTGTTGTAGTTTGGGTGGGCGTGAAAAATTAAATATGTATATTTATGAAGCAAAGAAAAATGGGAAATCTAAGATTACTAACTATAATTCTAAGCGAAAACGGGAAAATATAGATTTTTCCGTTAAAGCACATAAGGAACAAAATTTGGAAAATTAGATTTTTCCTAAATTTTTAAAATTTAATAATGATTGGTAGGATTTTGGATGTAACAATTGGATGAACTATGCTCTTACTCTGTAAGAGTGTGGGAAAAATTTGGGTGAAAAATGTTTTGATTTCTCAAAAATATTGCATTCATATAGAACTGCAAGTATATTTAGGATATGAACATCATGTTTTGAAAGAATTTTTTATTTGCATACACATAGGTGGTACCATCTTGGCATACATGCTTTACTATAATGTATTTCACTTTGCACATGTACACAATGGTCGCAACAATTGGATGCACACTTGATGGATGAATATTGCGAGGGATTATCTATTTTAGTCTTATCGAATTTCGGGGACGAAATTCTTTAAGGGTGGGAGAATGTAACACCCCGCATTTTTAGTATAATTAAAAATGTACATATGTGTATTTATCCAAAGATAGGTAAGTAATGATGACAAAAATTAGTAAATATGTAAAAGAGAAGGAAAGATTTCTTCTATAGCAGTATGTAACGGAAAAGATAATAAAATAAGGATACTTAATTTAAATATCAGGAATTAAGTAAAACGAACATTACCATTTCGTCTGTCTCTAAATTCTGCTTAGGATAGAATCCAAGTTTGAGTAAATCGGATAATATACGAAGAAGTTATGAGCCATATAAGTTTGTATACACACAGGAAATCAATATATGTATATATAAACCAAACCAACATTCAAAACAAGTTCAAAATAATTCGAATTCAGGCCAGAAAGCATGAGCGGGAAAATTCCCGCCCAAAGAGGTCGACCCCCCCTAAGGGAGGTCGACCTTGGGGTCAACCTCCCTTGAAGGAGGTCGACACTAGGGTCGACCTCCCGAGGGGGGGTCGACCTGTTCAGCCAGAACGTGGGCTGGGTGCTTCTGGTCGATCCTGGACGGATTTCTGGCATGGTTCGTTGGTATGCTGCTATAAAAAGGACCCCTAATCCATTTGTTATTCTCATAAAAATCCATGGTGACGACATAGCTCTGCTCTAACTTAAACTCACCTTATTCTCCACATAAAAACTAGATTTATCTTCTCCTCTTTCTCTTCAAAGTTATTCTTAAATAAAAAGGATTAGACTTAGGATTGTCTCAAACGTAAAGAAAACAACGAAGAGGTTTCAGATCCAAAAACACCGCGCAAGAAAAGAGAAGATTCAGATCTATAAATTATAGAAGAAAAAGGGAGTAAATCAAAAACAAATCAGATCTAGAGTTTGGGATGCAAAGCAAAGTGAGTGGACTTTAAACTATATTTGTTGTATAATGTTATTAATATCGTTCGCCATTCCCAATGTCAACATATAATGAACATGATGTTAATTCAACAAGATCTGTTATTTTACTTATGCCTACGTTGAATTCTCTCCTTTTATTCTTTCCCCTTTTTATTTTTGTAGCTAGGCTATCTCGAGCCTACGTCTGTCATGGGTACATACGCTTTAAACGTGAATGAGAAATTATGAAAGGAAGGGAATTGTTGGGTGTAACATGGATTGGAAGTATAGGTGTATAAATTTTGAAAATAGAATTATGGGTATGACTATACTGAAATGTGGAATCTATGTAAATTTGTATAATCAAAATTGGACATGGAATTTGTGTAATTTATTATGATTGGCATGTAATTGGAAAACATGGGATGTGAAGTTATTTGTAATTTGGAAGATAAACATAAAGGATAAATTAAATTATATGCATGAACGTGGGAATGGATAATATGCATATTTGGTATGAATAAATATGTGGTGTGGACAATTAATTACAACATGGAATAGGCGTGAATATGATTATAAGCGACTATTGGCGTAACTTGAACATAAACATATTTGCGAATTTGGTAGTTGGCATACGACACCTAAAATTGACACGAACTATTAATTAGCTAAAGATGAAACATGGCTAACTTGAGGTTAGACTGAGTTTGTGGTGTAAGACTGCCCGGAACCGCTCGGCACATCCGGCGACCGCAAACAATAGGATCTAATGTGAGAAGTTAGTCATAACGTGCTTGAACCCGAGGTTAGACTGAGTTGTGGTGTAAGCCTGCCCGGAACCGACCGGCATTTCCAGCAACCGCAACAATAGGTCTAATGTGAGAGGTTGGTGCATTAATAATTAATTAATGCTAATGACACATGCTAAGTATGTTAGGGTAAAGTAACAACACTTAACTAATATGTCATGACGCGTGGGTTGGTTAAGTCAACATGAATGAATAACTAACACTTAACCAACGTAACTTGTGATTGGATAGGTAGATGGGGATTAAGTCAACTTGGGTGCTTAGACAACACTTAACCAAATATAACTGTGTAAAAGTAAAGAAGTATGGGGAATATTAACGACCTATCTTAATGTAAAGTGATAGGGTGTAATCAACTGATGAGAATGACATAAGTCACAAGAATAACACAACAAGAGATTGGTTGAATTGAATAATCCTTTAAGTCTCAACCGGATGTTGATTTCGGTCTTCGGGGTTGACACTTAGGTTATTATTCTTTTACCAATGTAAACATGAATGAAAAGGTAAGTTGGTCAGTAAACCTTAGTTAAGAGAACTAAGTAGACAACAATTAAGGAAACTAAGTACGAAATCTTAGTTAAGAAAACTAAGTATGAAACCTTAGTTAAGAAAACTAAGTACGAAAACTTAGTTAAGAGAACTAAGTACGAAACCTTAGTTAAGAGAACTAAGTACAAAACCATAGTTAAGAGAACTAAGTACAAGACCATAATTAAAGGAGCCCACGTCTAGATACTCTGATAGACTACAACGGACTGGGATATGAATCACGCAGCTTCAGGGGACGTATGTTAGGGTACTCTTGGTATCCCTCTGTGAGAATGCAGATGATCCACCTGGGCTCACAGAGGTTAGGTCTGCACGGTTACGAACTAAGAAGTACGCCTTGGTTGCAATGATTAGGAGGCAACCTAAAGACTAGAATGGACCAGCATGAGTCGGCGAGACCATTTAGTGCCCTGTGATAGCAACTCGTCGTCTACCTACCATCTTCAGTCAGTACGAAAAAGCGGAAAGGCAGAGAACTCCAAAAGACCATATATTTGCTATCTAGTTATGGGTGAGGTAAGGCCAATAGGGAAGGGCATAGAGGGCTAGGAAGTCATGCCAGGGAAAGTTCTCATTCTTGACTCTCATGGGTGCCTTTCATTTGTTAGTTAAGGGAGGGGTCTAGTGGGACCATAGCCACTGTAAAGGCAGACCTTAGCATCTGCATCGGCAGATATCTTAAAGCTCCCGACCGATTTACGTGTTTCTTGATTAGCCCTACCACAGGACTCGGGTTCGCACATTAGAGAACATGTGCAAGTAGATAGTAAGTACAATTGACGATACATACGTGGGAAAAAGTCTAGGTACATACACATCGCTCTGGGTGGTGTATCGTAGACTAGGGGGCATTACTCGATGATGGAGCCTAGTCGAACCTAAGGTGGCAGTCCAAACGCTTACGTAATATAGTAATGAAGGTTCTATGCAGACGTAGCGTTGGTATACACATACATATATATGCATGTGATTATGTACGACATGTGGCATTGGATAAGGGACTGCATGCATACGGAGGAGACCGTGCAAGTGGGATATACCTTAACTGGGGGTAGCTACATATACACTATATTAGGTTGATCTACTAGGGAGTAGATGGGTACGACGTAGGGGTGGGCATTTAACTGATTTAACCGACTTAACCGAACCGACTTTACCAGCATCATCGGTTAACCGACCTCATCGGTTAACCGACCGACCTTAACCGAAGAGTTTCGGTTCGGTTAACGGATAATATAATCTTGGTAGGTTCGGTTAACCGACCAATTTTTTTCCATCGGTTAACCGACATGTGCTTATGTATGTAAATCTGTAAACTGGAAATCTATAAAACTACATACAGTTACAGTTAGTCCACCTTTTGACAAAAACTGTTATGTATGTTTTCATCAACTGCTATCGTTTTTGTTTCAAATTGTGGCACGGTTACATACTTACATGTGCTTACAGGGTGACTGTATTTAGTTATTAACAGTTCTGATTCCCATTCAGTGCACGAAGTTGAATTGTTATGCACATGAGGCAAATATACCACTTATTATTTTGTATAGGACTTATGTTAATTATAGTCCCATTCAGTGCATGAAGTTGCATGTTTATAAATGTAGTTTGACATGAATATGATCTTCGATGTCAAACTTCTAACTTAATTCTTTGAGTTCTAACTTAACTGGGCACCGTTCATATTTCCGTTTTGGCTAAATGTAGTTTACACCAACTTATTTTTGGATTACTACATCCTAGTTAGAAAGAATTGAATGTCCGAAAGTCTGAAATGCATGCTTAACTTTATGGATGTGTTTGACATGGTTAGGAAATACTATGTAACTTTATGTTGTAACTGCTATAACTTTACGGTTATGCAATATCAGTAGAGTAATCACTAATCAGTTACTGGTGTAACTTTATGCAATATTATGTAAATCGAACGGTTAACCGTTTAAATCGAACAGTTAACCGTGGATAAATATTTTCGGTTCGGTCGAATAAAGCTACCCTCAATTAACCGAAATTCTGTTAACCGAACCATACAAAATAAGCGGTTAACCGAAAATATTAACCGATCTGTTCGGTTAACCGCTAACGCCCACCCCTAGTACGACGTGTGTACAGGCCATAAGGGATATTAACACAAATAACGTAATAAACAAGAAGAATTAACAGACCAGTATATGTAGGGTTATTCAACATTTGTAGCTTAAAAACCATTCACACAGAACTTATGTTCTGACCCCCTCCTCATTTCATACTCGCAGGTTAGGTAGTGACATGGATATGATAGCTTGAGATACTGGTTAAGCAGTATGTTTAATAAGGTAAAGCTATATTTTAATTACAACATATTTTATTCCTTCATCTGTGAGATGCTTTACGAGTTTTGACATGTTTCTTTATCTCTGTCCTTTCTGGAGGATACCAGAGAAAAATAGCTCGGGCCTCGATGGATTGGAATTTTGAAAAAAATTCAGTCTGTCGGAACACGGGTTGTTACACTATACCACTGCGTTCATCTCAAAATTCTGGTCAAGATGGACCCAAAGTTTGCATTAAACGGATAGTGTATGAGAAAGTTATGGACCTTGGAATTTTATATACATATAAGGGAAATATATGTATATATATAGATTAATAAAATAAAAATCAACCTAAAATTCAAGAAAAAATTCAAAATAGCGGAAGCGGGATGGCAAAACGCCAAACTGAACTATTTTATGGGTCGACCCGAGGCCCAGAATGGTCTGTGACGAAAATTTTGTGTTTTAGGGCTTATGTGTCGCACTGTGGTTGGCTGGGTGACATGTCTCTTTGGTTTAGATGGCTCTGATGACTCCTGTGCTAATCTAAAGGCCATGGTTTGCCTAACACACCTATAAATACATATCCAAACCTAAACCTTAATTCTATTATTCACTCTCATGGCGCCAAACTCTCATCTAAACCTAGTCGCCACTAAACCTAAATCAAATCAAAAATTTCTTCATCAACCTAGAGGATTAATCAATATCAAGTTAGAGTTCTTCAACAACAACAAGCGATTCAATTATCTTTTCTAATCCAAACACTGTAAGTTCAGTTATTTTTAGATTTGAACACCTAAATCTAGTCTTGACATGTAATAAGACGAAATTGAGACTATGCCTGGTTCTAAGTTGTTCTTTTGCTTCTACTCTTATTCTCATAATGCTATTATCATTAGTTTATCTTGTTGTACATCAGTTTTTCATGTTCATGATGATGTTCTTATCAAGTCTTAGCCTTCATGCCTATGATGATATTTTCATGCCTATTTTCTCTCTGTTCTTATTTTATGCAACTTCTATCTCCCCCTATTTATTTTCTTTTATTAAATATGGGTTAACTTCGAACCTAGGCTGAAATCGCGAAATACGAACGTTGGAATACAGGGAATATTGGGTATTGCCTATTTGGGTGAATTTATGGGCATATCATGTTTGGTGGAATTATTGGGCATAATTTGTGATGGATATGGGGTACTATTATTCTAAATGCAAGTTTGGGTAAATTGGCATGTAAATAAATATTTGGGCATATGTAAATTGGCATGTAAATCAATAATTGGGCATATGTAAATTGGCATGTAAATCAAAATTTGGGCATATGTAGATTGGCATGTAAATCAATAATTGGGCATATGTAAATTGGCATGTAAATCAATAATTGGGCATATGATAATTGGCATGTAAAAATTGGAATTTGGATATAATTGGGAAGTATATAATTTAATTAAATCTAATGGCCACCTAAGACACGAGGTTAGATTTGAGTTGTGGTGTAAGGCTGACCGGAACCGCCCGGCACATCCAACAACCGCAACAACAACAATCTAACGTGAGAGGTCAAAGGCGAAGATTAGATGGGTAATAATGCCTAACACGAGATTAGAATGAGTTTGTGGTGTAAGACTACCCGGAACCACCCGACACATCCAGCAACCGCAAGCAACAAGTCTAATGTGAGAGGTTAGGGCATTGAATGCTTGAACCAGAGGTTGGAATGGGTTTGCGGTATAAGACTGCCTGGAATCGCCCGACACAATCCAACTACCGCAAATAAGTCCAATGTGAGAGGTTGATGCATTAATAAATAATTAATGCTAAACAAACATGTTAAGTGTGGTAAGGTTAAGTCAACATGCAACACTTAACCAATATGACATGACAAGTGGGTGGGTTAAGTAACTCGACTGGATTAATGACACTTAACCAATATAACATGATGAATGGGTGGGTTAAGTAAACTTGAATTGATTGATTGATGACACTTAACCAATATGGGGGGCATACGAATAGACCCTAGGAAAACCCTAGTAGTGGGACCCTTTTCAGCAGTAACCCACATTAGGTATCAACGACACCCTGAGCTAGGCAGGGTGGGGCACGATTACTGGGATGATTATAAGCCGTCAAAATAGCGGCAGGTGGTACGGCAGTGCAGGTTCCGATGGATTACGGGCGTGCACGTAATTCCGACATGGGAAAATTTAGACATTGAGTACCAAGTAGGTATAAAGTTGTGCACTCTAGAACTGTATCAGGTTGCCACCCTAGGAAATGATACACCCTATGGTGGGACCAGCACAGGAATCTACAAGTAGGGGCCGGGTTGATACAAACACATGCAGAACGTTATGAGTAGGAGCCAATCAATTAAGATAAATATGGTGGGGACAGGTAAACTGTCAATATGAGGTGGGACCCTCATCATGAGATATGTAACTATAAAACTATCATGTGGGAAATGGGGATCACTTATCTTATTTTGTAACAAATGGCATTAATTGAACACTAGTTAGGTGGTGCAGAGAAATTAGGAATCAGTACGATACCTTATCATGTTCTAGTCTTATCTTATGCTTATCTCGTTATCTTGCGATGCTTATTATCATGGTTATGTCTTGTACCCAGTTTATTCATGTCATGATACCTTTACGTGTTTACATGCTGAAAGTCACTGGACTTAACAGGCTTTATGTCTGACTATGTTTTTGTTTTACCTTCTTTCTTTCGTTTCCCCCTCCCAGGTCCACAGGGAGGGAATACCACCGCTTAGTTCAGATTCTTTTCAAGCTCGAAGATTGTGATGTATTTCTTTGGACTCTTTGCTTTACTGCTATGGCTGACTACTGCTTAATTGGGGAATTATGTTATGTTATTTTGTATTATGCTTCTTTTGAGAAACAAGACAGATATTTGATGTAATGGGTTTTGATGTTTTGGTGTTGATGTTTGAAACAACCCTTATGAAAGTTTATCCTATTATGCTACTATGGAATAAAAGTTCTTATTGTTTTCCGTTGCTTAAATTTGTCTGCTTTGTAATTTTATCCATTCTATACTCTTATGACCCCCACTAAAGTTAATGCATTCCCTTTATGGGTGACCTTAATGGAGGTGGGGTGTTACAGGGCTTTAGTTAACACATCTGCTCGCTGGAAAAAGGTTGGAACATGTCAAATGTCAAGCTTTCCCTTCTCTATCTCTTCACACACGAAGTACAAATATATATCGATGTGCTTCATGCATGAGTGTTGTATAGGGTTCGATGATAGGGAAATGGTACTCATGTTGTCACACTAGTCTTATCGATTGAGATCCCGATTTCTCTAAGCAGATAACCAATCCACAATAGCTTTGTTGTTGTGCTTGCGACGGCTCGGTATTCAGCTTCTATACTTGAACGAGAAACAGTAGCTTGCTTACGGAAGCACCAGGAAATTGGATTGGAGC
The DNA here is from genome assembly GCA_030737875.1 of Allium sativum. Classification (NCBI taxonomy): domain Eukaryota; kingdom Viridiplantae; phylum Streptophyta; class Magnoliopsida; order Asparagales; family Amaryllidaceae; genus Allium; species Allium sativum. Next base: position 492,917,208 of record CM060912.1, on the reverse strand, counting down.
CTAAATAGACACAATAGCCAATTGTAGACCTTCTATCATCATGGGTGGAAGCCCAGTCAGCATCACCGTAAGCCTGTATATTTAAATTCTTGCATGCACTAAGTGATAGACCAAAATCGAATGTCCCTTGTAGATATCTCAATATACGTTGTACTGTCTTCCAGTGTTCAGTCAAGGGATTATGCATATATTGGCACACCTTATTTACACTAAAACATATGTTTGGACGTGTGATAGTCACATATTACAATGCGCCAACAACACTCCTATATAACCTGACATTTTCTATAGATTCACCCTTGAATTTCGATAATTACAAATTGCTAGTCATAGGTGTAGGTAGAGGCTTTGCCTTGTCCATGTTGGCACGAGTGAGAATGTCTGATATATATATACTTCTTTTGTGATAGAAGTATTTCTGTGTTTGATCTATGTATGACCTGAATACCCAGGAAGTAGTTTATTGTTCCCATATCTTTAATAGAAAATGTTTTATCTAGGAAATTAACTATGCTATCAATCTCTCTGTTATTGTTCCCTGTAATAAGGATGTCATCTACGTAAACAAGTATGTATACAGTTGTCGCTCCTTTAATTCTGACATAGAGTGAACAATCTGATTTTGACAAAGAAAACCCCAATTTGGTGAAAGTAACTTTCAATTTTTCGTACCAAACTCTCGATGCCTGCTTTAATCCATAAATTTCTTTATGTAATTTGCATACAAGGCCTTTATTTCCTTCACTGATATATCCTCTTGGCTGCTCCATATAAACTTCTTCCCTTAATTCTCCATTCAAAAAGGCGTTATTCACGTACAATTGTCAAATTCTCCACTGATTAGTTAAAGCTATTGTCATTATGATTCTTATGGTTGTGGGTTTGACAATGGGAGAGAATGTTTCATTAAAGTCGAACCCGAATTGTTGTGATAACCTTTGGCCACCAACCTTGCTTTATGCTTTAGTATACCCCCATCTGAATTTTTCTTTAACTTGTAGGTCCATCTACACCCCCACAACATTTTTGTGCTTAGGAGCTTTCACCAATGTCCATGTTTCGTTTTTAACTAGGGCTTCATATTCTGTATTCATTGTAGTTTTCCATTTATTGCTAGTTATAGCTTCCTCAAAATTGGTTGGCTCCTTATCATTGAGATTCAGAACGTATGCCTTGGGTTTAAAAATGCCATGTTTACTCTTTGTCATCATGTGATGTTTGTTAGATTGATTCACACCCTATCTGTCATCAGAAGATGATTCACTGTTCACATTACTTTGAGCTGATTGTTCATTGTTGTTATGTTCATCATTGCTTGGTTGATCATTATGTGAATGTTGCATTTCATCCTCATTATTGTCAGTGTTGTACCCTATTCTTATACTCGGTATGCTATTATCATCACTGTCTTCATCCAACTGTTGGCTGTTGTCTGTGTCTTTTGGCCATTCAGTCAGTGTTACTGGTGGTTGCATCATAATTTCATGCTTTATAATTCTATTAGTAGTTATCATGCACTTTTCTACAAATGGAGAAATGTTTTCATTAAAAGTAACATGTCTAGAAATGTACAACCTACCATTACCATCCAAGCACTTGTACCCTTTTTGGTTAGTAGGGTACGCTAAAAAGGTACAACGAACAGATCTGAAACTCAGTTTGTGTTTGTTGTAAGGTCTAAGACAGGGAAAGCACAAACATCCAAAGATTTTTAAATTACAGTAATCTGGTTTAGTATTAAAAATAACTTCATGTGGACTTTTCAGCTTCAAAACTTTAATTGGCATAAGATTTATTAAATATACTGATGTTGCAAATGCCTCTGCCCAGAATTTAAGTGGTAGAGACGCTTATGACATCAATGTTAAGCCACTATCCATAATATGTCTGTGCTTTCTCTCGACTAAACCGTTTTGTTTAGATGTATGTGGGCAAGTAGTTCTATGTTTGATGCCTTTGTCATTACAGTATTTTCTTAGAGGCATAAACTCACCTCCCCCATTTGTCTGAATAGTTTTGACATTGTAATTGAACTGTCTTTCAATCATTTTTATGAAATAAATCGTTGTATTGTGAGTTTCAGACTTAGATTTGAGAAAGAAAATCCTAGCATATCTACTGTAAGCATCCACAAAAGAGAGATAGTACCTAAAACCTTGATCTGTTTTAAATGGAGATGGCCCCTATATATCTGCTGCTATAAGTTCAAGAGGACTACTATATGTAGTATCAGAATCAAAGAAAGGCAGTTTATGACTTTTTCCAATTTGGCAATGACTACAAGCAAAATGATCAGGTACCTTTTCAAAACTAATTTTATTATCAACCAAGAAATGTTTTATAATTTTGATATTGGGATATCCTAATTTTTTATGCCAAAAACTGAAAACATCATGATTGCTGCCAGTGTCAATCTGAACATTAGAAGCATTAGTATCCCTAGCAGTATCAATCTAGACATTATAGCAATAATTTCCATTCCTAAAACCGTCTCCGTTCTTGATTTTTCTGAATTTATATAGGCCATTGTCCAATTTACCCTGTAATAGTATTTTATTACTGAACAGGTCCTTAAATAGGCAGAACTTGGGGTGAAACTCAAAATATACATTATTATCATTGGCGAATAGTGAGACACTTATTAATTCTTTTTTATATTAGGAACTCTTAACAGATTATTAAGATACAAATCTCTCTTGGCATTGATATATCCTTTACAATTGTGTAATATATCTATGGTTTCACCATTACCTACTTGTATAGAATGTTTAACTGAATAGTTTTTGTTACCAAGATTCAAGTTCTGCAAATTATTGGTCACATGATTTGTGGCACCAGAGTCAGGATACCAATCATCAACATTAATGTCATCAGTCTTTGCATCGTCTGAATTGTTTGATTGACTTCTGCTGCTGTCTGCATTGCTGTTCTGATGGTTTAGTTGTGCAACATTAATATTTGGTCTATTTTGATTACCTTGAGTCTGTCTAGCAACATTAAATTCAGAATTGAATCAGAAATAGCATCTACTAGCTACATGCCCAAAATTTTCATATATCTGGCATTTGGTTCTGCTGTTATTGTCCCATCGAACACCCCTTCCTCTTCCTCTTTGTGACTGGTTTCCTCTTTGCATGTTTTAGAAAAGGTAGTATAGTTAACAGAATAATCTGGCTGACTTGCTTTCCTCTATTCAATCCTTCCTTCATGTGCTAATAATCTGTAATGAACATATTGAATATCGGGGATGGTTCTCTGTGAAGCAATAAAGGTAACCACTGACTCATATTCCTCGTCTAACCCTCTTGTAGTGTAAAGACCGCGCTCGCTTTCTGAGATTTTGTGCCATGTAGTTGCAAGTTTGTCACGAAGAATCTTGATCTTGGTTAAGTATTCACTCATACTCATGCCATCTTTCTTGATAGTTTGGAGTTGACTCCTATAATGCATAATTCTTGATGCTGATTGTGAATTAAAAATCTGTTCTATAGCTGTCCAGATTTCATACGATGTGTTAGCACCAATGATTTGTGATAATAGATTTGCACTTATTGAAGAGATAAGCCAAGGTGCAAGAATACTATCTTGCTTTTGATGTAGAATGTAGTTTTCATTACTAACCAGTTTGCCTTCTTTATCTTGTATCATTACAGGCGGGATTCTAACCGTTCCTCTGATGAAATCTTGCATGCCACAGCCTTTTAAGGCCATTTCCACTTGATATTTCCAAAGCATGTAATTATCATCGTCGAGAGGGATGCTAATTACATGACTTTTCGGTTTGATCAAGGTGGTAGTTGGCGATGATGTTTCAGCACTATTGACCCCTGAACTTGCAGAACTCGCTGCATCGTTGTTTCCAACCATTGTGATACAAAATCGATGGAAATGGACTCTGAAATGGTAAAGCTTGGACAGCAGTGATCAATTGTACAGTGATTGATCTCTGCAACCAGCTGCTGTTGATATGAGTGGGACGCTTATGGATCTTGGCCCAAAGAAACAACCAAGAATGCTTGTAAAGGACAAATGTTCGAAAGCCTTCTTGATAGAGCGAGGGAAATTGAAAACTAAGAACTGATTGGATGGATACTACACGTTGATCGAGAGGCTTACTTCGATGATGAAAATGGATCGAGGACGGCGGTTTGCAGCACTGCAATCTCGCAACCGGATCCCTTGAGAAGTAAAATGGAAGACTCTCAATCTCGACGCTGTAGGTAGAAAATAATCATATTTCTTGATTGTAATTTGATGTCGTTTGGCTTTGTAAGCTCTGATACCATAAAAGATGATTTGTAATCTATATTGCAGAAGAGAGAAAATGTAATTGATTGAATGAATAAAATGATACAGAGTGATTGTAAATATATATACGTTATAGCAGCTAATTCTGGGATGCAAGCTGCATGGGCTATAGACAAATAGAAAGAAATGAAACGTGTGGGCTAGGCCCAGTTTATACTGATATATATTGTCTTTTACTTATACAGGAAACCCTTGTCATATTAATTAATACATGGTCTGCCATTGTCAGATGATAAGTCTACATGAAATGGTTATTGAGCATTTGTATTATGTTCGATTGAAGAGAAGAAGGACACTTAATTTCCTTACTTTCTTTCCTTCTTACTTCCATACAACTAAATGACTACCATTATATATATAGTGGACTAAACACCCTTACACATACTAATAGATACCATTTCATTAATAGACACAACACTAAATGAAGAGACCTGACACTTAAACAAAAGACATAACTCTTGACTCAAAAGACACAACAAATTACAAACCGACATTAATTGGGTTTACTTTTCAACATCCCCCTTAAACCCAATTCCTTAATCATTTTTAACTTTTCTTCAAATTTCAATACTTCTGAGTACATATGGGCTTCGATCAGTTTATATCTCATGCGTTTTGGTAAGAATAGAGATATTATCCAGACTTTCTTAACTGTGTTCCTTCCCTTTTGCCTTCTGAAAATCGGGCCATTCCATGCCTTTATTTAGGAACAACTGACCTAGTAGCGTCATGCTTGGCCTTATTGTCTTCATATTCTCAAATGTCCTATGCCTAACCGTGACATTGTGCATATTTCTAGGAGATGCAGAAATGAAAATGTCACTATGCATGCTAACATAGTAATCAACAACAGCTGAAAGAGAAGCTTTCCACCTAACTTTCAACAATTCCACTTCAGATGCGAGACTTCTTTTGTCCTCCATTAATGGAAATAGCTTGCGCAAGCTAGAGATTCTAGCTTCTCCTCCATATACCTTGTGAGAGGCTAGATAGAGGCGAGTGTTGCTGTCAAAGCTTAAAGTAGCTAATAGCAGCCCAATTGCTTCAGGAGTTAGAGGGCACCGACCTTGACGTAACTCTTCATCGGTGAATTGAGAGTTCAAGACCCTCCCTTACCATATTACTTGTCTGTACTTTGCCAATGCCATCCTTTTTGCTTTACCACCTAACTTCCCTTCTTGAAAATTTTCAGATTTCCCCATTGCTATTCTCAAAGCTTCTCTCTTCTCATTCAACTCCTTATGAGCATCTTCCAACTTTTCTAAAGTTTTCAGCTTGGATTCTTTTGCTACCTCGATTTGAGCAATGGCAGCAATGACCGGTTCATTTGACAGTTCCTCGGCTTCATGGACCCCAATATCTTGTTTTTGGTTTCAATTTTATGTCCATTTTTACCTCCTTAATGACTTTTCCAACCTTTTTTTCTCTTGATCTACGACGCTCTCATCTGATTTTGTCTTTGGATTTTCCATATTGCTGTATTCAATTTCTTCATTCTTTATATTTTCATTTTCAACTCCTTTGTTTTCGTCCTCTTCTTCCTCTTCCTCGACCTCCTCTTCATCTTTTTCTTCTATGTTCTCCATTACATTCTTACCATAAACCTCCTTCAACAAATTCCACGGATCTTTTGCGGATTTTTCTCCAATAATATGGTTGAAAGCTCCTTCATCGATGTTCTCCCTCATAGCAGCACGTGCACAATGATCTTTCCATCTCAACTTTGTGAATGTCTCGCTTTCTTTCTCCGTCATATTTTTAATACCTTTTGACCATTCGTAGCCACTTTCAACGATCTCTCATAGCCCTTTGGAGATCAATTCTTCTTTCTTTTTATTACTACACTCTTCCAAATTTTCTTTTGTGAGAACGAACGATGAGAAGAATAGAAAAGTCATAGTTTCAACCTGACGCTCTGATACCAAATTTGTTGGATTGAAGAGGAGGAGGATATTGAATTTTAATGGAGGAAAAAATCTTTTATAGTTTCCTTACTTTAATTTCTTTTTCTTTCTTCTTCTTACTTTCTTACTTACAACAAAATGATCACCATTATATATATATATATATATATATATATATATATATATATATATATATATATATATATATATATATATATATATATATATATAGTGGACTAAACACCCTTACACGTATTAATAGACACAACACTAAACGAAGAGACCTGACACTTAAAAAAAAAGACATAACTCTTGACTCAAAAGACACAACAAATTACGAACCTATATTAATTGGGTTTACTTTCCAACATGTTAGAAGTGTGGGTCGGACAAAGCATTGCATATATGGCAGTAGCAGATAAGTCTGATGTGTGCAGATCGATAGAAATAATTACAGACTTGGCTGTTTAATTAACTTAAAGGGTAATTGGAATATAATATCACCTATGTTGTTGTGCTCGCTTGTTCATAATGCAATAGTTAAATTCCGAAGGATCAATTTTATGTACATGAGGTACTTGAATCTTTCCAAAAGTCCACTGTATAGAGTACAACATGTACCTAACCACGACTTATTTCTCTATAATGCACACGAAATTTTATGCTTCATTAAAACTGGTAAATTATTAAACAAAGTTATTACAAAGCTAAACAAAGATACGAAAAGACAAAAAAAAACTAATTTGATTAATAAATTCAGTCTAGTTTCTTATTAGATGATGAGTGAGTACAAAGGGCACAAGCATATTATAAAAATATCATGGTAAGGGTTGTCAGCTTTGACAGATAACTCGATTATGTGTTTGTTTGAACATTAAGGTTAAGTAGTCGGTTCATTAGAAACTAACATGTAAAAAAGTAGTTTCAACTGGATTTTGATTGGTTATGGCTTATGACTGCGCAAGTAAAGATCAAAAGTATAGATAATTTTCATTGTACAGTATTTCGGGGTGTGTGCGCTTGTGTGTATATATACGTGTGTGTTCTGTTTAATACAAATAAAATTCGTTGGAAACTAATTAAATACATAGAAGAAAAGATGTTCAGCTAGCTATATATGATTAACAATACTCAAATGCAGCAAGCCAAGGTGTACTGTTGAAATATGATCCTTGGAATGATCCATGGGGCGTCCGTAAGCCAGACTTGTGATGCGGCAAAGAGATTCATGATTCTTCCCAGTTCAAAAACGTATAGATAAAACATTAACCAACCTTATATTTTATGTTAAAATACCAAGGAATGTCAACTTCTGGGCTAGTACAAATAGGACTTCAAAACTGATATATTTCTTCATTCGGATCTCTTCCAATTTTCTACCCACATAGAGACGAGATTCAATCAAAAATGGGTAGAAACATGGAGTCCGAAGAAGCAAAGGATGTTGCTTTGGATGGTACATCAAAGTTTGCTCTTCCAGTTGATTCTGAACATAGAGCGACAGCTATAAAACTCTTCTCATTTGCAAATCCTCATATGAGAACTTTCCATCTTTCCTGGGCATCATTCTTCACTTGTTTCGTATCCACGTTTGCCGCAGCTCCCATGATTCCGATAATTCGGGATAATCTTGGCTTGACAAAAGCTGATATTGGCAATGCAGGTACGTAAAGACCTTTTTTGGGAAGGTTAAAACTAAAAGACTTACCCAGTGTTAGCTATAGTATGACACAGAAAAAAGAAGAAGAAAAGGAGGTATCATAGTAAACTATATATAACGTGTGCAAGAATATATATATACAGGAGTTGCATCAGTGTCTGGAAGTATATTTTCTCGTCTAGTGATGGGTGCAGCATGCGACCTCCTCGGCCCACGTTATGCTTGTGCCTTTCTGGTCATGTTGATTGCTCCTGCAGTCTTCTGCATGTCCATAATATCTTCAGCAGAAGGTTACATAGCAGTGAGATTCATGATCGGATTTTCACTTGCCACCTTTGTAACATGTCAGTACTGGATGAGCACCATGTTCAATAGCAAAATTATTGGACTTGCAAATGGAACGGCTGCTGGTTGGGGAAATATGGGAGGTATGTACCACCTATTTTCTTTTGGTCTTCTTCTTTTTGCCAAAGTAAAACTAAACTTAATTATATATGCGCCAAATTAATGTATGTACTATGTATTGCTCCAGGTGGTGCTACCCAACTTTTGATGCCATTGGTGTATGATCTGATAAGGAAAGCGGGTGCTACTCCATTCACTGCGTGGAGACTCGCGTTTTTCGTGCCAGGATGCATGCATCTGATAATGGGGCTAGCAGTCCTCATTATGGGTCAAGATTTACCTGACGGTAACTTGGGAAGTTTGCAGAAGTCCGGCGAGGTTAAAAGGGATAAATTCTCCAAGGTATCATCACTTGTACACTCAAAGGAGTTTTTCTTATTCTTCTTTTTTGCATTACAAAACTAACCAATAACATCACTATCAATTAGGTTTTATGGCACGCTGTCTCCAACTACCGAACATGGATCTTCGTTCTTCTCTACGGCTACTGCATGGGAGTGGAACTCACCACCGACAATGTAATCCACGAATACTACTACGATCACTTCCATCTAGACCTTAAGACATCCGGATTCATAGCCGCTTCCTTTGGCATGGCAAATATAATCGCACGCCCATTTGGTGGATTCGTATCCGACTTGGGGACTCGCTACTTTGGAATGAGGGCCCGCCTCTGGAACATATGGATCCTCCAAACCCTAGGTGGTGCTTTTTGTGCATGGTTAGGTCAAGCCAAATCTCTCCCTGTATCTATATTTGCCATGGTTTGCTTCTCCATCTGCGCACAAGCAGCTTGTGGGGCTGTATTTGGAGTTATTCCATTTGTTTCGCGTAGATCTTTGGGGATTGTCAATGGAATGACTGGGGCGGGAGGGAACTTTGGTGCTGGATTGACTCAGCTTCTATTTTTTACAAGTTCAAAGTACTCCTCGGGGACTGGACTCACTCTTATGGGATTGATGATAATGGTGTGTACATTACCAGTTGCCTTTGTGCATTTTCCACAGTGGGGCAGTATGTTTTTGCCACCATCAAAGAATGCGAGCGAGGAAGAGTATTATAGCTGGGAGTATAGCGAGGAGGAGAAGGAACAAGGGTTGCATCAAGCGAGTATGAAGTTTGCAGAGAATAGCAGGACTGAAAGGGGACGGGGAGCAGGGATCATTGCTTCGATTGATACACCACCAAACGCTACTCCTATGCATGTGTAAAATATTGTTTTCTACGAGTGTAAAATTGCTGGCTTATAAATCAATAAGCTTGAATTTGATATAAAATAAATCAGTATATATAAAGAGACTTGCTCAGTACCCGAAATGTTTTCTCTCAAAAAGTGCGAAGCACACAAAAGAGTTTAATTCATAGTGGGTAATATTGTCATTTTACACCAAAACATGGAACAACTCAGCAAATCATGCGGCTAAGATTGTTTCGTACAATCCACAAACAGAATTTGGGTAAATTAGCAATTTCAATATATATAAAGCTGACATTACATTATATACTTCTATATTTCATACACTTTATGGTTGATTTAGTTGCAAATTTCTCATTAATTAAAATGCCCCACCTACCTTCCAAGTTCCATCCCAAAGACACAACAGTATTTTCCTAGTACTTCAGAAGTCTTTAATATATCTTGCCTTTTTTGCAGTCATATTTCCCTGACATTGTATTTCAAAAGAATATCATCACCTTTGAGGATTTTTCGAAAATCAATCATATTATAGTGGGATTTTTAATCGTGAATATTAAGTTTGGATTCTTAAAATCAAACTTAATACTTCACACAAAAAAAAAAAAAAAAAAGTGTCTAAAATTTAATTACAAAATAATTGCTTTAGATCGTGCAATTATTCGTGAATAATTGCTAACATGCAAATATATCAAAAAAATGTATAAATTTCTGCAATTATTCAGTGAAATAATCGCTGAATTTTACTTTTTTATGAGCAATTGTAGACATTTCTGCAATTTTTCAAATAACTATGGAAACTTCCGCAATTTTTTTATGAATAATAGCGAAAATTTCTGTAAAATTTCATTGAATAATTGTGAAAATATCTCAATTTTTTTGATATAATTGTATGATTCTTTGCAACTATTCACTACATATATAATTGCCTAAGACTTATGCACTTATTTAGTAACTTGATTTTAGGGACCTAATTTACATACTTTGTTTAGAAAGGATGTTTGGTGTATTCTGAAACTTAATGGGAACTTTAGCCCAACTGTCTTTTTTAATTCGTTCTAAATAACTCCTTTTTTTGTATAAGGGTAATTAATTTACAAAGATAATTAACATTAAAAATTTAACCACAGGGACAGCCGCCTAATATTTTATTCAAAAGGACAGCCCCGTCTAATATTTTGTTCAGAAGGACATAACTTACTCTCGTTCAATTTTCTACCACGAAATCACGAAATCGCGAAATCAAATCACATGAAATCTTCATCTCTGATTCCTCCAGCGATATTCAGCGTCGGCCATTTTTCTAGTGTTTTCATCATTATCTTCAGAATTTCTCGAGCTGCTTTATTCGATTTGCTTAATTCAATCGTCTCCAAAGCTTCGTCGATTCATTACTTTCATCATATCTTCAGAATTTCTAAAAAAAATTCAATTTTCAACGATTTATCATCTTCAACGAATCTTAATTTGGAAATATTAATGGATGTGAAGGTTGAAAATAATATTTTTGATGGTGAATTTAACAGCAGTTTTTAGGTAGCAGTTTTATATTTTTTAAAGTCTCAGTTTTACAATATTAAATGTGTTATGTTTTTATTCATATGATTTTGTTGTTGTGTTAATTTTGTAATTGTACTCTTGCATTAACTTTATAACTTCATCGAACTTATGTCATTTTAATCAATCAAACTGTGATGTTAACATTTTTACATTAGTTTTCCTTAAAAATATTATAGCAATTTTTAGGTAGTAGTTTTATATTTTTTAACGTATTTTAGTTTTATGACTTTGTGTGTCAGAAGAAAAAAAACCTGATACCTACAATGATATAGAATTGATATCCAGCCACTGAAGTAAATAAATCAGGAAAAAATTCACAAGGATAAAATTTAATATGCAAATCTGATACCCATAAACTGAAAACAATAATAACATTAAAACTGGTACCTACCGAGACATGAAATTGCTACCTAAAAATTGCAAGCATGAAAATAACACAAAACTGATACCTACAGTGACATATAACTGATACCCAGTAGCTGAAACAAAAAAAATAACACATTAAATTGATACATACAAGAGGTTAAAACTGATACTCAATATACAAATCTCATATAAATGATCATAACAACATCATATCATATCATACCAACAACACATTAATGTGTGTGTCATATGATACAAGTGATTAGAGTATAGCAACATGCTGTACAAGTGATGAATTAATATCAGTGGGTATTATTGAAAATAAACACCATTTTTGTGTGAATTGAGTTGATTGATATTACTTTTTTAATCAGTGGGTATTATTGAGAATAAATATCATTCTTGTGAGAACTGAATTGAGTTGATTGGTATTATTTTTTTAATCATTGGGTATCAGTTAGATTAATATTAGTATCAAAAAAATCAGTAAATACACATGAACGAAAACATAACACAGTAAATACACTAAAACTGATACCTAAAAAATATGAAATTGATAACTAAAGCTATTGTACTGTTTTTCTTTTTAAACTAATACAAAAAATATTTACATCATAATTTGATTGATTAAAGCAAAACAAGTTCGATTGTAATACACATTTAATGCAACAATACAACTGCACAATAAAGACAACATCAAAAAAAAAATATGAACAAAAACATAACACAGTTAATACAGTAAAACTTATACCTTTAAAAATCAAAACTGATACCTAAAAACTGAAGTAATGTTTTTTTTTAAACTAATAAAAAAAATGTTTACATCACAGTCTGATTGATTAAAGCAAAACAAGTTCGATTGTAATACAGATTTAATGCAGCAATACAACTGCACAATAAGTACAACATCAAAAACATAACACAGTTAATGCAGTAAAACTGATACCGAAACACTTCTATATAGCCGAACATTGAAATGATTATAACACTAAATTAAAATACTATTATAACAGTAAAAAAAAGAAAAAGTCGATGAAAACAGATAACAATAAACAAAAATTAATAATCTGAAATGCGCGAGAATATAATAATCTCGAGAATGATTTCCCAAACCAATATGCGCGAGATCGATTTTGCAATCTAAAATGCACGAGAAATACGGATGTTTAAAGATCAAAATATGCAGAAAAAAATCGTGTTGGAGATGAATAACGACATCGAGATATGCGCGAGATCGAATTGACGAAGAAGGAAACAACGCATGTGATTTAGGGTATTAAAAAACAGTGTAACGTCCTTTTGATTAAATTATTAATAGGTTTGTCCTTGAAATTAAAATTTTAATGGGTTGTCCTTATGGTTAAAAAGACCTTAAATTTTGTCCTTGTGATCATTTTCCTGTTTTTATAAAGGGACCGACTATTTAGACACAAAATTAAACACAAAAAGAAATATAAAAAACCTTGATTGTTGGATCTTTTTATCTTTATATGGAGGAGTGGAATTCGTGGGGTGATTCAATGATGCAAATCAATTGTGTCAAAGTTTCGTGTCTAAATACTTTCCCTTATATATTCTAGTATAATAAATAAGATACTTTGTTATATGAAACAAAAAGTTAAGCTTGAGTAATTAAATCACATTAGAAAAGATATGCTAGTAAAAAAATCAAAATTTTGCATGAGCAAATTTTATTTAGGAGAAGAAGATAAGATATGATTAATAAGCTACTCCTATGCATGTTTAGATTGTTTTTATAATTTTGTGATTGTAAAAATTAACGTTGGCTTATAAATCATTTGGCTAAAATTTGATACTAAGATCATCCCAAGAGATGCATGAGGTAATACCCGAACGCTGAATATTACACCTTAAATATTAATAGAGAAGTCCAACAACATGGTGTTGATTTAATCAATGCTCCAAAATATGTTTTTAAAAATGAAACATAGGAGCAAAAACCGTGTCACACTTGTCAAGACAAAAATAAATGAAATGAAACTTATTTCATAACTTGGCAGGACATATGAATATAAAATGTATTGGAAACTTTACAATTCGAGATGATTTTGATGAAGATAATGTTGTATTTTTGACTTCAAGAATCAATAGAATTGATATTTTTTAAAACAATAGTTCAGCCTACTGGGTACAAAAAGGTTACCGAACTATGGACTTCAGGATTCGATGAAATCTTGAAACAACATAACCAAATTCAAAATTACTTGTTTTCTCTGATATTACTTTTAAGTCATCTTCCCAAATATGGAACAATTTGGCAGTGATAAGGAAGGACTTCATAGTCTCCTGCCAAAGAGTAAAATTATCTTTATCAAACCACTCCAATTGAGTGAAATGTTGATTCTTGATTTTCAAAACACTCAAACCTTCCATGGTTGAAACTATTGTTTGAAAATTTAATAGAAAATTTGTGGCTCAAGATGATTTTGATGAGCATAATGTCTTATTTTTGACTTTAACGATATGTAAAATAGATTCTTTCACACAATAGTTTAGCTCACCACATACAAACGAGTTATCGAACTATTAAATTTAGGATTCAGAGAAGCCTTAGAATAAATTAACCATATTCAAAATTTATATGCTTTTTATTTGGCTAAGAACACTTTGACTTGGTTTATGATGATGCAAATTTAGAAGGTAGATTAAAGTGATGAAGATGTAGAGAAAATCTGCAAATGTCTTTGTGTCTGCAATACTTATAGTCGTTACAAATCTAATATGCGTTTAAAAGAGTGTAATGGCATTGTAGATAGTGTAAGGAGGAAGGATACAAAGAAAAATCCGATTTTGTAACCTAGTCGTCCCCTTTATATAGTGTATGAGGAGATGTCTTTCATCAAAGGTTGCGTCTTTTCTAATGGTTCTGAACTATTATAAAAAGTTGCGTCCGTTCATTACTGACAGTCGCGCCTATTCATATTCCCAACAGTCTAAAACCGTTGCTAATTTCCTTCCTTGTTTAAATTCGAAATATGTATTTGGGTTGGGTCCATAATGTGCTGAAATTCTGCACATTACTATTTTTAGATATGATCCAAAAATGTGTTACTAGACCCGTACCCGTATCTGGTTCCAACGAACAAGCAGCGGCGGAGCACGCGAATGTGGTGGTTATGCACGACATCCCTCCTCACAACAAAGAAAACAATTGGGTTCCCAATGGCCCAACCCCTTCATGAGAATCCACCACTTAAATAAATATGGTATCTTATTCCCTATGATGTGGGACAACTGACCTTCTTCCCTTTTCACTTTCCCTATATTTCTCTCTTCCAAAACAAAATAATGAGGAAAACTTGAATATATCCAACATAGGGCTGGATGCTAGTTAAATTAGCTTTCAGATCAATTCTAAATAAAGAATTGATCGTTGTATATAATTCTTAATATAAAGCGTTAATTCAATTTTTGGAGTTGTAATTCTCGTTCATTCTTAATACAGCCTTAACAGTTGGTTGTTGGAGGCGCTCTAAATAGATTAGTGGTATAAAATTTACATTGTGTTCTATATTGCTATATTTACAGGTTGGTTTAATTGCAAGTTCTTATTAAAAAGTCCCTAGCCATCCTTTTATCCCTAATGCACATTGTTAAGCACTTAAGCTCTATATAAAGAGAAATAAAATGAATTGTTAAATGGCTAAAAAGTCGTTAATTGAATCATTATTGATTAAACGATTTATGGCATGTGGTTTAGTTCGTATTGTATTTTGAAATTTCAATATTAGTTATAAAATACGGGAATATGTGCATGTCCATGGATCTAGTCATTTTATATGCTTTTACATTTATTCTATCATTTTCTAATAATATTTAATTTTATTCCCTTCATTATAAATTACTTGACGGAAATTAATATTGACCCAAATGCCAATTGTTTTTTCTTCTTGCCTCAATTTTTTTTATTATGACTAATGTCGTCGTCATAGTTCTATGTTGTTATGCATGGATCTAAATTCTTTCTCAAGCTCCCATATGCATCTTCTTATTTAGAACTAGTGAATCTATGTTATCATTTCCAATAAGCAAGTTGTTTCCTTCCAATCATTACAACCTACTTTATGATTGCTATATATATATATATATATATGTGTGTGTGTGTGTGTGTGTGTGTGTGTGTGTGTGTGTACTTGTATGAAAAATTCCATGAATTGACTCTCCGTTTCCATAAAGAATATAACTGACAATTCTAAGTTGGACGTATATATGTGTGTGTATGTATTGTTGGCACCGACTTAGATGATTAATACTTATTAGTTTGGCCAAAAGTAATCGCAATCTTAATTGGACTTGCGTCTATGGATAACAACATAGTGGTTCATATTTGACAAAATCGAAAATGGAAAAAATTTATCGCAATCAAATTACAGTCGTTATGATAAGTATAAAAATTTGAGCTTGAAGGCGCAAACTCAAACTCAAGGTCGGTCCTTCTTTTGTCTGCGTAGGATTTCTGTCTATCTTGTGCAGTCTTCATCCGTCTTCTTATCAAGTCAACCTTTTCTGAGGTTTCTCTAATCATGTCTGACCTAAGTACGAGCTTGTCTGTAGACTCCCACCAACAAGTTGGTGATCGGCATGGTCTTCCATAAAAAGCCCCGAAGGGTGCCATGCCTATGGTGACTTAGTAGCTATTGTTGTAAGCGAATATCACCAAAGGAAGATGATCTTCCCATGTTCCTCCAAAGTCAAGAATGCACAATCTCAAGAGGTCTTCCAATACTATGTTCACCCTTTCCGTCTGACCATCGGTTTGGGGGTGATAGGCCGTGCTTAAGCATAATTGTGTGCCTACAGCCTCCTGCAAACTCTTCCAAAACTCGCTCGTAAAGATAAGATCTCGATCACCCACTATGCTGGAGGGTATCCCATGGAGTCGAACTATCTCTTTAAGATAAATGGATGCTAGGGACGAGGCAGTCCTTCTACTCTTAACAAGTATAAAGTGAGCACTTTTAGTGAACATGTCCACTATTACCCAAATACTGGTATTGCCCCTTCTTGACCTAGGCTACCCATCAACAAAGTCCATCGAAATGCTATCTCATTTCCACTATGGAAACTCTAGAGGATGAAGCAGACCACCAGGCTTCTTCTGCTCCGCTTTGACTTGCTGGCATATCAAGCACTTAGCAACGAACTCAGCTACATCCCTCTTCATGCCATTCCAAAAGAAAACCCTTTTTATATCTTTATACATCTTGTCTCCACCTAGGTGTATGGTCAGCTTAGAATGGTGTGCTTCTTCGAGAACTGTCTTCACCAAATCCCTTACTTGTGGGGTGCATAGCCTTCCATCCCGTCTTAACCAACCCTTATCATCGATGGAGTATCTATTGAGGTGACTAAAAGTCTCCCCTAATCAGATTATCCATCATATCAACTAGCTAAGGGTCTTCTCGTTGCGCGGTTCCTATTGAGTCCAAAAGAGTAGGCCGCACCTCTAGCGATGCTAACAGACCAGGTACAAATTCAGAGGAGGGTCTAAAGTCAAAGTTTGCTATGTACTCCAGGCTTTGTTTTTCTACAAAGAGAGGACTCAAGGTCAGCTTCTTTCTACTCAAGGCGTCTGCTACCACATTGCCATTGCCAGGGGTATAGGAAATCTCAAAATCATATGAGGCCAGAAATTCTGGAAATCTCAAAATCATTAGAGGCCAGAAATTCTATCCACCTTTGTTGTCTTAAGTTAAGATCTTTCTGTGAGAAAAGGTACTTTAATGATTTATGGTCTGTAAACAATTCAAACCTTTCTCCTAGTAGGTAATGACGCCATGACTTTAGAGCGAAAACGATGGCAGCTAGTTCCAAATCATGAGTTGGATAGGTCTTCTCATGTACCTTTAATTGCCTTCCCCTATAACAAACTACCTTGCCTTCTTGCATCAAGACAACGCCTAACCCTGTACCGCATACGTCTGTGTATACGGTAAACATTTTGCTCCCATTAGGCAATGTCAGAACTGGGGTTGTTGTTAGAGCCCTTTTCGAACGTTGGAAACTAATATCGCAATCCAAATCCCAAACGAAAGTTAAGTTCTTCTTTGTCAATCTTGTGAGTGGGGCTGAGATTTTCGCAAAGTCTTTAATGGACTTTCGGTAAAAGCCCGCTAGCCCGAGAAATCTTTGGACTTCGGTTGCATTCCGTGGAACCTTCCAATCTTGCACCGCAATTACTTTTTCGGGGTCCACAGCTATCCCCTCTTTGGACACCACATGCCCAAGAAACTTTACTTCTTCTCTCCAGAAATAACATTTGGAGAATTTGGCTTTCAGCTGATGTGCACGAAGAGTATCCATGACATCCCTTAAATGTGAAGCATGCTCTTCTTCATTCTTCAAGAAAATCAAAATGTCGTCTACGGAGACCACCACAAACTTATTAAGGAACTCCCTGAACACCCTACTCATAAAGTCAATGAAGTAAGCGGGTGCGTTTGTCAAGCCGAAAGGCATGACAAGCCATTCGAAGAAACCATCCGGGGTTCTGAACGCGGTCTTATCAATGCTGGCTTCAGCCACTCTTAGCTGATGAAACCCGGTAGCCAGATCTAGTTGGAAGGAAACCGACGCACCTACAAGCTGATCAAACAAGTCGTCTATTCTTGGAAGTGGGTGCCTATTCTTCTTGGTCAGCTTGTTTAGCTCCCTATAATCAACGCATAGGCGAAGTGAACATCCGCTTTGGTTGTGAATACTACTGGAGCACCCCATTCAGAAATACTCCGCCTTATAAACCCTTTTTCGAGCAGCTCTTTGACTTGCTTGCTGAGCTCTTTTCTCTCCCTTGGAGCATGTGTCTAACGATAGAGCTACGGGTTTTGCATTATAAGCAAGGTATATGCGACAGTCTATTTTTCGCTTTGGAGGTAAGCCCTTCACCTCTTCAAATACATCTGAGTATTCACGGACTACTCTAACAAATGCAAGTTTTCAACAGACGCATCAAGAGATTCTAGGTAGCTAAGCATAACAGAATGTATGGGATTACAAGAGATTTCGAGAGTGTTACCGAGGCGAGTCATAAGTCTAACCATTCTCTTTTCACAATCGAGGATGACACCATTACTAGATAACCAATCCATGCCTAGAATCAACCCATAGCTCGTGAAGCCCAAAATATAGGCATTACATCTAAACCCAACGCTTAGTATAGAAATTTCCAAATCCAAAAAAATCATTGACAAATAGGTCGAGCCCCCAATTGGATTTGAAACAACCAAGGGATCCTCTACTATACTGGTGTCTAGGTGCAGAGATTTAACTAAAGCAGTGGATATAAAAGAGTGCAATGCGCCAGAATCAAAGAGTGTACGAACAGGATGATCAAAAAGATAAACTAAACTCTCAACAGAAATATTTCTACCTCGTTCTTGCAGAGGTGCCATGAGAGCGTTGAACCTGCCCTCCAGAAGTAGATCCAGTCCTCTGCCCTTGCCCTTGCTTTCTTGGGTAGTCCTTAGCCATGTGTCATGTCTCGCCGCAGTGAAAACAACCACTCATCTTCCTCTTTTTCTTTCTGCGGTCCTTAATCAGATGTCCAGGAATGCTACAAAAATTACACTTCCTCTTGTCACGGGCTTTTTTGTTCTTCCTGCCCTTCTTTGAGTCTGTCTTCCTATTCTGCGATCCCTCCACTTTCTTATTTTGAGGTACTTCCACCTTTGCCTCTTTCTTGCCATCCTTGTCTTCCTCCTGTAGCAGTGACATGTCCACCAGTCTCTCATAAGTTGCACCCATAGGTATATAGGACATAGCTTGGCTGTGCAGTGGCTCATTCAACCCTTTAACAAAACAGAGAGCCTTCTTATTGGGAGTGTTCACTAATTCCAGTCTGAATCTAGCCAGCTGGTTGAATTGGTTGATGTATTCCTTGACCGACATATTTCCATGTTTGAGAGCTAAGAATTTCTCCAACTGTAGGCTACATTCAGCTTGTGAGAGGAATTTCATTTCAAACCTCATTCTGAAATCCTCCCAGGTTTCAACTAGTCTCTCAGCATTAGTGACTACCCACCAATAAGAGGCTTCGTCTTTAAGCAATCATACGGCCAACTGTATCTTCTGTCTATCGTCCATTTCGAAGATAACAAACAAGTCCTCGGTTTCTTTGAGCCAGTTTCTTGCTTCTACAAATGACTCAGTCCCATTAAAGTTCTTTCCACCCATGGCTCGAAAATCCCTACATATCTTGGAGAAAGCATTCACACGAGGAGGAGGAATAACGTCTGCTGGGTCTGCATCATTAGCCCTAGCCTCTAGGTACCTTCTGAACTAGCCAGGTACCGGTACACCCTCTGGAAGGTTAGATCCCCAGACATGCTGAAATGGAAAAGAAAGGATTCAAAACAAAGGATAGAAAAGATAGTAAATATGGCATTGGGGGAATTATGCCTTTTAAAACAACACTTTTTCTTGAATACGCTTCTTTAAACTTCTTTTTGAAAATTAGTTTCCAAAAATTTTATCTGATCTGGCAACCATCAGCTTTGATACCAAGTGAAACACCCCACCTCCGTTAAGGTCACTCACAAAGGGAATGCCTTAACTTCGGTGGAGCATAGTAGGTAAAAGATACAGATAATTTACAAGACAGACATATAAACAGCAGAAAAACTAAATTTATTCCATGAGTACGTGGTTCAGTTAAAACATTACAACAACTGTCTCAAACCAACTTCCAAATTATTACAACAAAATCTCCGTCTTGAATTAAAACATAAAGACGCATCAAAACAACAGTAAGCCAGCATAAATCCCCAATAAGAGAGTATCCAAAACCATAGCCCAAGGAAAAAGATTCCATGTAATACATCTACTCTCTTCAAGCAGGAAATGATCTGATCTAAGCTAAAGTATTCCCTCCCTGCGGACCTGGGGGGGGGGGGGTCAACGGAAGAAAAGAAGATGAAAGAAAATGGGTCAGACATGAGTCTGGTAAGTCCAGTGATTATTTAGCATGTAAACAAGAAAAAGGATTATGACTTGAATAAACTGAATCTAGGACAACACCCTAGGAATAATATAATAAGACTGAATATGCTATCACACTCATTTCAACTTCTCTGCACCCCTTTACAAGTGTTTCAACTAGCACCATGTGATCAAGATAAATGATCCCCTTTTTATCGGTTGGCTCCTACTCGTATACGTTTACCACTTGTGTCATTCGGCCCCACATGATTGTAGATACCTATGCTGGTCCCACCACGGGGTGTATCAAGTCCTATGGTGGCGACCCGACACAATTCAAGATGCACAGAGTATAACTACAGATGCCCAGTGCATGCTTTTTCCACCTCGGAGTACGTGAACGACCGCACTCCGTCGGAACCTACACTGACGCACCACCCGCCGTTGTTTTTGACCACTTATAATCAGCCCAGTAATCGTGCCCCACCCTGCCTAATTCAGGGTACCCTGATACATCTATGTGGATTACTGCTGAAGTGGGTCCCCGTTACTAGGGTTTCCTAATCAACATGTTAAAATGGTTAAGTGTTCTCAAATTTACCTAACCCCGCCCATCAGTTTGGTTAACATGTTGTATTGGTTAAGTGTTGCCTTAATTAACTTAACCCTACCATTCCTGTCTTAGCTTTAATTCATTCATTAAAGCACCAACCACTCACATTAGATATGTATTGTTGCGGTTGCTAGATGTGCCGGTCAGTTTCGCAGTCTTGCACCGCAATTCAATATAACCTTGGGTTCTTTTGGGCTTGATGCACTAACCTCTCACATTAGATATATATTGTTACGGTTGCTGGATGTGCCGGGCGGTTCCGGGCAGTCTTACACCGTAGCTCAATCTAACCTCGGGTTAGGCATATTCGTCTTTTACTTAATTTACATATTTACCTTTAATATTTATATGTAAATTATCCACAATTATTGTCATTCAAGTCATGCCCCCTTTTACCCTCTAAATCATATTCAAAATTTTGGGTATATAAATTATACCATTTTTATGCCACTAATCATTCATATATTTATGGGCCAAATTATGCCATTAATATAAATTTTAAGGTTTTCCCGAATGTTACCCCCGTTATACGTGCGCAAAATTCACATAGAATGTTAGGCTCGTAACTTAGCCTAACTTATATACAAAAGGGGAAAGAAAGGAGAATGTACCATTCATACACCAAAAAATAATAAGGATCTAACTAAACATGTAAATGTGGCATAAAATAATGAACTTTCTTTTTTGGATCCAATTTACATGAGTCTTAAGCATATGAAATTACCCAAATCCAACTAGGCATGTAAATGTAAACTTTATTTTGGGTCTAATAAACATGCCTCTTAAGCATATAGAATTACACAAGTTCAACTAGGCATGTGAATGTGAACTATTAATTTTGGATCCAATAAGCATGAATCTTAAGCATATAGAATTACACAAGTTCAACTGGGATATGAATGTGAACTTTTAATTTTGGATCCAAAATACATGAATCTTAAGCATATAGAATTACACAAGTTCAACTAGGCATGTGAATGTGAACTATTAATTTTGGATCCAATAAACATGAATCTTAAACATATGGAATTACACAAATTCAACTAGGCATGTAAATATAAACTTTTATCTTGCATCCAATTTTCATAGATCTAAATGTGGATCTAAACATAATACATGTCTTAGCCTAACAACTTCCGTGTAACATAACATGAAAAAGTCTCCAAATTTACATAATGCACGATTGGTTTAACACCAGCATAATAACCACAATAGTCTCACAAGCATATACGATAGAATCGTTACAAGAATAAACATGAGTCAGCATCATCATTATCTTACAACTAGGAATAACTATAGTTTTCACTTTATTACAAATCATAATTTTTAATCGTTCACATTTAAATAATAACAGGACTTACAAACAAAAGAAAGTCTTATTTTCTGGGATCTGTTTTCTGAAATTGAAAAGCAATCCCTTGACGAAGACTGCCAATTCTCTAAGTTAGTTTTGATCCATAGCTTTTAACTTGCTTTTTAGTTGAAGAAGGAATGGTGGCTAGGCTAGGACGATCATGGGCAGCATGGTGGCTCCTTGAAATGAATTTGTGTGATTTACGGTTGAGGAATAAGGTTGCTTATATAGAGGTTTAAACTAATGTGAGTCGTTAGATCATCCTAGGAGCAATCACAACCGTCCAGACTAGATAGAGTTATCCAGAATTGCCACCTATGCCTTAGTGACTCAGCAACAAGTCAGAAAAGACTCAGCAACGAGTCAGAATCGTCACTGTTTTGGATCTGGGCGAGGGGGGTAGGTCGACCCCTTGGTCGATCTGGCCTGGGGCGGGAAAAATCCCGCCCAGCCCGCTTCTTTGCTTTCGTTTGAATTTTAATCTGAACTGTTTTTAATTTATTTAAATTTCTAAAACTTCTGAGGGTCATAACTTCCTCATACGAAGTCCGATTTACGAAAACTTGGACTCTATTCCAAGTAGAATTTCGAGACGAACGCAATGGTGTAACTCATTTCCCTTAATTTTCAGTTTAAAAATTAAATATTCTTTAATTCGTTCTTTTAATAGATATAGAAAATTCAGGGTGTTACAAAAACAGTAGTGGATCAACCGGGTTTGGGCTCTAGACACACCCCATTGCCATCCCTGCCTCCCCCCGAAAAGTTCAAATAATTAGGACAAAACTTCCCTTAGGTAAAACTAATGTATTTTACCTTACTTGCCTTTCTTCAAACTTTACTTTCTTTTTCGCATGAAATAAAAACCTTTAATAAACATATCACGTTATCAACTTCGCAGAGGAGATAGGTGAATGCTGTAATGAAGGAGACAAATCAGTGTAATTCAGAGTTTAGAGCAGAAGAGATAATCGTTTATGCATTTTTTTAAATTGAGCAGCTTCACAGAGGAGCTACTACTTGGTGGCCCAAACACACCACGCAGCTGCTCATGATGGTTTCTGCAACCACGCAGAGGCTCTGCGTGGTTGCTTAAAGAACCGTGCATGGTTCTTTAAACAACCACGGAGAGCCTCTACGCTGCATTTTTTTCATATATTGTTGTCACTGGAGGCACAATCCATTAAACATGAAAATCAAAATGAAATTCTACTGGACTACACCAACAAGTTTATAACATATTATGTGAGTGATATTTTTATTTTATTTTAAATATTGGACCCATGTCATATTGACGACACTTTGTTTATGTTGATATACATATCATGTGATCAATCGGTCGAAGGGATTCATAGCACCGGCAAATGTATCAGTTCTGTGCTTACCATTTTTAATTCCGACACCGATGCATTTGCTGAACATCCTAGAATTGTTTTCAAGTGAACATAGTGGTGCATATAAATGAGAAAAATTGAATATTTAACAAATTATAGATTGACGGGTACCCAAAAACATGTAATTTGTCCGCAACATTAGCCCAACGGATAAGAACTTGTGTTGAGGTAACAACGATTCGAGTTCGAAACCCGGAATGACATGCTAAAAGGGTTTACCATGTGCATATGCTACGATTAGCCACTTATGTGGTATCCGTGGACCGACCTTGGTGCACTAGAGGGGTTTTACGGCTCCGGTCGGTTTCCCCCTGAACAAATTCAAAAAAACCAGTAACTTCCCATTTAGACTTAAAGTCGTGAAATTTGAATTATAGGATGAATGGATTTTGGTTGTAGCTAATGGTATGCATAACTATTAGGAGTTGGAGCACAGTGAGAGACAATCGGATGCGTGTAGTCAAAGCAAACACACATACACACATACATACTCATGCAAACGCAAGTGCTTGTTTGTGGCAAGCTACGCAAACATTTTTTTATTCTTCAAGCATATTCAAAATTCACTATCAACTTAGAAGTTTATGCAAAATATTCGCAATAACGTTACCATTGTCCTTTAGTATCATAACTCAAATATGGTAATAAAAATATGAGATTGATGATAACAAAGGTTAAATGCTCATCAACGATGTGTATGGGGGAAAAAGAGCCATTTGCTAATTTCACTCTACAACTTAAAAAAAAAATCAAATCACACTAAATGTACATTTCCATATATATGTGTGTGTGCGCGCGCGCGCGTGCGTGCGCATGCGCACGTGTATGTGTGTGTGTGTGTGTGTGTGTGTGAGCATGTGTGTGTGCATGTACACAAATATGTATGTAATTGGTTTAGAAGTGCAATTTTTTTATCCGACCACGAAGCTCCCAAAATGCTCTTCCATGTAAACAAAGATTGTTAGGATTGTCTCGCATATTGTTAAAGAGAAATGATAGTTTGGATGTAAAGTCGTACATTATGAAATAAATTGGAGGAGTAGAGTACAAATATGATTTGGTAAACAAGTAACATCAGGGATTCTTTTTGTTATAAGGATGTGTATGTCAACTCATATGTGTGCATCCTATGGTTGAAAGAAGGTGGCTTTGTTCCGACCGTTGTTACATAACAGTGGTATCAAAGCCGAAGGTTACAGACTGAGTCATGTAGGCAAGGCAGTGCTCTCAAAAGTTATTCAAATGAATGCGAGTCAAAAGAGAGACTGTTAGGATTGTCTCGCATGTTGTTAAGGAGAAATGACAGTTTGGATGCAAAGTCTCACATAACGAAATAAATTAGAGGAGTGGAGTACAAATATGATTTGGTAGGCACGTAACATCAGGGATTCCTTTTGTTACAAGGATGTGCGTGCCAATTCATATACATGCACCCTTTGGAGAAGGAAGGGGTGCTTTGTTCCGACAGTCGTTACATAACAAAGGTCAGGAGTTCAAATTCCATCATGAGAAAAAATTAAAATATATTTTCAAAAGAAATTTCGAACACAAATAAAGTTATAAATTCAAACATTATTTCAAAAAAAATACACCTTTTTTAGGTTCTCGGTTATTTTTTGAACTATACATAAATTATTATTTTTATAGTTTAATAAAAGACTCTATATACAGATGTATTGCGCATCTCAAAATGTCCCATTTTATATGTAATTGGTTTGAAAACACAAATTTTTTTGGGTTTAGTAAGAAGTTCCTAAAATGCCCTACATCTAATTAACCAAAAGGTTAGGAATTCAATTCTCATCGTGGATAAAAATTAAAATATATCTTTAAACAGAAAATTTTAAACAAAAGAAATATTATAAATTCAAATATTAATTATTATTTTTATGCTTGTTCTTCACGTTTTCAGTTATTTTTATTGAACTATATGGAAATTACAAATTTAATAAAGTATTTTATATGCACAGGTATCACATATGCCAAAAAAATCATATTAATAGTTGTCATAAAAATGCAAACTTTTAATCCGACCCCAAACTTGCATATTCTTATATGTCTTTTGCTGTTTTTTTTTTTGTAGCAAAGCCAACCAGTTTTCATATTGGATCATCCACTTTATTAGTACAACAAGTAATAAAAAAAATATTACAAGAAACAGGAGTTAGTCAGAATGTCTAACAACTAATACAAACCTAGCCTAGCTTACGGCAAAGGAGTTAGGCTAGCTGATCTAAACTAGGAAGAAGTTATAAACTTCACCATTTAGGTGATATTATATACACCACGCAAATTGTCTAAATGACAAGTTCAGAAACCAAAATACAGACAAGGCAATCACACAAGATTATCAGTAATTCACCTACACCATGCATAATGTCAAACTAACTAGTATAACAAATATCTAACAAATTTACATTGCCAAGCTTCTATCCACAATAGAAAAAGAACCACACCAACAAAAGCAAATTAGATCACTAGGAATGTCACTGAGATCTTACCAGCAACAATGCCTAGAACGACTCATTGATCCTCCAAAGACAAACCGCAGCACAAAGGCAATATCATCACACAACAAATTTAGTCGATACGCTCCCTGCTAACAACCAGCATGCACAGCTGGAAACAAGCCAAAACAATCCAACAACAAACTAACTATATAATTCTAGTTATTTCAGGCGAAACCAGCACGTCAGTTAAATCGACCGTAGTCAAACACCATACACAATAACATGAAGGGATGACCTTCCTTTTGGAAATCGATCAAGAAAACCAAGGAGGAAAAAGTAGAAAGTAACGAAAAAGAAATAGTCGCGATATGTCAAAAGCTAATTGCAGAGAGAGATGAGATCGGAGGAGCAAGCTTGAACGCAAAGGAAATAGTAGGTAGAAGCAAGTGAAAGCACAACTAGGGTTACGGCTTGGGAGAGGGCTAAAACAGGAAAGACAAGGGGACGGTGAAAAAACCGACAATAAAACCTAGTTCAGGTTTCGAAAGAACAGAGGAAAGCAAATCTAGAAATTGAAAGTGGCTAAAATGAATAACCTATCCACAATGGGGAAAAGCTAGTGTTATGTAAATGGACTAATGAAGAAGAAGAGGGGAAGTTGAAAAAGAAAGCGGTGAAGACTAAAAAAGATGAGGATATGAAAACGGAGAGAAAGAAGAAGAGGCAACGGGGATAACCTTGGTCGTTGTTGGGGAGTACGAAGCTCATGTTTTATGATGAGATTTTTCTATGATATGTTTTTAGCTTTAAATATCACATAAAAATATGACCAAACATTTGAACATTTTTACAAATTCAAATTAAATTTCTTCATGCATTAGAAAATTTTAATATTACTTAAAAATATGGTCTAATAAATATACATTCTTTACATCATCATTTTTTATTAATTAACAACAAAATGGAAATTAAAATTAATTGAAAATTAGATATTTCAACTTATACACCAAAATCAAAAATAATTACACATGATTTTAACGTAAAAATATAACTAAATATTCGACCAAATCATTTTTTTAAATGTGTTAAACATATACAAGTTTTAAAAACATAATTCACGTACATATCATGTGACATGCTCATGCGTGAAGCACGTGCTAGGGTTGAGCAAATGGTTGGTTCAGTTTGAAACCAATCGAAATCTTGAAATCAAAATAACCATGTAAGAAATTTAAACTGAACCAAACCAAAACCAACCAAACAAATAATATTTGATTCGATTTAGTCAGTTTATATTAAAATGAAAGTAATCTTCTAATTTTTTTGGTAAGGCCGACAGGGTTAAAAGGGGCCTGGCCTTTTTATTGAACTGATGAACTTGTGACAGTCAATTGATTCTAACATAACTATGATGTCACAATAAGCATAATAAGATCTAAATTAACAAATTAGATGTCCAACTGGTTTAGATCTAATATGATAGGCACAGGGTGATAAACTAGATCTGACTAACAATTTAAATGTCCATATAATTTAGATCCAAAGGTTTAAAAGTGGATCTACACAAATAAGGTTTAAGGTTCACATCATGTCATGCCATAGAAGTTAAATTTAAATGTCCACATAGTTTAAATCCAATGGTTTAAAAATGGATCTACACAAATAAGGTTTAAGGTTCACATCATGGCATGTCATAGAAATTACCATAGATCTAACAAAATAGAGATTTAGATCAATAGTTAAAATGGATCTAGCACAAATCATTGAATGCCACAAAGGTTATAATAGATCCAACAAGATAGAGATTTAGACCCAAATCCTAACCAATTCAGAATGTCATATGTTCATGATTTACAATGGATCTGATATAACTTAGGCATATGAACAAATCCAAATCATAGTCGTGTCATATTTACTTTTAAATATTCAAATCTAAAAGCAACTAGAAACTCATAGTGTTCGGATTAGAAATAGAAGAAGAGTGGATCTCAAATCTCTAGATTTGATTTGCAAAACTGATAGTTGTAGAAGATAATGGATTCAGTTCAAACACCGGCAGAGTTTGGCCGCCATGAATTCTCAGTGAAGAAACCAAGAGAAATGACCACGTATATATAGCTGCCAAACCCTCTGAAACCGACTGCCAACTCAGTCTTAGGGGTGTCGACAACCCTATGGGTGGTTCGACCCCGGTGTCGACACCACTTAAGGGGGGTCGACCCCGGTGTTGACACCCCTCAAGGAGGGTTGACCCCTTAGAGCGGGAAATATGCCGCCTCTTTTTCTTTTTCAAATTCGAACTATTATGGATAAGGTGCTGACTCATATCTGACTCCTATATGACTCATATGTATATATATGTGTGTGTATATATATATCTTCTGCGCGTATGTAAACTTAAAACCCTCATAACTTCTTTATACAGTTTCCGTTTTACGCAAACCAAATGTCTATCTTGACCAGAATTTCGATACGGATGCAATAGTGCAGTCCGTTTTCCTTAATTCTGAATATTAAATTATTATTATTTAATTTATCCTCTTTTAGTTTCGTTAAAAATTCGGGGTGTTACAAGTGGGGTACGAATATGAGTTGGTATGCACGCAACACCAGAGATTCCTTTTGTTACAAGGATGTGTGTACAAACTTATATTCGTGTGCCCTTTGTGGAAGAGGGGTTTTGTTTCAACCGTCGTTACATAACAAAGGTTAGAAGTTCGACTTCCATCGTGAAAATTAAAATATATTTTCAAAAGAAATTTTCAAACATAAATAAAGTTATAGGTTCAAACATTATTTCAACAAAAATATACACTTTTTTTATAGGTTCTCGGTTTTTTTTTAACTACACATAAATTACAAATTTTATAGTTTAATAAAAGACTTTATATGCAGATGCATCACACATCTCAAAAAGTATCGTCTTATGTGTAATTGGCTTGAAGACACAATTTTTTGAGGTTTAGTAGGAAGTTCCCAAAATTCCCTACGTTTAATTAACCAAAAGGTTAGGAATTCAAATCTCATAATGGCTATAAATTAAAATATATCTTTAAATAGAAAATTTCAAACAGAAGCAATATTATATGTTGCAACATTAATTATTATTTTTACACTTGTTTTTCATGTTTTCAGTTATTTTTATTGGACTATATGGAAATTACAAATTTAACAATTTAATAAAGGATTTTATATGCACATGCATCATATATGCCAAAAAAATTATATTAATAGTTGTCATAAAAACACAAACTTTTGGTCCAACCTTGAACTTGCAAAAATATCCTTTTATGTCTTTAGCTGTTTTTTTGGTTTGGTAAAGCCAACTGGTTTTCACAGTAGACCATCCACTTTCTTGTTACAACAAGTGATAAAAAAAAACATTACCCTATCACCTAGAGCAATGCTAAGCACACTCTCCCTAAGGGAGAGTGAGATTATACTTGTCACCTGATTGATGGAAATAGGTTGACATCAATCATTAACTATATGGTACTAATAACTGCCAACTCATTTCCACCAATCATGTGGAAAGTATATCCCTAAGAGAGAGTGTGCTTAGCATTATCCTATCACCTAGAGCAATGCTAAGCACACTCTCTATTAGGGAGAATGAGCTTATACTTGCCACCTGATTGGTGGAAATGAGTTAGCAGTTACTAATATCATATAGCTAATGATTGATGTCAACCCATTTTTACCAATCATGTGGCAAGTATAAACTCACTCTCCCTAAGAGAGAGTGTGCTTAACGTTATCCTACCACCTAGAGCAATGCTAAGCACACTCTCCCTAAGGGAGAGTGAGCTTATACTTGCTACCTGATTGGTGGAAATGAGTTGGCATTTATTAATATCATATAGCTAATGATTGATGACAACCCATTTCCATCAATCAGGTGGAAAATATAAGCACACTCTCCTTAGAAGGAGTGTGTTTAGCATTGCTCTTAAGCGATATTATATATACCTTGCAAGGTGTCTAAATGACAAGTTCAGAAACCAAAATACAGACAAGGCAATCACACAAGATTATTAGTAATTCACCTACACCATGCATGATGTCAAACTAACTAGTACAACAAATATCTAACAATATCACACATCCAAGCTTCTACCCACAATAGAAAAGGAACCACACCAACAAAAGCAAATCAGATCACCAGAAAACGACACTAAAATCTTGCCAGCAAGAATGCCTAGAACTGCTCAGTAATCCACCAAAGACAAACCACAACACAAAGGCAATATCATCATACAACAACCTTAGTCAATACACTCCCTGCTAACAAGCAGCACGCACAGCCGGAAACAAGCAAAAACCAACCAATATCAACGTGACTATCCAATTTTAGATATCTCAGGCGAAACCAGCATGTCGGTTAAATCGATCTATAGTCAAACACCATGCACAATAACGTGAAGGGGCGACCTTCCTTTCGGAAATCGATCGAGCAAACCAAACAGGAAAAAGTAGGAAGCAACGAAAAAGGAATAGTAGCGATATGTCAAAAGCTAATTGCAGCGAAGGACGATATCAGAAGAGCAAGCCGGAGCGCACAAGGAAATAGCAGGTAGAAGCAAACGAAAGCACAACCAGGGTTACGACCTGGGAAAGGGCTAAAACAGGAAAGACAAGGGGACACTGAAAAAACGACAATAAAACCTAGTTCAGATTTCGAAAGAACGGAGGAAAGCAAATCTAGAAATTGGAAGTAGCTAAAAAGAAGACCTATCCACAACAGTGAAAAGCTAGGATTATGTAGATGGACTAATGAAGAAGAAGAGGGAGGAGTTGAAAAAGAAAGCGGTGAAGATTAAAAAAGTTGAGGATATGAAAACGGAGAGAAAGAAGAAGCGGCAATGGTGATAACCTTGGTCGAAGTAGGAAGCTCATGTTTTATGATGAGATTTTTCTGTGATATATTTTTAGCTTTGAATATTACATAAAAATAGGATTTAATAACTGAATGTTTTACAAATTCAAATTACATTTCTACATGCATTAGCAAATTTTAATATTACTTTAAAATATGATCTAACAAATATACATTCTTTACATCATCATTTTTTATTAATTAACAATTAAATGGAATTAAAAATTAGATATTTCAACTTAGAAATAAAAATTCAAAATAATTACACATGATTTTAACGTAAAAACATACTAGATATTCAAGCAAATCATTTTTCCGCGTATGTGTTAAGCATATATAAGTTTTAAAAACATAATTCATGTACAAAGCACCTGATATGCCCATGCGTGAAGCGCGTGCTAGGGGTGAGCAAATGGTTGGTTCAATTTGAAGCCGATCGAAAATCTTGAAATCAAAATAACCATTTAAGAAACTTAACCCGAACCAAACCAAAATGATTATTTTTTATACCAAAACCAACCAAACAAATAACATTTGGTTCGGTTTGGTCGGTTTGACTTAAAATAAAATTAATCTTCTAACTGTTGACATAACAGAGGATTGAAACAACTAATTGAGTTCATATGATGCAAATATTTTAAAAAATAAACTCATCTTCTAAAAATGTTAATATCGAATTTAAAAAAAAAAATTATGAAAATATTGTAAATTATAGCATTGTTTATGGTAATTTTTCAACTTTAAAATGAATTGTTTTTAAATTTGATTTAATTGGTTGGTTTTGTTTTCAAATATTAAAAACCAAGTCCGATCAATAAACCAAAGTAATATAAAAAAACACAAAATCAAATCAAATCGATCAAACTTAATTAGTTTAATCGATTTATTTGACTTTAACCAATAAATGTTCACCTCTAACGTTTCTGTGTGTGCATATATGCATGTACACATATACGTGAGTTTATATACATACAAGCTGCCAAATAAAACTGATGACATCATTTGTTAGTAAATTAGAGTTACAAAATCCCAAATACAACTGATGATATAACGAGTTGATAAATTAGAGTAGACCTACCAGCAGTAAAAAAAAACAACGTTCTACCTTTGCACATCATCTGGGATGCAAAACACTATGCGGTAAATCACTCATATTCATCTATAGTTCCAAGCATCGACCTATATTCAAATCTGAACAGCTTCCAAACAGGAATAAAGCTACTTAAAATCCAGGCCAAAGCACAAAATTTTGAATGAACCGTGTCATATGAACATGTAAAGAAGAAGCACAGTTGTCTTATTCAAAATGGCAGGATTTTACCAAACATGATCATAAGCAAAATTAAAAAACATGTATTCCTTCAACCTATACGTTCGTTTGCAATCTTCTTCCACATTTCCTTCTCATTAATCTCACTTTTTAAGCATTCGCTCAAAACATAAACTTGCTCTTTCAGCCTACAAAACTCCATATCCTTTTGGCAAATCTGCAACTCATAAAACCTAATCAAAGAGAGCATATGTTGCTCGCTCCGCTGCAGAAGGGTTGCTCTAAGCTGCTCTGTCTACGTTATAACAAAGAAACATAACACACAAACTATGCATGCAAATATCAAAACAAAACTAATCGAAATAACGATATGGTAATCGTTGTCATATTACCTGAAACATGATGAACTGATCCAACTCGATTGTTTGAAATTCAGGTAGATCTGTCAACAAGTTAGACGAGGGGTTCAAATGAGTAGTATCTGTGCTGTAACAGGAAGTCATGTCCAGCGTAGGTGGAAATGGAGGTAAGACAGCATCAAGCTCCTGATGATCATGAGGAGCGCCATTGAACATAGCTGAAGACTGAAAAAAGCTTGACTGATTCGTATAATCATTCATATTAGGTAAGTGCAAGGTGATAGAATAATGTAGATGGACGGTGAAGAAGACGTAATGAAATGGCGAACAAAAAGCACAAGCGACGGGAGAGATGTATAAAAAGCCAGAACGAGTGAGGTGAGGTGCCTCGTTTTTTTAGTCCAAAAAAAGGTAACGCTACTATTCTTGGCACAAAATGACAGAGGAATTCTGCTTATTAGTCTGTGTTTCTGACCTTGTTGCTAACACTGTTTTGTTTCTCTGCTAACAAATAATTTGTGAATAAATGCATGCATGACGTGCGATAAGAATAAGACGATGAACATGGGAAAATGAGCAGACAACAGCGAGGTGAGAGGAGAGTTAAGTAGATTGAATCAAGCTTACTAATTTATCTAGTGGGAGGGTACTATTAACACCCCAAATTATACTCTTCGCCGTCTTTAAAATTATTTAGACAAAGTTGTCTTTGATATTGCGCGGCATATCATAAATTATGTAAAACAAATCCATGCTAACGAAAATAGTGGATCAATGTTATCAGGACCGAACCGTAAGTCGGACTGTGACGTCTTCAAGTTAAAGGTTTAGAAGGTCGATCCGTTCAAACTGCACATTTTTTTTTTCCAACCATTTATACGTTTAACAAGTAAATTATTGAGGAAGTTATTGATTATTATACATGTCCATTCGTTACGTACAGAAAATTATCGGACTAAAATCAAATTAAGTATTAAATTTGGAGTTAAATAATAGTTGCTGCAAAAGAAAATACAAAGAAGCAAGGACTGAACTGTAAAACTGCTGCACTTTCCACGTTCGTAACTGCTCATTCTTTTCTTCTTCTTCTAGCGAGAGCTGCAAAACCCATTTCCTTATTTAAAAATCATAATAACCGCAGCTTAATTAAACCCTAAAATCAATTATCAATTAAAAATAAAATCGTGTTACCCTCTGAAATGAAGCAGTCATAGGTGGTTTAGAGCAGTTCTCGGTTCTAGAGACCCCCGGGCCATGGTGGCCAACGGCCGACAGAGATCTGACTGTCGAACCTACGGTTCAGTCCGGTCTTAATAACACTGTAGTGGATACATGAAAACATGGTAAAATCAGTTAATTAGAAAATAAATTAAAAAGTCATGCTTTTGTGCTCCTCTTACTCTCCCTAATTATAAATGAAAATAGAGCTCTAAAACATTTTTTTAGAAAATTGTTACTTTATTTGTATATACATATACATACATAAACACACACACACACACACATATATATATATATATATATACACACACATATATATATATATATATATATATATACACACACACACATGTGTATACACACACACACACACACACACATATATATATATATATATATATATATATATATATGATCAGGAGAATCCCAAACATAGCACTCCTTTAGCCTTCCGATTTCCACCACACATTCTCGTTTCTCTCTCCTCCTCCTAATTCTCTCTTCCTCCACTAACTTATTTGACTATAAATATGTGAATCAAATTCAAGTGCTAATGAGAGGCTAAAAAAATAGGGTGCCCAAAAGCGTACTGTTGACACGCTTTTTGGTTTAAGCTGTCACATATGAGATTTCTGGTTAACAACGCGCTCAAGAAATGAGAAGATCGTCAGAAGACGTAAAGCGATTTAGTTGAAGTCGCAACGCAAACATAAAGTGGTTCGGAACTCCTATCAGATGACCTCTTTTGGGCCCAAAAGCATCAATTACAGTGCATTGTCCAGTAACTTTTGTAGCCCTCTGAATTAGCTTCAAGTACAACTTTCATTTGATCAAAACGGACTTACGGTTTGGAAGTTAGGTCCATTTCCATGGACGCGCGCAAAATTGAAAACTTGGATTTTGGAATTGGCTTGATTCAACTGGTTCGAATCGGACGAATCGGGTTGGTTCGGTGGAGGAGGACCCGGACCGGTGGCATGCGATGGAACACTTCAATTTAGCATTGGCTTCAACATGCAAGCTTCAGTTCGAATTAGTATAGGAGAATCCGACCCGCTTAGCTACCCGGAGATGACTTGGATTTGGAATATGGACAAACGACATCGGTTCGGTTCGGAGAGGGTGACCCGTTCCGATCCGCTTGGAGCATTCTTGCACTGCAGCTTTGACCTACTCTTGAGGAGTAACTGCCTCCTACTTGAATGGATCAACTCACACGTGGCATACCACGATCTGGAGAGGCTTTCTCCATATTCTCCACTACGTTTCGAGATTGTTGGGATGCACGCCACGTGGCATCTGACCCGGAGCATCTCCATAGCTATAAATACATCACTTGAAGGCAAATGAAAGGATCTTTTGGCACTAACTCCTTACAGCTTCCACCATTGTTCTACGCAAGGCCATTGCTCAATATAGATACCGAACTCCGTAATATAACGCGAGGATTTCGTGTATAATCTTCTAATTTTCTACCTCTTTTCATTGTATACACGAGGATTTCGTGTATAAATCGAAAGAATTGTATTTGTAACTTCTTAGAATTTAAGAAGAGATAAAGTGGACGTAAGTTTGGTTTGAGCCGAACCACTATAAAAACCTCGTGTGTCTCATGTTATTTACTGTTTTCTGCATTCTACGATCTCTGATTTGTGATTGTGATGACTTCACACTACATTTGGGTGTTAGTACCAAATTTTGGTCTAACACGTACCTCATATATATGTACACACACACACACACACATATATATATATATATATGTGTGTGTGTGTGTGTGTGTGTGTGTGTGTGTGTATGTATATATGTATAGGATCAGGAGCACCCCAAACAGTGCAACACTCCTTTAGCCTCCTGATTTCCAGCACACGTTCTCGTTTCTCTCTCCTCTTACTAATTATCTCTCCCTCCACTAACTTATTTGACTATAAATATGTTGACTTGATGAATTTGTAAAGGTGGTTGGTTTTACCGTTATTACGCTTGAGATGGTTGATTTATAAATAGGTCTTTCAACCAAGGATTCAAAAAAGAAGACTAGCATATGCAAAACACAAATATGTGATTTCAGGAATATCGAGGCATGCGCAAAAGGAAGCTCCTGCGAGACTTCTCAATGACGAAAGAGAACCAAATGCGCCATCCATAAAAAGTAATATCTTTTCCCCGACAGAACTATGTTAGATTATATAGTTTATCTTTTTTTATATTTTATTGTCATTGTAGATTTATTCCGAAAGATTCATTTGGATTCAAGTAACTCACTCTCACAATCTGAATTAAGGGCCTTCATCGTTGGAGTCTTATTTGATGAAGTAGATTTAGATAAAGATGAAGCTGTCGAGAAAGTGATGAGGGTTTTTGATAGATCGCGTGATGCAGATGTTAACGAAGCAGAGTTTATTGCAGGAATGTCAAGATGGATTCAAGAGGCCAAACAAACTATTAGAAAATTTGATTCCTTCTCTAAGAAATCCGTCCATGATTTTCATATGGTATGCTTTCTTTATGCTTTGTCTCTAACCATAGCGACATTTATGCTCAAAAAGTTGTTCATTCAGATTTTAGAATGTTATACTAGTTTGGACTTACAGTAATTTGCTCTATATTCCTCTTGCCATGCGTGGACGATTTTTTCTAAAAACAGATGTAATTCTTACCAAGTACAGTGCATACAAATGTCGAATAAGTTGAAAATTCATTAAGTTTATGCCAAGTCCAGCCTGCATTTTTTTTATCCTCAGCAACCATAAAACGCAAAAAACTAAGGCTCCATTGTAATACGGTAACAAATATTGCACTCCAATCCAATGTCATGTAGTTTGAAAAATCAATTAATGAACGCCCAAAACAAAATGATAACTACGATTTTCATAAACTAATATTACTCTGTGGATAGTAGAACATTTTCAGTACGTATGAGGACCTGTACAGGGATAAGTAGCAAGTACAGTGGTTCTATATCTACTAATGATCGCTCTGACTGGGATTTCTGGGAAAAATTTGGTTGCTATGCACAAAATCCTACTTCTCTACACTGATGATATGAGTAACATGTTCCATAGGAACAAAAAATGATGGCGCCATTGCAGATGCAAGCATAGAGGCTTAGAACAGTGACATATCAAAGCTTCCTTCGAACATTATCTACATATCAACGGCGTGGAACGACACTTAATAAAATGTGTCGGCCAGTTCTTATCTTCTGCATATATAATATGAATACATTGTAATGGGCCTGGGCTAAGCCCACAAACAACATTTCTGCCCTTTTATTTACTTTTCTGGAAAAGGCTTGTGACCTTGAGTCACAGTCTATATATATGTACATCTATAATACTTTGTACTTACTTCATTACATCTGAATAAAGGATACACAATTCAGTTTCTTCAATTCTTTCCACTGCAATTTCTTCATTTAGAAAATAACCAAGCTCTGTTTTGGTATCAGAGCAACATAGCCTAACGGCGTATAGATCTTGTAGCTACGATTATTGATCAACATTCTCATTAGATTTTAGCATCACCATATGAGAATGGCTCATCAGAGGGTATTCCTCATCATTTGATAGAAGATATAGTTCAATCAAGAAGTGCCTCGCCTGAAATCCTTAGATCAGGCTGCATCTAATTGATCTATTATATCCTCTGATATCTGTAATAAAGATCACCAGGAAAACAATCAAGAATTCAAGAAATTATCAAACAAATAAGATCCGTGCCAAGGGAAATCTTCAAAAAACGGTACTAACAGCAAAGAAAAACATTTCATCATTAGAAATATCTGGCTGCTACATACCTGTCTTTATAATACTTAGATTCTTGACCAATATCGGTATTTTATTCTAATTTTTATTGCTATTTCCGTATCATCATCTGCCTATTGTCATGGGTGATGAAACAACTTCTGTGGCATAAGACAATGGTCTGAATAAATCTCCTGATATTGTTCCTGCTAATCAATCAATAAAACATGTTGTTAGTCTCAAAAGTCAATTAATTACCATACATCTCAAAGAAGATAATTATCTTCTTTGGAAACTACATGTTGAAACAGCTATTCAAGGCTATGGCCTTGAAGGGTACATTCTTGGCACTATAGATATACCAGCAAAATTTATTACTAATGAGAATAATAGAACAATTGCAAACGAAAAGTATATAAGTTACCATAGGCAAGATAGACTCATCTATTCATGGTTATTATCATCTATAAGTGCAAGTTTATTACCCCAAGTCATTGGTTGTACATCTGCCTATGATATTTGGACCAGTGTTGAAAGAGAGTTTAATAATCAATGTTCTACAAAGTTCACCACTTCATGAATTAGTTACAGAGTGTAAAAATGGAGAATCTATCTATGAGAGAATATATCTCAAATGTCAAGAAATTATGTGACTTGTTGAATGCTACTGGGAACAGAGTGCCTAATAATGATCAAGTTCTATATCTAGTTAATGGTTTGACCAATGACTATGAAGCAGTTACGACCGTAATAACCTCTCAGAAAATTGTACCACTTATAGATGAAGTACACTCTATTCTACTCTCATATGAGGCCAGAATAAATGCCAAGAAACCTCAAGAAAATGATTTTTCAGTCAATTTTACTTCAGGGTTTAAAGTCAGAAATCAGAATACCAACAATAATAGAAATGATCAAACTTACCAAAGAGGTGGTGGTGCAAGAAGAGCAAGAGGCAGAGGCAGATGGGCTAATAACAACCGACCAAAATGTCAAATATGTGAAAAGATGGGTCACGCAGCATTGAACTGCTATTTTAGATTCAACACTAGCTACACATCCAACCAAAATCAGAGGAACAATGGCAATCCAAATGTAAACATTGCTCAGTCACAATCTGAATGCAATAATCAAGATAATTCAAACAGAAATGGCAATCAAAATGACATATCAAAGCTGGAAACTGTGCAAGATGATAGTTGGTATCCAGATTCAGGAGCTACTGATCATGTCACAAACAATTTAGATACCCTGAATCTTGGAAACAGAGACTACAGAGGTAACCACTCTATTTTATTGGGTAATGGTAAAAGTATTTCTATTACTCATATTGGTAATGCTAGCATAGGTGGTAAGAGACAATTATATTTACACAATTTATTAAGAGTGCCAAAAATCAAGAAAAATTTAATAAGTGTTTCTCAATTTGCTCATGACAATAATGTCTTCTTTGAATTTTACCCTAAATACTGTTTAGTTAGGGGTATTCTAAGTAAAGAACTCATTTTACAAGGTAACATGACAGGAGGACTTTACAAGTTTAACACTGTTCAAAATAACAGTGTGGAAAAAGGAGAAAATTACTGTAATCTGAATGAATTGGACAATGCTAATAGCAGCAAGAATGTATTTGATCTTTAGCACTATAAGCTTGGTCACCCAAGTGCTAAAATTGTAACGAAAATATTAACTGAAAATAATATTCAGTTTGATCCTATCTCATTACCATATATTTGTAATTATTGTCAAATTGGAAAAAGCCACGGATTACCTTTTATTGACTCTAAAACAATTTATACAGAGCGATTACAATAAATTGCAACTGATTTATAGGGCCCTACACCTATATATTCTGGTTTTAGTTACAAATATTATATAGCCTTTAATGATGCTTACTCTAGACATACTTGGATTTATTTTCTTAAAGCAAAATCTGATACTTACAATGCTGTTATTAACTTTATCACCATGGCTGAAAGACAATTTAATACTTTAGTTAAAATTATTTAGTCAGACAGTGGAAGTGAATTTAAGAGTTTGAATAATTACTTTACAAAAAAAGGAATTATTCATAGAACAACATGTCCCTATACTTCTCAACAAAATGGGATTGTTGAATGAAAACACATACATATTGTTGAATTTTTTCTAACACTGTTGGCACAAGCAAAGCTACCTCTAAAATTTTGGCCAGAGGCCTTCAGTACTTCTGTATATTTAATTAACAA
The DNA here is from genome assembly GCA_030737875.1 of Allium sativum. Lineage (NCBI taxonomy): Eukaryota > Viridiplantae > Streptophyta > Magnoliopsida > Asparagales > Amaryllidaceae > Allium > Allium sativum. The sequence goes on along the minus strand of CM060912.1, from coordinate 492,877,362 downwards.
ACAGCCAACAAGAGTACTGAAGGATATAACGCCAATTGAAAAGTTATACAGTACAAAACCAGATTACAACAACTTAAAACCATTTGGATGTCTGTGTTTTCCATATTTACGGCCTTATAATACTAACAAGTTGAATTTCATGTCAAAGCCCTGTACATTTCTAGGGTATACCTCTAATCAAAAGGGGTACAAATGTCTTGATGATACAAGTAAAAAATATATATGTAGACATGTTATTTTTAATGAGAGAGTTTTTCCCTTTAGCAGCAGAAAAATTCCTACTATAAATAAGGTAAGAAATCCAAATGTCTCTATACCTGAAATTCCAATTTACTCTGAGAAATGGAATCATAATGATGAAAGTGAGGCTGCTGAGTCCATTCAACCATCACAACTTAACTCAGAAGATTGCGATAGCTCACAACAACCCAACCACGCCATGCACAACTCTGCAAATTCATAAAATCAGGCAGTATATGAAAATGGTGATTCTCAAAGTACAAGACCATAATTTTCTTTAGATTCAGACAATACTAACAGCTCACCATCAAATGAGTCACCAATTCAGACTGGTCATCCTATGGTTACTAGAGCCAAAAGTGGTATTTTTAAACCAAAAGCATATAGGACATCATCTAATTTTTGTGAACCTGAGTCCTTTGAATAGGCTATTAAAAACAAAAACTGGAAGATAGCCATGGATGAGGAATATAATGCATTTATCAGAAATAAAACCTGGGAGCTTGTATGTCCACCTACAAATAAAAATGTTGTAGGGTGTAGGTGGACATACAAACTTATGAAGAATCCCGATGGATCAATTAACAAGTATAAAGCCAGGTTAGTAGGAAAGGGTTTCACTCAGGAATATGGGTTTGATTTTAATCAAAAAAATTCACCTGTAGTGAAACCCACAACCATTAGACTTATTCTTACTATTGCACTATGTAAGAAGTGGCATGTTAAACATTTAGATGTTAACGATGCATTCTTAAATGGGATCCTAGAAGAAGAAATATATATGAGGCAGCCGCAAGGTTACAACCATAATCAAAATTTAGTGTGTAAACCGAATAAAGCTATTTATGGCCTAAAGAAAGCTCCTCGTGTTTTGTTTGATAGATTGAAGAACACGTTAATAAAACTAGGTTATCAGTCTACCAAATTAGATAATTCATTATTCATTAAAATAAGTAGCTCATCAACTGTGTACATACTAATATATGTAAATGATTTAATAGTAACTGGTAGTAACCTTGATGATATTGACAGGTTAACCCATTATTTAGATTAACAATTTTCTATCAAAGACTTGGGGGAATTAAATTACTTTCTTGGCATAGAAGTCAACAGAACTGAATCTGAAATGATTCCATGTCAAAAGAAGTATATAACTGAGTTACTTGTCAAAACAAAAATGATAAATTCCAATCCCCAACCTACTCCAATGATAAGCAGTCAGAATTATTCTAAGTATGGGGGAGAAGCAATTCAAATGTAACTGAGTATAGGAGTGCCATTGGTGCACTTCAATATGCAACAATAACATGACCTAATATATCATACAGTGTTAATAAATTATCTCAGTTTATGCAGAAACCCATGGAGACTCACTGGAAGGCTATTAAAAGGGTTTTGAGCTATCTAAAGGGGACAATCAACTTTGGCCTGAGACTAAAGACAAGTAAACATTTGCATATAACTGGATATGCAGATGTTGAATGGGCTTCAGATTCTGATGATAGAAGATCAAGTAGTGGATACTGTATATATTTTGGTCAAAGTTTAATTTCATGGTGTTCAAAAAAATATCCTACAACTTCAAGATCTAGTAAAGAAGCTGAATACCAAAGTATAGCTAATGCTACAGCTTAAATTAAATGGTTACAATCTATGCTATATGAGCTCAAATTAAGATCAAATGTCAAGCCAATCCTATGGTGCGATAATAGAAGTGCCGTATATATGACTAAAAATCCTATTCAACATGCTAGAAAGAAGCATATAGAAATAGATATTCATTTCGTCAGGGAATTGGTTCAAAAGGGTGAAATTCAATTTAATCATATACCTGGATGCTATCAACATGCAGATATTTTAACCAAAGCTATATCAATCAAAAATTATACCAGATTTAGATCAGAACTGAACGTAGCTGACCAGCCAGACAGCAATCCTGAAAGCATAGTAAAATTGAAAGCCATCACTACTGTGTTAATGAACAATAAAGCAAAGAGCAACCCTGAAAACAAAATGGAACCAGGCAAAAATTATACCAGAGTTAGATCAGATTTGAACATGGCTGACCAGCCAAATAGCAATCCCGAAAGTAAAGTAAAATCGAAAGCCATAACTACTGTGTTGATGAACAATAAAGAAAAAAACAACACTGAAGGCAAAATAAAATGAAAAGCCATCACCGTTATGTCGATAAATGATAAAGCTCAAGCCATTGATTCCAAAACATTAAGGAAACCTGAAAGACGAAGGGTATCATCAGGAAGGTGCCAAGCGCTTAGATTCAAGTTCAAGAAGATCTATGAGAGTGAGAAGGTTTGGATCGCCTCTCCGATTTTCTCAAATTGCGGCTCGACAAGGCAAAATTAGGGTTTCAGAAACCCTAAGTTTTGTGGGGGAGTAATAAAATGTGTCGGCCTGTTCTTATCTTCTACAGATATAATATGAATACTGTTAGACCAAATTATGGCTCTAACACCCAAATTGTCTAGAATTGTAGAGGATAACAACTAGAAATGAAAGAAAATGCAACAAACACACCAAATTTATAGTGGTTCGGCGTTAACGAGCCTACGTCCACTTTATATGTTTTTGATTTTACATTAAATGCAAGTACAATCAGTTATTTCTCTCAATCTCACTTTTACAATGATGATTCACTCAATAATTTCGAGATAATACTGATTAGAAATAATGGAGAAACAATGATGGTGCAAACAATACTCATAATTGCCCAAAAGATCCTGAAAAATGCCAAGTGCTGGGCTATTTAGAGGCGATTTCTAAAGGCGGTTCGTGAAGACACATGGCACAAATCCCGAGGATTTCGGAGCCATTCGTGAGTGGATGGAGAAATGGTTAAAATGGTCATTATGGACAAGTGTCATCAGATCCTAAACTTGCGGCTCGTGGAAGAGTTGGTCATGTCCATCATGTTCTGGGATCGTGGTCGGGTCGTGATGGTTGATTGCGAGCGGATCGTGGTGGTCATACACGAGCGGTTCAGGGCAGGCTGGCACGAGCGGGTCGTGGTTGGTGTGGCGAGCCAGTGGGGGATCATATGTCATGAGTTGCTGGCCTCCTGGGTTCACGAGTCGGGTTCATCTGGAGGTAAGTCTTCATACTCTTGGTGGCTTGACTTAAAAGTTAGCCAACATTTTGCCCCCTCGAAGTATGTTTTATTAGGGATGGAACATGCTTCAAAGTTAACCAATGCGTCTATTTCTAAATAAACGAGTGTAGATAGTCGTGTTCATTTATATCGTCGTGTTGTTTCATAGGATCACGTTCTCTGACGAGTATAAATATGCCATCGAGTTTCCAATTATTTGTTGTATATTGGTCATTTCCTAACCTCGAATTCTGTAGTAAACTAAGCGTAATATTTCAGGTATACTCTTTAAACCCTTTTATCTTGAGTTAAGAAGGCATTTTCGAATTTTCCTTATAAACACAGACGGAAATATTCGTGTATTAGTCTCGATCCTCCCTGCTCCAGTTCCCTCTCGCGAACGTCCAATGGACACGGATCGTGATACTTAGGTGAGGTCCTCACATGTCGCTTTGGTGCAAGCCAGTACATAACTGGGCCAAGAAATGGAGGCCCGACGAGTTTCTTGATTGGATGTAGTTTAAGCCCAAGAACATGAACGGACTTCATCTTCCCATATAAATCACTTTTTACCCCTATCTCCTTCACTTTTACTGCCCTTGTAATTTCAGAAAAACCCTAGATCCCAAGTTTTACCTCCCAGCGCTAAAGATCAATCCTTTGATAGGTATAATAAAAACTATGGCACAATAATCTCTGATTTTAACCTGTAATCAATTGGGGAAGTTGTAAGCGACTTTCCGCCTCGAGCCTGGGGCTTACGCCGTCGCGGATGCCGATGGCTATCGTCAGGCGTCATCCTTAACTTCGATTGTGTCTTCGAGAGGAGTTGGGGCGGTCTGTGGTTGGGCTTTGGTCGTGACAGTAACTGGGTGAAAGAATCGAGGTGGCGGCACGTTCTTATGGAACAGATCGCGGAGGAGTAAGAGGAGGACATCGATTTACGGAGAAGGGTAATGCGTAGATCTGTGGATGGGAAGGAGGCATGGCTCATGAGTCATGACGTTGGTGGGATAAAGGAAGTGAGGCGAGTTATGGAGGAGGGAAGAGTGTTGATTCGTGAGGGAGGCCAAGGCATTGGTTCGTGAGAGGGATGGATTGAGCAGGGTCATGGAGGTGGTTCACAAGCCTCTCATTCACGAGTTGATGGAATTTAGATTGGCCTCCCAATCAGAATCCAGATCACGATCCGGGGCTCCATCCACGAACCGAACTAGCCCACGAGCCACCCTATAATCACGAATCAGATTCTTTTTCATGAGCTGACCCTAAATCACGAGCTACTCCGTAAGGCTTGAGTAAACCAACTTAGCCAGCGAACTGTCCTACATATCGACTAAGATTCGACGTAACTCTAATATACTAACGGGCAGTTAGGTCTAGAGCCTTCAAGATGAACCCTTAAACTTGGATGACCACATAACTTAATAGCATACAATGACCAACTTTACGCTTATCTGATTAAATTTATGTTTCCCTTTTTCAGCACCATATACACTTGCACATACACGGGGTTCACATGTAGTTATGCTCTAATTACTTATGTTTATTTGCCAACACAGCCATGTCTGATAGACGCTCAACAAGAATATCAAAGAAGAGTGCAGATCCAGAGTCGCCAAACTATTACAATCCCGATGTACTCCCGTCAGATCCAGACTGGAATAATTCTAACTCCGAATATGAAACAGACCTTGATACAGAATCGACTTCTTCTGAGAGCACATCACTTGAGGAAGAGGATGTTGATCGAGCTCCTGACGAAATCGAGGGTGTTAAAGAAGAGAGAAAGAGAAACTGAGTGACTCCATAGTCTCCAAATTAGATGATATAAAACTTAAAAGGTTATGCCTAAGGCATGGGATTTCCTGGGTTGATGTGAAAACTCCAGAGAAAGGAGACAGACCCCATTCCGCCCCGGAGGGGTACATGGCTATCAGTAGAGTCATGTGCTTGGTGGGTTCCATTCCTCCATTTCCTCCAATCGTCGTCGATCTTCTGAGGTGACTACGTATTGCTCCTATGCAGCTCCACCCCAATGCTTATGCTGCTTTGTATACCTTGTACATGGCATATGCGGAGATTTTAGAGACCGAGCTTACATTCAAAAACTTGGACTTCTATTATTATTTCAAGCATCGCTCCACGGGGACTCCGAACTTCATTTTCTTTGAATCGATCCCCTCCAGGAAGATCTTGACAGATGAATACAGTAACTTAGGAGATGCTAAGTCTAATTGGTTTTGCATAAAACACAAAGCTGGATGTGCGAGGAAATGGCTACAGTCAAGTAGGTTCTGAATTCTTCATTGCATATTCCAATTGTATGATTGAAGTGCTAATATTTCTCTTTCTCTGTACAGCTCATAATTTCCAAAAGATAGAAGACTCGGTTGTCTCGTCTTTTAAAAAGCAAGTCGGAACTCTGTAAAATTAAGAAATGCATAACTGACGAGAACCTTCACAAACACCACCTTCTGGACATAAGATTCGGGCTTGGTCCGGGTGGCAAGCCCTACAAGTACGTGCCCCCTACTCAGACAGTTGGGGAATCTAGTAGCATGCACCCGGCTGAGGGAGAAATGACCACGGAAGCTACAAAGACGACCGAATTTCTTAAGAGTCCTTCGCCAATGATCGACCAGGATGATGAGGATTTGAATGTATACAAAGGAGATGAAATCCAAGCTGAAGAGAAAAATGAGGTTTCAGTGTCCAAGGGGCAGTCTCCCCCGAGGACTCCACCACCAGTAGAGCCTACCACTCATGATACATTGACGGAGGAGCAAATATTTGGGGAGTTAGGAAAAACCCCGTTGCCAGATAATATCTAACACCTAAAGACTTCGGAGGGGAACCATTCTTCCCTGTCTGAAGAAGAAACCACTTCCACCAAAGAGAAAGATACTGTACAGACGAGCCTAGCTCTGGGCCCTGGTCTGTTATGGGGGATTACACGGGATTCACAAATCACATGCACCACTTGCCACAACACTCATGTTTGATTTGTATTCTTGGGTCTTATACTTGTTTGTCGTTCTTTGCAGAAATAATGTCTCGTCGCCACTCATATTGTAACACCCCATGGCCATTAATGTCACTCACAAAGGGAATGCATTAATGTCATGAAGCATATAGTAGTATAGAACAAATAAATTACAAGAATAAATACATAAAACACAGCGGAAGATAAAACTTATTTCATAGCATCATAACTTCAAAACAAGCTTACATAAGTAGTCTCCAAAACCATTACAACAGGATCAATTGTCTTTTCCAAAAACTTCAAAGTACATAAAGAAGCAAATACTTAAATAACATAAATGCATAAATCCCCACTGAGCATAAGCAAAGCCATAAAGATGAGAGAGTCCAAAGCGATACATCAACTCTTTTCAAGCAACTGAAAGAAATCGGCACTAAGCTGTAGTATTCCCTCCTTGCAAACCTGAGGGGGGGGGAAGGAAAGAAAGGAGGTGGAAACAAAACAGGTCAGACATAAAGTCTGGCGAGTCTAGTAATTTTAACAAATAATAGGTAAGGTAAATGATCAAGACATAAATAGGCATCATGATATGGCTGTAGCATAGATAAGGTAGATAAAAAGGATGGACAAGATGATTCCATTCCTAAGTACTAAGACAATCCTACACCTTGGCTAAGCGAACAACCCTCCAAGTACTAACCCTGAAGACCGAAGTCAACATCAGACTAGCACCCAAAGGACTATCCAACTCAACCAACATGTATTTCGTTACACCGCACTTTTGCTAAGTTACACCACATTACTTAATTACACCGCACATCTACTAGTCTCTTTTACTCAAGGTTGATCCCTTCCCACTAACTGTACCCACATGACATACTTGGTAGTTACTTGTACCTAGCTTCTATCGTAGGTGCCGACTTGCTCCTACCACCGCTAAGGTACCCTTACTCTACCCATTCGATCGGCTCCCTAAACCCCGTAGGCACCCGTGCTGGCCCCACAGTGGGGTGTATCAATCCCCAAAGTGGCAACCCCGATACCAACATAAAATGCATGGCCATACCTACACGATGCAACAACGTCTTACCTACCAGCCCAGACCCATGCATGCACATGAACCCATTGGACTTGCGTTGCCACCACTATTCATGTTTTGATCTCTTACATTCAAGTCCAGTAAGCGTGCCCCAACCCCGACCTAGTACCAGGCCCAATTAGATACTCAAACGGGTTACTGGTTGAAATGGGTCCCCATCCGACACAAGCATCCCACCTGTGCTTGGTCCCCACTAGGTTTTTCTCCCACTTAACCATTTTAATTTAAATGTCCATGTCTTACACATGCTACGGTTAAGTCCATACTTACATGTCATAATTTACATGTCTTATCTTATTCCTGTTAAGTCCATATTTACATGTCATAATTTACATGCTACCCCACTTAACCCTCTAACCATACCCATGTCTTATTATGGTTAGTACTCCTTAATTCATTCCTTATGACGAACGGTGCATAACCTCCCACATAAGACCGAACACTTTGTGGCCGCTGGATTTGCCGGGCGGTTCCGGGCAGTCTTACGCCACAAACTGGGTCTAACCTCATGTCATTAACCATTACGCCTACAATTCATTCCTTTGACCTCTCACATTAGACGTCCAATTATGGCAGATGGATTTGCCGGGTGGTTCCGGGCAGTCTTACGCCACAATTGCGCCTAACCTCGTGTCAAAGGTTTATTAATAATCGTATTTCACCCATACCCAATTTTCATGTCATATATATTCAATTAAACATGTAATCATGTTTATAATATTGCCTATTCCAAATTGTCACTAATTACATATTAATTAGCCTCAATTACAAATTTACAATTATAGGCAATTTCATCAATTCCATGTAATTCATACCCAAATATGCCAATTTCACATATTATCAAATTATCCAAAATATCCAATAATATCCAATTTTCCATATTTCACATATTCCCATCGTTCCCACGTATTAGCATTCACGCGTATTTTTAACATAGACTCGAAGGTAGCCTAGATCCAAAAATAAAAGGAATAGGGATAAGAAGAGAGAATCAAATCACAAAAAATTGGAATTAACACAACATCATGAAATAAAAGGGCATGTAAACTGGCATAGAGGCATAATGACAGATTCAAAATGAATAAACTGATAAAAGGTATGAACTTTACATAGAAACATAGACATATGATGACATGAATCAAAAAGGTGAAAACTTGGATGAGATTTAAATTACATACATACATATGAATCCTCTTTACAACTTCATCATGTTACTTTAAATCCCATTATATCGTGAAAATCACTGTACTCACCTTTCGTGGTTAAAGAATAGAATTATGCACTGAAATTGGTGTAGAAACATTGCGGTGTTGCTGATTTATCTTTTTGAATTGTTGTAGAAGCTCTAATCTTTAATTTGAGTTGAAGATGAATGCTTGCAATTTGAGTTAGAGGCGGCGGCTAGGGTTCAAGAGAGAGTTTGATAGCATAATGGTGCCATAGATAATATTTATGAATTAGGGTTAGGTCTTAGGGTGTATATATAGGTGTAGGAAGTTATTTAGGCCTTAGGATTAACCCTAGAACTGATCTGGACCAGCAAAAATCGTCCAAGGCCCAAAAATCGCACCACAGCAAAACTGGCTGAACCAGGTTCGACCTCCCAAAGGGGGAGGTCGACCCCCAGGTCGACCTGGGGGTACCCAAGTCGACACCATAGTCGACCTCCCCCCTTGGGAGGTTGTAATGACCCGCATTGGTAGAGATATTATAATTAATTTATTTAATTATATAATTGGTGATTAAAGGATTTAATGATCGTGGAATTAAATAATGGTAAATATTTAATTTAAAATAATAAATTAAATAATATATTTAATTCTGAAATAATCAAAATTGGCTGAAATGGCGTTATGGTGTGAACTGGATCATCTGTGATATTAAATTTAGTTCGAAATTGAATTAGAATAACGAATATATTCAATCGACGTCAGTTTGAACGTAGAATTATATTATAATTAAAATCGAGCTTGAAATGGCGCTGTAGTTTGTAAATTGGCAATTCGAACTTCAACTGAATGTATAGGATTCGTTTTAAGCCGGATTTCTGTGAAACAAGAAACGTGTGGAGCTGGTGGAGTATATCTTTCTAGTGGAAGAGAAAAATCGGGATTTCGTCGTATAGATTTTGATTTACGTTCAAATCAAATTTCAGAAAAGTCGCTGTGGAATTCCTTTATAATTCGTAACGCTTTATTTACGTTATAAAAGGGGTTTTCAATATATTTGAATATCGGGTTTGAATTTAGACAAGGTCCTTTTGAGACGTAGTGATAATTTAATTTTTAGAATTTTTCTGTAATTTTTAATTAATTAAATAAGCAACTTTTTATTTAGAGTATTTTGCACCCTTAATCAGCGATTTTGGGTTTTCACAATATGAGTCAACCTACCGATATTATTATATTTTTGGGATCATGGTACATTGGCCATCTCAACGGTATATTTATTCCACTTTGTAGCGCTCGTACATGATCTAGCTAATTCGTTAACTTAACTAAACAACTAAGATTTTTACTTCCTTATATCAACCTTTGAGCTAGTGTGTTAGATGTCTCAATCAAACAAATCAGAGTTTATATTAGATGTCTTGGTCTATAACATATATACCATTAGCCTTGCATATGGTTCTTTGTCAAATAAAAACGTTTCTTGCCTTAATAAAACACAACATATTATACTTTATCAAAAATAAAATAACATTGAAATTAGCACGGTATTCATATACTAAAATAAGACTTCATCACCTGAATATGCGCAGCATGTTAGTACGTTTCCCTGTTTTACTATCTTAATCCATTTCGGGTTTCTTGGATTAATGCAAAACAATATATATTCATGGTACAATGGATATAAGCCTATAATCTATCTAGCGTACTTTATCTATTTCTTTGATCAAGCCCCAGCCACGTTCCCCTTCCTAAGTCCGCACATTCTCCTTGGCCTCAAAACGAACATGTGCTCTCCTCAGATCCACAAAATTAATTCCAACAAAACTATAAATACCCTTTTCTTTTCACTAAGACCTAATTAGTTGGATCCAATTGTTTCAGCAAACACATCCAAGAATACAACGTGAGCTAGAGTTTTATTCGGTGGGAAGTTTAGGCATTAGTTAGAAAACCAAGGCATGGTCGGAAAGTTCGCCACCGTTGTCATCAGGTGGTCTTGGAGGAGCTTCGAGTGTGACTGGATGGAGCTGCGAGTGGAACCAGCGGCGAGTTTAAGCAGCACGGAGAAGCTATGGTGGCAACTAGCATGTCATGAAGAGGGTGGAGGAGAAGTTCATACGGAAGGGAGGCCGACTGTGTTTTGATCAGGTTCGGATTGGCAGAAAATCATTGATGGACGTGGGAAGTATGAGTGAAGGTGGCGAGTGTGAAGAGAATGAGGGAGGAGCCAACTGTATAGATGGTTTCTCGCTGTATGAAGAAAGGGGGGCGGAGGATCTAGTAGTGAAGTTTTAACAAAGAGTGGTTGGCGTAAGAAACAGGAGGAAGATGGGTATACGTGGAGCGGGATGTGTTAGCAGGAGATTTCAGAAGGAGAAGGTGCGGCTTGGATCTTTGCAATGTGGACTAAGGGGTATTACCTCACGCGTGGGCTTGGGCTGGATAATCATGGGGTGAGGCCCATGTTTTTAATAATAATAATGAAAGAAAAATATATGAAGAGGAGTAGTGTTGTTTCCTTAATACGGAGAAGATAAAGTAGCATGCGGGTATGGATTTTTCAGATAGGGTACGGGCAGGCTTTAAAATGAATAACGAACGGTCTGATCCGTTAGGATCATAGGGACGACGACTACACACTGGAACTGACGGAGAGTGAATCAAAGCTCGTTACAATTTATGGCGAAATAAATTGTCTGATCAGAATCAACTAACGCAAATCGTTATTTAACGGTTAACACGTAATGTGAGTAAATCTCACTAACCCTGAACAGTTTATAATTTCATGTTGTATTTTTAGAACTGATAGAAATTGTCTGATTGACTGTGTGTTGACTGTTTGATTGAACTGCTAGTCAGTTAGTTGAATTTCTATATTGATTCTGTTCAACAGAATATATCATATGGAACTGAAAGTGATGTTATCTATATTGTTTAACATTTGTGATGCAGGGAAACAGGTTGGAGGAATCCAACTGGATTCCTCAACAGTTATTTTACTATTTTCATATATTGTAATATATTATGTGATATAAAATCTGTTGATGATGATGTGTGTTTAAATGATATCGATCATTGTGATTTGGTATTTTAAATACTGTAAGGAATACTGACATGTAGAAAGGGATTTTCAAAGTAGAATTTGAAAACAATTTATTTAGATAAAATCAATGGAATTTATAAATATAAAGGAAAAAGGATTTTTATATAAGGAAATAATTTTAAAACCAAAAGAGTTAAAAAGGGAAATTTATTTGTAAAACAAATACAAAGGAAGTTATTTGCAAAACAAATAGAAAGAGAAATATTTGTAAACCATTTACAAATAGAAATGAAAAGGGTATATTTGTAAACCATTTACAAATAGATTTGAAAAGGAAATATTTATTTGTTAAATAAATAGAATAGATATAAAAGGAAATATTATTGGTTAGAATAAATAAATAGAATAAAAGAAAATAAATAGAATAAGGAAGGACATATTTATTTGTTAAATAAATAGGGTTATTAAAGGAAACATTTAGAAAAAATAAATAGGATATTAAACGGATTATTCATTTGGGAAATGAATAAGTTATGATAAAGGGATATTGACTTAGAAATTGAATAAGTTATAAAAGAGATGTTAAGCAACATAAATGGAATAAAGGATTTTTTATTTAGAAAATAAATAGAAGAGTTGATCAAATAGGGTTAATCGAATAGAGGTAAAGAAATAGAGTTAAACAAGATTAGAAACTGACTAGAGATTAGTTAAGTTGAATAGTTTCTGAGTATCGATCTGATGTTGGTTTCGGCCTTCGGGGTTTATACTTAGAGAATTGTTCTCCTACAAGTTTACAGTCAGGGACTGATAGTTGTGAAATGATAGTGATATGTAAATCAGCTATGGAAATGTTTTCCAGTGTTAATAACATATATTTTCTAAACATAGAAAATAAGGAAATATATATATATATATATATAGATATATATAGATGATTGATGATTGATTGATAGAATTTCCATTTGGAAATGTATCATTGTTTGCACACGTATTTTCCTTCGATAGTTAAATCACAAACTATCGAAGTTTTTGACCATTTTAACATTGTTAATATGGAGAGACCGGTTGGATCATTATCCAAAGAACCACTCTGTATTGGCATAAGCATTGCGAATCATATATGCCAAAGATAATTGAAGATGGAGTATAGTGCAAGGGCTATTGTATAAATCTTAGATAACACTACCTAAGATGGATGTACTGAATAGTGCCTTCGGTTCATCCTGTTCCTGGATGACTTGTATGGACGGATGTCTGACAGAGTATATCAGACGATCACGTATATTGATTTCTCCAACCGTATCAAGAGTGGAAGAGGAGAAGGAAACTTCTTTTAGCTAACACATAATGTATGGTTGAGGACGTAAATCGGTGATCTGATGGATTTGATGATGTGGCATTCAAAGTGAATCTGGTGTGATGTTAAAGCGTAGCTTCTAGCCTCACATCCGGTAAATGACAGAAATCGGGCTGGTAGCATGGCTATGTAGGTCGCACCTATTAGGGTGTATAGTCACCTGATCTAGAGTTTCATTTATTTTCTAAAAATCTATTGTTGATGCTGTCCCATTCGGGAAACGGTTGCTGATCCCAACCGTTGGTGATATACATTTGATACACTCAAGCGAAATGAGTGGTCGGTCATGTGTGGCCGGGTTGCAAGATGTTCATGTTGAATCCAGTGTATTCCTCTCTAGAGGTACACTAGCGAAAGGTGGTTCCATACCTTGTCATAGTTGGAAATCCATTACCCAATACGTGCTTGCGGTTTTGATTGTACTATATATGTAGAACGTGAGATGAAAGCGTTTCTGCTAGATGATTATATATACTGTGGTTGATAGACATTATTATAATATCAAAAGGTTTTTGATATAAAGATAATTTGGATTCTCATAAGGGAAAACCCCGTTCCGTTGTGCGGCGTGGTCTTATGAGATATCGTTTACTTGTTCGAACTGTTTTTAAACTGTTTTACTCATACCAGTCCCATGACTGACCCGAAGTTTATTTGTTTGTTTCCCTAAACTCTTGGGTGCCTAAATTTGTATGGGCAGTCAAGTAGTCGGGATTTACAGATATAGTTGAAGAGCTGGAGCAGGAGGCTTCAGGATCATATAGCTATAGTTATTTCTGCTGTGTTGTAAGTGTTGTACTCTGATAATGATGTATATTCGAATATAGATGTATATTTCAAAGTTATGTCACATATATTATATGTTATTCGTTCCGCTGTGAGATTCGTGTTACTCTGATGTTGTGTTCTTCTTCTTCTATTCTAAATTTCTATCTTATCTATCCTCACCCTCTAATTTCTTTCACTAATTACCAGGATTTTTCGACATTTTGGTTATCGACATCGTGTTTATGTCGATAACCAAAGTCGCCTCAAAACACGGGTCATTACAGTTGGTATCAGAGCTTAAGTTAAGAATTACTTGGCTCTGTGGCGTGACTCGGTAGAGATAGGGTTAGTAACACCCTAGATTGAGTTTGAGTGTATATATACGAGTGAACGTATTTGTGTTTGACATAAAAATTTGTTTTATATTGTGGAGATTCATTGGTTGAGTTGTTTATGAGTTTTGGTCGATCAGTTTGATCCACTGTATCGGTAGGAGTTACTAAACACTTGAATACGATGGGTCCTCACGATATGTTTTGAAAAGAGGGTAAATTAAAATAAGTTTACCCAAGGTATATCTTGATATAGAGAAGATTTATATATCAAAATTATAATATAGTAGATATATTGGTTGTAATTATAATCGAGTAAGATTATAGATGAAATGGTTATGTAAATAACCAATCAGAATTCATATAAGTGAAATACGTGAAATCAGATGAGTTAAATCTGAAATTTAAACCATAAATTGAATTAAAATTATGGAAAATTGGATAAGTGTTTGTAAATGGATTTGGATTAAAAATAAGGAAAATTTAAGATCCTGGGAGATTTTAAATTGTTTTACAAGAAGTGTGAATTATATTTTTGAAATGAATTTCAAAGTGGAAATGTTTAAAAATGGTTTTGTAGTATTGAACTCACTTCGATCGCTGGAAAATAGATTCTGATGATGACAGCTGCATCATCAGTATTCATCTTCGAGTTGTAAGTGATGAATTACTACCAGAGATACTGTTTTGAATTTGTTTTGGGAAAGACAAGTTGTGTTGAATTTCAAAAAGGAAATTTTGATTTTTGAAAAGAGTAAACTGTTTAAAAAACTCCCAGGGGAAGACTGTTTGAATTAAAAACAAATTTAACAAAAATTTGTGAAAGCAAATTTGAATTAAAGTAAAATCAGTTAAGTGGTAACTGAAGTTGAATTGAAATCGAATAAGATTGGATTTGTGAAATTAGAATCCGAAATAGTAATGGATTGAGGAGTTAAGGAATTGAAAATCAAGAATTGAACTTGAGTTGAAATGGGATTTGGCTTGGATATAAGCAAATGGTTGTGTTGTGGATAAAAGCAGATTGAAATTTGATTGGGATGACCCTTGTATTTGTTGAATTGATAACAGGTGGAAATGATATAATGATATGCCGACAAAAGGTACAAGTTTATATTTCTATTGGATATAAGATTTATGAGCCGAATTGGCAAGCCGCTTGGCTGTTTGATTTTCTTTTGGATGGAGATGAGCCAAAGAGGCGAGTTGGAGTTTGACTGATTGACCAGTACAAAGGAGGTGCTGGCGAAATTTTTCGAAAAGTTAAGAAGTTGGAAAATTTTCAGGATTTTTGGAAATTTTCGTTAATAAGAATTAATTAATAATTTAATTGAAATTAAATTGGTTCAGTTGAAACTAAAGTTAAGAAGTGAACAAATATGTTCTAACCAGTAGATAGGGTCGTCTTCTAGCTTTAGCAATTTCGAGGACGAAATTATTTTAAGTGGGGAAGATTGTAATGACCCGCATTGGCAGAGATATTATATTAATTTATTTAATTATATAATTGGTGATTAAAGGATTTAATGATCGTGGAATTAAATAATGGTAAATAATTAATTTAAAATAATAAATTAAATAATATATTTAATTCTGAAATAATCAGAATTGGCTGAAATGGCGATATGGTGTGAACTGGATCATCTGTGATATTAAATTCAGTTCAGAATTGAATTAGAATAACGAATATATCAATCGACATCAGTTTGAACGTAGAATTATATTATAATTAAAATCGAGCTTGAAATGACGCTGTAGTTTGTAAATTGGCAATTCAAACTTCAACTGAATGTACAGGATTTGTTTTAAGTCGGATTTCTGTGAAACAAGAAACGTGTGGAGCTGGTGGAGTATATCTTTCTAGTGGAAGAGAAAAATCGGGATTTCGTTGTATAGATTTTGATTTACGTCCAAATCAAATTTCAGAAAAGTCGCTGTGGAATTCCTTTATAATTCGTAACGCTTTATTTACGTTATAAAAGGGGTTTTCAATATATTTGAATATCGGGTTTGAATTTAGACAAGGTCCTTTTGAGACGTAGTGATAATTTAATTTTTAGAATTTTTCTGTAATTTTTAATTAATTAAATAAGTAACTTTTTATTTAGAGTATTTTGCACCCTTAATCAGCGATTTTGGGGTTTCACAATATGAGTCAACCTACCGATATTATTATATTTTTGGGATCATGGTACATTGGCCATCTCAACGGTATATTTATTCCACTTTGTAGCGCTCGTACATGATCTAGCTAATTCGTTAACTTAACTAAACGACTAAGATTTTTACTTCCTTATATCAACCTTTGAGCTAGTGTGTTAGATTTCTCAATCAAACAAATCAGAGTTTATGTTAGATGTCTTGGTCTATAACATATATACCATTAGCCTTGCATATGGTTCTTTGTCAAATAAAAACGTTTCTTGCCTTAATAAAACACAGCATATTATACTTTATCAAAAATAAAATAACATTGAAATTAGCACGATATTCATATACTAAAATAAGACTTCATCACCTGAATATGCGCAGCATGTTAGTACGTTTCCCTGTTTTACTATCTTAATCCATTTCGGATTTCTTGGATTAATGCAAAACAATATATATTCATGGTACAATGGATATAAGCCTATAATCTATCTAGTGTACTTTAACTATTTCTTTGATCAAGCCCCAGCCACGTTCCCCTTCCTAAGTCCGCACATTCTCCTTGGCCTCAAAACAAACATGTTCTCTCCTCAGATCCATAAAATTAATTCCAACAAAATTATAAATACCCTTTTCTTTTCACTAAGATCTAATTAGTCGGATCCAATTGTTTCAGCCGCCACATCCAAGAATACAACATGAGCTAGAGTTTTATTCGGTGGGAAGTTTAGGCATTAGTTAGAAAACCAAGGCATGGTCGGAAAGTTCGCCACTGTTGTCGTCAGGTGGTCTTGGAGGAGCTTCGAGTTTGACTGGATGGAGCTGCGAGTGGAACCAGCGGCGAGTTTAAGCAGCACGGAGAAGCTACGGTGGCAACTAGCATGTCATGAAGAGGGTGGAGGAAAAGTTCATACGGATGGGAGGCCGACTGTGTTTTGATCGGGTTCGGATTGGCAGAAAAACATTGATGGACGTGGGAAGTATGAGTGAAGGTGGCAAGTGTGAAGAGAATGAGGGAGGAGCCAACTGTATAGATGGTTTCTCGCTGTATGATGAAAGGGGGGGGCGGAGGATCTAGTAGTGAAGTTTTAACAAAGAGTGGTTGGCGTAAGAAACAGGAGGAAGATAGGTATACGTGGAGCGGGATGTGTTAGCAGGAAATTTCAGAAGGAGAAGGTGCGGCTTGGATCTTTGCAATGTGGACTAAGGGGTATTACCTCACGCGTGGGCTTGGGCTGGATAATCATGGGGTGAGGCCCATGTTTTTAATAATAATAATGAAAGAAAAGTATATGAAGAGGAGTAGTGTTGTTTCCTTAATACGGAGAAGATAAAGTAGCATGCGGGTATGGATTTTTCAGATAGGGTACGGGCAGGCTTTAAAATGAACCACGAACGGTCTGATCCTTTAGGATCATATGGACGACGACTACACACTGGAACTGACGGAGAGTGAATCAAAGCTCGTTACAATTTATGGCGAAATAAATTGTCTGATCAGAATCAACTAACGCAAATCGTTATTTAACGGTTAACGCGTAATGTGAGTAAATCTCACTAACCCTGAACAGTTTATAATTTCATGTTGTATTTTTAGAACTGATAGAAATTGTTTGATTGACTGTGTGTTGACTGTTTGATTGAACTGCTAGTCAGTTAGTTGAATTTCTATATTGATTCTGTTCAACAGAATATATCATATGGAACTGAAAGTGATGTTATCTATATTGTTTAACATCAGTGATGCAGGGAAACAGGTTGGAGGAATCCAACTGGATTCCTCAACATTTATTTTACTATTTTCATATATTGTAATATATTATGTGATATAAAATATGTTGATGATCATGTGTGTTCAAATGATATCGATCATTGTGATTTGGTATTTTAAATACTGTAAGGAATACTGACATGTAGAAAGGAGATTTTCAAAGTAGAATTTGAAAATAATTTATTTAGATAAAATCAATGGAATTTATAAATATAAAGGAAAAAGGATTTTTATATAAGGAAATAATTATAAAACCAAAAGAGTTAAAAAGGGAAATTTATTAGTAAAACAAATACAAAGGAAGTTATTTGCAAAACAAATAGAAAGAGAAATATTTGTAAACCATTTACAAATAGAAATGAAAAGGGTATATTTGTAAACCATTTACAAATAGATTTGAAAAGGAAATATTTATTTGTTAAATAAATAGAATAGATATAAAAGGAAATATTATTGGTTAGAATAAATAGAATAGAATAAAAGAAAATAAATAGAATAAGGAAGGACATATTTATTTGTTAAATAAATAGGGTTATTAAAGGAAACATTCAGAATAAATAAATAGGATATTAAACGGATTATTCATTTGGGAAATGAATAAGTTATGATAAAGGGATATTGACTTAGAAATTGAATAAGTTATAAAAGAGATGTTAAGCAACATAAATGGAATAAAGGATTTTCTATTTAGAAAATAAATAGAAGAGTTGATCAAATAGGGTTAATCGAATAGAGGTAAA
Source organism: Allium sativum (assembly GCA_030737875.1). Classification (NCBI taxonomy): domain Eukaryota; kingdom Viridiplantae; phylum Streptophyta; class Magnoliopsida; order Asparagales; family Amaryllidaceae; genus Allium; species Allium sativum. The sequence goes on along the minus strand of CM060912.1, from coordinate 492,858,594 downwards.
GAAATAGAGTTAAACAAGATTAGAAACTGACTAGAGATTAGTTAAGTTGAATAGTTTCTGAGTATCGATCTGATGTTGGTTTCGGCCTTCGGGGTTTATACTTAGAGAATTGTTCTCCTACTAGTTTACAGTCAGGGACTGATAGTTGTGAAATGATAGTGATATGTAAATCAGCTATGGAAATGTTTTCCAGTGTTAATAACATATATTTTCTAAACATAGAAAATAAGGAAATATATATATATATAGATATATATAGATGATTGATTGATAGAATTTCCATTTGGAAATGATATCATTGTTTGCACACGTATTTTCCTTCGATAGTTAAATCACAAACTATCGAAGTTTTTGACCATTTTAACGTTGTTAATATGGGGAGACCGGTTGGATCATTATCCAAAGAACCACTCTGTATTGGCATAAGCGTTGCGAATCATATATGCCAAAGATAATTGAAGACGGAGTAAAGTGCAAGGGCAATTGTATAAATCTTAGATAACACTACCTAAGATGGATGTACTGAATAGTGCCTTCGGTTCATCATGTTCCTGGATGACTTGTATGGACGGATGTCTGACAGAGTATTTCCAGACGATCACGTATATTGATTTCGCCAACCGTACAAAGAGTGGAATCGGAGAAGGAAACTTCTTTTAGCTAACACATAATGTATGGTTGAGGACGTCAATCGGTGATCTGATGGATTTGATGATGTGGCATTCAAAGTGAATCTGGTGTGATGATAAAGCGTAGCTTCTAGCCTCACATCCGGTAAATGACAGAAATCGGGCCGGCAGCATGGCTATGTAGGTCGCACCTATTAGGGTGTATAATCACCTGATCTATAGTTTCATTTATTTTCTAAAAATCTATTGTTGATGTTGTCCCATTCGGGAAACGGTTGCTGATCCCAACCGTTGGTGATATACATTCGATACACTCAAGCGAAATGAGTGGTCGGTCATGTGTGGCCGGGTTGCAAGATGTTCTTGTTGAATCCAGTGTATTCCTCTCTAGAGGTACACTAGCGAAAGGTGGTTCCATACCTTGTCATAGTTGGAAATCTATTACCCAATACTTGCTTGCGGTTTTGATTGTACTATATATGTAGAACGTGAGATGAAAGTGTTTCTGCTAGATGATTATATATACTGTGGTTGATAGACATTATTATAATATCAAAAGGTTTTTGATATAAAGATAATTTGGATTCTCATAAGGGAAAAAATAGTTCCGTTATGCGGCGTGGTCTTATGAGATATCGTTTACTTGTTCGAACTGTTTTTAAACTGTTTTACTCATACCAGTCCCATGATTGACCCAGAGTTTATTTGTTTGTTTCCCTAAACTCTTGGGTGCCTAAATTTGTATGGGCAGTCAAGTAGTCGGGATTTACAGATATAGTTGAAGAGCTGGAGCAGGAGGCTTCAGGATCATATAGCTATAGTTATTTCCGCTGTGTTGTAAGTGTTGTACTCTGATAATGATGTATATTCGAATACAGATGTATATTTCAAAGTTATGTTACATATATTATATGTTATTCGTTCCGCTGTGAGATTCGTGTTACTCTGATGTTGTGTTCTACTTCTTCTATTCTAAATTTCTATCTTATCTATCCTCACCCTCTAATTTCTTTCACTAATTACCAGGATTTTTCGACGTTTTGGTTATCGACATTGTGTTTATGTCGATAACCAAAGTCGCCTCAAAACCCGGGTCATTACAGAGGTCGGCCTACTCATATATATATATATTTTTCTTATCTTCTGAGGGTCATATCTCCTTCGTCCGGACTCCGTTTTTCGAAAACTTGGACTCTATTCCATGCAGAATTCCGAGACGAACGCAATAGTGTAACCCGTTTCCCTTCATTCCTCTTTTAAAAATTAAGTGTTCTTAAATTTAGTTAATTCAATCATTCAAAATTCGGGGTGTTACATTCTCCCCTACTTAAAGGATTTCGTCCTCGAAATCTCTAAGTCAAGAAGAACATATCCTACCATCCAATCATCCATCTACTCAACCATCAACCACTAGCAACCATGGTCCTTAAAAAAATTCTAATGCTTTTCATGTACATGTGCATAGTGTGTGTATATGTCCGTATACTAATGCAAAATCAGGCGGTCCACTGATTCAGTCGACCTCCTTAATGCAAATAATGATAGTGCCATGTATCCATCATGTATGCAAAGAACCCTATGCATATTTACTACATGTGTGCACAACCATTCATTTAAATGCAACATCCATATGATACACACATTCAATGTACATTCATTTTACTAAATACATCCATTTATATGCAATATGCAATATGAAAGTGACTGAGCCGATCTAGTGCCTAAAGTGTGTGTATATGCATCCACGAGCAACCACTAGTAAACACTTGCATCCACATGCATCCATCATACATAACATGTCTCAAACACATGTTTCAACCATAGGACTACCCTATCTAAAGGTCAAAGATACTAGCGAGAGGACATACAAAAGATAGAACAAGTACAATCTAAGCGATAAAGGAGAAATTAAAAGACATACCCTCGAAAAGAAAAGGGTATAACGAACGCATCTTCTCTTCCGTCTCCCAAGTAGTGTCGCTCTCATCATCTCCCAATTGCACTTTGACTAGCTTGACCTCTCGATTCCTCAACTTCTTAATCTCTGACCCAAGAATGCACGTAGGAGCCCGTCGAATCGTCGCATCACGCTCTATCTCCACCTCTCTAAGCAAGATCGGCTCTACCACTTCCGCGTCATCATGCAAGCACTTCCTCAAATGTGATACATGGAATACGTAGTGTACACCACTAAGTCTCTCAGGCAACTCCACTCTATACGCCATCTGTCCAATCCTTTCCATAATAGGAAACAGCCCTACGAACCTTGGTGCTAACTTCCCAACGGACCCAAAGCAAACAACATTCCATAATGGAGACACCTTGATAAAGACCATGTCCCCAATATAAAACTCAAGATCTGTCCTCCTCTTGTCCGCATACAATTTCTGCCTATCTTGCACCGTCTTCATCCTCCTTCGAATCAAATCGATCTTTTCCGAAGTCTCTCTAATCATATTGGGCCCAAGCAAGATCTTATCTGTAGATTCCCACCAACATGTCGGTGAACGACACGGCCGTCCATAAAGAGCCTCGAAAGGTGCCATGCCAATGCTAGACTGAAAGCTATTATTATATGCGAACTCCACCAAAGGAAGATGCTCTTCCCATGTACCTCCGATGTCCAAGACACAAAACCTCAAAAGGTCCTCTAGAATACAATTCACCCTCTCGGTCTGGCCGTCCGTCTGAGGATGATATGCGGTGCTCAAACATAAGTGAGTCCCCACCGCCTCTTGCAAGCTCTTCCAAAACTCACTAGTAAAGATAGGATCACGATCGCTCACTATGCTAGAAGGAACACCGTGCAAACGAACTATCTCTCGAATGTATACGGAGGCTAACCATGGAGCAACCCTCTTACTTTCACGGGAATGAAATGGGCACTCTTAGTAAGTCTGTCTACCACGACCCAAATTCCTGTATTACCCTTCCTCGATCTCGGTAACCCATGAACAAAGTCCATCGAGACACTCTCCCACTTCCATTGTGGGACCTCCAATGGGTGAAGCAACCCACCGGGCTTCTTTTGCTCTGCTTTTACTTGTTGGCACACCAAGCATCTAGCGATAAACTCGGCCACATCCCTCTTCATACCGGCCCAAAAGTAAACCCGTCTCATGTCCATGTACATCTTGTCCCCGCTGGGATGAATGGTCATCTTCGAACGATGTGCATCATCAAGAATGGTCTTCTTCAAGTTCTCGTCTTGTGGTACTCAAAGTCTACCATCCCTACGTAACCAACCCTTATCATCTAGGGTATACCTACTGATATGGCTCGATGACTCCCCCTTATGAGCTTCTCTACTAACTCAACGAACTGTGGGTCATCTCGCTGTGCCTCACCAATCCGTCCCAAAAGCGTAGGTCTGACCTCTAAGGATGCTAGCAAACCGAGTACAAAGTCAATGGAAGGTCTAAAGTCAAACGTAGAGATGAACTCTAAACTTCGCCGCTCAACAAACAACAGACTCAAGGACAACCTTTTCCTACTTAAGGCGTCTGCCACCACGTTACCCTTGCCAGGGGTATATGCTATCTCGAAATCATAGGACGCTAAGAATTCCATCTACCTTTGCGGCCTTAAGTTCAAGTCCTTCTGAGAGAACAAGTATTTTAGAGATTTATGGTCTGTAAACAATTCAAATTTCTCGCCAAGAAGATAATGGCGCCAAGACTTAAGCGCGAAAACAATAGCTGCCAACTCTAGGTCATGTGTAGGGTAATTTTTCTCATGCACTTCTCAACTGCCTTCCTCCATAGGCTATTACCCTCCCCTCTTGCATTAAGACTGCGCCTAGTCCTGTCCCACAAGCATCGGTATAAACTGTAAATGGCTTACTCCCATCTGGCAACACTAAGACTGGGGCTGTGGTCAAATCTCTCTTTAAACGTTGGAACGCATCATCACAATCTACTTCCCACATGAAAACTAGGTTCTTCTTCATCAAGCATGTCAATGGGGCTGATATCTTTGCGAAGTCCTTGATAAACTTCCTATAGTCGCCAGTCAACCCTAAGAAACTTCTCAGCTCAGTAGCATTTTTAGTGACCTTCCAATCTTGGATGGCCACCACCTTCGCGGGATCCACAGCTATCCCTTCTTTGGAAACCACGTGCCCTAAGAATCGCACTTCCTTCCTCCAGAAGTGACATTTAGAAAATTTAGCTTTAAGGTTATGCGCTCGAAGGGTCTCCAACACTTCCCTAAGATGTAGGGCATGTTCTTCCTCGCTCATAGAAAAGATCAAGATGTCATCCACAAAGACCACCATGAATTTATTAAGGTACTCCCTAAACACTCTACTCATCAAGTCAACAAAGTATGCGGGGGCGTTTGTCAAACTGAAGGGCATCACAAGCCACTCATAGAAACCGTCCGGAGTCCTAAAGGCAGTCTTGTCTATGCTATCCTCAGCCACTCTCAACTGATGGAAACCGGTGGCTAAGTCCAACCGCGAAAACACTGAGGCGCCAACTAACTGATCGAAGAGATCGTCAATCCTCGGCAGTGGGTACCTATTCTTCTTAGTAAGCTTATTAAGTTCTCTATAGTCCACACAAAGTCTAAGGGACTCATCCACCTTTGTGGCAAAGACTACTGGAGCATCCCAATCCGATATACTACGTCTTATGAACCCCTTCTCACGCAACTCCCCTACTTGCTTATTGAGCTCCCTCCTCTCACGAGGAGCCATGTGGCATACTAGCAGAGATACTGGTTTTGCATTGTCTACAAGATAAATACGAAATCTATCTCACGTTTTGGGGGTAGACCCCTCATCTCATCGAAGACATCAACATATTCACGGACTATACGAACAGAATGTAAATCATCATTGGATGCGCCAAGTGACTCAAGATAACAAAGCATCACCGATCCTCTAGGTCACAAGAAATATCAAGGGTCTTTCCACTACGAGTCAACAATTTTACTACCCTTCGTTCACAATCTTGGATGGCACCATGTCTGGCTAGCCAATCCATCCCTAGAATCAACCCATAGCCCATGAAACCAAGTACAAAAGCATTACATTCAAAACCAACACCTAAGATAGACAATCTCAAATCCCTACAAACCATGGATAAATGAGCCGACCCACCAATAGGATTTGAGACTATAATGGGATCCACAACGAGACTAGTATTTAAGTGCAGTGTTTCAGCTAATGATGTAGAGATAAACGAATGTGATGCGCCATAATCGAATAAATTACGGACATGATGATCAAACAAGAAAATCAAACTTTCGACAGAAATTTTTCTACCTTCTTCCTGTCCCAGAGCTATGAGCGCGTGAACCTGCCCTCCCGATGTAGAACCTACCCTCTGCCCTTGCTTCTTAGGACAGTCCTTGACAGCATGACCTGGATCACCACAATGATAACAAGCAAACTTCTTCTTCTTCCTACAGTCTTTCTTCAAATGGCCTGGTATCCCACAGTTGTGATGCTTCCTCTTTTCTTTACCACCCTTCTTTTGTTGTTGGGCTTTCTTTGGATCCTCCTTCTTATCTTGCGGCCTAAAAGTACTTACACCCTTCTCTTCTTCATGCATGTATGCTATATCAACAAGCTTTTCATACGTAGCCCCCATTGGAATGTGGGACATAGCCAAACTGTGAAGCGGTTCATTTAGGCCCTTTGCAAACCTCAAGGCCTTCTTGTGAGGCGTGTTCACAAACTCTAGCCCAAATCTCGCCAACTTATTAAATTCGGTCACATACTCCTTCACGGTCAAGTTTTTCTGCTTCAATGTCAAGAACCTCGCCATGTACATACTTTCCTCAGCTTGAGAAAGGAATTTCAACTCAAACCTTCCCCTAAAATCTGCCCACGTCTCTACAGCACGCTTTCTATTAGTAACCTCCCACCAAAACGAAGCTTTGTCCTTCATCAACCAAGCAGCCAATTGGACCTTCCTACAATCGTCCAAATCGAAAATGCCAAACAGATCCTCCACTTCTTTCAACCAATTTCTAGCTTCAACGAACGTTTCAGACCCACTAAAAGGTTTTCCACCCATCGAACGAAAGTCTTTACATATCTTGGAGAAAGCATCTCCACGCAGAGGAATGACTGGAGCTGGGGGAGGAGGAGGAGGAACGTCGGCCGGACCCGCGGCAACGACCCTAGCCTCAAGATATTGACGAAACCTACCGGGTACATGAACACCCTCTGGTATCTCAGATGCTCCAAACATGCTGAAAAGAAAAAGATAGTGTTTCAAAACAAGGGAAGCGAAAGAGAGATGTATGGCTTGCGGGGATTATGCTCTTTAAAGTAATCTTTCCTTGAAAATAGCTTCTTTAAAACAAGTTTTTTGAAAATACTTTATATGAAAATAATACTTTTGAAAACACTTTACAAAACTTTTTATCTGTTCTAGTAACCTTAGCTCTGATACCACGTGTAACACCCCATGGTAATTAATGTCACTCACAAAGGGAATGCATTAATGTCATGAAGCGTTATAGTAGTATAGAATAGATAAATTACAAGAATAAATACATAAAACACAGCGGAAGATAAAATTTATTTCATATCATCACAACTTCAAAACAAGCTTACATAAGTATTCTCCAAAACCATTACAACAGGATCAATTGTCTTTTCCAAAAACTTCAAAGTACATAAAGAAGCAAATACATAAATAACATAAATGCATAAATCCCCACTGAGCATAAGCAAAGCCATAAAGATGAGAGAGTCCAAAGCGATACATCTACTCTTTTCAAGCAACTGAAAGAAATTGGCACTAAGCTGTAGTATTCCCTCGTTGCAAACCTGAGGGGGGGGAGGAAAGGAAAGAGGTGGAAACAAAATGGGTCAGACATAAAGTCTGGCGAGTCCAGTAATTTTAACAAATAATAGGTAAGGTAAATGATCAAGACATAAATAGGCATCATGATATGGCTATAGCATAGATAAGGTAGATAAAAAGGATGGACAAGATGATTCCATTCCTAAGTACTAAGACAATCCTACACCTTGGCTAAGCGAACAACCCTCCAAGTACTAACCCTGAAGACCGAAGTCAACATCAGACTAGCACCCAAAGGACTATCCAAGTCAACCAACATATATTTCGTTACACCGCACTTTTGCTAAGTTACACCACATTACTTAATTACACCACACATCTACTAGTATCTTTTACCCAAGGTTGATCCCTTCCCACTAACTATACCCACATGACATACTTGGTAGTTACTTGTACCTAGCTACTATCGTAGGTGTCGGCTTGCTCCTACCACCGCTAAGGTATCCTTACTCTACCCATTCGACCGGCTCCCTAAACCCCGTAGGCACCCGTGCTGGCCCCATAGTGGGGTGTATCACTCCCTAAAGTGGCAACCTCGATACCAACATAAAATGCACGACCATACCTACACGATGCAACAACGTCTTACCTACCATCCCGGAACCATGCACGCACATGAACCCGTTGGACTTGCGTTGCCACCGCCATTCACGTTTTGACCTCTTACATTCAAGTCCAGTAAGCGTGCCCCAACCCCGGCCTAGTACCGGGCCTAATTAGATACTCAAACGGGTTACTGGTTGAAACGGGTCCCCATCCGACACAAGCCTCCCACCTATGCTTGGTCCCCACTAGGTTTTTCTCCCACTTAACCATTTTAATTTAAATGTCCATGTCTTACACATGCTACGGTTAAGTCCATATTTACAAGTCATAATTTACATGTCTTATCTTATTCTGGTTAAGTCCATATTTACATGTCATAATTTACATGCCACCCCACTTAACCCTCTAACCATACCCATGTCTTATTATGGTTAGTATTCCTTAATTCATTCCTTATGACGAACGGTGCATGACCTCCCACATTAGACCGAACACTTTGTGGCCGCTGGATTTGCCGGGTGGTTCCGGGCAGTCTTACGCCACAAACCGGGTCTAACCTCGTGTCATTAGCTATTATGCCTACAATTCATTCCTTTGACCTCTCACATTAGACGTCCAATTGTGGCAGCTGGATTTGCTGGGCGGTTCCGGGCAGTCTTACGCCACAATTGCGCCTAACCTCGTGTCAAAGGTTTATTAATAATCGTATTTCACCCATACCCAATTTTCATGTCATGTATATCCAATTAAACATGTAATCATGTTTATAATATTGCCTATTCCAAATTGTCACTAATTACATATTAATTATCCCCAATTACAAATTTACAATTATAGGCAATTTCATCAATTCCATGTAATTCATACCCAAACATGCCAATTTCACATATTATCAAATTATCCAATAATATCCAATTTTCCATATTTCACATATTCCCATCGTTCCCACGTATTCGCATTCGCGTGTATTTTTAACATAGGCTCGAAGGTAGCCTAGATCCAAAAATAAAAGGAACAGGGATAAGAAGAGAGAATCAAATCACAGAAAATTGGAATTAACACAACATCATGAAATAAAGGGGCATGTAAACTGGCATAGAGGCATAATGACAGATTCAAAATGAATAAACTGATAAAAGCTATGAACTTTACATAGAAACATAAGCATATGATGACATGAATCAAAAAGGTGAAAACTTGGATGAGATTTAAATTACATACATACATATGAATCCTCTTTACAACTTCATCATGTTACTTTTAATCCCATTATATTGTGAAAATCACCGTACTCGCCTTTCGTGGTTAAAGAATAGAATTATGCGCTGAAATTGGTGTAGAAACGTTGCGGTGTTGCTGATTTATCTTCTTGAATTGTTGTAGAAGCTCTAATCTTTAATTTGAGTTGAAGTTGAATGCTTGCAATTTGAGTTAGAGGTGGCGGCTAGGGTTCAAGAAAGAGTTTGACAGCATAATGGTGCCATAGATAATATTTATGAATTAGGGTTAGGTCTTAGGGTGTATATATAGGTGTAGGAAGTTATTTAGGCCTTAGGATTAACCCTAGAACTGACCTGGACCATCAAAAATCGTCCCAGGCCCAAAAATCACACCACAGCAAAACTGGCCGAACCAGGTTCGATCTCCCAAAGGGGGAGGTCGACCCCCAGGTCGACCTGGGGTACCCAGGTCGACACCATAGTCGACCTCCCCCCTTGGGAGGTTGACCTCCCTGGTCGGCCTGCTCACACACACACACACACACACACACACATATATATATATATATATATATATATATTCTTATCTTCTGAGGGTCATATCTCCTTCGTCCGGACTCCGTTTTTCGAAAACTTAGACTTTATTCCATGCAAAATTCCGAGACGAACGCAATGGTGCAACCCGTTTCCCTTCATTCCTCTTTTAAAAATTAAGTGTCCTTAAATTTAGTTAATTCAATCATTCAAAATTCGGGGTGTTACACATATTCTCATCGCGAGCTTCGTCGTTATACACCCAGACTCAACCCCATATCCGAACATGACCATGGTGACAGTCGGGGAAGAGATTGTCAACAACACCGTGATTCTTATCAGTCTCACTCTACATGGTCTCGCTCTCCTTCGAATCAGGATCTTGGGAAGTACCATATTCGTCAAGTGCCACAGGCGGGAGCAAAACAACTTCCCAAAGCTCTAACTCCTCCGAAAAGTACACTATCTCAGGGAAAATCTTCCAAGAAGCATCATGAATCCAAAGACAAAGACAAAGATCCAAGCAAAAATTTAGAAAAGGAGAAGGTAGCTCTTGTTCCTTCTGGTCAGCACAACTTGGATACTACCGCTGTACAGGAGGATGCCGTTACTTCTGAAATTAAGTCGAAGCTGGAGCGCTTACGAAAGCAGTTCCCTGATATTTACTTTGAAAGGATGGTTTTCATCCTAGATCTTGATCCGGTTCCTAAGTACTGGGATACAGAAGTTATGGGCTAAGTCGGTCATGCGGCTAAACAATGTAGGGCGATGAAGAGACATGCCAAGAGTCTTTCAGATGTTATCCGTCGCCTGGAAATAGATGCATCGAGAGCTAGGGTGAAGATTGATCATGACACCAAGGCCAGGAGTAAGGTTGAGAAGGAACTTGAAGATGCACAAGCCCAGCTCGCTTTAGCTCAGTGGGATGTTGAAAATTATAAAACAGAGTTGGAGAATGCTAAAAAAACATTTCCATCTCGAGCTCGATTCGAACTGCCAAGAGCACGCGGCTTTAAAGAAAGAGATAGAGGATCTCAAGACGGCTAACACTGAGTTAAAGGCGTCGCAGGATCGTCTTGTCATAGAGAAGGCTGCTTGGGAAAAGGAAAAGGCAAGCTTAAAGGACAATCTTGCTTATATTGAAAAGGAAAATGTGAGCTTAAACGACAAACTTGCTCATGTTGAGGAACGGGCAGCTCTTGCCGAAGGCAATGCTAATGTAGCTCTTGAGTCGGCCTCCACTGCTCTGCCAAATTTGCTGCGGCCGAGAAGGAAATGGAGGAGTTCGACGAACTGCTAATGGACTTTTTTATTCAAGTCATTCGGACTCGAGATATTTCTTGAATCAGTAACTATCCCACCACCTTGGTTAATGCATGGGAGCAGATTGTTGAGAGCGAGAAGCGATGCTTGAAGGTCGAGGAAGTCGATGAGGACCAACTCATGCAGACTTTTCTCAGAGGTGGAGATCCTGAGGCTTGAGCAGAGGGTAGGCGTCAAATCCAAGAGGCCATGGAAAAAGAGAGGCTTGACCTCAAGGGAAAGAACAAAATTGACGAAGGTTCAAGCTCAGCATCGAAGCCCAAGACTTCTGAGGTTGAGGAGTATAGTCCAGATGATCTATTGATCCCCGGAGTCCCAGTTCCTCTTACTGTTAGGGCTTCTACCGCAGCTTCAGGCGAGGAGTCAGTGGAAGGTATATCCATATTCTCTCCACAATTTTCCAAAGCTATTATAACTTGTCGTCGCATCATGGAGAAAACCATCGAGAAGACTACGTTTTCTACCAAATTAATAACAGTTGTTTCTCATGATATAGGTGCCAAGCCAACTGAGGAGAGTGTGGCAAAGAAATCAGATGTTGAGAAGGTCAATGTACCACCAAGCACCGAGATCATACATGAAGCTCCTAAGCAGACTGAGATCAAGGCATCCGAGAAAGCCATCGCATTATCAGGCACTGATGTTCCTAAAAATGCCAAGGTTATCGGAGCCTTGGATGACATCGATGGTGATCATGGAGATGATGAGTAAGAGCTTGCTATCACCGGGGAGACCAGGAATGATGACAGCATGACCTTAGTTGACATGAAGGCCAAAAAAGATGAATAGCTGGCCTTAAAAATAGAGGAGCAAGAGCCTCTAAATGTGCGACTTATCTCTACAGCTGACCCTAAATCTGGGTTAATTATAAAGCTGTCCACTAAATCGATAACTACACATCTTGTATCCCAATACTCTGACTTTTCACGGGATCCTCCTTCGGATAAGAAGAAAAGTAAGAATCAGGATAAATCTGATGCCGACAAGGAGGAGCCGGAGAAAAAAAAGAAGGAGAAGAGGCCAAGGTCATCCCCAAAGCCCAAGTAGAGCCAGTTGGTTTATGTCTTTTCTCTTTTTGGTTGTTCCACTGGCCTTATGATGTAGTTGCAAGTACGACCCTCGTATTTTGTCTAGCCTTGTCTTGTAAATATGCACTTTGTAAATGGAAATCTGTTTCTTTTACATCATTGCGTACCTGCAAGTTTATCATTCTCAGTCACAAACATCTGAATCATAACTAAGTTAGAATCATGTGCAATGAAAATTAAAAAAAAAATCCTGCATCATGCATAAATGTGTATGAGTATGCCCCCAATCAATCATTAATATAATGCCTGGCCAGGGCTTATTGAGGATTGATTAGACTCATATATGTGCTTCCCCCTATGCCCGGAAATGAGGGGGTCGGGCTCAGCTTTCATTCTTATTCCCGATTCTGCAGCAGGATAGGAGCCCTTTCGTGGCATTTAATCAAAACGCCTTTATACTCTCTTGTCGTATGCCTAGGATAAAGTTTGAACTCAGCTTTCAATTTGCCCCCCGCTCCTTCAACGGGGTAGGAGTTCTTTTGTGACGCCCAGTCTCTGGCGCCTTTAAACTCTCCCGTTGAATACCAAGGGTAGAGTGCAGTCGAGATGGTCTTTATAATCAAGGTGCACCTTCACGTCTCATGGACAATCCACTTCCTTGTCCTTTGTAATCTTTCTCAGCTCATGAGAAGTAGAGTATCGGTAGTTGTGTCGTTTACTTCATTGCACCCTCGATGTTCTGCACACTATTGACCTTCTGATCTGATAAAAGGCACTTTGAATTACATGCTCCGAAATTGTTGCAAGGTTCACAGCAAATTTAAAAGATTACAATGACTCATGTGAGTAAAGAATGACAGAGTAAACAAGAAATGGTGTGGTAAAAGTAAATGACACAAGATATTTTATAGTGGTTCGGTCGAATCATGGCCTACGTCCAATTTTTATAATCTTTTGTTTATATAACTGGACTATTCTAGGCAAGTCATGCCTTTTTACATGGTCCTAAAAATAAAAGAGTAAAAATGTCAATTTCATGTCAAGTAGTGCCACAAATGTTGGGCTTTCCACACTCTGGGAATTTCATTTCCATCCACAGTCGCTAGCTTGAAAGATCCATTATCAAGCCTTCGTAGGATGGTATAGGGTCCTTCCCATCTCGGGCCCAAATGTACTGGGGGTGGAAAGACACGTTTTAGAACCAAGTCTCCGGGTTCAAAGGTTCGAGCTCGAACCCTTCTGTTGTAATACCAAGCGACTTGTTGTTTGTGCCTCAAGGCACGTAGATCCGCTTCGTCCCTTTTCTCTTCTACCATATCCAAGGATTCGAGGAGTAGTTCATTGTTAGTCATTGGGTCGTAGTAAGTGACCCTATGAGACGGTACTTCTAACTCAACCGGGATGACTGCTTCAGATCCAAAAGCAAGGGAAAAGGGTGTATGCCCAGTGGCTGATTTGAAGGTTGTTCTGTAGGCCCACAATGCCAAAGGTAGCTCGTCGACCCATATGGCCTTGGCCCGTTTCAATCACTTCTTCAAAATGGACTTGATTACTTTATTTATCGCTTCTGCCTGTCCATTTGACTGTGGATGCGCCACAGCTATGAATCTCTTCTCGATATGATATCTCTGGCAAAAATCCCAGAACTCGGTACTAATTGGGTCCCATTACTTGTTATGATGACTTTCGGAATTCCAAATCGATATATGATGTTTTTGATGATGAAGTTTATCACTCACTTGGTTGTGATCGTGGTTAATGGTTCTGCTTCGACCCACTTAGTAAAGTAATCCACGGCTATAATAGCGAATTTCGCTCCGCCCTTCGCTATGGGGAGGCTTCCAATAATGTCAATTCCCCACACAGCGAAGGGCCACAGACTCATCATTGTTTTCAACTGGCTAGGAGGTGTCCTAGGAATCTTCGAAAATTTCTGGCATGTGTCACAGTGTCGTGCATACTTGCCGCATCTTTGTTCACGGTAGGCCATAAATAGCCATATCGCAGTACCTTCTTCACTAATGTTTGTCCTCCGGTGTGGTCACCACACTCACCTTCGTGAACTTCTCTTAACACTCTTTCTATGTCGTTATGGGCTATACACCGGAGGAGTGACATTGAGAACCCTTGTCGGTATAAAACTTCTCCTTGCATGACATATCTGGAGGCCTTGCGAATGACAGCATGCCTTTTGCTCTTTTTGGTGGGAAGTGTCCCATTTATCAGGAAGTTCTGTAAGGGTGTCATCCATGATTCCCTTTCCAGCTCAGTCTCCAGTACAGGATCAATTTCCATCTAATCGGTACTTGGAGACTGTAGTACCTCTATCGGGACCATCTCTATGTCCTCAGGGTTGTCAGAACTAGCCATCTTGGCCAACTAATCTGCCCTCTGATTCTCTGATCGGGGGATATGTGTTATGCTGTAGTGTTCAAAGCCATTCAGTAATTTTCTTACTTCCTTTAAGTATGATACGAGCCTTGGCCCTTTGGCCTGAAACTTTTCATTGACCTGGTTCGCAACTATCTTGGAATCGCAAAAGATATCCAGCTTTGCTATCCCCAACTCCTTTGCAAGCCTAAGCCCGGCAATCTGGGATTCATACTCCGAGTCATTCTTCGTGGCGTGGAACTCTAATCTCAAAGCATAATATATCGATCATTCTTCGGGAGTTACAAGTACCACTTCTGCACCAGATCATCTGTCATTCCTGGCTCCGTCATTATACAGTTTCTAGGCGTTGGGGTCAACTAGTGATTTTGAGGTATCAGCTTCCTTATTCACTACATCGTCCTCTGGGATAGTAAATTCTGCTATAAAATCCGCCAACACTTGCCCCCTTATCGATCTTCGGGGCTAAAAGTTCAGGTCAAACTGACTCAACTCGATATTCCATTTGAGTAGCCTTCCCGATGCCTCTGGTCTTTATAACACTTGTCTGAGTGGATGTTCAATGTATATAGTGATGGGATGAGCTTGAAAATAGTGGCGAAGCTTTCTAGATACGATCAGCAGGCTGTACGCAAGTTTTTCTATCTTTGGGTAGTTCCGCACTGCCGCCGCTAGATTCTTACTTACGTAGTACACTGGTCTCTGGACTTTATCTTCTTCTCTTACCAGGGCTGAACTTATTGCGTGAGATGATACTGCCAAGTACATGAACAAGTCCTCGTGATCTACCGGCTTGGATAATATCGGAGGTTTTTCCTGATGATTCAGGAGGTTCTGGAAATCTTCTACACAATCAGGAGTCCATTTGAAATTGCGGTTCCCTCGCTTTATCAAATCAAAAAATGGAATGCACTTATCTGTAGCTTTGGAGATGAATCTACTTAGCAATGCTACTTTCCCAGCGAGGCTTTGCATAACTTTGATTTGCCTTGGTTCTTGAATATTCCTGATTGCTGCGATCTGATCTGGATTGATTTTTATTCCACGCGAGCTAACAATAAAGCCCAAGAATTTTCCATAGGTTACTCCAAATGAACACTTTATAGGGTTGAGCTTCATCCCGTATCGCCTAAGGATGTCAAACATTTCTACTAAATCGGTAGTATGGTTGGATGATTGTCTGGATTTCACAAGCATATCATCAACATACACTTCCATCGTCTTCCCAATCTGACTGTAGAACATCCGGTTTACTAGTTGTTGATATGTAGCTCCAGCGTTCTTTAAGCCGAAAGGCATCACTACATAGCAGTACAATCCTAAATTTGTGATGAAGCTGGTATGCTCCTGGTCCGGAACATGCATGGGAATTTGCTTATATCCGGAATATGCATCCATGAATGAGAGGAGTTCGTGACCCGCCGTCGAATCCAACAATTGATCAATTCTAGGAAGTGGGAAACTGTCTTTTGGACAAGCCTTGTTCAAATCTGAAAAATCGATGCAGGTGCGTCATTTCCCGTTGGCCTTCTTTACCAAAACCGGGTTTGAAATCCATTCCGGGTAAGTTGAATCTCTAAAGAATCCATTGCTCCTCAACTTCTCAACTTCTTCCTTTAAGGCAGCTGACCTCTCCGGGCCAAGCATTCGCCTTTTCTGCTTAACAAGTGGATGCTGCGGGTTGATGCTCAATGAGTGGCGCATAATTGATGGGGATATCCCACACATGTCAGCATGGGTCCAGGCAAACACATCCAGGTTGGCCTTTAGGAAGTCGGACAATTCTTTTGCACGAAGAGGGTCTAAATGGGATCCAATTTTCAAGACCTTCGCTGGGTCATCATCATCGATTGGAATATCCTCAATCGTTTCGTTTGGAGTCGCCATTCTGCCCCCAGGTTCCTCGTCCACTCTGGGATCTATATCCTCAGACAGTTCTCTGGGCGGCACCTTCGGGGCTGTCTTTAATTGCTATGTTGAATCCTCCTTTGCGGGTGGAGGAATGCCATTTGGTTCTATGTTTAATCCTCTAAGAAACAACTTCAACTCTGCTATGTAGCAGGCTTGCCCTACGACTTGGTCACCTTTGACTACTCCCACTCCTGCATCTGTTGGGAACTTTAACAATAGGCACCAGGGTGCAATACAAGCTCTGAATTTTGCTAGGGCCGATCGACCCGAGAAGGCATTATAAGGTGACTCGATATCCAATACCACAAATGGAAGAATTCTTACTCTCCGGCGATCTCCTTCTCCCAAAGTTACTGACAATTCCATATATCCGATCGGGGATGTTGAGGCTCCATTGAAGCCACGTATCCATCCATCACAGGGCTTCAAATCTTTAGCTTCAAGCTTCATCTGATCAAATGCTTTCTTAAACAAAATGTTTACTAAACTTCCATTGTCCACCAACACCTTGTGGACCAGAGCAGGACCGATAGTCGCCGTGATCACCAAAGGGTCCTCAGTGGGGGCGTGAACTCCAACACTATCTCTATCACGAAAGATGACATTATTGGACATTGTTTTGTGTTGCTTCACCAGGGCTGCAATTTCAGGATTACTGCACTTCCTTACTTCGAGATGTTTGGTCGCATTCACATATTGATCCATTTCCCTAAAGCTGTGTCCAGCAGGATGAGGTCCTCCTACTATAGTGTTGATGACTATGTTCTTTCCTTTCTACTGAGCAGTAGGCCTAGTAGTAGGTTGGTTTTGATTCGGGGCCTTCCTGGCTTGCCCCTATCTCTTGGCGCAACCTTGTATTCGTCCAACTTTCCTTCATGAAGTAGCTTCTCGACGACGTCTCTCAAATGACGGCATTCATTGATGGAGTGACCATGGGTCTGATGGAAAAGGCAGAACTTTCCTATCTCACGTTCTTTCTCCGTTGAATCTCTCGGTGGAGGCCTCTTATACTGAAGGACGTTGTAGGTATCCAGGAAAATATTTTCTAATGTATCATTCAACGGTGTGAAGTTTTCAAAAGCCTTGAACCGAGGTCTCTTCTAAGAATCATTCCTCTGATTCTTCTTCCGGCTGTTATTCCCAGATTGGCGGCCATTGCCCTGATTCTTATTTCCAACGTTAACCTCCACTTTTCCTGAACTGTCGCCAGATTTTTTGATGGCCATGTTACTCTGTATATCTTCTTTATTGGCAGCTTTTCTCTTCTGATTGGCATATATCTCTTCCTGACGTAAACGGATGTTAGTTTTTTCATAGAATATTTCTCTAGTCAGTGGCGGTTTGCCGGCTAAGTATCTTCCAAACTCAGTATCCTTGTCCACTCCGTCAATTAAGGCCATCAAGACAGTCTGTTCGTGAGGATCTCTAACCTCCGTGACCGCTAAGTTAAAACGATCTAAGTAGGACCTCAAAGTTTCATCAAGGCGCTGTTTAATGAGGGATAACTTAATGACATTTTTAGACCTCTGGCCATGAAGCCGGAATTTATTTACGAAGTGTTCGCTCAATTCCCTGAAATTGGAGGTCGATCGTGCTGGCAAGCGAGTAAACCACATTAATGTCACATCCTCCAGGAATATCGGGAATGTTTTACATTTTACTGCGTCAGGAGCAGCGGCGGCGTTCATGTACCATGAATACCTCACTAGATGCTGAACTGGATATGTCCTGCCCGCATAACGGTTCGTAGTCGGCATGTTGAATTTCCTCGGGAATCAGACGTCTAATATGTCATCAGTAAAGGGCGTATGACTGCAGTTTATACCCCAATCCTCCTTCCTCTGTCCACGGCTGTCTGCCATGATTTTCCTAACCATTGCTTCAACATCAGCATTGGTCAACGTAGATTCAGGATCAGCACTCCTCGCACTGCGGGGCCCTTCGATGTCTCTTCGACGTGCTGTCGCGAAGTCCGGGGCCTGAGCGGAGCTTCCTTGTCCCCTGTTGCCATGGTCAATCACGCGGCGAGGGGGTGGTAATGGTTGATTCCGAACAGGGTCAACAATGCCTCCATTCCTAGGCAGCGGAGCGGGATCATTTAAGTTACGATTGTTGGGTCCCAGATTGAGGGCCGCCTCTTCTCGAGAAGGAAGTGACCCGAATCGAAGCTTCTCCACATTCTCAGCCCTTTCCGATGGTCGTCGTGGAGGTCTTGGAGGCTCCTCCGACGAGAATGAGTACTCTGGAGTTAGAGGACGGGACGACGGAGGTGTCCTCTTCCTTTGGAGATCATCAATTCGTCTGTCTAATGCAGTAATGTTATGTCGTAATTAGGAACTCTCTCGTCTTTGGGTTGCCAACTCATCATTCGTCCTATCCAACATATCAAGCACACGGGAGAGATCTCCCTCAGTTACTAGAGCAAAAACATGTAGCTGGTCGTCAGTAGTTGCTCTTGGACGTAGAGCACTTGAACTGGGTCGAGAAGAAGCGCCAGCATGAGTAGGACGAGCCATAATTTCCTTTCCGGGCCGAGTCGTGGTCCTATAGTGAGGGCGCTTCGTGATTCCCTCTTCAGTCTCCTGGCTCGTGATCTCCTCCTGAAGTCGGCTCGTGGTGGCTCCCTGGAGAAGGTTCGTGGTGGCTCCCTGAGGTTGGCTCGTGACCTGCTGCTGAGGGTCGTTCGTGTTGGCATCCTACGACCCGGTCGTGACCCCTTCCTTGGGTCGGATCGCCACCCCTTCCTTGGGTCGGATCGCCCCCTGCGAGCCACGAGCTGGGGACTCTACCTCAGCCTGCTCGCGAACACTTTCTTCATTAGCTTCATTTGTAGCTTTGTTTGCTCGCGAAGCTCGTAAATCCTTGGACTTCTTTCCAGCCATAATGTCTTAACTTTGCTAAAATCTTCAAAAACCAAAACAGTGGAAGTTCGGACTACATTCTTCGGACTTGAATATCCAAATAGTAGAGCAATAATCCGATATGCTGAGACTTCGATTCTCAGTGAAAGCACCAAAATGTTAGGCCAAATTATGGCTCTAACACACAAATTGTCTAGAATTGCAGAGGATAATAACTAGAAGTGAAAGAAAATGCAACAAACACACCAAATTTATAGTGGTTCGGCATTAACGAGCCTACGTCCACTTTATATGTTTTTGATTATACGTTAAATGCAAGTACAATCAGTGATTTCTCTCAATCTCACTTTTACAATGATGATTGACTCAATAATTTCGAGATAATACTGATTAGAAATAATGGAGAAACGGTGATGGTGGAAACAATACTCAGAATTGCCCAAATGATCCTGAAAAATGCCAAGTGCTAGGCTATTTATAGGCGATTTCTATAGGCGGTTCGTGATGACATGTGGCACAAATCCCGAGGATTTTGGAGCCATTCGTGAGTGGATGGAGAAATGGTCAAAATGGCCATTATGGAAAGGTGTCATCAGATCCTGAACTTGCGGCTCGTGGAAGACTTGGTCATGTCCATCATGTTTTGAGATCATGGTCGGGTCCTGATGGTTGATTGCCAGCGGATTGTGGTGGTCATACACGAGCGGGTCAAGGCAGGATGGCACGAGCGGGTCGTGGTTGGTATGGCGAGCTGGTGGGGGATCATATGTCACGAGCAGCTGGCCTCCTGGGTTCACGAGCCGAGTTCATCTGGAGGTAAGTCTTCATACTCTTGGTGGCTTGACTCAAAAGTTAGCCAACAAATACATTGTAACAGGCCTGGGCTAAGCCCACAAAAACATTAATGCCCTTTTATTTACTTTTCTGGAAAAGGCTTGTGACCGTGAGTCACGATCTATATATATGTACATCTATAATACTTTGTACTTACTTCATTACATCTGAATAAAGGATACACAATTCCATTTCTTCAATTCTTTCCATTGCAATTTCTTCATTTAGAAAATAACCAAACACTGTTTACGCTTTCTAGCAAGGAATTGAGTGGGAGGTATATGCTAAGAATATGATGGTGATGTCACCTGAAATTTGCAAATTAGTTAGGCTCATGCAATCCAAGTGATGGCTTCTCCTATGTAAAAAATTTAACGTTGGTGATTTACAATCATTTTTTATTAAGGTTATGGCTTCTCCTATGCAATTTTTTTTATGATAGAAGTTGTAAATCATGCCATGTCCGTGTTGCCTGTGTTTAGTGTTAATATCTTAATTAATTTCTAAGATACGTAAAAGTCATAGTTGGATATCAAAATGATTTAGTGATGTAAAACCTTATGTTCGCTAAGTACTTAGAGAATTTAGTGAAATACAAACTGAGTTGTATATTTTGCTGCATCCCCACTTATAACATCAATGAATCTCGCCCTTCTTCCTTCCTATAATCTCCAATTTGTTCTCCTATGACTTAATCATTCACATTTGGTATTTTGGTTGAATCTAAAAGTTCTAGAAGTATTCAAATTATGATTTCTTTGGTGATTAGTATGGATTGTGTATCAACCTGGTTTTTATGTTTATTCTTGCGGTAGATTGGTCTAGATTGGTCACTGTTGTAGTAGAAAACCAAGAAATCAACCAATGGTGCTCTAATAATTTGTCTAGTTTTAGTGTAGAAGGCCATGTTGGACATAGTGTTGTGGTCATAATCGGCATGTTATTGGTACTCGTGATAGTGGGCATGGTGATGGTGAGATTAATGGTGGAGAGAAAGACATTTATTCATCACGTTAATTCATAACCAAAAAGTGATTTACATATATGTTTATTTATGCTTGATTTAGATTGCATTTAAAACTTGATAGAAAATTTTCTCTTGCTCAAATGGATTTGACTATAAATGTTATTTCTCTTGCATTACTTAACTCATATAAATGTAATTTGATCATCAAAGTTCAAGTGACAAATAAAGATAATTCGATATTTTATAAAGATTGTAAAGGGGATGACTGCGTTTTTAGTATAATACTCACGGATGAAGATGTAATTTTTTAAGTTTTAATGTTTTCAGTAATGTTTTCTTCGATTATGCAACCATTAGGGGAAGGTATATACCAAGTTACCAACAAAAGATAAAATAATTGTTTTGGATATCTCGTCTTTTTAGGGTCGATGTTGCTCAAATTGAGTATGTGACGAAAAACTACAAAAGATTACAGTCATGTTACAATTAGCCATTGATTATCAAGTTCCTTGTTGGAATAAATATCAACAACGTTAGAGTCCAAGATTTAGTTTTTATCTTTGGTTTTTTTAATTTAACCAGTTTCAAATTTTCAAATGACGATAGTACTTTTAACTAAGTGATTCATTTTAATAAATTATTTCAATAATTTGTGATTTATTTATTATGTCAACTCTTGCATTTTTATCGTTACAATTATTCACTCATATGATCATATATTTTAAGTTTATATCGTTTATGTTTTTTTTAACGTTCGGTTTTCCTGTTGTTGTGCGGTAATACTAGTTTATCTAGTTGGAGGGTTTATTAACACCTAAATTATACTCTTCACTGCCTTTAAGATTGTTTAGACAAATTTGTCTTTGATATTGCGCGGCATATCATAAATTATTTAAAACAAATCCATGCTAACGAGAATAGTGGATACATGAAAACATGGTAAAATCAGTTAATTAGAAAATAAATTAAAAGATCATGCTTTTGTGCCTCTCTCTCCCTAATTATAAATGAAAATAGACAAAATAAGCTCTAAAACATTTTTTTAGAAAATTGTTACTTTATTTTATATATACATATACATACATATATATACACACATATACATACGCACACACACGGACGCGCACACACACACACACACACACACATATATATATACACACACACACACACACACGATCAGGAGAATCTCAAATAGTGCAACACTCCTTTAGCCCCCCGATTTCCATCACATTCTCGTTTCTCTCTCCTCCTCCTAATTCTCTCTCCCTCCACTAACTTATTTGACTATAAATATGTGAATCAAATTCAGGTGCTAATGAGAGGCTAAAAAATAGGGTGCCTAGGAGCGTACATTATATATATATATATGTATATATATATATAGACACGCACACACATACACACACACAAAAACACACACACACACACACACACATATATATATATAGGATCGGAGCACCCCAAATAGTGCAGCACTCCTTTAGCCCTCTGATTTTCACCACACATTCTTGTTTCTCTCTCCTTCTACTAATTCTCTCTCCATCCACTAACTTATTTGACTATAAATATGTGAATCAAATTGAGGTGCTAATGAGAGGCTAAAAAAATAGGGTGCCCAGGAGCATACCTAATATATATATATATATATATATATATATATATATATATATATATATATATATATATATGGAGTGGCTATAGGGACACAAATCTATGTACATAAAAACTTGACCATAAGATCTATTTGTCTTTATGTGGAAGGTGGAATTCAGGGGGAGATCTAATGGTACAGATTTTGTGGGTTTAAATTTTATGTCAACATTTTGTGTCCAATAGACTTTCATCTCTCTCTCTCTCTCTCTCTATATATATATATATATATATATATATATATATATATAGGAAGAGGCTATTGAGACACAAAATTAAACATAAATTTAGAAACACAAAGCTTGGACCGTTCGATTTGTTTGGCTTTATGTGGAAAGTGAAATTCATGGGGAGATCCGGTGGTTGAGATTTTTTGTGTCTAATTTTGAGTCATCGTTTTGTGTCTAAATAGAGTTTCACACACACACACAAATATATATATATATATATGTATATATATGATTTACATTTTTAGTTGTACAATTTGATAACAAGTGACACATCATTCAATCATACTGAAAAACTTGTACAAACTAAAGACATAAATCTAAAGACATCAGACGCTTCAAACCAAGACATTCCAAATATAAGACGACCTACCAAACCTATAGAAATTAGACATAAACCTTCGCTCCGCACCAAACAGATACTAAGAACCGAAGGAAGCCCCTAGACCAGAGAGAGAAAGATTTGTCGGCCTTTTGAACTTCTTTACCCTCTTCTTCTTCCTTTTTATATGACCAAACAAATAATTCCGTTTGGCGTTGTTAACCTCCCCAAAATCCAAGTCCGCTTGAAACTTAAAATTTTCATCCATTGTTCTGCCCCTAAGAAGTGCCTTTGGCCTTCCTCCTTTATGCCCTGAACCTATGCTGTCCATGCTATTGTCAGTAGGAGCTTCCATATCATTGGCAGTAGCTACTGAATCCACACCTTTAGGCTCGGTAGAAGACATATCACATTCATTATAGATAGGGATCTACTTCTGGCTCCCACCACTACCATCATGTTGCGCAGCAGAGCCATTGAGGCTTTGATAATGAGAATCTACAGAAGATTGTAAACTAGAATGCTGCACATTAGCATTAATCTCCATTGAATTTGCAGGACAAGACTGAGGAGTCATGTTCTTGGGGATCCACACTTTTGTAAATTGGCAAACATTTTCTAAATTTTCAAAACAATTACAATTCGAGTATTTAGGTGGAAACCATTCCTCTGTCAGAATTGCAACATGCTTGGATATAAAAAAGAACTGGACAGAAATCTGCATAGTAACAAAGTATGAATTTATTGCAATAAAGAATTTTTTTTCATGTCCTCTGCGCACCCTTTCCCATCCAAGCAACCCTTCTCTTCAAGCCCCACGCCGCCTCTCCTCGTCCTTTCTAATCAAATGTACCTACCTCAATAGATCCCTCCTCCTCCTCACGTACCACCTGACCCGCCGCCCATCCCCCTTCCTCAGGTTATTTCCGACATTCCGCCATTTCCTCCTCCTCAGCTGGCCCCTCATGCCCCTCAGCCATCTTCCTCCTCACCGGCTTTTCCCCCTCCCCAGCCTGCCCTAGGTATCAGAAGATGGATGTCTCCTTTTGAGAGCAAGCCCTGGAATGCAGGAATTTTCTCTCCTCCTCCTATCACTCTTCGATTTTCCGCATGTGCCCTTATGCCTGACGAATCCATATACAAAGCTGGTCTTGAGGTGTGGCGAGAATACCTAGTTGGATTCTTCTTAGACGCACCTCTCTCGTTTACAGCAGTGGCTAATTACTTGCAGTATCATTGGAAGCCGATTGGAGGAATCAAAATCAAATCCATGGGTAAAATCTTCTTCTTTCTGTTTTCAAACCGTGAGGATAGAAAAAGGGTTTTGAATTCTGATTCGGTCATTATCAGATCCAAACTCTTCATTATCAAGCCATGGGATTGTAAAGTTGGCTCTAACAGTATTAAATCTGTTCCCATGTGGATTAAGCTTTCTAATATCCCACCTTACGCTTGGTCGCACATCGGTATTTGTTGGCTTGCGTCTGTCATAGGTAAATTATTATGTATGGATGCTGCAACCGAGTCTCTAGATAAGCTCTCTTTTGCCAAATGCTTAGTTGAAATAACTCCAACGAGTCTTTTGCCTGATGAATTTCCAGTTCTCCTTCCTGATGGAACTATTCAGAATGTTTTGATCGAGTATATCTGGAAACCTTTGATATGCAACAGTTGTTTGTGCTTTGGGCACATTGCTAGCAAGTGCATTCACTCTGGTCCTTCAGCGAAGCACAACTGCAACGAGAATATTGAGGTGAGTAAGGAGAAAAGCAGTTTATCACCTTCTGAAATTAATAATGGAATCAGGCTTGCTCCTGTTTTTGATAGAGGAAAGTCGAAGAATGCTGTTGTGAGTAAAGAAACATGGAGGATGGTGGTTAATAATAACAAGAGTTGTGATAACCCTTCAATTGCGGGAAGTGAACTTAACAAGAACAGTATTCAATCTGGAAACAAATTTGCGACCTTGGTTGGTCTTTCTGAGAATGAAGAGATAGAAGAAGGAGAGATACATGATAGTGAGAGCAACCTGAATGGAACTGGGCTAGTTAATGTTAATGTCAGTAAGGACGAGTGTGTAGATGGTGAGAACAAGCTCAATGTAAATGGCAAATGCACACAAAGCTTGAGTGAAGTTGAAGTAAGCAATAGGGAAGGTGATAACCAAGGATTGAGCAGTGAAGAGATTGAATTTGTGAATGAAATAAATACTGGAGCATTTGATGTTTATATTCCAGAGGTTCATAATGATTCAATAGATAATTTGCATATGCATAATCAAATGAGTTCTGAAAAAATAACCTCATTTTCAGCTTTGATGCTTCAGGCTGATACTATTGGTTTGGGGTGTAAAGCAAATGAAAGGGATTTTGGTAATACTGCGGATGGCAACCTTGATGAACATAATGGAAAGAAGTAAGAATGGACGTGATGAATGAAATAATTGCAGAAGTTCAAAACCATAATGGAAAATTAAGTGATACTTCACAGCCATTGCTTGTGCCAAGTACGCATGGAAATGATTCTGATGTGCTTGATACTCTCTTGCATCAGAATTCTAACCCATGGCAGGAAGATAACAATGCTAAATGTGAACTTATGAAGAACCAAGAGGAGCTGAATTTGCTTGTAACCCAGCTTACAGATATACTAGATGAAGAATTAGTACAGTTGGGTAACGGTCTTATTTCAGATGATAATCATAAGAAAATCAAGGAAATCAAAAACATTCTTCCCGATTTGAAAAATGGAACACTCAAATCTGAATGGATTCCAGACATTGCTAAAATTCTCAAGAAGAACATACATGAACACCAATGTAGACTTCTTTCAGGCCAGTTAAAACACGGTGCTTCGTCCCCTTATGAGAACATAGCACCACCACCCGGTCACAAACCGAGGCCGTCTGACATAGTCAACGAACAAGAAATCAAAACTTCGAGTGAAACAGTGCTTCCTAAAACCCCCATCACTTGTAGTATGAAAAAAGAGATGTTGAAGCATCTCCCGGAATATGGCTAGTAGGTTATGCTGCTACTCCATGGAACATGCAATGAAAGCATTGCGTGTCAAAAAGTATTGAGAACCCTGAATAGAACTATGTACTGTATGATGTAATGATAGAGTCTTGTACTCCCTTCCCTGTGCGGAAGTTAATAGCTGATATACACTATGTATATCACCCCGCTATCTTTGTAATATCTTCTTTTCTTTTTATTAATAAAAGAGTGTTACGGAACACTATAAAAACCGGTTGGCTTTGCCAAAAAAAAAAGAACTGGACACTTCAACTAACACCCTAACAAATGCAATATTTCTAATTTATTCTGTAAACTTATCAAGTTTAAGAGGAGTACCAAGAACAGACACAATACGACTTATCCCCTATTTAGTCCAATAATCAAGAGGTAATCTAGGGAGACGGACTCAGATAGGTATGGAATGTAAGATTTCCTTATTAAGCCTCATATCCACCGACCACCACTACATCATCATTAATTCTCCATTGTAAAAATAAGGCTCTCCCCCCAAAATCTTATCACGATCACCCTTCGTATCGAATTTGATAACATAAAAACCATCATTTATAGAATAAATAGTAAAATCACCTATCAGCTTCCAAACTCTATGAATTTATGCTTTTAAAAAAAGAATAATGGGGTTTGAATCAACAACACAAATAACTATATCATTATCTCATTGTAGTTTGCCTTTTTTAACTAACTTCGAATACATTTTTGCACAGGTCATATTCTGAAGTTCTTAAGCTCATAAATTTAATATCAGTAAATACAAGAAGCTTATTGCCTATAACAATATCTTTCCATGCTCGGCTTGTCTCTTGATTCATTTTGCAAAAAACATCTGAGTGGTTTGACTGTCCAACTGTCTCAGAAGGCGGAAAACACAATAAATTAGCTGGAGAAGAACCCTGACCTTCTTTGTGCATTGGACTTGACCTAAAGGGGTTTCATCTTTTGAGGAATGCAGATTAAGAATCATAAAACAAACTAAACATTAGAGGGGGTGTAAATAGTGTTTTTTGGATTTTATAATTTCTTGAAAACTTTTGAGTTATTCAGAATGAAATTCAAATCACAGATATGAGATAATCACATAATCAAACATAGATGCAGACAATAATAAATAAAAAGCAGTAAAAGGAAGGAACACACTGGAATTTTATACTGGTTCAAAGTTACTCTACATCTGGTCTCTCATAACTCTGAGTTGATGCAGATTTCTTTTCAATGATAATGTTCAATTACAATCCCTAATTTCAATGTCCACGAGGTCCACCACTAAATGCTTCCGGGCATAGGGTGCTCTCTTGATTTAATTAGGCTAAAAGATCACCTTAGAGGTTTACGTGCTACAATCACACCCAATTGATTTGAATGGGCTACAACCACACCTTTTTAGTATTAGTTTTGGTATATAGACTTGGTAAATTTTGATCTTCGATCTTTTATTACAGAAAGCCTATAACTCTTGAGTAGCACTTGAATCTTTGAGAGTGCGTGGTAGAGAATATAAATAAAAGAAGTTGATGTGACTCTTTGAAATTTGGTAGAGTATAAGTATAAAATTTAAGAAATTAAAAACTTTAATGGAGAGAAGATAAAGGAGGAAGAAGAGAACAAAATTTGATTAAAAAAATCATTTTTGCAAATCTATTTATAGTCTCCCAATAGTTAAATCCTTTCAGAATAGTTTTGAAATCAAAAGACACAACTTTTCAAAATTTGGATTTGAAATCTAACGGCCATCATGTCGACATGCGGGGTTACCTATGTCGACATACCTTAAGTAAAAAATAAATAATTAAAATTTTCAATTCAAGGCATATCATGTTTAAATAAATTCTGCTGAAAATAAACTATTTTACTATATATTAAATAGAGTATTTGAAGTAAAAATATATATTAAAACATATATAAAATGGTTTAAAAACGTGTATAAGAATGATTAAAAACTATATAAGAATGATATAAAGTTATAAACATAAATATAAGAAATACTTTGAAACTTAAGATATAAATATAAGTAAAGGAATTTAAAACTTAAATGGTTAAATAATAATTAATATAAAAAAGGAAGTATAAACTATTTCAATTAGGAGTTAAGTTATATTTTAAATGATATATTTGAAATAAGGAGTTAAAATAAGTTTAAAAGCTAAGAAATATAGATTTGAAATAAGGAAGTAATTCTGAAATCAATTTGAAAATAAAATAAGAAAAATAGTGAGAAAGATGGAAATAAGGATTCAATGCTATTTCACATTTTTAACAAGAAATCTTGACTCCATTACTTTTTATTTCTTGAAATCTTGAACTCTTGTTACTCATGAGTCCTCTGTCTTGGACTCTTCTTCTTTGAAATGTCGAAAATTTAAACTATATAGTCTTCAATAATCAATAACTACATATATTTCTCGTACATACATACATACATACATACATACATATATTTGAATAATGTTAGTACATATTTTATAACAAAAATAGTTAAAAAAAGGTTGTTGTCATCAAAACTATCATCATTAACATCTCAACCCTTAACAATCTCCTCTTTTTTAATGATGAAAACCTAGGTTTATAAAGTATTCATACCTGATGCCTTGATTCTCCAGTTACTCCTCCTTACTCCATTACACCTTCTGAAACTACTAATTCCCCTTTACTCTAACATCCTATTTTATTATTCTCCCTCTTTGTCAACAACAAAAACCTATACATCTTTAATTAACCTATAATACTCCCCCTAAAACTATTATATAATACTAATATAGTTTTAATACCTAATATCTAAAACAAAACTAAATTAAGGAATGACTCTAATAATCCCACTTAAACTATGGCTAATTATCCTAAACTAAATAACTCCCCTTGACTATATCACTACAGTATTTAAATGTGACACATGAGTAAAATATGGTCAAATCAATCAATCAAACCATACCATTATTAATTATGTTACTTACTATGTTTAGATTATTCCAATCAAAATATCAATTTAAACGATATATGTCAATTCAAATGTTTCTTGGAACTTCAACCAATCGTAAAGGCTACAATGCTCCCCCTTAATCTAATACTATAAGAACTATATGAAAGTAAAGTAATGAAATGCAAAAAGGACGAGTATAGTTATATTATTCAATATCTACACATGTATAAGTATATTTCAAACAAACCTATCAACATGCACATCAAATCCAACCATGTCAAAAAAGTCAATCAAATCAAGTTAAACAAATTAAACAAGTCAATCAAGTCAAATAAACAAATCAAACAAGTTAATCAACCTATACTATTTAAGGCACCAATGCAAACTCCCCATAAGTTACATTTGTTATATGTGGAGTTAAAGTTAATATGTAATGCAACATATGCATTATATTGTTTGTAGTGTAGTATGAAATATATGTCATATGCAAAGTAGTATGAGATGAAATATAAAATGAAGTGCAACTTGAAATATTAATTGATTTTAATATGATATGCATTATAATAATGAAGTGTGATATGTAATAAGATGTATAATGTTAATAATATGTAGACAGATTTGACGGTGATGTGTATTACAGTAAAAGAAATTCAGGGTATAATCATTAGTAACAAGTAATATCTAATAATCATGCATTATATATATGTTAAGAGATTGTTTCAACTAAACAAAAGTAATACTCATTAATTTCTAGATAGGTTAATGATACTAATGAATGAGATTGAAAAGTTAGTAAAGATAATTAAAAATATATTCATGATGGGAATTAATCAAAAATAAATATTCAAAGTAACTTGCTAAACTATAATTTTGAATTATAAAATAATCTTAGTACGATGCCTTCTTAAAAATAATATAGTAAATATTGAAGATCTTTTCGAGGAGAATATAGAATTTTATCATATAAAGTAAACCATTATGATATAAACATATATTGAATATTATATATTTAAACTAATGTTATTAAAAGAATCTTAATTTATATAAAATTTAATTTATTGTGAGATATACGTCAATCATTTAAAACAAATCAATTTTAATTTTGGACTTTAAAAACCAAAATATACAAATTTGCTAAGGAAACATTTATAATGTCAAAACTTGAAATAAAGAAAAGAAAAATTATGATAATATAAAGTTTTAAATTATAACAAAATTATTTTTGATGAAATCTGGTAATATAAGGTAAATAATAAAACTATAATTTCTTATATTTAAACTATATATTTAAGACATAAAAATCATTTTTCATACCAAAATATTAAGTTAAATATACAAGTTTTTTAAATTAAATTAAATAATAAATCAAAATTAGTATTAAATTACAAATATTATTTTTGATAATATAACCCAAAATTTTATGAAGTTACATGTGAAATAATATATAAGTTAAACTATGTACGTTTCAAAGATATATAAATTTATATTTTATAACAATATCAAATGTTTGAAAATTTAAATTATTGTTCTATATACCATATTAACATAACTATGTACCATATTTTACAATTTTATTGATTTATATACTTTCAATGTATATTTTGAAACAAAATATAAGAAAATAAGTAGACAAATCAAATTGATAACTAGAGTTTGAACTGACATTTTCATACTGGAAAAGATGTCCTTTCAATTTTTAAAATCAAAGAAAAAAGTGGTGAAATTTAAATCTAAAATAAGAAAAGATTTTTTTGAAAAAAAGAATTAGGTTGGTACATTGATATGTATTGTTGACTCCAAAAAATGGTACACCACCCAAGAAATGAAAATGTAGAGAATAAACGAAGATAAATAAACGGAAAATGAAAAGAAAAGCAATCACACATAGGTTTATACCGGTTCGGCGTTAACGAACCTATGTCCACTTTATAATCTCTTATATATGAAATGATCTATTACAGATGAAACTGTCACAATAATGATATGGTCAGAGACTGGCTAAAAAGGTCCCTTCTTTAGAGTCCAGAAGGTCTCTTTACATATGCTACAGTGTTCAGATTGGTTGATGCACGTGTTGCTCGATCCAGGATTTTAGGAGAACATGGAAAAGCGTTCTTCCTACAAAGAAGGGTGTGATTTGAGCACGTAGTGACAGGTGGCAGTGTATCTGATATTCAAGGATGGCTGAAAGCGGTCAAGTAGGAGTATGAGCAATTCTCCAGGACGATATTTTGTATGGAATCAGGCTTGGCCTGACTCGATCGGTCCAAAGACCATGAGCCCTAACTGGAAGGCATATTGGATTCCTGTGCTTGGCTTAAGCTTTAGGTTCGGGTCGAACCATTCATTGGTCGACTAGTTCCTTGTTCGGGATCACACGGTCCTCCATGTTTGTTTGGCCAAAGTCCATGATGCCGATGAATCTTGATAGCCTTGCAAAAATGCTGGTCAACACTTAGCCCCCCAAAGCATGTCATGTTAAGAATGGGGCATGCTTTGTATTTTTTCATTCTGGATCATCCCTTAGTATAGGGAAATCGGAAGACTGCGTTTGTATCAGCTTGAAGACTTTTCTATGAATTATGTGAGCCAAGAATCAGTTGGTCGGATATTTTGGAATTATCACTGATCCAGGAAAGGATGAAATTTTGTAGTTATATGAGTGACACATCAGCCCCATAATCATAATCAATAATTCTGTTAACAGAATACGAAGAATTCCCATGTTCTATTATAAAAGGCTGACCCACTCCCAATATTTACTTTCACTTTTTTACTGCAGCCAAACCTGTTACTTTTCAAAGAAATTAGAAAACCCTCCTTCGTCGAAGATCAAGATTATTTCTTCCGATTTCTTCACAGGCATTGATTAATTTTCTTTTTCTTATCTTTAAAATACATTCTAATATGATTACTCACATAAATCCCCCTCGTTTTTCTCTTCCTGTTCTAATTTGCATCCAACAAAATATATGGTCTGAATCACTAGTGTTGAGTTCACCGAAGTTGTGATTCAGTGGTCACAGGCGGTTCTGGCAACATAGTGATGATAGTCAATGATGGAAGTGGAATTGCCTTTGTGAAAAGGAGGGGGATGAAGAGGTATCCCATTCTTCAAAGCATTTTGAATTTTGAGGCGCCATTAATTCTGAGGGCACGTGGCAGTGGGAAAGAGGGTGTGATTAGACAGGTGTGTTCAGGTAATGGTGTAAGCTCTTGATGTGGTTAGGCAGAAAGAGACAAAAATAACTCCAAGATCGGCTTGCGGAGCCTATGTTGCAAAAATGTAGGCCATATCGGCAATGATAACCGCCTTTAACATTCCTGGAAGTAGAATCAAGTCCCAGGTCAATAAAACCATTGTATCGATCCTCAAAAAATCCCTCGAACCATATACTCATCCATTGCAACGATCGTAGTTGAGTGACACGTACCCATATTCCAGTTCCAAACCAACCAATTCGTTTTGTTACACATCTTAGATAGTTCGGATAGGGGATAGAAGCTGGAGCATGCCTTTCATTGTTGTCTTTTTCCTATATCTTCATTCTGTCATACACATGCATTAGTACACACATTGGGGGGTTACGATCTTACGTATTCTAACAAATAGTTTCTTATGAATAGCCTAAAAAATGACCGGGAGATGTCAGATTTGTAGTACTGAAGCAGGTAGGGGTAAGGTTCTATCCATCCCCGTTGATTTAGATATTATTTCAGCCTCTGAGTCTAGAACTAATTCTGATCCTGGCATAAACACCGAAACTCAAGATCGGTCAACAAAACTGCCACTTACTGGGGAAATGGGAGGAGCAAGTGGGGCAGCAGCCATGATAGAAGCACCCGACACTCTTCCTGGTGATGTAATTCTGGAACACCCTTTAGATACTTCGCCTTGAAAGATGAGTTTAAAGCAGTTGAAGAAGTTGAGCACTAAACATAATATCCCTTGAGAAGACGTACATATTTCTCAAGAAGGTGATTGTCCCTATAACCCTCCGACCGGGTTCATGGCGTTGACTCACCCGATGTGTTCTGCAGGGGTCATCCCTCCATTTTCTCCTTTCATGGTGGATTTTTTGAGGCGAATGAGCTTGGCGCCGATGCAACTCCACCCAATAACATATACTAATCTATTGTCTCTATATGTTTTATATTTGTAACACTTACATCAAACCCCTTCTTTCACTTTTTCCAAGGTTGTCCGTTATCGGAAGATAATAGAAGACATACCCAGCAAACCGGGGGACATCAAACATTAATGGTTCTATGTCATTCAGCAACTAGGATGTGCATGATGTTGGCTCCAAAGCAGTAAGTTTCTCATTTTAGTTAATTGACCTATAACGAGGCTTCTTACATAGATCATCTTTATGCAGATGGTGACCCAAACAGCCTACGGGGGGAGAGTTCCAAGAACGCTTTGATACGTTAGCTGGCTTAGACAAGGAAAGCCGAAGCATCAGGATATGTATAACCAACGCATAGTTGCATCGCTACTATCTTCTTGATATAAACATGTCATTAGGTTCCCCAGTAAATCGAATTTCTCCCTAGACCACTGTTCAAGCCGAGGTACCCCCAGCCAAAGATGAATCAACCATTGCCGCAAACGTGCCTCCAGTCGGGAGGCAGTATGATCAACCTGCAATCGGGGAGAAAGTTTCCACTGTAGCTCCTCCCTGAGGAAGGGGAAGAAAGTTGCCAGAAGGAGAATTATAAAGGAGGCCGACCTCTTAAATGCATAGAAAGGTTCAGCCACAGGAGTTGTAGAGAAAATCTCAAAAGAGTCAATTGTGGAAAAACCTCGTGATCATCAACAAAAAGGTCTTGTTGTTAGGAAGGATCGTTCTTTCAATCATGATCCTTGGAAGGAAGAAGTAGAATCTCCCTATGATGGTTAAAAAAATCTGGAGATCCCTGAAACAACCCTCTCTTTCCAAAACTTAGATTCAACTACTTTCTTTTCCATGTCTGGGGAAGATTCTATGTTTGCCGAACAAAAAGAAGCGAAGGAGACAAGCTAAGTCCCAGGCTCGGGTCGGTCTAGAGGAAACCACTTAGTACATATACAGCACGAGCACTGCATGTCACAACACTGTTTTCCCTTGTACATATTGAATACTGACCAAAGTTTTTTTAGGCATCATGGAAAGTAGGTACTATCATGATAGTTTCGGCTCTCTACTGAAAAAAGGTGGTCTTGCTCATCCGGCTTTACAACAGGAAAGACGTGATAGGGATAACAACAATAGACGGGATCATGAGCACGTGCACAATGATGAGAAAGAGAGGAAAGAGCGGGAACATAAGGAGCGAGAGAGGATGGAAAGAGAGAAAAAGGATCGGGAGAGGAAGGATCGAGAAAAGTAGGATCGAAAAAAGCAGGAGAGGGACGACCAAGAAAAGCGTAAGAGGGACAAGGAGGAGAAAGAGAAAATTCCGGAGAAGAGGAAAGACAGGGAGCATGGGGAACACAAGCACCGATCCATTTCTAATTATCGAGGTAGGACCCCTAGAGGGGATGACAAAACTACAAGTGAACACTCTCAAATCGCTTTCCCTCCTCCTAACCTTCCGACCGATCTCCCTTCTAAGACACACTCAGCTGACGTTCGTGATCAGGATTCTAACCCTCCCGCAGATGTCAACCCTTTGGCCTAAGAGATGACACCGGTTGAGCAAATCAGAGAAATGGAGAAAAGTTTTCCTCGTCTTAGATTTGCTGGAATCAAGTTTTCCCCCGACCTTCAACTGTTCCCACCAAAAGCTCATGACCGAGTCATATCCAGGGTTGATTTTTCTTTATCCCAATATGATGCCATGTACACATTTACAAGGTGTGTCAGTGAGGTTGCTAGAAACATGGAGGCAAAGAATGAAAGAATGTGGATAGAGCTGGACACCAACAAGAAAACTCTAGAAACAGTAAAGGAAAAACTGGAAAGCTGTGAGACTCAGGTGGCTGTTCTCAAAGAAAAGTGTGAGAGATCCGTGAAGGAGTTAGGAGACAAAACCGAACAGCTTCGTATTTAATTGGATCGTTTGTCTTCTCTTACCCGAACTACTAAAGATGAAGTAAAATCAGTAGGGAAATAGTGTGCATCGCTCAAAGCCAAAAATGATATTTTAAAAAGTGATAAAGGGCGCTTAGATTTAGAGATACAAAGCCTCAAGACATGACTTTCCACCTCTGAAGTGGCTAGAAGACAGGCCGAAGAAAATGTCGAGGCCTTAATCGAGAATACCAACAATGGTCAGCTTCAACATGAGGTCAAGATCCAAACTATTAAGGTCGATCATGTGGCAAAGTTAGAAGAGATGCGCACTGATTTCTGGGACAATGTATTGCTTCGTTTTGCTCGATTCCTTCGTCACAGAGATCTTTTATGGACATATAACTATCAACGGGTATTGGTTGATACTTGGGAGGTGTTTATGAAGGAAGAAGCCGAGATTGCGGAGGAGTTGAGAGCTCAATTCTTGCGTGGTGGTGAGCCAGAGACATTGGCTGAGGGGAAAAAAATATTGAGTGAGTTGAGAGACACCAAACGACAAAAGATGAAAGGAAAGTCGATCCCGGCTGGGGAGGCTAGCATGAGAAAATAGAAGGTGTCTTTCAACTCTTATGTAGGTTATGCTATTGTCGATCCGTCAACCGTTCCTCCTCCTCCAAATCAGTCTTTGGAAGAAGTGGAGGAGTACAACCCGGATGACCCCCTTTGTCTCTGTTCCAAAATAAACCAGTCGCTCCCACCTACGATGTAAAGGCTTTTGTCAGGCCGAAAGGTCGCTCAACAGGTGGTAAATCCTTGCTTTCGTCTTAATTTTAGGTAATATCATCTTTCTAAGTCTAACTGTTATATTCCTTGCCATAGGTACTCCAGCGGGGAGAACAGTCACTGGGATTGAGTCTGAATTACCACAAGGAGGCTCTGGTGTCGTATCAAGTAAAGATGTAGAAATGACCGACCCACCGCAGGAAAGATAAGCTCAAAATGCCCAGTCGGAAGAGGATGACATGATAATCACATGGGAAATCATAGGGACTGATTCCCTGACCATCACAGAAATGAAGCGTAGAGCAGAGATTAGAGTTTCTTCTTTTAAGACTGATCCATCCATCAAGCCCCTCGATATTCCACCTCTCAAAGTTATTCCTCTAACTATAGTTTTATCTATAAAGGTAGCTCCTTTCCCAATCCCAACCGATCAAGAGAAGTGAAAAAATGATACATCGGCGTCTGGTCACCCTATTCCTCTCGGTAGCAAGCCTAAGAAGCAAAGGCGTCGTTTGACTACCGAGAAAACCTTGGAGATGATTAAGGAAAAGGAAATGGAGGAGATTAAGAAGTCTTGTGGCAAGCTACCTCAAGTTTAGAATCTTTTCATTGTACGTCATTTTAGGCCCTTTTGAAGTTGTTTGCGAGTGCAGTCCTCGCATTTTTGCCTTCGTTAAGTCATGTATTTTGTAAACGAAGTTTGTATGTACCTGTGAATAATGCTATTTTCTTTCAAGTATTTGCATTATTAATAATATATTGAAGGGTTATAAAAGACATAGGGGAATAATATTTGTGCCCCAAGTTTGATCCAAACTATGAGGATTGTTCGAGTGAAACCCGTAGTCGGATTAATTGTCCATCCTCATGCCTCCAATGTCGTGGGGGGTCGATTCGGATGTCAAGTCCTCTAGTCGACTCCCAAGATCAATTCGACCAAGATCGGGGATTGAAATTTTTTGGGTAGGAGCATATAAGTCCTTTTATACTCTCCCTCTAGTCGTTAGTGGTTAGAGTTTCAGGAATCGAGTGGTCTTTAGTCTGGGTGCACCTTTCACACTCGTCCATAATTTTATACTCCTCCTCAAGTCGTGAGAATCAAAGTTATTTAAACAAGCAGTCATGTTGTTTGCGTTGGTGTCATCTCCACTTTTGGTCTGCAAAGTGTGGTTTGAAGGTTCAAGTGTTGATATCAAACTCGAAGTTAGTCGACCCATATTTCCTTTCGGCCCCGAGCGAGATCAAATCATTGAGACATGGACCAGTAGGTTGGGGAGCAGGCTTTTGACCTATGTTGGTCGAATCACAACATATGGTCATAGTCATTAGAGTGAATAAACAGAGCAGGAAAAGCTTTTATTCATAGAATTCAATGGGTGGCAAAACACACTTCACACCTTATCACAATACTTAAATAAAATAAAAGTCCTAGAAATATAACGTCGTAAATGCTCAGCATTCCATGCTCTTTGAAAAGGTTCACCGCCAACAGTTTCTAGCCGGAAGGTCCCATTATCAAGCCTCCGTTGGAAGACATTAGGCCCTTCCCACTTGGGGCACATATGAACGGGGGTCGGGAAGACCCAATTTAAAACAAGGTCACCAACATCAAAGGTGTTGGGTCGGACCTTCTTGTTGTAGTATTGGGCGACCCGACGCCGATGAGCTTCAGCGCAGAGGTTAGCTTCTTCTCTCTTTTCATCAATCACGTCTAATGATTCCAAGAGAAGGGATTTGTTTGATAGTGGGTCGTAGTATGCAGTTCTATGGGAAGGAACTTCAAGATCTATAGGAATGACTGCTTCAGAGCTGTAAGACAAAGCGAAAGGAGTATGACCGATGGTAGTTATTGAGTGGTTCGATATGCCCAAAGGGATAAAGGAAATTCATCGACCCATTTTCCATTGGCTCATTCCAGGCATTTCTTTAAGACAGACTTGATAATTTTGTTGCGGCTTCAACTTGCCCATTGGATTGCAAATGCGCGACTGTTGTGTACTTCTTCTCAATATGATATCATTCACAGAAATATCTGAATTTCGAGCTGTTAAATTGGGTCCCGTTATCAGTGACAATAGTCCAATGTAACCCAAATCGACATAGGATATTCTTAATAATAAAATTGATGATTCACTTTGTGGTGATCGTGGTCAACTGTTCAACTTCCACCCACTTTGTAAAGTAATCTACAGCCACGATTGCATACTTTGCACCTCTTTTCGAGATCGAGAGACTTCCAATAATATCTATCCCCCAAACAGAAAATGGCCAAGGGCTAACCATTTGGGTGAGTTTCGTTGGTGGAGCCCGTGGGATCTGAACAAATCTCTGGCATTTGTCACATCGGCTAGAATAGTTGACCGTATCTTTGCTAACGGTCGACCAGAAGTACCCATACCGCATCACTTTTTTATCTAGGGTTTGTCCTCCTGTATGAGCACTGCACTCTCCATCATGCACTTCTCTTAATATTCTCTTGACATCGTCATTAGTCATACACTGAAGCATTGGAACTAAGAAACTCCTCCTGTAAAGCTGGTTTTGCTTGATAATATACTTGGAAGCTTGTTATACGAGGTCTCGTCTCTCATTCCTTTTTTTGGGAGAGTCCCGTGCAAAAGAAAATTCTTAATGGAGGTCATCTAGGATTCCTTTTCAGGTTCGGTTTCCAATTGATCGACCTCCATTTGATCTATACTCGGGGTACTCAAAGTCTCTATGGGGACCAATTCTGTTTTGCTCGGGTCATCGGAGCTAACTTGTTTCGCCAATTTGTCTGCCTTATGGTTTTCTTCCCTAGGGATGTGGGAGATGATACACTGATCAAAGTCATTCAGTAATTCTTTAACCTGCTTGAGATAGGCCGCAAGTCGAGCCACTTTAGTTTGATATTCTCGCCGAACCTGAAATACAATAAGTTGTGAATCATAGAAAATATTTAGCGCTGCTACCCTTAAGTCCCTCGCGAGCTTAAACCCAACAATTAAGGCTTCGTACTCGGATTCATTGTTGGTAGCAGAGAAATTCAGTCCCAGTGCATAATATATAGACCGTCCTTTAGGAGTTAATAGAACTATGTCGGCTCTAAAGCGCCGATCCCAATTCAGTGTATAACTTCCAAGTGTCCGATCTCAATTCGATGCCCAGGGGCTTGGGACCATCCTTCATACTATCCTCTTTTGGAGTAGCTAATTCGGCTAGAAAATCAGCTAGAGCTTGCCCCCAAGTAGATTTCCGGAGAATAAAAGTGAGCTCGAACTGGCTTAGTTCGATATTCCACTTAAGTGGCCTCCCGCTTGCCTCAGGTCGTTGTAGGACTTCTCGTAGCAGTTGGTCGGCGAACACCTTGATGGGGTGAGCCTAGAAATAATGGCAGAGCTTTCACGATGCAATTAGCAAACTATAGGCGTGGTCTCAATCTTTGGATAGTTGCGTTCAACCCCTGTTAGTTTCTTACTCACATAGTAAATCAAACGTTGTACCCGATCTTCTTCACGAACTAGGACCAAGTTGATCGCGTGCGTAGATACTACCAAATACACAAATAAGTCTTCGTGGTCGACCGGCTTGGATAGGATAGGAGGTTTTTTCAGATGTTTAAGTAAACTCTGGAAGGCTTCGACATAGTCAGGCGTCCAAGCGAAGTTTTGTTTCCCTCTCTTGATCAATTCGAAGAAAGAGAGGCACTTGTCGGTTGCTTTGGATATGAATCGACCCATAGCCACAACTTTCCTTGCCAAACTCTGCATGTCCGCACCCTCCTATAGTCTCCATCTCCCAATTTGACTGATAGATCGATCAGACCAACCGATTCAGTGGATGACCCATTAAAGCCTCGTATCTAGCCCGTGCACGATTTCAAGCCTCTCAGCTCCAACTTCATTTGGTCATAAGCCTGTTTGAACAAAATATTTACTGAACTTCCATTATTAGCTAGAATATTTCGTACTATAGCCAGGCCAATAATGGTCGTTATTACCAATGGATCGATGCTTGGGGATTCTATTTCGATTGATTCTCGATCATGGAAGATAATGTCATCGGTCATTCTCTTTCTTTGCTTTATAGGACTTGCAAATTCAGGGATGCTAGACTCCACAGTATTGAGATGTTTTGTGGAGTTTACAAAACGTTTCATAGTTTGAACGCTATACTCGACCGAATGAGATCCCCTTGCAATAGTATTGATCACTATCCCTTTATCCTTTTCTTGGGCAGTGGCTCTGGGCGCCGCCTAACTTTGCTTGGGGGTTGACGTCCCTTGCCCTCTGTCCCTCGGGGCCACCTTGTACTCATCGAGCTTACTTTCTCTAATTAGTTTCTCAATAATGTCTCTGAGGTGACGACATTCATTAAGTCGCATGCCCATAAATCTCATGGAACAAACAAAACTTCCCGGTCGCCCGTTCCTTCTCTATATATTCATGCAAAGGTGGCTTTTTATACTAAACTGTAATACATGTGTCAAGATAGATATTTTCAAGCGTGTCACTCATTGTAGTATAACTTTCAAAAACTTGGAACCGCGATCATTTCCTAGAATTCCCTCTTTTTCCAGGGTTTCCATTGGTTCGTTCCCATTTCGCTTGCTATGATTTCCGACATTCACTTCCACCTTTCCGGAGTTATCTTCGGACTGCTTAACCGCCACATTACTTTGGACGGCTTTATTAGGAACATCTTTCGGCCCATCTTCCTCATCTAACTGTGCATCTTCCTATCGTAATCGAATGTTACCCTTTTCATAGAACACTCAATTGTCATTGGGGGCTTTCCAATCGGATACTTCCCAAATACCGTCTTTTTGTCGATGTCGTCTACTATCGACATTAAAACTGTCTCGTGATTAGCATTACTTACTTCGGTGACAGCCCGGTTAAACCTACTGAGGTAGTTCCTCAGGGATTCTCCCCTCGCTTTATTTATTGGGAAAGGCCCATAACATGCTTAGACTTAGAGGCATAAAGTTGGAATTGAATCAGGAACTTCTCACTTAAATCCTTGAAATTTGGTACCAAACTCGGAGGAAGTCGGGTGAACCACATGAGCGCTACCCCGCTCAGGAAAATTTGGAAGGCTTTGCACTTGATGGTGTCTAGAGCTATAGCTACCTCGACATTCCATGAGTACCTCATCAAGTGTTGTTGTGGATCGGTGGTTCCCTCATAGTGGCTCATCTCTGGGGACTCTTCCTGTAGAATGTCATTTGTAAATGGCGTATGACTACGGTAAATCCTTTAATCTTCATTCTTCTAGCCCTTGCTGCCACTCATGAATTTCCGTACCATGGCGGTCAAATATGGAGGGATAAGTGCACATCAGTCGGCTTCATCAACCAAATGGATTCTCCCTGCTCCTTCTTCAGGCAATGTAGCCCGAGCCACCGTCCGAGTGGAACTTCCTCGATCCCGGATGTCCCGATTATTTACAGGACGCCTGAGAGGAAGAACAGGAGCTTGGGCTGTTTGTATGGTATTTCGGTAGGCCGAAGGGGAGGCACTTCGATCCTGTCGAGTTGTTGAATCGATGTCCTCTGGGTTGGTTGGGTCAACCTGGGCTTGATCAGCCACTCCTGGTTTGAGCAGCCTTCCAGTTGCAACTGTCGTATGTTTTCGGGCCTTTCCAGCGGGCATCATGGATGAGGTCGATTCCTACTTCCTCCAGATGATGATGAGCCTTCTGGATTTTGGTTTAAAAGATGATAGGAAGACTGTTTATTTCTAAATTCTTCCCACTGCCTCATCATTCGGCTCATGTCTTGTCTTATCATGGCATTTTCCCTTGCTTGAGCATATAGCGCTGCCGTTGTCTCTCGAAGTTGAGCCATCACAGTGATAAAATCATCACGAGAGACGAATGTCGAGGGAGGATCCTGATCGGACACAAGTGGTTGTCTTGAAGGTGACGATGCAAGTGGATCTGAAGTTGATCCTAGGATGGTCGATCCTCCGGTCGTCTTTGTAGGTACTACGGTTGTTGCTGTTTTCCGGAAGTGCAGGATTTGGAAACCATAATTCAACGATGTTGGAAAAGATGTATGATCTCTCTCGAACTTGGTGATCCAAAGTAGAGCAAAATCCTTCCAATGTTGAGAATATCAACGTTCTCAGTGAAAGCACCAAAGTGTTGACACCAAAAAATGGTACAACGCCCAAGAAATGAAAATGTAGAGAATAAATGGAAAATGAAGAGAAAAGCAATCACACACGGATTTATAGTGGTTCGGCGTTAACGAGCCTACGTCCACTTTATAATCTCTTATATATGAAATGATCTATTACAGACGAAATTGTCACAATAATGATGAGATTGGCCCAAAAGGTCCCTTCTTTAGAGTCCAGAAGATCTATTTATAGATACTACAGTGTTCAAATTGGTCGAGGCACGTGTTGTTCGATCCAAAATTTTAGGAGAGTGCGAAGAAGCGTTCTTCTTGCAAAGATAGGCATGATTTGAGCGCGTACTGACAGGTGGCAGTTGATTTGATATTCAAGGATGGTTGGAAACGGTCAAGTAGGAGTAGGAGCATATCTCCAATAGCATATTTTGTACGGAATCAGGCATGGCCTGACTCGATCGACCCAAAGACCATGGGCCCTAGCTGGCTGGCATACTGGGTTCTTGTGCTTGGCTTAAACTCTGGGTTCGAGTCGAACCATTCATCGGTCGACTAGTTCCTTTTTCGGGATCACACGGTCCTCCATGTCTATTTGGCCAAAGTCCATGACGTCGATGAATTTTGATAGCCTTCCAAAAATGTTGGTCAACATGTATACTATGGTGTATAGACATATTTAAAATTATAAAAGAGATAAATTTCTATACCTAACTATGTGCATAACTTTTTATTCCTAAATGCAATGATAATTATGAAATAATAGTAATGTGTACCCCGTTTTGCAATCCTCCATTTTGTTGTCCTTTAATCGTTACAAACCAAACATTCATATCTTTTAGAATTTGACGGCGAAATCTGCTATATTGCAACGAGCTCATTTTTTTGATTAGCATAGTATATTCATTTGCTGAATTTGAAGGTCGTATGAGAAAGATACTGATGATTTAGTAGTATAACCAACTTGGCACCAAAATCTTGAATTTTAAATTGATTTTTGAATGAATGAACACTTCAACTTTTATAGATAGGCCCT
Organism: Allium sativum; assembly: GCA_030737875.1. NCBI lineage: Eukaryota > Viridiplantae > Streptophyta > Magnoliopsida > Asparagales > Amaryllidaceae > Allium > Allium sativum. The sequence continues at coordinate 492,815,439 of CM060912.1, read as the reverse complement.
ATAGTCATATATCTTCATAAAAGTTTATCTTTTTCTTCTTCTTCTTCCCATTTTTTCACTTACAATCAATCTTTTGAAAGACATATCTTCTTCGTTTCTTAACGGAATTGGATGAAACTAGTGGCAAATCAAAGAGGAAGGCAAGGCCTATGATCTAGTAAAAGTTTGGTGATAAATTTGAATGGTATTATAGTGCAAAAGGCCGAATCAGTGAGAGAAAAACAGGAAATCCCGTACATAGTTTTTCAATTTTGGATAGCCAACTTCAAAATACCATATCTCACTCGGTTTTGATCGGTTTTTGATGATCCACTAATCAAAACGATTATGAGATCAAGAATTGCAATCTAGAAAGTGAGTTAGGAAAAATACTTCAAAAATCTGGATGAAATATTAAGAGTACCAACGACTGTTTTGATTGCTTTTTCCCTTTGTGCACCAAAACTTCATTTGATCATAACTTGGTCATTTCCTGTTGGATTCGCACAAAACCAGTGGCACTACGGAGTGGATGAAGAGAAGTATAAGATTGAATCAAGTTGTAAATGAGAATAAAAGGTTTTATATTGATCTGATATCCATTTATTTGTAGATTTCCAATTACATATCCATTTGTTTTTTTAATCAATGGACGATCATCTTGGTGTCTTTTGACTAATAGTCATCAGACATAACTCTTCCCGTGCAAAACAATACAAATTTTTGAAGAATCAAGTGACTTTTCAAAATAACTAAATGTAATTTTAAATATTAATAACATCATGATGATTCCATGACATATCCATATGAAAATAGTATTAATATAATTTTTTTAATATACCATTTGAAAATTTCAAAATTCAGATGTGATAACTTTGAAAACCAATACTCCGATACCAATTGTTAGGGAATGCGAATTGAGGATCTTAATTAAGGCAAACTAAACACTAGAGGGGGGTGAATAGTATTTTGTAGATTTTATAATTTTCTTGAATTTTTTTTGAGTTATTCAACATGGAATTCAAATCAAAGGTATGAGATAATCACAGAATTAAACATAGATGCATATAATAATAAATAAAAAGTAGTAAAATAAAAGAACACACCGAAATTTTATATTGGTTCAGATTTACCCTACATCTAGTCCCACACAAATCTGGGTTGATGTGGATCTCTTTTCAATAATAATCTTCAATTACAATCTCCGATTTCAATGGCCACGAGGTCCACCGCCACTTACTTCCGAACATAGGGCACTCTCTTTATTTAACCAGGCTACAAGAACACCTAATTGGTTTACGGGCTACAATCACACCCAGTTGATTTGAACGTACGGGCTACAACCACACCTTTTCAATATCAATTTTGGTAGATAAACACGATAAAGCTCGATCTTGCGATCTTTGATTGTTGAAAGCCTATAGCTCTTGAGTAGCACTTCAATCTTTGAGAGAGTGTGGTAGAAAATCAAAATAGAAGAAGTTTTATGTGATTCTTTCTGAAATTCGACAGAGTATAAGTATAGATTTAAGAAATTAAGAACTTTAATGGAGAGAAGATAAAGGAGGAAGAACAGAATGAAATTAGACTAAAAAATTCGTTTCTGGAAGCCTATTTATAGTATCCCAAAATTAAAACCATTTTTGAATAGTTTTGAAATCAAAAGACACAATTTTTCAAAATTTAAATTTGAAATCCAACGGTCACCATGTCGAGATGGAGGTTATCCATATCGACATGCCTGAAGAAAAATTGATTTTTTTTGGCAGAGCCGACCGATTTTTAAAGTGACCGCAAACACTTTTTGTTATAACAAATAATAAAATACAATTTTATAGGTGATAGAATATGCATCTATCAACTAATGTGACAACCGCCCATAACTCCTCCACTTAACAAGAGGAATAATGCATTGAAAGATATGCCAGATAGCTATGGACGGTCATCAGGGTATAACAACACAAGCGAAACCTGTCGTATAACTTACATCGCAGAGATAAAATATAACAGAACATGTACAACATGCATATAATAGTGAATCAGATTTGAGCAGAAACTTAAACTTCCATATCAACTCGAAAGAATATCCATAAAACAAAGGATTTTGTCATAAGAATCCATATAAATATGCTTCACTACAATCACTAAGAGAATCATATAACAAACATAACAGCAGAAACAATAACTAGATATGAATAGTAGAAAACTGATAAGTAAGCCTCCTACTTATCATCGATATATAGCATCATCCACTAAGATCTGCTACTTGTGACCTTCTACTCAATCTGCTCATCCACAACAGGATGAACAACCCAAGATAATAAGAGGAAACATAAAACCTTGAGTCAAACAACAGTCTTAATAAGCGATAAAATAGTTATCTAACATCATCAATAAAGAGTATGAGAATATACAGATTAATCATCTAATCTACCAATAATATCAACAAGAAGAACCCAAATCGTCTTCCCAACATCCGACAGTGATAGACTTTACAAATAATCAGATAGAAACATACAGTACATTTATGGCAATCAGTTATCAAGCGTAGACCATCCTAATCGATATCGACATCCCCCAAGTACAAACACCGAAGGCCTAAACTAACATCAGACAAACACTCAAGAGATATCTCCTTCGACGCCGGACAATCTACACAAGACGATACAAGCAAAACAATCATCATCCATGACTCTGGCTATCACAGCCAATCATGCCTTAAAGCCATCGTTGATCATATGACTGGCTAAGACACACCATTTGTCAAGGGCTAATGGTAACCTCGATTCTAACAAAAATCCGTACACCTTTCCACGATACGTATGTTTTCCTTACTCAACGAAGACAACTAGGCCTTTCCACGATACCCAAGGTACTCAACCAGCTAACATCTAGTCTTTTGGGCGTCGCTATTATACCCCTTCTTTGAATCTACTAGAACCTCTAATTAACGATAATTCCTTTGTCTTCGATTTCTCTAGCCATCCAACCTTATGATTGTTCATAAGCTCAAGCGACTTCTCGAGAACCATTACCCACGAACTCACAACCTTGAGTCGTCTTCACATTCGTTGCATTTCGACAATCAACGAACACTTCACCACACTTAGAATATTCCGTTTAGAATTCACGTCGAAGCTAGATCTAATGTAGAGCCAAAAAACATCATTTTGTCACTTATGTGATGGATCTCTCACGATCCATCCATGGATCGCTCAAGATCCATCCCTGTATCACTCGTGATCCATTTCCATCCTGGATCGTTCAAGTTCCATCATTTCCTGGGTGATGCATCATTTCCCGGGCGATCCATCATTTCCCGGGCGAATTCATCATTTTCCGGGAGATCCATCATTTCCCAGGTGATCCATCATTTTTCGGACGATCCATCATTTTCTTGTGCAATAATCCATGCGATCCATCCATACACGACCCCGATCCATAAATACGTGTGATCCATACCTAGACCGCCCTTTTGGCGAACGATCCATTGATCCATGCTTCAAACGACGAACATCCATACACGAAACTCATCCAAAATCGATCAATTTCAACAAACCATCATCAACAAACATTAACACAATAATAAATCATCATACAATCACATGAATTTCGCCAAATCATGATAAAAAAATAAATGATCAAATAAATGGATCTAAACTTGCATAAACACATGAACTAGTGTAGAAATTTACCAATTTAAGTTGTAAGACTAGAACCTATGGTGATTCGAACGAAAATATACTTACCATGATGTTGATCTAGGTGAAAACAACTTGAAATGATGAAAATAAGATCAAAAAACCCATATACTCGATTGAATCCGTGCGAGAGATGTTTATCACTGACAAAATCCACAAAATAGCTTGAAAACAATGAATCTCTAATCCGGACAGCGGAGGCGGACTCCGAATCAATCACTTTGATGCGATCTACCTTTCTTCGATGTCGATCTTCAATCTACTAATCTAGATATTAAAATTTAATGGAGTGGAGATGTATTTGATTGAGCAAGGAGGATCACGAGCTCAACCAAAAGAGAAATGGAGAAAGTAACCATTTCCCCTTTACCTCTACCCCTCCTATTTATAGCCAACCATCAGCCCACAAATGGGCTTCACTAATCAGGACACTAATGATCAATTAGTCTATCCAGAAATTGGGTAGCACTAAAACAATGATTCCTCCTAAACCGCTGAACCAAATCTTTAATGTGACCACTCAACGGAATTGGCAACACCATTTCCTTTCCAATGAAATCGATCTCAGCACTAGATTTGATCCCAGTCAAAAGTTGTTCCCTGTACAAAACTGACAGAGGCAAAATAAGCATAAATAAAATTGATAAAAATATGGATATGACTCACATCCCTATAACCAAAATATCAAAATATAAGAATGATCCGATTGTCTAGGAATTAAATAAAAATATTTTACGATCCTCAGATACGTAAAATGCGGGTTATTACAACTACATTCGGTTTTTAAGGTGGTCCGTCCACCACATACGGAATTTATAGTATTTCGTCCACTCTACCATTACTGGCTAACAACACTGGTGCTAGCTAAAGTTACCAGACTACAATTATTACATTTAGCAATACAAACTTCAAGAGAAGTGAAAGTGCAAAAGATTACATAGCTCAAGAGCATATAGTTACCAAACTAACATAGAGCCACACAACGAAATGAGAAGCAAAGGATTTGACATGTACGTACAAATTAGATGGCAACCCATAACATAGGACAGTGTCTAACCCAATTTGACATAAGGTAACACGCAAGAGTCAATACAACACTTCAAAGAAGCTAGCCAAGAAGGATCCGCATCGACCATCACATGAACTTGCAAAGCCAAGGACGTTCGAAGGCAAGCCAACAATGGCTTGGACCAAAATAAAATGACATTAAGGAGCAATACTACTCCACATATATGACATGGAACGGATTTTTTTATTAAGAGTGACCAGTAAGTAGTAACTTGAGCAAAATTTGACGAGGACGGAAAAGATGACCACAATATGTTAGCAACGTTGAGAGCAACAACTTCATCTATGTAGTTAAACAAGGCCATGGAAGTAGAACCAGGGCACTTATACCAAACCAGATAAGAAACCAACTCACACTGATATCCGACATACATACCTTGCATCAAACGAACACCAACTGTCCATGAAGACGATCCAAACACATAACCATCAAACCAAACTACAGCCTACAAATTGCTCTAACAAGACAAAATCTACCATTACATTGAATATCCAAAACCTCTATTGCTACCAACACAACCAAATAGACAGACTAGAAAGTAAAGCAACCCGGAATATAACTCACCGCACTAGAGACAGAGAAAAGCAACCTCGATGCAAACACGGTAGATTAGGTTAACAAGATTTACCAAATTGTTGATCAGTGAATCACGAAAACAACAAGAGGTTCAAAAGTTACTGCGATAGTAGACACTTTGAGAAAGACCAAACAAATCTGCTCTTGACAAGCCGAAATCATGACCAAGTCAAGCCAAATAACAACAGGGACCAGTACACGGGACCAATCACACTCCAATAATCCCCATTCCAACTGGCTTGGCTAGACAAAAGTCAAACAATGTATCACCCAGTAATGAAATAGCATGGACTTTCTAGGTCACCTAACGTTGTACATTACGTAGATCATACAGTTGGAGCGAGACGAAATCATCACTGAGCAAGTAACTGCTGAGCTTGGAAAGAACAAGAAAGGCCACCGCATCAAGAGAGAATCGATAAATTGAAGAAAGGTAGCTGGAAGATGGAGTGTGGACCAGTAAAGAGGGGGACAGTCAAGATCTGGATGGATTTAGGGTTTTAAGATAGACCGGAAAAAATAAGGCTTGTTTGTACTAACGTAGACGAAAGCAGGAATGGTTTAGAAGTGGCGGTAGTTTGAGAAAAGGAATAAGATATGAAGAAGAGATTTGAAGAGGAAGAAATGAAAAGAGTTCTCGTCATCATTAACTAGTAGAAAATGAAGCCGAAAACCCTTTAAAAAAATAAAAAAATTCAGTTCAAGGTATATCATGTTTAAATACCTTTTGGTGAAAATAAACCTTTTTACTATATATTAAATTAAAGTATTTTAAGTAAAAATATATATTAAAAACATATATAAAAATGATTTTAAAACGTATATAAAAATGATTAAAATGTATATAAGAATGATATAAAACTATAAATATAAATATAAGAAATACTTTGAAACTTAAGATATAAATATAAGTAAAGGAATTTAGGACTTAAAAGGTTAAATAAAACTTAATGTAAATAAAAAAGTATAAAATATTCCAATTAGGAGTTAAACTATATTCTAAAAGATATATTTGAAATCAGGAGTTAATATAAGTTTAAAAGCTAAGAAATATAGATTTGAAATAAGGAAGTAATTTTGAAATCAGTTTGAAAATAAAATAAAATAAAAGCGAGAAAGATGGAAATAAGGATTCAGTGTTATTTCAGAGTTTTAACAAGAAATCAAGACTTTACTAATTTTTATTTCTTGAATTATTGAACTCTTGTTACTCATGAGTCTTCTATTTTGAACGCTTCTTCCTTGAAATCTTGAATCTTTAAACTGTACAATTTTCTACAATTAATACCTACATATAGTCCTTGTATACAAACACATGCATTCATATATATATATATGTGTATATATATATATATATATATATATATTCTAGAGGATAGTGTTAGTATATATTTTATAAAAATAATGGTTAAAACAAGATTGTTGTTATCAAAACCATAATCATCAACATCTCAATCTCTAACACCATTAGCTGGCCAAGCTAACCAAATTGGTAGTCTCAGATCTGTAGAAACTTATGTAAGACAACCAGGCATCGGCCGACGGAGGATGAAAAAAACACCAACTGAGAAGGTGTCGCACAACCTCGGAGGCAGCTTGTAGGTGACGAGCTGGAAACCGTTTTCGGTGGAGAAAATGGGGGGGGGGGGGGGGCGTGACAGTTGCGGATCAGACTTTGAAGAGTTCGGAGGAGGGAGCGAATGCGGTGGAACTAATACTAGTAATATAATAATAGTTTATGAGGAAATTAGATCAAGGGAAAGCTTGAAAAAGTCAATGGTTAATTTAATAATTAAATCTTAAGGACGTGCGCATGTTTTTCAGCCTCCTTTTACAAAACCCTTTAATTTATGTTGCACTAATAATAATAGCCACATTTTCCAGCTTCCACTAACAAAACTTTTGCATCAGAAGTTGGATAAACAATTAACCAGATTATTAATAGTGACTAACGAAGAAAGAAATAGACAACACATAAGAGTTCATGCTTGTTCGACACTCTGGCTTAACTTAAGTTCACCTTTTTTCTTGATGTTCTTACATTTGTTTGGTCATGTAGGATTCTATTTCCTATATTGTGCTTTATCTTTCACTGCTCAATTTTAGTTTTCTCTTCTTTACTCCTGTTCTTTTACAAGTTGGTACCCAGTTGTGAAGCATGACTCAAAACCCATTTTAAGAGCTAATTTTTGTTCCTTAAACTACTTAAGTACTTCTTCCTTTTCACCTTCATTCATTAGTTTCATCCGTGAACATATTTTTTTTTGCTACTACTGCCTTTTGATTTAAAAGATACCATCCACCGTCGCCTCTTGATTTTTTCACACAGTGACCATTTCTTATACTAATTTCTAACTTAGATAGGCACTACCATTATTTGAGGGGTCGCTAGAGTTAACTCATGGTCATTGACTAAACTTAATCATCGATGAAACTCCATCTTATTCCTTCAGTTCAACATGGCTCATAATTTTGGAGTGACATTTATAAGAATACGAACTTTAACTCAAAGTTTTCCCATAATGCTCCAAGTCTGACTTGAGTTTTTCATTCCTCAATATTGCTTCGGATGACCTCCAGTCATGCTTGGCCTGGACTCGAGTTACTCACGTGGCCAGTAAATCTTAGAAAATGCTAATAAGTATTTTAGGTTCAAGAGGGAGATGACCATACTAATGATCTGTGGCCAATTGTTTGTGATACACCGTACACGGTCTAAGTTCTAGTAGGTTGATTTTAGATAAGGTCACATTGAATGCACTTCAGCATTCAAAAGAATTTCTTATCACTATTTAAATTAGACATTTCAGTCATTGTCCCTGCATAGAAGAATTCCATGTCACTCTGGACTACAATTCTTTTATCATAAATCATACAATAATGCGTAAAATTCACATGGTTCCGTGGTGCATGTTGGAAAATGGCCAGCCCGTGGTAGAATTTTTTTTTTTTTGGAAAAAAATGTCTATTTTGAAATTTTAATAGGCATGTAAAGTATAAATTTGTTTAGAACTTTCTAAATTTTATTCTAAACAAAGTCAATATTTTGTTTATTTATATAAATATAATTTTATTTTATTAATTATGTATTGTAGATGTGTATCATATATACATATGTGCAAACGTGCATATGCAAATAGTAATGTGTACATGGTTTAATATGCATGCATTTAAGTACTAAGATTTGCACCGCTATAGATATGTTATCCTCTTTTACATTCGATTACACTGTCTAGATTTCATATAAGTGCATCAAGTGATATAAATGTAATGAAAAAAATATAAGTATACTACTACACATTATATCAAGTGGGTTGTATAATTTATGTATATAAAATGCACATACAAATGTATGCGAATGATGTTTATATCCTATATAAATGAGCAATTCCCCACGTCCGTTAATGTCACTCACTAAGAGAATGCATTAGGTTTCGTGAAGCGTTATAGGTAAACAGAAACAGAAACATTACAAGACAAATATAAAATAGCAGCGAAATTAAAAAAAAACTTTATTTATCATAAAACATCGTGGTTCAAAACATCATATGTCTGAAAATACATAAACCCAGTACATCATCAAATCTTTTGTCTTGCACTTAAAACATCATAGTACAGAAATAAAAGAAGCATAATTCCCCAATTAAAACATAGCCATAGTAGATAAGAGCTCGAGCGATACATCTAAGCAGCTCCAAGCAAGATGAAAGTAGAATCCTGGTCAAGCTTGAGTATTCCCACCCTGAGAACCTGGGGGGAAATGGAAGAGAAAGAAGAGGAAACAAAAAGGGTCAGACATAAAGTCTGGTGAGTCCAGTTACTTTTAGCAAATAAATAAGTAAAAGTATCAAGACGGGCATATAAAGTAGATAAGAAAGGTAACATCATAAAAGGCAGGTATGACAAGGTAAGCATGATAGAGTGTAATGCGCTTCTCTAATGATTTCTCTGCACCGATACTAGTATAACCAAAATGAGATGATCCTAACAACTGTAAGATGGTAGACTTAGGCATACTTTCTGGTGAGAGGTTTTAACCCCATACAATCAACAGGCAGCCTAATAATAGGCTCTAAACTTACCAAAGTCTAGATGTACCCTGACTACTGCCCTAATCGATCGGCTCCCTACTCCGTAGATACCCTGTGTTGGCCCCACAGTAGGGTGTATCACTCCCTAAAGTGGTAACCCTTCATTTCCCGGATGTGCAACACCATATCTACTAATGTCACAGCGTCTTATTTTTTCGAGCAAGCGGAGTCATGCACGCACATGACCCCCATGGAACGCGCCGTCAAGCACCGTCCCCACTTTTGGATCTCTTACAATCAGCCCAGTAAGCATGCCTCGACTTCGACCAAGTTCGGAGTACTCGTTTGATACCTATATATGGGTTATTGAGTGAAACGAGTCCCACACACAAGATGATCCAAGCTCTCCCTTTTGTCTTGCATACCCACTACTAGGTTTTCCACAGATTATGCCTACCTACTAGTGTCATAAAATTGCATAATCTCAATAGGTTAAGTTTATGGGCCTATATATATAAATATTACCCACTCACCCCAGATTTACTTAACCCACCCATTATTTCAAACAAATTTACTTAACCCCTATTCAGTTTAAGCAATCCCTATGGATTCAACTAGGTTAAGTAGTCAACTTTATGCCATATTCATTTATGGTTATAATGTGCTAGACCTCCAACATTAAGTCTACCACTTATGGATGTTGGATATGTCGGTCGGTTCCGGGCAGACTTCTTCCACAAGTTGGACTTAACCTCGTGTCTTAGCATGTCTCGTGTTTGTGCACTTAGACCCCTCACATTAGATTCACCACTTGCGGTCGCTGGATATGCCGGGCAGTTCCGGGCAGACTTCCACCACAAGTGTAATCTAACCTCGTGTGTAAGCGCGGTTACAGTTTCTAATTACTGCAATCCTAGGCATTTCCATTATTAACCAAATTTACCTATGTCGTTATAGGTTTTCATGCCCCTTTCCCAAGTCATGTTAATAATAAACCATATGCCCAAATTAATATTATTACTCTTTATTCAAGCTATGCCCAAATTCCCAATTACAAGTTATGCCCCAATTCAACGTTTTCCCCTCGTTCCCAATCTAACGCATTCACATATTTCAGCGGCATGCCTAGACTCGAAGGTAGCCTGGCTATATAAAAATAAAAGGGAAAAGATAGAGGGAATAGAACAGATATGATCATACTAACATAATGGCAGAAACATGCATAAGACATATAGTGGCATAATGACAAGGTAGGCATATAGGAACATATCTAATGAACATATGATAATAGAACTAATCTAACATAATATGGACAGGCATGATGTGATCCAAACAATGATTTAGATGTCCAATTAACAATAGATCTGATTTGGCCATAAACATAATAGAATAGGTATAAGGTGATCTAAACAGTGAATTAGATCTATAATCAAAGGCAAATCTGACATGATAAAGGTTAAGATCTAAGTCATAGTCATGTCAGGATATCATAGATACACAAGTTATAATAGATCTGACATGATTCAAGCAGTCACAAGCATAGATCCAAGTTATAGTCATATCAAGTTTTACTTTTAAATATTTAGATCTAAAATTAACATGGACTCACAACGTTTGGATCTAGAAAAATAGAGAAGGGATTGCTAGCGTTGAATCACAGATCTCTAAGCTTGAATAACTTGATTGCAGAAGAAGAAAAGACTTGATTTGATTAGGGTAGAGGCAACATCTAGTTCTCCATTATTTTTGGTGTGGAGAAACAAGAGAAATGAGGCCATATTTATAGCCGAACCCAAAACCCTAATCTGCCTCATTTGCCGTAGGGGGGTCGACCCATGGGTCGATACCCCCCTTGAGGGGTCGACCCAGGGGTCGACACCCTAAGCAGGATTTTTGCCGCCTACGAAAATTTGATTTTTGATTTTTTGAATTATATATATATATATAACTCTCTTGCACGTATACAAACTTCAAACCTTCATAACTTCTTCATACGGTGTCCGCTTTACGCAAACCAGGTGTCTATTTTGACCAGAATTTCGAGATGAACGCAATGGCGCAGTCCATTCCCCTTAATTCTGAATATTAAATTAATTATTCTTTAATTTTTCCTCTTTAATGTTGTTAAAATTACCGGGTGTTACAGTAGGTTTGCAAATCAAAGACTGACATATTAAAGAATGGAAATCAATGTGGTGATTAATGCAATCTGCAACATATGTACACTGTTCACCTCTAAACAGAGATATATGCAAACTTACATATTAAAAAATTATAGAATATATATATATATACATACACATATATATACATATATATATATATATATATATATATATATATATATATATATATGAGCAGCGCTCTGAGATACCCCTGTTTTGCAGCGCCCCTTTAGCATTTCTATCCTACCGTGAGCTACACTAATCAAAATCGAACAAGATTTGTAGATTTTCAATCCACATATGTATTATCATCTATCACAAATTTGAGCTCATTCCGACATTCTTTCCTTTTATGCATTTTATATTTACTTATATCTGCGTTGTGATTTTTTGTGTATTTGTGATCATTTTTGGTGTGATAATCATTGTGTGATTCATTTAGTAATTCAAGATTGTTTAAATTTTCCATAAATTCTTTAAAACACTATTTGCCCCCTCTAGTGTTGGTTTTGCCTTAAGATCCTTAATCTGCATTCCCTAATATGAAAAACGATGTCAAACCCTTGAATTAACTAATTTCGGTCACAACCCCTTCATATTAAACCAATCCTGAAAGTTGTTTATATAGGAAAATAGCAAGCATAATCAAATATATAATTTGTTCCTCAGGAATATCACAACATATATTCCTGGAAACTTGGTTTAAAACAGGAAAATGCCTGCTCAGATGTCGGGTTGGGCTGTCAGACGTTTGATTAAGCTCTCGGAAAACAACTTCCCTTCAGGTTAGACGTCTAACCTGAGGGATTCAGACATATAATTGAGAACTCTATTTTATTCCTTCCTTTTTCGGCTGCTGCTCTTCCTCCATTATCATAAAGCACTTCTATACATCGTCGTCTTCAACGTAAATGTGATGTTATATCATATATCACAACACTGCACCATAATATGAAATCACATCAGGATTCCAACAATCACAAACAAGACATCACTAGCTCTTTCACACATCATCAAATCTCAGTCAAAACTACATTACAAATTCAACCACTGCCTGCAAGTAATGCATCTCCCTCATAGGTGCACCATACAAAACCATTCAAAAAAAAACATTTGTAATGCCACAAAAATCTCCATCTTATCTTTGTGGATTTTCCAAGACAACAACGATCTATCACTTGACCTGAGCCTATTCCCTGATCACTATCAATCCCTCGAGCATCATCATCATGAAGACCCCTGTCTGAAATATTAGCAATAACCACATTAACCTCTCCACCTTGTTGTGGACTCGGTTTTTCAACCGTAACTTGTTTTCCACAGTAGACCACAGAACCAACCAATCTATAAAAATTTCCTTCCTCGTAAACTCCTTTCATCATTACATAACCACTCTTCTTCACTCTCAAAACTCCACCTTGAGTCTCATAAGTGCAACCACGACGATTCAACTGACCAAGAGAAATAAGATTATGCGAACAAGTGGGTATTTGTCCAACTCTAGAAACTTCCCTTACTACATTATCATGCATACGAAATCAGATAGATCGAATACCACAAATTGATAGCTCTACTCCATTGGTCATCCTAATCATGCCAACATTCTTTTAATAAGAGGAAAACACTTCACATCTATACAAATTTGGAAACTAGCTCTTGAATCCATCTTCCAAGGATTAACTTCACCAAATAGGACATCACAAGAAGCATCATCATTTGTGCATTTAGCAAAACCTGCATGTGCATCATCTCTACTATCACCCTGCGCAACCTTCTTCTTATCCCTATGATAAGCATGACACTTTCTGCGTATGTGACCTTTCTTACCACAATAATAATAGGCGATAAAACCATTAATATCAGCTTCTTTCTTCTTCCACATTGTATCTTTCCTCAAGTTTCTTGCTACCGTAGCCTCACTTTGAACTGATTTCACACCCGATCCTTTTCTCCGAAGCTTCTCATTCTAAAGGTTTATTCGTACAGTTTCCAATGAGATAGCTCTATTAGCATTGAGATTACTCAATCAAACAACCAAAGTCTTTGAATGCTAAGCCTAGGCCAACGAGAGCCTAGGCTATTACCGTTTGAGTTGCGTAAATTGGAATAATCTAAAATAATATAATAAGGAAAATTTGGGCATATTATAAAATGGAATCATGGACTATAAATTTGGGGAAAATGTCAAAAGAGAGAATATGTAAATATGTGAAATGGAATAGGTTGTACTTAGTTATATACTAAGTAACATGTTAACAGAAAACATGAGGGTTGTATGAGATATACTTAATTATACATTAAGTAAAACATAACTTGCAACTTGTAATCTGTATTTATAAACATCTGAGCAGGGTCTGTCTGATTTAGGGAAGGGTTGTGTAAAGAATTACATTTAGAAAGAAATGTTATCTATAACCTAGAAATATAACATAGGGTTATATTAAGCTTATTAATGAACTTAACCTATTAAGTTAAACTTGTCTGATTAATAAGCTAAGATGTCCATTCTGGTAAAATATGTGAGGACTCTTAAAATCCTAGTTAACTTGGAGGCCAAGCCTAGGGGTAGTTTGTGTCAATCTATTGTTTGTTTATCTGTTTGGAACATCAATCAGTACCCTCCTGTTATCACACGAGTCTCGCACTAGGTAGAGACCAGGGCATGCTTTATTGATGTTTGATTATAAGAGGTTCAAATTCTGGAAGTGGGAAGATAAGACGCTGTAACACCAGTTGATAGGGCTGTGTCTTTTTAGTTGATGGGTTCGGGATTGACATCTCCAAATGTCATAGCTGGTACATGTTATTCGTGTCTGCTTAAGGAGCCGATCGCTGGGTAGAAATTAGGTACAACCTAATCCTAATATTCTGATAGAAGGTGCAGAAATTATGGGGATATGAATAAGAAGCTTATCTTACCTGATCTTGATTTATCTCATACTTTTATACTATTACTATATGTTCATGTCCAGTATTATTTATATGTCTCAAACTTCTTTATCTCATGGTTATGCTAAAAATCACTGGAACTCGCCAGACTTCATGTTTGACCTATTTTGTTTTCCTTCTCTCTCTCTTCCTTTCCCCCAGGTTTTCCTAGCGGAGGATCGCACCAGTGACCATGACCTTTTGTTTCAACTTGGACTTGGATCATTCTCTACTTCATGTATTGCTTTCATACCTGTTCTATGATTATTGTTATGAATCATGGCGGATATGATTTTAGTGGTTTTGTATATGTACTCTGATTTTTTATTTTATTTCACGAGATAGTTTATTAAATATGGTGGTTTTATGGTATTTCAAATTGTAAGTTGTGACTGATTCAATAATAATAAATGTTTTGAAAAGTTTTACGTTGTGTTTACATTCTGTCTTATAAATTTTAGTCTCCGTGTGATTACTTTATGCCTATTGCACTTCACAAAACTTAATGCATCCTTATAAGGGTGACATTAAGGGATGTAGGGTGTAACAGAACCAGTTGATGTTAAAATATTAAAAGCTTATCCTAAATGCATAATTTACCATAATCCGATCAATTCTCGATTAATACCCGCTTAAACGACTAATCTCTACCCCATGCTTACCGCAACAAGTTTTACAACCTTGGTTAAGTGGCGTTTATGCTTCTAAGATTTATGTAAGCATATTATTATTATTATTATATATATAATAGTGATACATAATTTTTAGTAAACCATTCATATTGGTTTCCACAGGAGAAAACCCAAGACTTTTAAACACTACATTAGAGATCTTACCACTTGAACTATTGGTTTTGAATAGTTTTAGATGGACAGTCTTCTAAGGTTTGACTTCGATGAACCACGGGTAGAACCATGTTTATGAAAGATTATTTGTGTTGGTGGTTCAACCGGTTAGATTGTTAAAAACATACGATGATCGATAACCCTGATTTTTTTTTTAAATTTAAATGAGAAATTATTCCACTCATTGGTAGAATCAAATTAGTTATATATATATATATATATATATATATATATATTGACAAAATGAATTATTTTTGGTCATTTTATAATAAATGTTGTGAAATAAATTATTTTTATTATTACCTATACCTTAGGCTTCGTTTGTTAGAATGGCTGAATGCTTAATGCTGAATGGTAGTGCTGAATGTTGAATACTGAATGATTGAAATGTTGTTTGATTTTTTGTTGATTAAAAATCTACTTTATTCTAATACACTTTTCATTAACGAAATTGCCCTTCAACGTACATTTTGTCACCGATTAACAGTTTATAACCAACGATCATTTTAGATTGCCACTGATTTACGGTTTTTGTTTAACATTACAAATCCAAATGGAAATTCAAACTTGCCACTACGCTGACACGATACATTTAACGATGAAAAATTAGAATGTAATAGCAAACCAAATTAAAACTAACATAATACGCAGAGAAGCAAAAAGAGAGAGAGAGAGAGAGAGAGAGAGAGAGAGAGACAAGACCAAACCGGCCAAGTATGAATTCATTATACTAATAATGCTGAAAACTGTTGTGCATAAACCAAAGAATAATAAAGTTGTTTTCTTTAATAAAGCTGCTATGCTTGCAGCATATAAAAAAAAACCCGGGGCATCCATTGTAAATATCGTAGTGGGTTGACAAGCTCAAAAAAGCTCAATTTTTTAGTTGAATGATATTTCGTTGATTTGGATAAGTTTTGCTGAATGACTCCTACCAAACATGACTAACGCTGCTGAACTAATTAAGTGCTTTCATTCTGCACTTGAAAAAAAATCCTTTTCTCTGAAATCAAAACAGTACCTTAGTGCAAATGTTCATATTTTCTATTTTTTAAAGATAAAAAGAAATTCAATCCAAGTTAACGGTACATTAAAACTACATTAACAATGCTTTTTTAATCATATATTGATAAGATAATCCAGTTGTTCGATATGGTGCTTAATGTTAATGAATCTTTCTGTTAAATCGAGTAGATGCTTATAAATGAATATAAAGATAAACTTGAAAGGTTATGTCCATGTACAATGAAGTCCTTTTAAAGAAATTTTTTAGAAGAATAATTGAAATCGGTTCAAGGTCTACGTTGTCAAATTTTTAGTCGCACGTTATCCAAGTTGAGACATTCAAGCAGTTGAATTTTTTGTTCATTAGGACGTTGTTGGGCTAGTCTTTGAACAAGGACGTAGTTGGGCTTTATTCAAAGCTGCTGTCTTAAACCCAGATCATCAAATACCATTCCCGAACGCCATTGCTTCCCCAATTTAACGAGCTAGGTTAAGGTTTCCAGATAATCTAACAAAGAGGAGAAATTGGTCAGGAAACGAACGTACCTAGCGTTTACAATCTAGCGGCGGCTCGATCTCCGCGGAGTTGTTATCTAAAATTCTATTTATTGTCAGGATCTCAAATCAATGGGGCGGAAAAAGTCAGTAGCCATAGCCGACGATGAATACTCTTTCCCTGACGACAACAACGAAGACAAACCGATTGAAACTGAAGAAAAGGTCACCAAAGTCCCAAATAGCAAAGCAAAAAAGAACAAAAAGGGAGCGAAGTTGATTAACAAAGATGAAGACGACGAGGAGGACATACCAACTGTTCCAGCTTCCGAAGGTAAGAAAAAACAGAACAAATCTAATAAGAGTTCTAGTGTTTTTAGTGCTTTTGGTGCTTTGAGTTTGGAGGAAGAGGATGATAATGGTGATGGATTTGAAGTCGTTGATAGTGATAAAAATGATGAGGATGTTGTAGATTTTGATTTTGGAAAGAAGAAATCAAAGAAGAAAAGTGGTAATAAGTTCGCTCTTGATATTGAAGAAGACGAAGCTGAGATTTCTACTAATAATCATGTGGACGAGGAGAAGGACGGTGAAAGTATTGAGCTTGAATTTGATTTTGGAAAGAAGAAAAAATCAAAGAAAAAGAAAGGAGTGAAGTTTGCAGCTGAACTGGAGGAGGAGAAAGATGATGACAAGTCTGATATTAGTTATACTACTAATATTGGTGATAATGTCAATAATGATGAAGATAATGATTTGGGATTTGATTTTGGAAAGAAGAAAAAGCCTAACAAGAAGAAAAAAAATGAGAAAAGTCCACAAGAGGAGGAGGATTTGGATAAGTTACTCGCCGAACTTGGAGAATCAAAAGAAGCTGAAGAAAAAGCACCTGCAGCTGAAGAACCAAAAGAGAGCGAAGTAGATTCGAAGAATCAGAAAAAGAAAAAGAAAAAGAAGAGCGGTAGAACTGTAGAAGAGGAGGATGATTTGGATAAACTACTTGCAGAGCTTGGTGGACCTACTTCTAGCTCTTCCAGCGATCCCCAACCTGGCTCATCAATTGCTGCTCAACCAGCAGAAGTCGTTGAGAAGGCAGATGAAGAGCCTAAGACTACGGATACAGTGGAAAGTGCAGCGGCTAAGAAAAAGAAAAAGAAAAAAGAGAAGGAGAAAGAAAAGAAAGCTGCTGCAAAGAAGGAAGAAACTGAAGAAGTTAAAGTAGAAGTTCCTACAAAGGGTAAAGCCGTAGATAACAAGAAGTTACCTAAGCATGTGCGGGAAATGCAAGAAGCTCTTGCTAGAAGAAAGGAAGAAGAGGAGAGAAAGAAAAGGGAAGAAGAGGAAAGGTTGAGAAAAGAGGAGGAAGAACGTAGAAGGTTAGAAGAGTTGGAGAGATTAGCTGAGGAGGCAAAGAGGAGAAAGAAAGAGAGAGAGAAGGAAAAGCTTTTGAAAAAGAAGCAAGAAGGGAAACTGCTAACGGCCAAGCAAAAGGAAGAACAAAGAAGATTAGAAGCCATGAGGAATCAATTTTTGAGTCAAAATAATAGCGCTACTGGAGATGTGCCAATCCAAGGGAAAAAGAAACCAAAGTACGAAACAAAAAAATCAAAACATAAGAATGCAGTAAATAATAAGGAAGAATCCAAAGAAAACCAACAAGAGGTTGATACTGAGATGGAGCAAGTTGCAAAGGAAACCGACAGTAAAGCTGAAGTTAATAACGTGGAGGAGAAAATTGAAGAAACCAAACAAGAAGTAGAAGTGTCAGAAGATGAGGAGGACGAGGAGTGGGATGCAAAAAGTTGGGATGATGTTGATGTTAAGCTGCCTGCTACTAGCCCATTTGCGGAAGAAGACGAAGATGGCAAGGAAGATGCTTTGCCTAATATTACCAAAAAAAGTATTGGTTCAGATGATCCTGCAAGAAAACTTGCTGCTCATACAATGCCTGTAAAGAAGGTTGAAGAGCCACAGGTGGTGCAGAAGAAACATGAAGTAGCCAACAAAAAGGCGGATGTTAAAGCTTCAGATAAATCTAAGAAAACCAGTGAGCACGAACTGCGTTCACCTATTTGTTGTATTCTTGGTCATGTCGATACTGGTAAGACCAAGCTTCTTGATTGCATTAGGCGAACTAATGTGCAGGAGGGTGAGGCTGGTGGTATTACACAACAGATCGGCGCTACATACTTCCCCACTGAGAATATAAGAGAGAGAACAAAGGAGTTAAAAGCAGATGCGACCTTAAAGGTTCCTGGTTTGCTTGTTATTGATACCCCAGGCCATGAATCTTTCACTAATTTAAGATCAAGAGGATCGGGCTTATGTGACATTGCAGTGCTGGTCGTGGATATTATGCATGGGCTTGAACCACAAACTATTGAGTCCCTTAATCTATTGAAGAGCCGGAATACTGAGTTCATTGTTGCACTGAACAAGGTGAGAATGTAATTAGTTGTTGAATTATTGATTTGCAATATATTTTGTACAAGCCTGAAAAATAATGCTATTTCATTATGAATCAAATATAAGGTGGATCGTTTGTATGGGTGGAAGCAGTGTCCCAATGCACCTATAATCAAAGCCATGAAGCAACAATCGAATGACGTGAAAAACGAGTTTAATATGAGGCTTGTACAGGCTAGTTGAAAAACTCCATATTCTATTTTAGCATTTCTTGATTATAAAAAGCAATACTGGATAAAGCTCTACTATATATAAAATGCGTATATGTATTACAGATTGTGACACAATTCAAGGAGCAAGGCCTTAACACAGCTCTTTATTACAAAAACAAAGAGATGGGTGAAACTTTTAACATTGTTCCAACTAGTGCCATCAGGTACCTACCTTTTATTCATTTTGCTCTGAATTCGCCGTCACTCTATTGCAAGACTAGTATCTTACAGATCATGCATTTATTTTGCTCAAAATTCAATGAACCGGTGTTATGATACCAAACCTTATGTAACTGGAAAATCACATCTGCTTTGCAAATTATGAGTCATGACCTTTTACTACTCATGTCAAAAATTATTTTTGTAGTTTATACCGATGGAAGTAGTTTGACAAATATTTAACTTTTTTTGGATGGTCAACTCAGTTGTAATCTTTTCATGTTGGATTGGTTCATTTACATATTAACAATTATGCAACTGTGGCAGATGGAAGTACAAAACTGGCATGTGCATTATTTTGTGTAATAGATTCTTACATTTCTATTTCTATAGCAAGAAATTGGTCTATGTGAATATAGGATTCACTTGTAGACCGTAAATGGTATTGATATCATACACATAGTTCGGATTAGAGTAAATTGTTTGGTTTACATTGTAGAAAATGTTTAAAAAGTAAACCTTCCTTTTTTATCTTCTTATTGTGGTTTTAGTAAAACTATCGTTTTCTTCTTGAAGTCCAGAATTCCATCTTCAGTAAGTTATGTTTCTTCTATCCACAATGTTAGCATTCATGTTTCGCCCTGATACATTGGAAAATAATTATAGGGTAAGCATAAAATACTTTTTTTCCTCCTTTGTATGATAATAGTTACCTAACTAATAATAATGCAACATAAAGCAATTAGAAGCAACTGACGAAAACGTACATGAACCCTGCTATTATTCTTGATAGCTCTGTTAATTTGTCATGATAACTGTTTAGCTATGGTGTATCCGCCTTTCCATTTCAATAAGCAACAGTGTACAAATATAAATTTGCCTTTGGAATTCTGTTGGAAAAAAAGTTTTTTTGCATTATCATTTTCTGTCAGTGCAATTATGATCCGAACTTATATATACTGTTTTAATTATGAGGGATCGTAAAATATGATAAAAACTGAAACTTGCTTCAGTAGAAGAATACTGATACTTGATTTAATTTAAAAGGTTACTGATGAATACTATTATAATTATAGTTGTAACTAAAATTTGCATCAGTTTAATGAATATTGTTACCTGAAGTGAAAATAATAAAAAATGCAAAACCTGTAGAAGACAAGAGCTGATGAGATATGCTGAGAAGATTGGTTGAAAATTAGAGTAGTTTAATTTCATTTTTTTTTTTTGGACAATCACAAAATTCTTTTGATTCAAGGATACCATACCATCAGAAATTTCATGCCTAATCTCATCATTCGACGTGCATTCCTCAACAACATTTTTTTTCCAGTTATCCAACAATTTCATTTTACCAATTGCCAAATCAGGCAACATTTTGAAGAAGAAATGAGTAGTGTTGATGATTACGAGTGAAATGACTTCTGTTTGGGTGATAATTTAGTGTGCCTGATATGACTACTCAACTAGCGGGATTTTTCTATTTAAGTCTCTCTCTCTCTCTCTCTCTCTAGAATTCATGGGAAGATCTAGTGGTTGAAATTTGTTGTGTCCAATTTAGTGTGCCTTTTATGATGATGATTGTAAAGGTTGCACGTAATGCAGATGTAACCAGTTTATACTTCTGAATTTACATAGTTATATTGATCAATCTAACATGTATTTGTGTGTAATGCAAAACTAATGCATAATAATATTCTTTCAAGTGGCGAAGGAATCCCAGATCTTCTTTTATTACTTATACAATGGGCACAAAAGACGATGGAAGATAAGCTTACTTATCAAGATGAAGTCGAGGTATGCCTATATCTCTTTTCTTTTGGTTATTTCATTAGTTGTATCCACGATGTCTTAAAATTATTGGGTGTAGTGACTTCTCGATCTAAATTTTGGTTATACTTTTCCAGTGCACTGTTCTGGAAGTAAAAGTAATCGAAGGTCTTGGAACTACCATAGACGTGGTGCTTGTTAATGGCATTCTGCACGAGGGCGATCAAATAGTTGTTTGTGGCATGCAGGTGAATTGCAAACCTCTCTACCAATGTTGTATGTTTAATACTCTTGCATGTTAATCTTGTATTAATATGTCATTTGTTTCAGGGACCGATTGTGACCAATGTTCGAGCTTTGCTGACTCCACACCCAATGAAAGAACTGCGTGTTAAGGTCTGCATTTAATGATTGTCTGATACAATTATTTAATGTACTCCCAGCAATTTCATGAATTCATTATGGCTTTTGAGTGTGTAAGCTTTATGAGTTCAAAAACTCAGTTGATAACCAGGGTAAACATTTAGTTTCCTTTTCTCAAGTTAGATACTTGGGAACTGGGAAGAGAGCATGTGTACTTTTTCCCCTTATAAAAAAAGGGTATGAGTTTTTACATTGGTATGGAAGTAAATTGAGAACTAAAATATAAATGCTTTAAACTATGAATTCCCCGGAACGTTGAATTGAATAAACCTCGTCTTCTTAGAACAGTATTAAGTACCATGATAAGAACCAAGAAACTAATATAGTGATTCCTATTAATGTTGTTAAAATGGTGAATCGGGTGGGTGATGTTGGTTACCGTAGCTACTTTATGAAATAAATTTCAAACTTGAACCAGTGGAGTTAATAATTTTTCATCTATAGTAAACCTTTTATCAGCCCCTGAATAATGCACGGCGGTATATTCATATGAATTCGGTGTTCAGTTTGCTTGGTCCCTAAATAATTGAATGAGGTTACTTGTTATTTACCATACAGTTAGTGGTAATTGGATTGAGTTATTATAAGCTAATTTTACTGACATTCAAATGTTTAACAAGCTAGTTGGTAAAGATTTATAATTGTGCAGCTGGTTGAATTCATAAAATTTTCATGCCTAGGCTTGTTTTTCAAGGCATTGAAATATGTCATATGGGTCTGTTGGCAATGTCAATGAAATTAGATGGTTGCTTCTACAACTTGGTCAAGTTTCCTCCCTCCCTTTTTTACTAGTTTTCTGGGAATGCTAGATTTGAGTTTTTAGCATCATATTTTTTTTATACCAAACATGCCTTTGAGCTTTAAAGCTCATTTGACCCAAAAAGGAAAATTGTGTAGTCATACTCCCAGAAAGAATCAATTTTAACTTGTTATAAGGATCATTGTGCTGGATTGGGTGTTTTGAAGGAAGGATACAAAAAGGTACACTTGCTTCTTACTAAAATCATCATTAGTGTGTGTGTGTACGTACGCGTGCACACAAAACTACAATTTGGGGAAAATAGAGTATACAGTAGATTGTCCAACCTTTCTCCGTACTAGAGATACATCTAGTAGTTTATATTGACCATCTCGTAAGACTAGAGATTGTTTGTTTTGTTGTTGTTGTGTGTGGTTTTTTTTTTTTTTTTTTTTTTTTTTTGTGAGGGGTTGGGGGGGGGGGGGGGTGGTTGGATAATTTTTTGTAGCATTTTGCTTTCTGCCAAGATTGATTATT
The DNA here is from genome assembly GCA_030737875.1 of Allium sativum. NCBI lineage: Eukaryota > Viridiplantae > Streptophyta > Magnoliopsida > Asparagales > Amaryllidaceae > Allium > Allium sativum. Next base: position 492,792,342 of record CM060912.1, on the reverse strand, counting down.
GAAATGAAAAACAATTTACATGCTCTGGGAAACACAAATATGACGTGTTGAAAATTAATTTACTCGTAACAAAGTGGTCTTTTAGAATGTTTGTAAAACTTGTCAAGACATTTTACAATATTGACTAGATTACTGATAATACGTAGATTTTGAATGACAGACTATTATTAGTTGCATGTTCTCCATCGTATGTAGGGCTGTAAATTTTGTACGAATGTCCGACGTCCGTTCGTGTCCGTGATTGAAATATGTCCGTTCGTGTCCGTGACCGAAATACGTCCGTCCGAGTCCGTCCAATTTTTATTTAGGACACGAGTTAGGACAACAAAATTTGTACGAGAAAAAATCACGTCCGGTCCGGGCTCGTCCGAATTCCTTGTAATTCGACTTATAGTTGAGAGAAAGTCCAATAAAATGTACAAAATATGATATAAATAGTCATGTCCGACCAAGTCCGATCGTGTCCGAAAAACACATGTTCGTGTCCGACCGGTTTTATTTAGGACAACGAAATTTGTTCGAGAAAAAATTTGGTCCGGTCCGTGTTCGGTCCGTCTGGTCCGATCCGACCAATTTACACCCCTAATCGTATGCAGTAAGTCTCCATAAAAAAAACTAACTTGACATATGGCCAACAGATTTCCAAGATCGTATGCAAACATCAATTTTGGCAAAGTGATATTATTAGTTAAACACCAAGCAAGGAATGCACTTAGGTTTACAACAAGTTGTCGCTTGGTTTCTTTGTCAAAAACAATAACAAATTGTTAACATTTTTATATAACACTATTAGTGTTAGGGTTGTCTTGCATGTGATAAGCATGAATGACGATTTGAAATTGGAATAGTCTCACATCGTTAGATAACTTGAAGAAGTGGTATAAAAAATGAATTGATAGACATGTAATATTAGAGATTATTTTTGTTATAATAAAATGTTTGTCAACTCATACGCCACAAGTTGGAGATGGGGTGCTTGATTCGACGTCGTTACATAACAGTGGCATGGAGCTAAAAGTTGCGAACTATGTCATGTAGGCAAACTACACTTCCAATAATTACTGCAAAAGAATGTGAGTCAAGGGAAAGACTATTAGTGTTGGCCTGCATATGGCAAGAAGGGACGATGGTTTGAAAGTGGAATACTTTTTACATTGTGAAATAACTTGAAAAAGTGGTGTATAAATATGAGTTGATACGTAAGATTAGTGATTCTTTGTTACAATAAAGTGTGTGTCAACTTATATACGTACGCAATGGGCTGGAGATGTGAAGCTTGGTTCAACCATCGTTACGTAATACTGAAATCAAAGATAAGGTTGCAAACTGGGCCATAAAGACAATATTCTCAAGGTATTCCAAGGGGATGCGAGTTAAATGGTGGATTGTTAGGGTTGTCTCACATGTTACAAAAGGAACGCTGGTTTGAAATTGAAATAGTCTTTCATCACTAAATCACATAAAGTAATGGTGTATGCATATGAGTTGGTAAAAATGTTATATTAAGGATTTTTTGTTACAATAAATGCATGTCAGCTCATTTGCGTACTCCATGGACAGCAGATTGGAAGCTTTGTCTTATCGCAGTTACATAACAATGATATCAAAACCAAATGTTGATAACTGAGTGATGCAGACAAAACAATGTGCTCAAAAGTTACTCCGAGAAATGCAAGTCAAATGAGAGACTGTTAGGGTTGTCTCGTATGTGTCAAGGAGAAATGATGGTTTGAGTAGTTTCACATCGCTAAATCATTTGGATGTGTGGTATAGATATGAGTTGGCAAACACGTGATATACTAGTAGTATCAGAGCCGAAGGTTACTAAATGAGCCATGTCGACAAACAATTTCCTGAAAGTATCCCAAGGGGATGCCAGTCAATGGGGAGATTGCTAGGATTATTTCGCATGTGATAAGGAGGAACAACGGTTTGAACTTGAAATAACCCAAATCGTTAAATAACTTGAAAAGGTGGTTTATAGATATGGATTGGTACACATAACATTAATGAGTTTTTTTGTTACAATAACGTGTGTATTAACTCATATGTATACACCACGGTCTGAAGACGAGGAGCTTCGTCCGACCGTCATTACATTACAGTTAGTGTATATTTTCCTAGGTGGTCTTAGTACATGAGGGAATCTAATTTATTGCGTGCAGGTATTTTTCTTTAGCTGAATTCATGACACCGGTGTTTTGAATAATATAAAAATGTGCACTATTACTTCTTACTAGGATCTTCATTCGTTTTGTATATGCAAAACTATAATTTGGGGAAAAAGAGGATATAACAAAATTTCGCCTTACCATTCTGGCATTCTCTAACTTAACGAAATAGGGTTACGATAAATGGTGGTTCTAAACATTGGCTATCTCGCAAACTAGACATTCTTTGGTTTTTTAGGGGAAATGATTAGAAAACCTATTTTTAGGTAGCTTTTTGCCAAAATTGACTATTGAAATGAAGATCGATTAAGATGCTCTTTGAAACACAAATGTGACGTGCGAGTTGGAAAATAAATTATTTGTAGCAAAGATGTCTAGTAGAATGTTGGTAAAACTTGTTAAGACATTTTGCAATATTGATTACATAAAAGATAATTTTTGAACGGCAGTTTATTATTAATTGACATTTTCTCCATCTTATGCAATAAGATGTGTCCACGAAAAAAAAACTAATTTGACATTATTATACACGGTGAACAAATTTCCAAGACTGTGTGAGACGCCAATTTCAGCAGAGTGATATTGTTGATTAAACACCGAGTGAGAAGTGCACACAGGTTCATAAGTGGGCGCTTGGTTTCGAGAACAAAAACAAAATCTTGACATTGCTATATAACACTGATAGCATATATTATTACCTACGTGGTCTTAAGTTAGGGAATCATATTTAGTTTTCTTTAGTTGAATTTGTGACACTGGTTCAAATATGCTGTATTGGGATATACCCAAGATACTATGGTGAAGTTCAAACCTTGTTTAATGATGCCCATTCTTTTAAGGACTAACCCTCGGTAGTTAGGTTCTAGAATCAGTATGGACTTTTATTATATGCTACAATACAATACAATGTGATATGATATGATCAATATAATACAATGGTTGGTCACAATAATTTTAGAATACAACTAAAGCTAAAATTCATGTTTAATGCTATTGTAGCTGGTTGTTTTGAATAAAAATGTACAAAAATATTGACAACTGAATATTCTACCATGTTTTTTTTTAAATTTGCGATCTCGAGAAATATGCAAATTTAACCATCATGGTTGGTATTTTAAAATTTGACAATTTGTTGCAATTTCCACCTTTGATTATGCATATGCATCGCACATGTGACAACAATTATCATTGCTTAATCAGTGTGCACATGTGACAACAATTATCATTGCTTAATCAGTGTTAATTGTAAATTTTTGCTCTACTCTGCTTTCTGCAACATTAGTTTAAACAGACCCCGTGTACTTCTGCAGATTACATGCCTAATAGTATGCACGTAATCATAAACGGTTTTCATGACAGTTACATGTGCTTGTTCTAGATAATCTGGATTTATGCAGTTTTACTGTATTACTGCATCATGGTCAATTCATTTTCAATATTCTTATGGGTTTTATGCACCGTAATATATTTTGAATTCATTTCATGTGAATAGGGTACATACCAGCATCATAAGGAGATTAAAGCTGCTCAGGGTATTAAAATTTCAGCTCAGGTAAATTTGTCAAAAGTACTTAACGAATCCGTTCACTAGCTAGTATAGAAATATGCATATTATTAACAAAATTCATATTTCAGGGTCTTGAACATGCAATTGCTGGCACAGCTTTATATGTTGTCGGAAGTGACGATGATTTAGAAGAAATCAAAGAAACGGTAATGCAAGACATGAATAAAGTTATGAATAGAATAGACAAAAGTGGAGAGGGTGTTTATGTTCAAGCCTCAACTCTTGGATCGCTAGAAGCACTTACTGTATTCCTAAAGAGCCCAGCTGTGAACATACCATTTTGTGACTTCAGTATAGGTCCTGTACACAAAAAAGATGTCATGAAAGCTAGTGTGATGATTGAGAGAGGCAAAAAAGAATATGCAACCATCTTAGCTTTCGATGTTAAAATCATGCCTGATGCTCGAGATCTGGCTAATGAGACTGGTGTTAGAATTTTTGAAGCGGATATCATTTACCATCTTTTTGATCAGTTTAAGGCTTACATTGACAATATAAAAGCAGAGAGAAAAAAAGAAAGCGCCGAGAAAGCAATATATCCATGCGTTCTTAAGATCATGCCGAATTGTGTTTTTAACAAGAAGGATCCTATCGTATTGGGTGTTGATGTATCGGAAGGAATTCTCAAGGTATTTTTTTTTTTTTTTAAAAAAACATTTCAATGATATTTGAGCTAATCAAGTACCATTTAGCAATTTATTATTATATATATTTTCGTAAAATGGAAAGTAGGGACAACGACAAATTGAAAAAAAGAAGAAGCTCAAGGACATAAGTTTTCTTTTTTAAGCTGAAGGACAAACTTTGGAAAAATTAGATTGAAGAACAATGCTGAATATAACTAGCATTTTATATGGTGTAAACCTGAATGCAATGCTAGTTTAACTAGCATTTCGGTATGGTGTAAAAACTGAATATAATGCTAGTTGTATTTAACATTTTCCTTCAGCTTAATTTTTTTCAAAGTTTTTTCTTCAACCTGAAAATGAAACTTGGTGTCCTTCTGCTTAATTATTTTTCAACGTTTCTCTGCTAATTCGTAAAATAGTTGGAGAAAGTTATTATGTGGAATATAGATACTATTTTTTGGCTATGACATTTGTTGGTGTTGACAAGTATCTAAATTCTTAAAATAATTGGAGAAAGTTATCATGTGGAATATAGATATTATTTGTTGGCTATAACATTTATTGGTGTTGACAAGTATCTGGGTTTGTAATCATGCGCAAATAGGACCTATATTCAATGTTAATGTGGAAAATGCTCCTTTACAACTGTTGATATTTATATCGAGATGCATGAATCTAAAACTTCTAACTGATATTTTTTTTATTTTTATATTTCAAGGTTGGAACTCCAATTTGTATACCTTCCAGAGACTTCATCGACATTGGAAAAGTTGATTCAATTGAGATCAACCACAATAAGGTTGATGAAGCTAAAAAAGGGCAGAAAGTTGCTATAAAGGTAACAAAGGAGAAGGATGTTGTTTATTTTTTATTTGTGGAAGAACTAATGAAAAAAAGAAGTGTGTGTTTTTGTAAATATCATGCTCTTATTAATATTTCCCGACTTTTGCAGATTGTTGGTACCAGTACAGAAGAACAGAGAATGTTTGGTCGACATTTTGACATGGAAGATGAGCTTGTTAGTCACATTACAAGAAGTTCCATTGATGTATTAAAGGCTGATCACAGGGTAAATACAGTATATGCCGCACTTTGAATTCCATTGGTTTTATAATAATAATAAGAAAACGAACTTAAGCTTGGCATCTCTACATTATAGACAATTGAGCTTAAGCCGCATATTCATTGCAGTTTATTTTTATTTCGCACATCCGGCACTTCTGAGGATCCAAGTTTTCATTTACATCTCCTTAAGGAATACACTTGTAAATTTTTTTTATATATATAATTTTTGGGATTGTGTTGTAGGATGCATTGTCTTTGGAAGAATGGAAGCTGGTTAAGAACCTAAAGCAGGTTTTCAAGATACCGTAAGAAGAAACATGTCCATTTAGTCAAAATTTTGCTGAGGCAGCTACAAATGGGGTATCATTTACCACCTGAAAATGGAAAAGACTATATGTTATATTGTTCTACCTAACTTGGTTGAGTATGCCATGCTGTTGGAACTTCCCGAGGTTCAGATGTTTCCTACTAGATGATTATTTTGATCCCGTCTCTTGTGTCAATCTAAGTTATATTCAGTTTTTTGTATGGGTAAGCAGATCCCATTACTTTTTTTTGGTTTAAAATTTATACTTTGTCTTTTGTTACATCTAGTTATAGTGCTGGTAATGCGATTGAGAGATAAGAAAAGAAACTGATTGTTTTATTTCGGCTGTTGGCTGATAATACATGAACTATTGAGCAGACAACCCATCGTTTTCTATTACCTTTGCTTGCATTGTCTTAATTTTCACATCACGAAGTGCTGTATTACAAAGTAACTCAAGCATCTCGATATGAAATATATTGTAGGATCAATGTACATTGCAGTGCACTGCTGTCAAGATTTTATAATGCGCGCATCTAGTTTTAGCCTACCACTTTTTCATCATTCATTTCCCACTAACTCTCCTTCTTTCTCCTTCCACTAACTCTCTCGCCTTCTTTAATATAAATGAGAGGTGGAAATCAATGAGCTTTTGGGATGTTCCATTTTGAGGGTGCAACGGAACGCTTGCCATATATATATATATATATATATATATATATATATATATATATATATATATATATATATATATATATATATGGAGCAGGTTCGAGAGCACCCCAAACAGTGCAGCACCCCAAAAGTCCCTTAACCACAACCAAGTATTCCACGCTCTTTCCTTCCACTCATTCTCACTTTCCACATAAAGACAAAGTACAAATCTCAACCATTACTATGAATTCCACTTTTCACATAAAGACAAACAAATCCAATGGTTCAAATTGTGTGTCTCTAACTTTGTGTTTAATTTTGTGTCTCAATAGCTTCTCCCATATATATGTGTATATATATATGTGTGTGTGTGTATATATATATATATATATATATATATATATATATATATATATGTGTGTGTGTGTGTGTGTGTATATATATGTGATGAGCGTTCAATGACACATCAAATAATGAGCACTTCTTTAGCCTATCACTTTTCCACCACACATTTCCTCCCTCTCTCCTTCCACTAACTCTCACACCTTCCACCAACATTAAAGTAACATAAATGAGAGGTGGAAAATAGGGGGGTTATTAGGGGGTGCAGAATAAGGGGTGTCATTGAACGCTTGCATATATATATATATATATATATATATATATATATATATATATATATATATATATATATATTACGGGGCATTCCTATTTTGCAGCACCATATCTTACCGTGAACTGCATTAATCCAAATTTCAACAAGATTTTGTAGATATTCAATCCACATATATATTATCATTTATCCAAAATTTGTGGTTGTTCCGACATTGTAGAACAATATACCCGATGACTAAATTTAACGATTTGAATAAATGTTTGAACGGTGAATGATTGAGCTAAGATTTTGATAATGTTACGAATGTCGGAACGAACTCAAATTTTGAATATATATATATATATATATATATATATATATATATATATATATATATATATATATATATATGTGATCAACAGCACCCTTTAGCCCTGTGATTTCCAACACATATTTCCGTTTTTCTCTCTTTCCACTAACTTGTTTTAATATAAATGTGTGACCATAAACGGAGGAGACTGAGTTTGTTGACACCACCTTATGTGGTGTCAACGTGACCTCGGCTCCTCATTAGACGAAATCAGGAGGTCTCATATGCGTCCTCCTGATTTCCTCCAATCAGGAGGTGAGGTCACCTTAACACCACATAAAGTGGTGTCAACATACGTGTTGTAAATGGGGTGCTCCCAAATAGAGGTACCATGGAACCCTCCTCTCTCTTGAATCAGCTAGTTCGCTGTGAACCATGAAAGAAATCCTCTCTCTCTCTCTCTCTCTCTCTCTATATATATATATATATATATATATATATATATATATATATATATATATATATATATATATATATATATATATACATACTAGTGTGTAACCCGTGTGTTGCACACGATAATACTATAAAATACAATTTTTAAAATTTTAATGTTAAAATTGGAACATTGTTATACAACATACGATGAATCAGGCAAAATAAATATAATATAAATTATTGTTGTAATTTTATACATGGTATGTGTTATGCAACTTATATATCTTTGAAGTAAAACAATAATTTTATGTTCTTACTACTATGAGAAAGAATTCTTGTTGAAATTGACATGTTTTGATTATTTTAGATGAATTAACAAATACAATTTAAATAAAGTATTTTATATATGTTGAATCTAAAATTATGTAATTGGTTAAAATATATCAATTTAAGAGTAAATAATACGAATAAATTGAGAAGTATTTTATGAAAAATTACAGAAATTTTAATACGAAGTTTTTGAAGTTAAAAATGGATTTTTTAAACATTGCATATGATAAATTTATTGTTTATGTGCATAAAATGATAATAGTTTATTTACAGATTAACACTGTTATTATTGTATATGTGCATTAATTTAAGCCGTTTGGGTTTCTTGCTAACTTTTGCTTGCCAGACCAGGTTCACATGGAGTTAACATTCTATTTTTTCAAATTCAGAACCAAAATGTTCTTTTACTATGGAAAAGAGAAACAGATTTTTTTTCTCATGAGATGTTACAAAGCGCAACACACGCTATTATTTTAGCTCAATGACATATTGCTAGCAAGAAAATAATAATTGAATCAACGGAACTATCGCTTAAAGTGGATAAAATTCAGTATCTAATATAACGTAGATTCAGGACCATGAATATCTATATGTCGCTGATCTGTGCATTTTAGAGAAGGTAAGAAAAACTACAGAGATGCATTTTCTTCAAACTTAGCCTCTTAAATGTGAATCAAAATAAATTATTGAGATTGAGATAAATAAGAAAAAAAATAAAATAATGGTAACATACGCTGTATTTTATTTTATACGAATTTCTACATTAACCTCCATTTGATAAGAAAACAACGTTTAATAAGTATTTAGCCCAACGTCAAATCATATGAGTTTCATGATAACAAAAAAATTATGAATACTATATGGAATGCATAGCCATTTTTTAATAATTTATACAAAAATTGAACCTACGATTCAGAAAATTTTAAAATCGAAATTTTTAGTTTTCGTAAGCTACAGTTGAAAAGGGTAAATTTAAAATTATGAAATACTAATTCTAAAATTTGAAGTTTTAATTTTTATGTTACAGTTTGAAAAACTCAAAATTTTCCAGGTTAATGGCTTTGAATGCATAGGTTAATGAGTGTGAATTTTAAAAAGTTAGAACTAAAAGTTTAGAGCTTGAAATTTTGAAACATTTGATGGTAGGATTGGGGAAATCACTATAAAGTAGCAAGTTAATCCCATTCCTGAGATTTCGTAACGTGGGATTTGCAGTTTTCAGAGAATCAGGGATCAAAAGTTGCAATGATAAATATAAGGACAGAAGGAAGATAACCTAACAAAAAGGATGTATAAGAGAACTAAGAATCATAATGCTCTGCTACTTAAATACATACATATTGGCACTTTGCATAACTGGTTTCCTAGTTTTGAAATTTTTCAATAAACATATTTTGTTTAGATCTCACCGAAGTAACTTATTTTTGTATTTCATGTACATGGATGTAAGTTAATAAAGATTTGTTGAGCATTATACAAACAAAGTAAACAGAGTAATTTAAAGTACATGTTTACACTTTTTTATGAAGTTAATTCCACAAAAAGTAAAATTTATGTTGCTAATAGTGTTGCTTGTTATGGTAACCATTCTTGGTCGGTGAACAACAGTAATAAAAAATTTACCAAATGCAGCCCCACATTTCAGCCAATGAATAATGCATCTGCAGTCACTGAAAAAAATATGGAAAACCGCTAAAAAGACTGAGTGTGAAAGGCAAATAACATAATGGAAAATTAAAGAACATTGAACAAAAACTTCAACTGAAATATGACAAAAAGCTATAATAAATAAACTGAAATTACATTGAAAGGGGAGTTAAAATTGAAATCACAAAAGAAAATGATCTAAAAGGTGGCTCGGTGAGGTATAATTATCATTCGTGAAACTTAAATATAATATAAAAAAATCATTTGGAGTATTGGCAAATAACCATCTTTTTGTACTCTAACAACCATTATTCCTAGAGTATAGTGCAATAATTGCAAATACATGTATTTCATCATTTTTTTTTTTTTGGTTGACAATGTAAAAACACGGCAACACCATGTCTTTGAACTTCTAAAATTTAGTAATGATATAAAATTGACCTCCCATTTAAGGTTATGTAAGGCATTTTTTTTCATTCACGCTATATATACGATGTAAAGGTATGTAATATAATTATGGATTGAAAAAACTTTTCCTTGAGTTAACTGAATTATGAGAGGGCATGAGAATTTTTTTTCTAAAATATGATTCTCGCATATTAAGATGCAACGGTAAATAAAATTATATGATAAGTTCTACATACAAAAATATATGTACCCATGGTTATTAGCACTTGAATGCTCAATTTTATTTCATGGTAGACATTTTGTTGTCTTTATTTGTTTTACATCTATCAATTTCATAGCTTTTACAAATTTATTTCATAAATAATCATTCGCTATTATTTTTTTCATGTTATACTCCCATCCGAATTTGTCTTTAAACTTTAATATACAATTACACTTTCATTTCTATGTTGTTTAGTAAAAAGAAACATTATTCCATTTCAGTATATACACACAAAAAATAAATATATAAAGGATTTGAAAATTTGCCACAATATTAGTAAGTATGTACTCCAGAAAAAATATTAATAGTTGCATTGGCTATTATTTGAATAATTTAAACTGCTAGATTTGTTTTCATTCCACTTGCATGTCATTCACTCAAATTGATTAGCAAGTACAAATTTTTATAAATATTTGTATCCATATCTGATACTGAATCGTGAATAAATTGTTTCTATATACTTTTACTAACTTTAAAAGAAAGTAAAACCACGAAATAACACACACTTCAGCACTTTCTAAGTTAGGTATCATATCTTTAGCAAACTAAAAATAAAATAAAATTAATTATACTGAGGTGCTATAAAGTGGTAATATGTGATTATATAATATGCCAAGCATTTTCTTTTAAAGGCCAAACTTATCAAATTCTTTAGTGAAAAGTATTAGAAGTTTAATTTTTGGGGAGAAGGACAAAATCTAGTGTAAATGTGGAATTCAAGGGGCCCGCCATCACTTCCTCTTTACACTAATTTTTGTCTTTCTCCCTAAAAAACAAACTTCCCATCTTTTTCATTAATTTTTTTAATAAGTTTGGCCTTCTCCCTATTTGCCACTATTCTATTTATAATATAACATACCACATAGTTTATGGTAAAGCTAAGATGTGAACACTTTTTGTTCTCAAGAATAATATCGTACCTATATGGAGTTTTACAAAAAGAATGTTAATAAAAGAAATTAATATATATTGAAATCATACCAAAATTACGGTTAGAAATACTTCAGTATATAGTAAACATATCCATTTATTTGAAATTTTGGGTTCCCCGTTTGGAGCATCAATTGGTAGTAAGCCTGATTCTTTGGTGCACTTCAGGTGTCTGCAAATTTTCACAACACAAAAAAGTAAAAAATATAATATAATTCTAGCTTGTTAATTGATTAAGCTCCAAATAATTGCACAGCTAAATAACTCATACTTGAATAATCTAACTTTTGAAGACCTATAAGTTCCACGCCTCAAACGAAAATTAATGGTTTTCTCTCAACAAATGGTAGTATAATCAATTACATTTTCCTGACAGACCGATGGCCATTTCAAATAATAAGACAAATATGCTATGTTTTCATTCATTAATCGGTCCAATAATTTCGAACTTGAAAACATTAACAGTAATAAAAGTATCGACATTTCTTATTTCAGCAAAAAGTAAAGTATAATTAATTTGCGAAAATAATATAGGAAGAAAATAATGGCCAAGATTGTTTAGTACAAACACAGTAACAAATAAATATGAAATACTTGTAAGAAAGGTATGTTTCTATATATGATTGGATAAGAAAAATAAATAATTATTATAATTACGCATCATTTTGGATTTTCAACTAACTTCTAATTGGTAAATATGGAAGCTAGCAACAATATATTTTGGTAAGAGCTTTGCGGAAATCTGTAAACACTTTTCACCACATTTCATGCACGATGGACAAAAATCCTTCTCGATTCACGGAAAAGTAAACCACAATCAATTTGCAAAAAATAATATAGGAAGAAAATATTTGGATCAAGATTGTTCAATGCAAACCCAGTAATAAATCAAGATGAATTAGATGTTAAAAAATATGTTTCTATATTATAATTAGATATGACAATAAATAATTAATATAACGACGTGTCATGATTTTTCAAATAATTCCTATTTGGTAAATATGGAAGCCTATACCACAATATTTTGGTAAGAGCTTTTGTGAAATTTGAAAAACTGGTCAACACATTTCAAGCTACAGTATAAACTGCAATAATTGTTAGATTATAATAAAAATGAGAATAAATAGAAATAACTTACCATAATTTAGAATAATAATAACATGGTTTGGACGTTTGAAATCAAATACTAACGACAAAATCAAATAATTTTGGAATTGGGATAGAAGATTTAGGGTGAGAATGCTAGTTGTTTGAAAAGCCAAACTTGAATAGACAAAAGTTGTGCATAAGATGTATTTCTAACCCTAAAGAAAACTATACTTATCTTTCCATATTGAGAATAAGTTAGATTTTGTTAACCTTATGTCATAATTATTAGTTTGTGATTCTAAGAATTGGACATAAAAGATATATTTACATATGTGTTATAGTTGAGAAGTCCAACGTTAGCGGTTAAGATTGTAGTGGCAAATTAAAAATATTCTCAAAAATATATTAACTCCAGATTATGCATTCAATTGCTCTTCTAACTTTGGCAAAGTATGCAATTTGAGTAATTATGGTAAGGATTTTTTTTTTTTTTTTGAATTTGTTTAGAAGGGAAACTGACCGGAGTCGTAAAATCTCCCTAGTGCACCTAGTTTGGTCCGCGAGCACCATATTTTTACATATATTTATAGTTTTATCATTCTTTAAAATATATTGACACAAAATTATGCATTAAATTTTTGTTTGAACTTCCAAAATTATTCATATTGTGAAATGAGGAAATTTTTTCTTTAGACAAAAAAGATCGATTAGAGACACTATTAAAGGGTTTTCTACTTGCATTCTATTCAATTATGATACTTCAAAAGAAAAAGAGTAAATAGCAGGAGCATCATCAGTTGTCAGCTACAGTTGTTGTATAAGATTTTAGATTAGAATTTAGCAATTTAAAAACCCAAATGTAAAAAATAGAAGTATTAATGAAAAATGCAATTCAACTTTGAAAAAAATACGACAACACGAAATTATGCATTTGATGATCTTTTTGACTGAAAAATTATACGCATCCGAAATAGTCACGAAATTTTGGAATTTGTTCCATTTTCGGCATGAGATTTAGCATAAGTCTAAGAAACTTGTTATTATATATATAAAAAAAGATAAACCTTTAGCAGTATTTTTCTTGGTTAAAAACGTAAGATCGGCGGACTGGTTCAAAACCATCAACAACAAATAGATCAAACATACGAACACAACTGTTTAAAATAAATTAAATGTACAAACCAATGAAAAACTACAATGAATCGCAATGATTATGGCATAACGTTTCGTATAAGGGATGTCTTTAAAGTAATATCAATATTTGCCAATGGTATATACTGTTATAAAGGGCAAACAATAAATTTGAATTAGGCATATCAAAATGCATGATGTAAGATGATAACTTGGACCAAAAATGCATCCCACAATCGCGTTTTAATCTGATAACATGAAAAATTAAAGGAAATGATCTTGTAGATTAACTCATTTTCAGTTAGCTTAACCGATAGCACATACCCTAAAAAAGCAGCAAAAAAATATTATAGTACGAAGAAAAAGATTAAGATTGAAATTCAATAACATGCCAAAAAATTATACTGATGGATTTAGAAGAGCAAAAGTATCTATAGAAATATTAGGTAATTAGGTAATTATCGAACTAAAGAATTAACTGAAGTGAGCAAACACAAATATGGGGACTGAAAACAAAAGTGTTTCCATGGTGCAAGAGTATGTTGTTATGGAGATTGTGGGATGAGGCATTCTGTTGAAATGATGGAATTAGCAGAAAATAATGTATCTTTTCAAGTGTTGGATAAATAATGAAGCCATACACACATGGGTATATTTGTTTTGTATTAAGTCATTAGGAGGAATTATGAAGATGTGAAATATAGAGATTCCAATGCTGATTTTTGGTATTTTAGTTACATTGAATGTTGCAAGGTTTTTCCCAAATTTGCAAAAGCGTCATTTCCAAAGCTTTCCAGCATAATAAGATGACGAAAAAATACACTACTCTTGAATAAGAGATTCAAATATTTACATGAATGGCCTATAATATTAGTAGCATGAATTTAAGAACTACACAGTGCATGTCCTTTCACAATCGTATATAATTTTTCAAACAATGCTAGAGACCTCATACAATTCAATCGGAGAATTTAAGACCAATAGTTAAAAATTCAGTGTGTACAACACTATGAAGTATTTATATCTTTGGAAAATATTAATTTCCATACAACAAAAAATTTGTATATATTGAAGCAGCTAAAGTAGGATAACTTTAGAAGTTAAATTTTTTAATATCATGATGGTAGAATATATCTAAGGATTATACAGTCAACATATAGTAAAAATTCATATAGATCATATAACTATTTTTCTAAAACATCTGAACCATGAAATGTGTGATATACAGTAGGAACAACAGATCGAAGAGTAGACCAAAAGACATGCCATAATAAAGATTAGGATTATGGAGTTGCGATACAGTAGGAAGACATGTAAGATCATTGTAGGGTAAGATATAAAAAAGGGGATAGAAATCACCAGATCAAAAATCAAAATTGCCAGCCCTAACAGTCCGTTAAATGCTGGGTGGAAACAGCTGCAACAAATAAAGATAATCGTATAATCTAATAGAGTGGGAGATTGAATTTTACAGTACCAAATTGCAAAATTACCTGTAATAAAAAAGAAATCGAGCGAGTGAAATAGAAGGGAAGGAGAAAAAATAGGCGACAATGGATGCCTATGCGACAGCCTGTAGCATGTTTGAACAGAGTTAGGGATCATGGATGAGCAGAAGATGCAGAGAGGTCAGGAAAGCAGAGCGCGCAGTTGCGGTGGAGGTAGCTGTCGTCCTCCATCCAAATTAGACTATTTTGTATGCAATGATCGAAAGCAATATTTTTACTTGAAGACTAAGCTTTGGCAGAAGAACACAGAAGAAAGAAGTGAGAGACAGGAGGCGAAGGAAACAAATAACGTGACCTGTTCAGCTCACAAAATCGCGAGGAGTTTATGTGTTGTTGAAGTTTAAGTCGATAACAATAAATTTAATTAAAATATTTTAAATTGGAGAGAAGTAAGGAAAATGCTGATAACTCCTAAAATTAATAATAGAGCTTAAAATTCTCCTGATTTATTATTTAATAGATATAGATAGATTAGAAATTTAAAAACTAAATATTTGAATTTAGAGAGTTTTATGGTGTATAGAGAATTTAATTTTTAAAAAATATGCTGAGACTTTTAAGGTGAATAGAGAGAATTAAGGTGAATTGAGATAATTGAGAGAAACAAGGAGAGAGCTTGAAAAGCTTCTGCTTTACTATTATCTAATATATATATATATATATATATATATATATATATATATATATATATAGGAGCGTTCCAGGACATCCTTGTTTTGCAGCACCCCTACCAGTCCGTGAGCTACGGTAATCCAAATCCAACGAGATTTTGTAGATGTTCAATCCACATACATATTACCATCTATCTAAATTTTGAGCTTATTCCGACATCCGTAGAATAAGATATCTGATGTTTAAATTTAACTGTTCGAATAAATGTCTAAATGGTGGATAATTGAGTTAAGATTTTGAAGATGTTACGAATGTCGGAATGAGCTCAAATTTTGGATAAATGATAATATGTATGTGGATTAAACATCTACAAAATCTCATTGATTTTGGATTATCGTAGCTCACGTATCGGTACGAGGTGCAACAGGGGTACTGCAAAACAGGGGTACCATATAAACCCATATATATATATATATATATATATATATATATATGAGGAGCGTTCAATGGCACCCCAAATAGTGAGCACTCCAAAATCCCTCCTATATAAGCCAAACATTTATATTAGTTTAAGTGAGTGGAAGGAGAGAAAAATAGTGGAGGGAGAGAGAAACTGAATGTGTGGTGGAAATCAGGGGGCATTTAGGGGTGCTGCACTGTTTTGGATGCCATTGAACGCTCGCCTATATATATATATATATATATATATATATATATATATATGAAAGAGAAAGAATGAGTGGTGGAGATTAAGGGGGAGGGTTCATGTGCAATATAAAAGGTGTAGTGGAACCCTCCTCGTATACACATACCAATTTTCTTGTTAAAAAATATTTATGAACAAAAAACTGCTATTAACATTATGGTTATCCATGTTATAGCTTCCAGTTGAGAAGTTATATGAAGAGACTGCACTCATTGCAGTATAGTTGTTTCGTACATAAACCCCTTTTGTAGTAGTTTCTGCATAATTTGTGCTGTGTAATTTAGGTAAACGGAAATTTAAAAGTCACACCTGACAGACCACGTAAAGTTGAAGTTTCCTGTTTAGGTTCTCCTTTCGTTCCATGATTTCTCTAAGATGTTATCTTCCTATGTTTGACTAGGATTCTATTCATTTTCAATCATTCATCCGTCACTTTGAATATAATTTTATTTTTATTTTTTTATTAGAAAAAAATAAATGAAAACTCATATGGGTTTGGTTTGGCTTGAAACCATTCAAAATTACTAAAACCAAACAAAACAAATCAAACTAAATTGATATTTTTTAAAATCAAAACCAACCAAACAGGTAAAGTTCGACTTGATTTGATTGATTTATATTTAAAAATTAATTTATCATTCGGTTGGTGATCTATATAATGAAATTGCTTACATAAACAAAAAACAAAGAGTGGTCACGATTCACACAAGCAACCAGAAACAATCCCGCATGCCTATAATCCACAAACAACCAATCTACCACTCAATCTAACATCCATTCAGCCATGCATCCATAGTCTTAACATAACACACGGAATTCTAAGAACAATAGTACAAGCTACAACGGTTTAAGAGTGACAAGGCATTAATGGGTCATACCAACAAAGAGTTCTGGATGGATTGTCTTTATTCTCTCTTCTGTTTTCTATGTACAATCGTCATGATCCTCACTTCATTGCACCTTGACTAGCTTAGTCATCTTCCTCCTAAGCTGTTTCGTGTCTTTCCCTACAACGCGAAGCGACTTACTTACTGACTCTTCGCAATTATAACGGAAGACTGTAGTTAAACCACATGGACAGACAAATTTGCGTCCCCTGCTTTTCTGAAGCAACCGGTTAAAGTAAGACGTCTACTTAACCTACCACGTTTCTTTCATATGCACGTTCTTTCTAACTTCTCTTCCATCTTCCTAAATACTATGCATCCACAATTACTTCAGTTTCATATCCTACTCAAAAGTTTCTGAAATTAGTACATCTACCACATTCCTCCGGTTTCAGCGTTGTTCTCTCAATTTATCATGTTTTAACCCTATAGCTTAAATAAGTCCTATTAGAGATAATGACGTCGTTTCCAGTTAATCTTCTCTTCCAGTCCTTTTGGTTAATTTGTATTCACTACCGAATACTACGACCGGTATTCAAATTAGAAAAATAACTCAGTTCATCAGGATCTAATTCTTCTCTCTTTTTCTTGGTTTTAAGTTCAAATTACAATTGCAGTGTTAAAAAAAATCTACTACTTAATACTGCTGTAATTACAGAAAATACAAAAATTGATATTGCTTTTTTGGTTGTTTTGTTTATGTTGAAGACAAATATTTGGGAATTTGTTAAAGCAAATGATTGAAAAGTCTCGTTTACAAAGAATATTTTTATCCATTACTGCTGTCCATGTTCCTCTCTCATCTTCTTATGCTTTAACCTTTCTTATTCATGTTCTAAACATGCTAAATAAAAACCATACCATACTTGGTGAACACGAACTATATCTTTTCCACGTAGCAAGTTGCTAAAAGTCAGTACCGTCCTTTCAGGTTGGTATTTGCATTCAAATTTGGGTATCCATATTAGAATTAATTGTAATCAGGAGGATGATATTCATTGTGAGCTCATGGCACTGAGGGAATGACTGCTCTGCGGCTCTATCTGAAATTAAGTTTCCTACTGCTAGTAATGGTATTTTTCTTTGGAAAGGAGCCGAATATTCAGACAATATTTCTATTGTTTCAGTTGCATTAAACAAATCTGATGAATTTGGTTTCAAGTTTATTGTCTTTACCTGTAACTTTATATGGTTTTTAATAATCGTGTGGTAATGTAATGTGTAAAATTAAAGGGTAGCCAATATAACTATTTGCATGGGATAATGGCACTTATGTTCCTACTTTATTTGCAATGTTTCGTTTTTACCCATGAATGTTTTGACACTGAAACAACCAACTTAGATTATGTGGATCCTTCATGTTGTACCTGTTGTGGAGGAATTTTGATTCAAGACCGCTCAAATCAAAAATCCCCAACGCCGCGGAAAACGAGATCGTGGTAATAGTGCAAAAACAACCAATCGAACAATCTCAATCTTATCCAAGCCAATCACAATCACCAAATAATGGAAATAATAGAGCAATAACGAGAAACTAAATCACACAGGGTTTTATAGTGGTTCCACCGACGTCTTGTCAGTGTACGTCCACTTTGAGAGAGAAACCTTTATTAATATCAATAGAAGAGTACAAAAGATTGATTACAATGATCAAATTTACTAGAAAAATTTGATTTTGTGGAGAAAAGAATTGAAGAAAATTAGGATTGCCAAAACCCTAATTAGAATAAATCTTGATCTAATCTCTTGATTTTTTTTGATCCACCTCCTTTTGTATTCGATGTAGCTTATATAGGCATAGAGAAGTATATGGAAATTCCCAAAATTTCCTCCAAAATATCCTCTAGATCCAAAATATCCTCTAGATCCAAAATATCCTCTAGATCCAAAATATTCTCTAGATCCAAAATATTCTCCAGATCCAAAATATTCTCTACAATAGTATCGTATACTTCAACACTCCACCTCGATACTATATCCATCTACATCACAACCTTCAATGCACCCAAACATTTCCTTTTATCTTCAATCAAGAAAGCTTGAATGTTTCCCCAATGAACTCCGGCATAGCCACCGCCCATTGTACTTCACTAAGGAGTTCAGGCATAGCCCCCACCCGTCAATAAAGTGTTGAAACATCCAACTCCTAAACCAGTCCCACCAAAAGACAATGTACTCGGGAGTGAAAACGAGTACTTACCATGAAGATAGAATAACAACCTCTCACCGATACTCTTCTACACCCAAGTTTCTCTCTCAACTGTGCCACCTCATGGCACCTAGCATCTCTCCAAGCGAATTAAGTTCGAGCAATGCTTGAACTTCCCAACCGGCAATGTCTTAGTGAACATGTCCACCGCGTTATCTTTTGTGTGCACTTTCCGAAGGCATACTTGCTTGTCTTCGTCCATGGATACTAGAAATGACTCTCTCACTTCAATATGCTTCGTTCGTGAGCTAAACGCCAAATTCTCCGCCAAATGTATAGCACTTTGGCTATCACATCGAACATCAATACTCTCATGTTCGAAACCCAAGTCACACAATAGTCGCTTCAAATAGAGTGCCTCCTTTGCCGCTTCCACAACGGCTATCAACTCCTCCTCCGTAGTGGATAAATCAACTACGGTCTGCAATCTCGATCTCCAACTAATGGCCGTACCACCAAGTGTGAAGACATATCCGGAAGTTGATTTCCTCCGATCCCTATCACCGGCGTAGTCCGAGTCACAATAACCAACTAACTTGCAACTCAATCCATCACTACCACAAAAAACAAGACCATGAGATGCTGTGCCTTTCAAGTATCTCAATATAGCCTTCACGGCTTCCCAATGCGATTTCCCTGGATTAGCCATATACCGACTAACCACCCTACGGCATTTGCAATATCGGGCCTTGTACACACCATGGCATACATTTAGCTACCAACCGCACTTGCATATGGCACCTTTGCCATATAAGCCTTGTCTTTCTCTCCGATAGGTGATCACTTATCCGAAAGCTTCATATGTAAAGGTAAAGGTGTATTTAACGCCTTTGCATTCTCCATGTTAAACCGACAAAGCACCTTCTTAATGTACTCCTTTTGAGTCAATCTCAACTCAAAACGCTTTCGGTCCCTTACAATCTCCATGCCCAAGATCTTCTTTGCTTCTCCAAGGTCTTTCATCTCGAACTCCGCCTTTAATTTCTCTTTCAACTTGTTGATTTCTGCCTTGTCCTTAGAAGCAATGAGCATATCGTCCACATACAAGAGTAAATACACCCAACAATCATTTCCTAACCTCTTGAAGTAAACGCAAGCATCCTTGATGCTTCGATGGAAGCCACTTTCAAGCATGAAATGATCAAATCTCTTGTACCATTGCCTAGGTGATTGCTTCAAACCATATAGTGATTTCTTCAACTTGCAAACTAGTTCTGACTTACCTTCTACAACAAACCCTTCCGGTTGCTTCATGTAGATGTCTTCATCCAAGTCTCCATGCAAGAAGGCGGTTTTCACATCTAGTTGCTCCAACTCCAAGTCGTAAATAGCAACTAATGCAAGTAGTATCCGGATAGAAGTATGCCTCACAACCGGTGCAAAGATCTCATCATACTCCTTCCCTTTCCTCTGTGCAAACCCCTTAGCCACTAGCCTAGCTTTGTATCTTCCATCGTCCTTCACCTTATATATCCATTTGCACCCAATAGCACGGTTTCCTTGAGGAAGTGGAACCAACTCCCAAGTCTGGTTCTTCATCAATGATTGCATCTCTTCCTCCATGGCGCAAATCCACTTCGAGCTATCACTCGAACCCATGACGTCATCAAGGTCCATTGGCTCATTTTGGACTACATGAAGAGCATAGTCCAAATTCTCACAAAAGCTAAGATAGTTCCAATCACCATATCTTTCGGGTGGCCTTATAGCACGCCGACCAACCCGAGTAGCAATACCATCACCCGGTCTTCCTTCAGCTCCTCCTTGAACTGAATCTTCTCTAGGCTCGTGCACATCACCAACACTACTAGAGGAATCATGTGGACTATGTGATGTAACATCAACCACATTCACCTCGCAAGCACCTCCAACAACTCTACTCTCTCTAGGTCTGAAAGTGGGAATAACTTCATTCTCCTTTGATTCACCATGAACCAAATCCGGAACATCCGATGAGCCTTCGTTCTCCTTGAACATAGCCGACTCATCAAAAGTAACATGACGAGAAACCATAGCCTTCTTCGTTTCCGGATTCCAAATCCGATAGCCTTTGACGCCGTCCATATATCCGAGAAAAATCCCTTTGAAAGCTCTAGGCGAGAGCTTATCATTCCCCGGATCATGCACATAAACAGGACTGCCAAATACACGAAGATAACTCAAGTCAATGCTCTTCCCTTTCCACACTTCCTCCGGAATTTTGTTATCAATAGCCGTGCACGGAATTCGATTAATAATATGCACCGCGGTTGACAAAGCTTCGGCCCAAAATCCCTTAGACAAACCCGATGTCAATCTCAAGCATCGAGCTTTCTCTAGTAGAGTTCTGTTCATTCTCTCCGCCACTCCATTAGATTGCGGATCTCCCGGTGTAGTAAAATGCTTTCGAATACCATGATGCTTGCAAAAATTCAGAAACTCTCCGGAAACATACTCGCCGCCATTATCGGACCTAAGAACCTTCAAAGATTTTCCACTCTCATTCTCAACAAGAGCCTTCCATTCTTTGAATCTTGCAAATGCCTCCGACTTGGCCTTCATTACATACACCCAAACCTTCCGAGAAAAATCATCAATGAAAGAAATATAATATCTTGCTCCTCCCAAAGAAGCTACAGGTGCTGGTCCCCAAACATCCGTGTGCACATACTCAAGAATCCCTCTTGAATCATGTTTTCCTTCACCGAATGATACTCTAGTTTGCTTCCCCATGACACATTCCTCGCAAAACTCCAACTTGCTGAAACTCTCACCATCAATCATCTCCCTTCGACGAAGAACATCTAAACTCTTCTCCGAGACATGACCCAATCTCAAATGCCACAGCCGTGTAGCATCTAAGCCACGAGAACTATCAACACTGACACAAGTTTCGCCTTGCACGGTCACTCCTTGAAGAAAATAAATACCATGAGTTCTAGCACCCCTCATAACCACAAGCACACCCTTCGAAACCCTCAAGCTATCACTCTCAATCGTGATCTTGCAACCTAAAGAATCCAACTGTCCCAAAGAGATAAGTGACTTCCGTAGTCCCGGAACATAGCGCACATTAGTGAGAGTACGAACCACTCCGTCAAACATTCGAATTTGCACGGATCCAATGCCCTTCGACTTGCAAACTGCACCATTTCCCATAACAATTGATTTTCCTTCCCGTTCAACATAAGAAGAAAAACAATTCCTATTAGGCGTCATGTGATATGAAGCCCCCCGAATCAAGCACCCAATCGCTGCCCGAAACATCTGATGCTACTGCCGACAAAACATCTACGTCTCCCTCACCAACATCTCTCTCCACCGCAACTGATGAAGATGCTACTTCCTTCTTCCCCTTCTCTGGACAATCATTCTTCCAGTGACCAGGTTTCTTACATATAAAGCACTTGCCATTTCTTTCCTTTGACTTTCCTCTTCCACCGGGCTTCTTAGACTTAGAACGCCCCCGGTTTCCCTTCTTCTCTGACTTTTCTTTCTCCGCAAATAAACTTTGACCATTACCAGCACCACTACTACCATCACTCAGCTCCTTCATCTGATCTCGCAATTCCTCACTAAGAAGACCCGTCTTGACATCATTTAGAGTCAATGTATCCCGGCCATAGATCAAACTGTTTGAGAACCCAGTATAGCGCTCAGGCAACGAATATAGCAATATCATCGCCTTCTGCTCCTCCTCAATCTTTAAATCTACCGCCTTCATCTTCATTAGCAAATCATCAAACACATTTAAGTGCGCCTTTAGCGAAGTTCCTTCCTTCATCTTGTAGGTAAAGAAAGTCCGCAACAAGATCAGTCGATTTGTGAGTGATTTCTTCATATACAACTCCTCCAACTTGTTCCAAATACCTTTAGCAGTCGTCTCACCACTAATTTCGGAAATAACATTCTCTCCCATGGCAAGTTGAAGTGTAGTGAATGCCCACTCTTCCATTTCTTCTCTCTCCACATCTGAGATGTCCTCTGGCAATAAATGTGTATCAAACACTACGCGATGTACCCGATTCCGCCTAAGAACCGCTTTCATCTTCCACTGCCACTTTTCGAAATCATTATCGTCATTCCACTTGTCGATAACCAATTGTGAACCAGCAGCTGCATACGACTCACGTACATAAGGAGCTACACTACTTGGACCACCTGTTGATGGATTATTTGAACCTGATTCCGGCATTTCTACAACTATCTACCAACACCAATGCTCTAATACCAAATGTTGTGGAGGAATTTTGTTTCAAGACCGCTCAAATCAAAAATCCCCAACGCCGCGGAAAACGAGATCGTGGTAATAGTGCAAAAACAACCAATCGAACAATCTCAATCTTATCCAAGCCAATCACAATCACCAAATAATGGAAATAATAGAGCAATAACGAGAAACTAAATCACACAGAGATTTATAGTGGTTCCACCGACGTCTTGTCAGTGTACGTCCACTTTGAGAGAGAAACCTTTATTAATATCAATAGAAAAGTACAAGAGATTGATTACAATGATCAAATTTACTAGAAAATTTTGATTTTGTGGAGAAAAGAATTGAAGAAGATTAGGATTGCCAAAACCCTAATTAGAATAAATCTTGATCTAATCTCTTGATTTTTTTTGATCCACCTCCTTTTGTATTCGATGTAGCTTATATAGGCATAGAGAAGTATATGGAAATTCCCAAAATTTCCTCCAAAATATCCTCTAGATCCAAAATATCCTCTAGATCCAAAATATCCTTCAGATCCAAAATATCCTCCAGATCCAAAATATTCTCTACAATAGTATCGCATACTTCAACAGTACCATTCATACATTTGGCACATGATAGAGTCGTATATACATGTAGCAAAATTGATAATATTCATCTTCATTGCTAGACGACAAAGCATTCACTTATGCAACAATAATTTGTGTTGAATTGTTTTTACCTTCTTAAAATTCATGCATCAGTCGAGTTGTACCACCATTATATAATGGTGTTTATTTTTTTACTGATAATCCTTTGTAATATAATGAATGCTTAGTGTCATGATTGACCATTGAAATCCACCTTGAAATTACAACCACCAGGATGGTTGCCCATAGAATGTTGTGCTAAGCAAGGATAATCTGATTCGAAGTCGTGCTTAATTATTTTCTCTATAGTGGATATTCATTTGCTTAGATGAAATATTTTTTGTACCAATTCAAACTTTATTTTTTTGCTGAAAATAAGCTAATGCGATTTAATCTTTATAGATTCCTGCAACTAGGTAGTCTTCTATATATAACGAAAAGGCCTGGGTGCTGATTAGGCTATAAAGCATGAGAGAAAGATCGACCATGAATTTAGATTAAGAAAAGACACTCAGAGGTTATATTTTGACAAGTAAATGTAGAATGAAATTTTAATTGATCTCATTTACTGTCCACCTTCTCTATTATCTCCTCCACTAACCCACGCAGACTACCCTTCCAATTAAATCCAACAGCCCAAAATGGGACATGCTGTGAGGTAACTAACTGACCGACTCATCTAGACTTCAACTCATTTTTTATACTGTTTTTAATCTTCGTAAATACCATTTTAAAGTTGCTTCTCATCCGCTGAATTCACTTGCTTGGAGCCCTAAATTAAGTGCATGCCGAGGACACCAATCAATTAGCTATGGACATTCGTCGGTGGTTGAACGTCGACCAAATTTTTTTGAGCTGCGGAAACCATTGACCATGTTGGGTGTGATAATTTACCATTGCCTAAATGTCGTTGCATAGTCGACAATTAACAACCGACCGTGGTGCCAACAGGTAAATGACCCACATTGGCAAATTTATTTTTCTACCTCAATTGACTCAAATGTCATCAATTTCAACCATGTCACATAACAAATGAGTAGATTTGAATGATTATCCAAAATAATGAAATTGTCAAAGAGGTGGCCTTTCAGTTCTTTTATCAGTTGTTGTTTTCTAATTTTTCAGTATGTTTTGTTCTTTTTGTGTGTGTATATATAGTTATATTGGAAAATTATATTCTGTTTAACTCCATATGATATATTTTTATTATCAAGCCACGCTCATAAATGGATGTTGACATACTCAGGTTATATGCATTGCATGATTCTTAAACTTTGGTTTAAGGATGATGGATTTAATTCCAATCATTGGCTTTAAGTTATAGTGAGCTATGGATGTACGAGATTTACTTAGGTATCATTCGCAGTAATCTGTAAGCACGCTACAGTGCATTCACATCTGACGCATTTAACGCGTTCGACGGGTCACCACGTCGAACCACAGTCATTTTGATCGTGAAAAATGGGTCGCTAGCGTCCGACGCTGGTCCATTTTTCAGCTCTTTCTTCTCCGTTTGCTACATTATATATTAATATTATATATAAATTTTCCCTTCAAATATCACGCTTAAATACCCCGCAGTAGAAAACACATTCCCCGCTCACTAACGTTACATGCTCAAATACCTGTTATTGTTCGCAAAATACGCACCCTTATGCTACTGCTGTTTAAAGTGCCAACAACATGTTTTTTAACATCAAGTACATAGGTCTCTTTTTTACAATTTCTAATGGTGGAGACTATATTTCCTACTAAATTTTGTTTATATGTGTCGGTGAACCTATTTAATAATAGTTTAAATATACTTCATGAAAACTTCCTTCTTGAAATTTTAAATTTTACAACAAGTCATAAAGCCATATATTCCTAGTTTCATGATTTTAATTTAATATAATATTAGTAGTGTTATCAGGTTGGATTTTAGCTACAGGCAAATGTAGGAAATTAAGTAAAAATGCATAAAATGATGTTTCAATGGAGGTAGACGTGGAGTTTGCAAAGGTTTAAAGTCTTACGAGTCACGCGTTAGGGGAGGAAAATTGTCTTATCTACTTAATGCAAAAGACGTGAACTGGTACCTAAATGAGCTCAATAATTTTTTTTTTCCGGGCCTTTGTTTTGGTTAATTAGTACATGCCTAAGTGGATATATTTATCTCAGATTATGATTAAGTATGTAGCTCCAATATTGGGACAAAATATAATTGCCAGTGGATTGATGTAATGTATTTGATCATCCCGGAGGAAAAAAAGGTGAACAGATATGAAGCGCACAAACACGCGCACGCGCGCATATATATATATATATATATATATATATATATATATATATATATATATATCGGTGGTATGTTGGTAGGGATCCACAACACCTACAACTTAAGTATGTACACGTAACATATTTGTCAATCAAGTTGTGATGGATCAAACAAAATTGTACATATCCATCGCATCATATTGTAGATTATAGCAAGAAAAAACTAAATTCGTGCCATCGACATGGGCTACATAGCAGTATAATATAAGATTGAAAAACTAACTTGATCAATATAATGCAAGCATTTCAAGTAGCAAACTCCTCTTTTAAAAATGTTAACTTGAATTGGTAGATGAAAAAACATTGTTATAAAAATATCATAAATAATAGTGTTGGTGGTGGTAATTTATTATTTTATAATACTTAAATTTGGTTTAATTGGTTGGTTTGATTTTCCAGTATTCAAAACATAACCCGACTAATTGGCCCAAAAAAATTATAAAGATATAAAAACCAACCAGTTAGCTTACAAAATCAAACTAAACCAGCTAATCTTAACTGGTTTGGTTTAGTTTGGTTATTTGGTTTAATCAATGTACGTTCATCCTTAGTCGCTACTTATTGGTTTGCACGTTTATATATAGAAGAAAAATGGACTTACAGAATTCAGCTCTCTCTATTTTGGCTTCCTTAATGCTTTGGCATTCAAGCACTTACATTGTCTTCCCCTTACAGTCTCCCCAACAAAGCTGTTGATACCAAGCACTAAAGCTCTGCAAATCTTGGTCAAACTTCAAAGCCAACCACGTGAATAAACTTCACTGATCCATGGTTCAATTTCCAATTCCATAGAATACTGTAATTATCGCCACTTTTCCGGATTTAGGGACTCATGTGGGTTGTCGCTGACATGGTTTTGTATGTCCTTGAACCATCTCTCGTCGTTGCAACAACTGACACCATATTTGCATGTCGTCGGTCCATTTCGAGTTCTTGCGTGCTTCTCATCACCATCACGTTAAACTTCCCATGACCATGGTGCGTCATCCTCGACAATTAAGGTGGAGGTGGTGGTGTTCAAGAACAAAATTCATCCATGTCGAATAATTTCTTGATTGACTTAAGATATGGGTCGGAACAGTGAAGTTCTGTCGTTAACACTTAACAAGCTAATCCTCACAATCGCAGCTCGACATTCATCGATTTCAAGAGTTCATGCATTCTAGGACACTCGTTCGATCGACTCTCGAACTCACAACATTCACACAATTCTGCAAAGAGAAGCTTCGAGTCACTTTGGATAGTGGTATTGCTAATGTAAACCTTACGTAATGAGTAACGTCCGACATATAGCTCCATCGCGTGTCCAAGATTGTTTGCCAGCACGAGCAGACTACCCACTTAAAGTGCATTCGTTCATCTTACCAAGGACACACGACAAACACTATGTAGATTGATTCATACATCACTAACCATGTCGATGTAAGGGGTCCGATTGATTAACATACATAGACATTTATTGGATCTTATACATCGACAATACGTGACTAAATCAAGGTACATACTAAGTTTAATTATACCTTGCCATGCTCATATATCAAGTTTTTAGTAAATTATGGACCTTAGATGCTCCCAGCGCGTCTCCACCTTAGGAGCATGTCCTTTTACTTCTAAGTTCACTCTTTCAATGGCAAGTTCATCTTCTATCTTGGCATTTACTTTAACACCTTCCATATTTTGATGGTCTAATCTAAGGTTTAAATCTTGGATGTTTTTAAAGTCTCAACTTAGGAATTTTACACAAGTATCCTTATCGGACGAAATCTTGGGTGAGATCATGTAACGACCGACTTTTTCTTACCATTTAAGTTAGTAATAAAACCAACTTAAATCGTTCGGAACAGTCGATTGTTTTAACTATGGGGTTTAACAAAATCAAATCACAGAACACAAACATATCACAGATACAAAATAGCAGAATAACTCACAGTGAAATAAATAACTTAGTAGTTCATGAAGCTACTAATCACAAATCTCAAAATCAAAATACATAATATCAGAGTCATAAATCAATACATTAGAAAATTTAAGATACATGAATGCCTAGTATATAAACAAATGATGAATATAAGATAACCGAATCACTAAGATAGCAATAGCAGATTGATAATAAGCTGAATCTCCAATAGATCTCCAGCTCTCAGGGGATAGATCGTCAAACCTGAACTCCCCGGTCTGACCGAGCATAAATCAAAACAAAACACTTGGATTATGAGTAACTATAACATCCCGTAAATTTCAACCATTTAAGTTATTGAATAAACTTAATTATTGAATTTAAAGTGGTTTTAACATAAATTTTATGATGTTATTTATGAACGATTTCAAATTTATTTCTAATAAACAAAAATTTGTAATTAGATAAATGGTGATTTATAATAATTGAAATTATTATCAAATTGTACGTATATTTGTAATAATTAACTCCGAACTATTGGTAATAAAAGAAAATAATAGTTGAATCATTGTTTTGTTTAAAAATTTAATATAGGATTTTTGTGACAATTGATAATAAATTAATTAATGTTTCCACTTTAAATTGTATAAGAAGAAAAATAAAGAAAAGAGGAAATAATTCAATTTTGTTTGCTTTTGTTGCTGTTTTCTATTGGCTATCTTGTATCTTCTTATATCCATCTTCAAATCCATGCAAGGTGAGTTTATCTCACGATTAATTTATTTCAAGTATGTTGACATCGATTTAAACTAAAATATAATATCATATTCATGTTGTTATTGGCTGCTAAATTTTTGTTTTGCCATGCTCTGATTCTTTAACCTACTGTGCATTATCTTGTGATTATACCTTGCATTACCTTGTTTAAATACTAAGACACACTTTGATTTATACATGTATTGCCTTGCTTTGTTTTAATAAGGACGCATGCTCGGTTATATATATTACCCTGAAACCGAGGCCATGCGATGTGCTACCTTACCTTGTTTATAAACTTGAACACATTTTTCCACATTTATTCAAACATTTGTTGTCGTATTATTTTTTGTGTCATATTTAGTATCTCGATTACATGTATTGTCTCCATTTATACTTTGGTTTCTGAAGTGTGTGTGTGTGTGTGTCTATATATATATATATATATATATATATATATATATATATATATATTGATGACTTGAAAATTCATGCGTTGACTGTGAATATGTGGCTTAAATAATGTTTAATAACTTTGTTATGCCTTGCTGAAAGTAACATACGCAACACCTTTTATTGACAGAGAAAATGAGGTTTGAATCATGTATTTAGTAACCTTTAAATTCTGTTAGGATGAATTACTATATTTTAGTGTTTTATTGAAGCTAATTTAATTGAATAAAGATAATCCTGACTCGAATGTTTAGTTTTTTTGCATGAAATGCTCGGGTCAGACCCGAGTGTTACAGATTAAAAGTTTTCAGCTATCGAAGTTAGAGAGGCATGTGAAGACGTTCACGCTTTGGATCCTAAAATTTGTAAATTTTATTTATTAAAAGCTATGTATTTTCCGCTATGTAAAATTTGTAAACTCTGATATTTTGTGTAAAATACTTCCGCTGTAAGATATTATAGTTTATTTATTCTGTGATTTCTGTGTTTGATTCTAATAAACCCGTAAGCTAAATAACAATCTGTCGTTTCGAGCGGTTTAAGTTGGTTTAACTAGCGACTTGGAGCGGTCGAAAAGGCAGGTCGTTACAGTTGGTATCAGAGCTTTGGTTTACACAAAGCTTAGCTTATGGTATTTAATAAGAATCCGTCACTATAAGTCACTATTGAGAGAGCATAATTTGAAATATAAATTATTATGAAACTAATATTTTGAAAGAGTAGCGCAGCGGGAATGTGGTGTTATTTTTGAAATTAATAAATTTTGAAATAGATAAATTATTTTGAAAACATGAATTATTTTGAAATATGTCGTTTTGTCTTACATATTTGGAAATCAGAAATGTTTCAAATTGATTTGAAATTTATTTTCATAAGAGGTTGATATGATTTTTTTTATTTGAAATAATTTATGAAGGATTTGATTTAAAATTTGTAAAGCTTGAATTTGTACAATACTTGATTGAAAATTTGATAGAAATCGTATTTCTGATTTTCTAATTATTGAATGGAAATTTATTTTCTAACTATTTGGAATATGATAAATGGTTTTTAAAGTGTATTAAAAACGAGGAGAAATTTCAATAACTTAAATTCCAATATTTGAAAGGATTTTGAAAAAAAACAATGATACCATAATTTGAAAGTATTTGTAATTATTGTGTGAAATGATTTATAACTTCGGGATATGAACCAATTTGATATGTTACCATGATGCAAGTAATCCGTGACTAAAGATAGGTATGATGTGGGTGTAAGCCCTTGACGATTGTGATGATCGCCCACAACCCCTGCACTAAACAAGATGAATAATGCGCTGAAAGGTGTCCACGGCAGCTATGTACGATCATCAGAGTAGGTAAACACAAGAGGAACCCGTCGTAGGACTCACATCGCAAGGATAAAGTATAATAGAACATATACAACAGGTAATAGTAATGAAGCATCATATAACAAACTTTTTAAACTTTCACAACATCCTGAAGGGTTATCCAACAAATACCAAAGTTTGTACATAAGGCCTCGCTACAACCACTATAACAAAAATACCCTATTACAACTTCATTTTTACAACAGGCGGTTTTTGCCCATTGTAATAGAGATCTATTACAATGGTCCATTAAGGCCAGTTGTAATAGATGCCCTATACAACACCTTTTTTACAACGGACAATGAAAGCCCATTGTAATAGAACTCTATTACAACGGTCTTTTCTGGACCGTTGTAATAGATGTCAATTTTACAACATTCGTATAATTTCCGTTGTAATATATGCCAATTTTACAACTGACAAAAGGTGATCGTTGTAATAAGTGCCAATTTTACAACGGCCAAAAAATGCTCGTTGTAACCGATGCGAATTTTACGACAATCATAAAACATCGTTGTAATGAATGTTAGCTGCGAATTTTCAGTAATAAATTATTAATATTATAATGCTTTCTTAAAATTGATATTTATTATTTATTAATATTTAATAATTTATCATTAATAATATTATATATATTAATCAAATGTTACTAATTACTAAACATAATATTACATTACTAATAATATTCATTATAATAATCATATGTTACTAATATTTATTAATCATTAATAATGTTATATAAAACATACTTTACTAATATTTATTATTTATTAATATTTAATAATTAATCATTAATAACTAATTTACTACTATAAAAATTGATTCACTTTGTAAAAGTATTCGAGGGAACCTTCGCCATATGAAAGGATCAAATGAACTAGAACTTTTTTAATATGTGTGCTATATCATTTTAAGCAAAAACGATGGGTGAATGAAGTATAAGTTTGCAACTACGAACAAGATAATTTGGAAGTGCACTTAATCAAGGTATTTTAATTCATGATTTTTAATTTAACCCTTTTATAATCAATTGATTATTTATTTTTAATTGTGTAATATGCGTTTAATAACTGTGAATAACACGAAAAAAGATACAAAATTTCATTAAAATAAAAAATAATTTCAAATAAATACATTGTAAAATTTTAAATTGTTGGATTTAGTTCAAAACAACTATGTTGGAAGTTTTTGCATAAAACTATAAAAAATGATTGTTACTACAAAGGGAATTCCAAAAGGGATGGAAACGCCTTTAGATTTAGATGAATGACATATCACTTTCATTGTTCAATTTTTAATTCAAATAACAAACAAATATGACGATTAAAACCAAGAGATGTTTGATTGTTTCACCGAGTCATCATGGATAAATTTATACAATAACCTACATGAATATGGTATGTAGAACACTTCAATACAATCACAAAGCAAAAGATTACGTCGTAAACTAAACTTATTTGTAAAAGTTATTAATTTTAGAATTTTTCAAAAATTAAAATTAATTCGGATTGAACTATCATATTCTTAATAACGCCATTTCCATAATTAAAGAAATTGGCCCCAAATTTTGGCTCCAAAGCAAATATTTTGGCTCCAATAGTGCATTAATTTCGATCTGCTTCCTCCAACGTGCCCTAGTGCCTAAAATCGAAATCACGTATTTCCCCATTCTCCAACTGAAACAAGTGCCTCCTCCGCAATTCGTATTTTTAGGCTAAAATTCACCAATCAATTAATTGGCTTCTTCCAACAATGAATATTTCCAGGTTGTTTTTTTTCTTTCTTTTTCTTGGATGCACTATAACAAAAAGGAAAAGTTAAGACCTGTTTTAGAGACATCAAATAATTTGGTAACTAACGTAGGAGCAGTTAGGAATAAATAAATTTTGTCTTAAGTTCTCTTATTAAAAACTAAAACTGAGTCGTTAACGGGTCGCAATGAAGAAGACCCACTTCGTTACCTCTCCTAGTATTCAGCTTTTGTTTCTCACCCATATATCCCACCGCTGAAAGTAATTAACCAAAAAAAAAACAAATCTCACTTCGTTTGTCCCCAATACCTGTCTATTGAACACCTACCTACTGAAAAAGGGGAAAACCCCCAAATCTTATCTACTGGGAAATTTTTTTATTGAATCTTTCAGTACCAACGCAAAAGAAATTTTACAATGGATTGAGAGAATAGTGGTTATTCTTCCTCATTCTAATATTAAATTGATTCTAATTATTACCTATTGTTGTTTTCTTTATTCTTTGATGCAATTTACTTATTATTTTGTTGTTTCTTTGATGCAATTTACTTATTAGCACGTTGAATGGTTCCATCTGATCTGTAGTTATTGGTTATTTGTGTATAGTTTGCTCTTTTTTTTACCGATGATATAATTTTTCGTTCTTAGTTCATAGTGATTCAACGATGTTGACGAAAATCGATAATATTCTGCGAAAGATATCATGTTTTTGAGTCAAAAAAGTAATTTATTTGGTGATTATAAATATGAATGTAAATTTTGTTTTGGGGAAACGATTATAGCACTATCTGATACTATTTACATCTCGATTGACACAATTACAGGCTTACTTTGTGAAAAAAGAGAATTCTTACAAAATATTTAGCACGATGTTCGATGGAGCATCAATATAATCATGTTTATGTACCTGAGAAGAATTTTATTTTCCTGCGGTCTAGTTTACATATCATTATGAGGGTATTGTAACTAAAAAAATGATGTTGTAGTTGATGAGCTAGCATAATAGTCTTAGATTCATTTGTCATTTGATGTGAGGTTAGAATCCACATCAAGGTTATAGCCACCATCCTCTAAGAACTTTGTGATATCACTATCAATTTCCAGGTCTATTTCTTCAAATTTTATATGCGCTACAACGCACAATATAGTAGTATATATTATTTAAATAGAAAAGTAGAATGCATCTTTTATTTATTGTAAATCCTTTTCATAGTATGTTCCTATAACCATCTTTCAATCCTCAAAAAATGAAAAAAAAGATCAATTGGTGCATAGTACTAAACGTATTGAATAAAAATATTAGAATTTCGCTTGTATTAACATTAGTGTCAAACATGGAATTAAATCAAGTGGTGCATAGTGTTGAATGTAATCCCACTTGATTGAAATCATTTTTCATGTTCCTTCAGCATTTTGGTTATATTTCATATGCGCAGGTTAGCATCGCCGGTTCTAGTCCATTGACATTAAATAAACATAATAGTTAGTTGACATATGTTGTATACTTTATTCGGGTTACTGTTTACACCTGGAAATCTTCAAATGTAGTAACTATGCCACAATTAAATGGTTTCTCAAAAAAAAAAGCTTGGAATTATGATTGCTCCTACATGATTTGTATTGCCTTTTGAGTTTATTTAGTGTATGCAATCGATGAATAGTTATATACAAATCCAGTAGAAAGTGAACCAAAAATTTATTATACATTACAAATGATGGCTTACTACTTGGCAAAGCAAAAATTGAAGGGCTTGGGATGGTATATAGATGGACCAAGAAATGCAACTAATGAAATGGGGAGAAGCCTGTTTACCTTCATTAATCCATTAAAGGGTTTTGAAAATTTAACAAATAAATAGAAAAAATAATCAATAACTGAGAAAAGTAAACAAAGAAAAAATACAAATGAGTTATATATATATATATATAATTTTTTCTTGAAGAGACGATATAAAATATAAGATCGATAAAAAAAACATGAACGAATATATACATATATAATAAATAAAATTACTTCAGATTGCGTTGTGCATCACTAATATGACCCTTTATTACCGTATTCTTTTCTAGATACGAAAGGGTTAAGCTTCTAGTGTGATGTTTATTAAACAGTTGGTGTCATCTTCATGGGATTTAGAAATCCAGTTATGCGTAGTTGGGTAGTGTCTAAGCTTGCATGCATCAATAATAATGATACCAAATTGCTACATGTTTAAATTTATATATTTATGGTATACTGGAATGTTATTTTCTATATCTTTACTTGTATCCGAAGAGATGGATGGAAAAGAAGTTGCAAATGGTTTCCTTTTGATTATCAAATATACTTTGTTCTATAAATACACCAGAGAAATTTTTTGATCAATGTAAGATGGATTTATTTTTTAGTACATATTCTTGTAAGCTTGTTTGATCAATGACAACTTGTTATGATAGATGTCTAAACTATGATAATGCAGTCCATGTCTTTAAACTTTTGTGGTAAAGACCCCCTGACTTAAACGTATTCATGGGTTGAAGTTTCACCCTATTAGTCTTTCCTTTTTCAGGTATCCTTGTATTCAAGACTTCATCAATACTTACGGCGATTGATGCCGCGTCACATCACTCCGAGGCACAACACATCAAAGGCATAATACTTCGAATTTTTAATATTTGGGTAAGCAGCAAATCAGACAACTACAAGAAATAGGCAACTCCAGCAAGTGAATTGTGCATAGATCTTTGGTTGTGACTTCGCTAACTTCTTGTTGGCTTGGTGAAAAGGAACAAAGGTAATTATATTTAGTTTGGGAATTGACAATTGGCATAATGTAGGCTTGATAATTCTTAAATGTCGTATATGTTTCTGGTTAAGTTGGTTATCCTATTATTTTATTTATGAAGTTACAAAAAAAAAACATTCAAATTGCGATTTTAACTAAAACTAATCTGTATATCGTTGAATTTAAAATACATTGTCCATTTTTAAGAAATAATACTAATTGATATGCTGAATATTTCTAATTGATGTTATCCAAGATCAACATGTGCCAATTCAAAATGTCACATCCCGTGTTGTCTCAAATTATGGGAAATGCAGCAAATAATATCTCATTTCCAAAGTTAGCTTATGCGTTTAAAGTTGCATGGAGATCTCTTTCTAGTAATCTTGGACATCAAGCTCATTTTCTAAAGGTCAATTTTATACAATTGTTTCTCACCTTTCTTTTTAATTTTTCTATTTCCTATTTATCCTTTTTTTCCCTTTGCTTTATTTTAATTTTTAAATTTTTTGTTGACGACGACAGAATGATGTTTATCAAGCAATCCAGCCAACCTTGTTACCTCAAATTTTTTTAATAACACTTTGTGTGCTCCAATATTAATTCAGACTATCAAGTGCACAACTACGATTTTCGGGTAAGTATTCTATTGCACTTTGACTTGTTTAATTAATTGATATAATAACATAAAATCGTAACACTGGTCTATATAACTTTGTAGGGAGGACACTGAATTTTCTGTAAGCATTTTGGATAATTTAACCAAGCTACCAAGATTTGACATGATAATTATATGCCTTCCAGCTGTGGATCATGTTGGTAAGTTTATCTTATTTATTACAAAATATGATTCTAAGAAATGAGTTTTGCATAGATGATGGTTGAGTTTTAATAGTTGTTTTCCATATGCAAATTTATTCTGTTTTTGGATTCAAGGTTAAATCTTGACATGGCTTCTTGTTAAAAGTGCTAGAAAATAACAATAAGAAGCTATTACATGTTCAAAACAATTCTATGAACATAAATATAATTTATGTTATGTGCTTATTGACATGGCTTAGCGTTGGACCCGAATACTTTTTCGTCTTTGGTAGCAACTGCCTCTATACTAAACTGGCTATAAGAACTTTTCTGGCAACAACAAAAATAGACCAAACCAACTACTCTTTATGCTTATTATTAACTGATTTCTGCATTTCGATAGATGTTTTGACAACTGCATTCAACCCTTGCAGTTTGATGAGGATTTACTACATTTGCTTAAGTACTGGTGGAAATACAAAAGGAAATCTACCACAAACTTGCTACATTCAATTCTTTTATCAAGGACTTGCTACTTTAATACATTAATGTATAGCAAACTTGCTTAATGAGTTGGCTATGCATTAATCTAAGTAGAAAACTTGCTTAATATATAGCCAATTCATTAATTGTACATTAATCTACAGCAAACTTGCTACTTTTAATTATGAGTTTGCTATACATTAAGCATTGATGAGTATTAAGTATTATTTTATTCCAGGATACTGGCACCTACCATGTAAATCTTTTTTGCTTCTGCATTTCCAGTTACTGCATTTGGAGAGCAACTTGGTAAAGATACAAGTATATACAGTCTTGTCATTTAAAGAATCATTTACTTTTCAAATGGATTGATGGGTGTAATATTTTCTTTTGGATTACTGTATACTACTTTGAAGAGAAGAAGAGCAAGGTAATGGAAGTATGGAACAGGTTTGTTAATTATACAAGTTAGCCAAATTTATTTCTTAGGATTCAGTTATATCTTTGTTTGTAGGTTATAGAGACTTCGTGAGTGGCAGATTTTCCGTTATTGTAAATGTGTACATGATATTACATACTCAAATACACAGTATTAATCTGCATACACGAATATATGGTTCTCAGACACATATGGAAAGGAATGTGTATAAAGGTCTGTAAACATGCTCAATCACGGATGCAGTTTTTCCTGAATGCAGTTTTGCTTGTAACATCATAAGATATATGTATTTATTGGTGAACCGTTTACTTTATTGTTCAATTTTGCTAAATTTCGGAATACAAGTTCAACATCGTTGTTTTATTGGTTTTATTTACATACTAACTACAAGTTTGTGACTTGTAGTGAAAGATAAATGGACTTGAAGGGTTTAAGACTGAAGCTTACTGTCTTTGGAAAATGAATTGTTGGATAGCAGATTGGGATGTTGGAAAAAGGTACATTTAGATTTTAGGCCTTATTAGACTGCAACACAATCATATGACTTATACGATTGGTATAAACTCTGAAACAAGAAGCCGAAGACTAAACTATAGTGAAAGCGTGAGTGACTGTGTACGTGTGTATGAGTGAATAAGTGTGTAGTGTAGAGTCAATGTACGAGTGAAATGTAGTGAGGAAGTGTATGTACAAGTGGTTGTGTAAATAGAGGGAAAACACCATGTGTACTATTTGAAAGTGTAATAAATATTTATTTGAATAAATATTTGTTTAAAAATAATTTTTGAATTAAATATTCAATTCTTGTAAGTATTATTAATATTATTTGTAATATTCAAATCCATTGCAACTTTCAGCATTTTACAAGGGGCATTAATTGTTGTAATAGAAGATATTACAATGGTAAATAACTATTGCAAATTTTTTTACAACGGGCTGCTCTTCTATTGAATAAACATACAACAACATAAGATTATAGTAAAAAATCTATTACAACCGTCTGTTACCACGTTCATTGCCCATTGTAAAAGAGGACATATTATAACATGGCCTAATACAGCGGGCAGGCTGACCGCTGTAAAACCCCTGTTACAACGGGCATTGCCCATTGTAATAGATTTGTTTTGTTGTAGTAACCCTACTAGAGCACTCAAACAGCGGAAATAGAAATACTAGATAGTAATAGAACTGGTATGTTAGCCTCCAGCTCGCCTCTGAACTGCAACATCGTCCTCACTAAGCGACCACCTGTCACCTAGTTTGCCCATCCGCAACCGGACGAACAACCCAAGGTAATAAGAGGAAACATAAAACCTTGAGTTAGACAATAGTCTTAGTGAGCGATAAAACAACTAACAAACTTCATCAATATAGCATATGAGAATAGGTAGATTAACAAACCAATCTACCAAACACCAGAGAAGAACTCAACTCTCGTCTTCCCCACACCGGACAGTGATAGCCTTTACATTAAACAATTCAACCGTTCATCCATGGAAACCAGAACACCCATTCAATCATGGTAAAGCACTCATGACCTCCAGATTATATATCTCATGTAAACCATCCTAATCGAATTCAACATTCCTCAAGCACAAGCCTCATAGGCCTAAACCAATATCAGACAAGTACCCAAAGAACATCTACTTCGATGTTGGACAATCTACGTGAGACAGTACAAACAGAGCATCCAAACAATCAAACATCCATGACTGACTCTGGCTATCACTGCCAATCCTGCTTTGAAACCATCGTTAATCGTATGACGACCAACCTTGTCATATGTCAAGGGCTAATGGTAACCCCAGTTCTAGCATAAACTCCATACGCCTTTCAACGATATGTATGTATGTCCAACCTTGACAAATAGGCCTTTCAACGATACCCATGGTACTCAACCTACAACCGGTATTTTAGGTGCCCCTATCATACCCTTGCTTTGAGCCTGCTAGAACTTACGACAACGATAATCTCTCGGCCTTCTTATCTCTAGTCATCTAACCTGATGACTTCTCATAGCTCAAGCAACCTTCTCAAGAAACCATTATTCACCAACTCACTACCTTTGAGTTGTCACCTCATTCGCTGTTCTACAACGACTAACGAACACATTTCAACACTTCGAACCCTCCTCCTTGAATTCACTTCGAAGTCACACTATCACCTAGCCAAATTACACCACTGTGGCTAGGGTTCGGGGGGTCTCCCCTAAAAAATATATTTTTTAGACCATTTTGTCCAAATCTGAGTCGTACCCGAAAAATAATTTTTTTTGAAATTAACCCTATGCGACCGACCCCTGGCCTGACCGACCTTGTCTTGCTCGACCGATCGACTCAACATGGTGCGACCGACCCTCCCTTTTCTCAATCCAACATGGTGCGACCGACCCTGCTGCTCGACCGAACATGGTGCAACCGACCCTGCTGCTCGACCCAACATGGTGGGACCGACCCTGCTTTGCTCAACCCAATTGTTGTTCGATCGACCAAATGTATACTCGACCCAAAGGGTGCTCGACCCAAGCCATGACCACACCAAACTGCTCGGCCTGTACCCTGCTTGACCGATCCACTCCTACATGTTCGACCGACCGAGTTAGGAGCAACCGACCCGATCTGACTTGTTTTCCAAGACATACTTTCAGACTGACCCTCACTTCCCTTGGCTCGCTCGACCGACCCACCACGTGCGACCCAAAATCTGCAACCTCCAATTCGAGCCCAATCTCGACCAAAACTTCTCCAATCGATGAAATATACTCGTCCAATTCATTCAACACAATCATAAGCATGTTATAAAGTCATTAAAAACATGAAAATGACGATTATCACTAAAATTATGCAAATCACTCCAAAATCATGATGAATGATCATATGATTTTTTTTTTATAGATCTAACTAGCATATACACATGAAATAGCATAGGAATTACCAATTTAAGCTTGTTAAAACAGATCATAGGGTGATTCATATGAAAGTTGACTTATAATGATTTAGATCTATGGTTAAACACTTGAATATGATGAAAACATGATCAAACATTCATGTAATTCATTGAATCCGTGTGAGAGATGCAAATCACTCACCGATACTCCCAAACAAGCAAAAAACAATGCAACAAGATTTCGGACAACAAGCAATTTGAACCAAACCTATTGATCCGATGAATTCACCCTTCAATTGATGTAGATTTAGCTTCCAATGGTGTAGATCTATGATTTCCCTCCTTAGATTTTGATTTTTAATGGTGGAAAGGTGTTAGAGGAAGGAGGAACATAGGCCACCTTATGAGAGAATAGAGAAACTAAAACATTTCTCATACCTCCCACCCACTATTTATACCCTTCCACTAGCCCACAAATGGGCCTTCCCAAATCAGCCCATTGTGGCTCTCCTAACCTGAATAGCCAACTGCTAAACCTTAAAACAGTGATTCCTCCCAAACCACTGAGCCAAATCTTTAATGTAACCACTCTACGGAAAGGCAATCATAAATTCCTTTCCAATGACATAGGTCTCACCCTCTGATTTGACCTGAGTCAAAAGTTATGCCTTGTACAAGACTCACAGGGACAAAATGGCCATAAACAAAATTGGTAAAAATTATGGACATGTCTTACATCCCCATAAGCAACATATTAAAATATGAGAATGATCCAACCCTTTGGGAATAAAATTAAAGTATTTTATGATTTTCCAATACGTAAAATGCGGGCTGTTACAATGATGGTCTTCTCGGAAGGGAGACATCATTTATTGATATTGATACCTATATGCGTGGGCCGTGCCTAGTGGCCTTGTCATTGGGGGCAAACCTCTCGATCTGGTGACATATATATTGATATGCTTGTGAAATATTTGAGACTTCTCGAAAATGATTTTGTTTTGAAATCCTGAAGTGAAGTATGATTCAATATGAAAAACATATAATATTTCAATGATTTGAAGATGGACTGGGATTCTATGTCGAAGAGATTATTTTGTCTTTTGGTAAAAAGAGTTTTGACAAATTTAATCTTTGAAGTTTAAAAGCTAATCGCTTATTTTGTTTTAAACTAAATTTTGTATTAGTTTTAGTATTTTGTTGTACACATAAGTATGATTTTGACAACTCTCCTTTTCGAGGACGAAAAGTTCTGAGTAAGGGAGATTATAACATCCCGTAAATTTCAACCATTTTAGTTATTGAATAAATTTAATTATTGAATTTAAAGTGATTTTAAAATATTTTTTTATGTTATTTATGAACGATTGCAAATTTATTTCTAATAAACAACAATTTGTAATTAGATAACTTGTGATTTATAACAATTGAAATTATTATCAAATTGTATGTATATTTGTAATAATTAACTCCAGACTATTGGTAATAAAAGAAAATAATAGTTGAATCATCGTTTTGTTTTTTAAAAAATTTAATATAGGATTTTTGTGGTAATTGATAATAAATTGATTAATGTTTCCAATTTAAATTGTATAAGAAGAAAAATAAAGAAAAGAGGAAAAAATTCAATTTTGTTTGCTTTTGTTGCTGTCTTCTATTGGCTATCTTGTATCTTCTTATATCCATCTTCAAATCCATGCAAGGTGAGTTTATCTCACAATAAATTTATTCCAAGTATGTTGACATCGATTTAAATTAAAATATAATAGCATATTCAAGTTGTTGTTGGCTGTTGCGTTTTTGTTTTGCCATGCTCTGATTCTGTCTAAACGTGGATGTTGTTACATATTTTAAACTGTTGTGCATTATCCTGTGATTTATACCTTGCATTACCTTGTTTAAATACTGAGACACACTTTGATTTATACACGTATTGCCTTGCTTGTTTTTAATAAGGATGCATGCTCGGTTTTATATATTACCCTGAAAGTGAGGCTATGTGATGTGCTACCTTACCTTGTTTATAAACTTGAACACATTTTTCCACATTTATTCAAACACATGGTGTCTTATTATTTTTGTGTCATATTTATTATTCGTACTGGAAATAGACTACATGCACTGTCTCCACTTATACTTTGGTTTCTGATGTGTGTGTGTGTGTGTGTGTGTGTGTATATATATATATATGAGTTGAAAATTCATGCCTTGACTGTGAATATGTGGCTTAAATAATGTTTAATAACTTTGCTATGCCTTGCTGAAAGTAATATATGCAACACTTTTATTGACAGAGAAACTGAGGCTTGAATCATGTATTTAGTAACCTTTAAATTTCGTTAGGATGAACTATTATATTTTAGTGTTTCATTGAAGCTAATTTACTTGAATAAAGTAAATCCTGGCTCGCGTGTTTTGTATGAAATACTCGGGTCAGACCCGAGTGCTACATATTTAAAGTTTTCAGCTATCGAAGTTAGAGAGCATGTGAAGACGTGCACGCTTTGGATCGTAAGAGTTGTAAATTTTATTTATTTAAAAGCTATGTATTTTCCGCTGTGTAAAATTTGTAAACTCTGATATTTTGTGTAAAATGCTTCCGCTATAAGATATTATAGTTTATTTATTCTATGATTTCTGTGTCTGATTCTATTAAATCCGTAAGCTAAATAACAATCTGACGTTTCGAGCGGTTTAAGTTGGTTTAACTATCGACTTGAAGCGGTCGAAAAGGCAGGTCGTTAAAGTAACAATCTCAAAACTAAAGAAACTCAAGTAAAATGTTCAACTGAAATGCATCAATAACTTAAAGAATGTTTTAGATTCCATTCTTTAAGGATCCGTTAAACTAGATATCATATAATACAACACGCTATTATAGTAGTGTATATGGTTAAATATACTACTAAAAATAGCGTAAGATGGATTACATTTTAACCCTTAGGCCGTTTATACATTATCCTAAATATTGCATATAAAACACATGTTAAATGGTCAGTGGATAGGGATGAACCGCTATATGACAACGTTAAATTAAAATTGTAGGG
The DNA here is from genome assembly GCA_030737875.1 of Allium sativum. Taxonomy (NCBI): domain Eukaryota; kingdom Viridiplantae; phylum Streptophyta; class Magnoliopsida; order Asparagales; family Amaryllidaceae; genus Allium; species Allium sativum. Next base: position 492,749,100 of record CM060912.1, on the reverse strand, counting down.
GGCTCGATCAAGATAATAAGACAAGACATAGAAGGAATACGCAGGGTATGATTCTATCAGTTGCACTGCTGGACCGATGATAACGCATAGCCGCAACTACCGCCTACCTCGAAACACGTTCTCATAATCAAAAGGACCCCAAATCAATCACAACGGAGAAGCAACCAATTGAAGCAAATAAACCATAGGAAACAAATAAAAACTTATTGTATATAAAATAGAAAAAAAAGAGTTGTCTCCGAAATAAAAAATGCAATAGAGATAGTAACGAAGAAGTGCGTCCGATAGGAGGTGCGACCTCATTTAATCATGGTATATCACATGTTTTAGTCATTTTAATTATGACCTGAAGGTCTAGTCTATCCATCATCATTCTCTTTTTTCAAATTCATTAATCGCCTCCAAACCCATCCTACTTCATTCTGGATTCTCCACCATATGCACAGTTGTTAAATTGGTTCCCGGTATTGGCAAAGAGTATGAAAATATTCGGTCACGATCTCTTTAAAAACAAACGCTTATTTCACACCATGGTCATTTATATTTAAAACCATTTCTAATATCATAAATCAATAAAATGATAACATTGGTTTATATTCAAATAATTGTGTTCAAATGGTTAAAGGTCGTAAATCATATTTTAAAACATCACAAATCAAATAATAACGATATTGTTCATATTTAAACCATTGATTTCAAATATTTCAACATCATAAATCATATTTAAAACCAATTCATTATTCGATTAAATTCATAAATCATAAATTCATATTATTGGATTCAGATCAATATTCAGATTTCATATTCTTTAAAATGGTTTATAAACAAAATTATATTTCAATTTTACATTTCTATATCTCAAATTTCACATTTTCAAAAATCTTTCTATTACCATTCCGGATTCAGTGGCTTGGACTGGAACAACTTCTTATTTAATATTGTAAACATAATATAAATAGTTTTATCTTAAAATAATAATTATATTTATATAAAATCCAAATTTTAACATGTCTCTGATATTAATCCATATTTTGGGTTATTTTTAGTTTATCCCAAGTATTGGGGGGGGGGGTGGTTCCCATGTTGATCCCATTTACCTAATAACCTGTTTAGCCGGTAAATGGGATCAATATGGGAAGACACGTGAAACTTCGGATTAATGGTCTCAATCTGTCCTTAAGAAGAAAATACTTATCTTTTTCAAGCTTTTTTGTGATTGTCAAAATCGCGCATTGTTTCATTCCTTGAAAAAAAAATCTCACGTTGAGCATGGATGTCATCGTCATTTTTTTTTGATCCAACACGTTCAACTTTCCGCTTTACCAATCCCTAGACCAGTGAAAATCAAACTAACATTTCTACTAAGAGGATCTTCATGACTTGTGGTTTTTTGCTAACTATCGTTATGATTTGTGGTTTTTTTCTTATGTTTTTCGTAGGTATCAGGTATACTTTATGGCAGATGGTATGGGAGAGCTACTATTAATGATTTAACAAGAACCAGTAAAGATAGCTTGGTTGGACGAATCAATATTTGGGAAAGTGCATGATTCATCAACTATCAATGGTATGATATTTAGCTTCATTTTTTCCAAAATCATACGTATATATTCAGATAACGTTAGATGAATTTGTTACGTAGAATTACGAATAGGTCAAATTGACATCATTAATCTGAAGTTTCACATGTCTTCCTATATTGATCCCATTTACCGGCTAAACAGGTTATTAGGTAAATGGGATCAGCATGGGAAGGGACCCCCCTAATACTTGGGATAAACTAAAAATAACCCAAAATCTGGATTAATATCGGAAGACATGTTAAAATTTGGATTAATGGTGTCAATTTTTCCAATAATTTAAGATAGTCCAATCCAAACCACTCATCCATATTTCCAAAGCCCAGTTTCATTAATTCAGATCCAATAAGTTTACTTCAAATCAATTTTAAACTTTAAACAATAAATTCTTAAGTTCGTATCGTTTCAAAATAGTATTCAAGTTGGGTTATTCAATTTTTATTCATAAGAATTCAATTCACTTTTCATAAAGTTCATATCAATTGGATTTAAATTTCAATTTAACCAATTATAAAATTTTACTTCAATTACATTTAGGTTAGAAACAATTACTTAATAAAGTATTATCAAATTAATTTATTATGTTTTATAAGCATAGCGTATTCATCAAAACCCCTTAACCATTAAATTCATGTCTCAAAGTCAATTTATTTTATACGGTAAATTACCTTTCAATTTTTATCATTAGACCAATTAAATTATCGTTATGTTCCTAAGTCTCTTAAAACCTTTTTATATACTTGTATATATATAGTTTCAAATTTTAAATAATATTTATATCATAAAAAAAGATTCATTACTTTACTTATTAAAATAGTTTATATTATTTAAATTTTAAAACTAAATAATATTATAATTTGAAATATTGAATTTATATGAAAACATATATTAATTTATACATTAAAAATTTATAACATATAATTTTAATTTCAAATTTAAATTTAAAGTTTTATTAAATAATCAAAATATAAGTTTAAATAAAATTCTTATTTAAATCTCTAAAATATTCTATCAAATCGAACAGTTTATAACTTCAGTAAATACTTCCAAATAGACCTGTGGTGCCCGTATATAATTTTCTACCTAGGCCAAATGATACAGATATATATCATTTCAATTCGTGATTTAAATTTATGGATATTTATCATTTCAACCCGCATCCCAATAATTTCTGCTTAAACAATGATCCTTGTATATATCATTTTAACCCATGATGGTTTCACACATATATAGGGAATTTATAGGATGAGAAAAAAAATTAAATATAACATTTCAGTCAACACACATAAATCAACACACATCGCAACAGTCAAATTTGTGTTATATATATCAAAAGTGTGCGTGTCACATGCGCACAAACAAATATTTGGGTTTTCTAGAGCAATCCTAACATTTCATATGTCATTTCGAATGATATCAATTTACTAATTGAAATTGTTACCGTGTGACGATTCTCACCCTACGTGGTAAAATAGAAATAGGCGACATATGATGAAACAGTCACAGAAGCTAACATGAAAACTAACATAGCACGATCGACTCAACAAATTGAACCACTATCTTGAATCAACCTAAGCTTGAACTAAATTCCAAATCAGCAATCCTTGTTATTTTATAAAATATATATACATTTGTATAAAATACTCCAACCAAAAACGTTCCTTTAATTGACCATGCTAAGGGTTGAACTCAGGAGGTCAAACTTAATATCTCCATGCATTACTTCACCTATACAATTATTAGTTTCCAAACACAACACATTCACACACCAATGCACATGACACAGGAACTCTACCCACACACAACAAGGTAAGGATTCAGGTGAATTTTGATTTTCACAAAATTTATAAAATAGAACAAAATTTTGGACAGTTTTAAACTAAATTTTCGTATATGTTAACCATTGAAATCAGAAAAATGGTCAACTTATTTTTTTAGGAAATTCTTTTTTCTTAAATTAAGAAAAAAGAAAAACCAATTTTCGATAAAATTTGAATAAGATATGATCAAAACAGCGATAGACAAATTTTTGGGTCTGAAATTTGGGTCCAAAAATACATCTAAAAGATAGGAAGTTTCGACCTAGAATAATTTGAAATCTAAAAAAATGTTCAACATCAAAATTGTAGCAATTTCAATTTTATCCAACCTTAAAAAAAAAGAAAAACTGGGTTTCAATAAATTATGAGGGAGATACGTCTAAAACAATGACATCAATTTATCGAGTCAGAAATTTGAGTTTGAAAATGGGTCCTAAACATTCGTGATTTCAACATAGAAGAAAGAAGATTTCAAAATCAGAAGAAGTCTTCAACATAAAATTTGTAGCTATTTCCATTTTATACGATATGTATAAAAGGAAAAAAAAATTGTATTTTCTAGCAGCAAGTTATGGCCTCTCCAATACATGTCAAAACCTGGAAAAATTTGAGAAAATAAAAAAGTGGGAAAGAGGATTAGAGTTAGGGTTTATGGAATGTTTGGGTTCACATATTCATGAGGAGGAAGGATGAGTTTTCTCTTGTGAAGAAAATACTAATACACACTGCAAAGAAAAGATGGGGAGGGAAGAGGAGGAATAATTTTGTGCTCGCTTGATTTTGATCTTCTTTGTTGATTTTGATTTCATTTGCAAGATTAGTTTTGAGGATTTTTTTTCCATAGATTTGAGAAGTAGATCTAGATAGGAAGGAGGAGGAGAATGAGGGATTTTTGCAAGAAAGAGAACGAGAAATGAAAAGTGATACACGCAATTTTTTTATTTGCACGAGAATTACAGTAACCAAATATTAAGTGTCAATTGATAGGTGTCCCTACAAATTAGTTTCACCGATTCAAATTCAAAATGGTATTAATACTAGTGAGAATATCAAGGAAGATATAGATTAATTATAGACAAGTATACACATCACAAATGTCGTCCGTTTTTGTGCCTTTTTTACAATTACAAACGTGAATTCAAGATAAACGAATTGAATTTCAATGAACTGAAAAATGCTGGATGCTCTGAATTTTGTAGAGATTCATAAAAAAAAAGATGAATTCAAATTTCGACAACTTTTATATTTTGATAAAATGTCAAATCTTACTAAATTTGACACAAAACTGACATTTTTGGAAAATCTGATATTTTAACAGATTTGGAATGTCAATATATTCATTGATTCAATTTTATTATCTAAATTTATTTTTTATAAACTTACATAAATTTAATTAACACAAGTTGAATTAGTTAAATAGTTACAATCAATTTGTATAGTTGTTGAATTTAATTATTTAACGTTATTTATTATTGTTTATTTACAAAATGAGTTCATTTATTTCATTCAGTTCAAGATAAATTAAAATTTTAAATATTAAAATTTTAAATTCAAATCAAATCATTAATTTCAAACCTATTAAAAATTTAGGTTGTTATAATCTCTCCATTCAAACCTCACTAATAGAAATAATGGCTGCAACATCGGTTTTTGGCCAATGTCTAAGAGTTTTTCGGTCGATTTCTTTGCGAGTGTAGAGAAAGGTCAGGGTCTTTCACATTGGTTTTTGGCATATGTTTAAGATGACTGTAGACAACATTTTTATTAGAATATCTGATGTCTAAGATGGTTTTATACAACATTTTTACCAATCTTGTTTTAATTAGCTGATGTTTTAGGTGCTTTTGATCATTAATTTTTTGAGTTTTACCTGATGTCTATAGTTTTTTTTACATCAGTTATTTGTAATAAATTGATATCATTTTAGTTATACACATCAGTTTATAATAACTATATGATGCAAACAAATGAAACTAACATCACATAAAAAATGAAATTGATGATAAACACACAGAATTACAATGTCAAATAGAATAAACACATATGATCACAGATAGAATAGATAACACAATGTCTCACAATGGAATACTTTTATTACATAAATATCAGAGTTGATACAATATTTATTATACATCGAAAATTGTAAAATTCATAAGATTTTTCTTAAATGAAATTTTTGCAGAATAACGAATCCAAGGGGAGCACCTTCATCATACTCCAACTTCGATAGCTGAAGTCTTTAAATCTACTACACTCGAGTCTGACCCGAGCGTTCCACACAAAAACACAAAACACTTGAGTTATTAACTTTAATCAAGTAAGTCAACTTCAATAAAATATTAAATATAATAATTAATCCTGCTTTAAGTATATGTCATATGCACATACACAGTTATGTAGTGTCTGTTCTATATTAGCGTTTAGATCAAGTGTAGTATCTGCACATATTAGTTTTATTTTTGAAGGAAAAGTGGTCACAGGAGCATGCATGTACACACATGTACATGGACACATGTGCATAACCACAATGTCCCAAAACCAGGAAATAAAAAGTGCAAGTAAAGCATATACAAGTGACAGCACAAGCCAAAGACAAAACAATGCAACTACATGTATAAGGCGTACCAATACAAATATAAATATCATATTTTCATGAGCATAAGTACAAATATACTGTAATAACCCAGAAAATACGAGCCAATTTAAAAAATTTAAATTGGTAATTTCAAAGGGATTTGAACAATTTAAATAGAATATTGCAATAAAATATTGAATTAGAAATAGTGAGTCAGTTTGAAAATTTGAATTCAAACTTTGACTGGCTGTGCAGGGTGGAAAATACAACGGATTTTAGCGAAACCAAAAATATTTAAATATGTTAGTCAATACCTTTCTAACGAATCTGAAAAATCGAAGTTTCATAACGGGAATCAAAAGTTATGGCCGAATGAATTTTCAGAAGGGTCGGTATATGGAATATATAGCCCTGGAAAATTGATATTTTGCATACGACCTCGGAATTCGACGAAACCACTTTTGTTGGGTCCGGGATGTCAAACTATTGCTAGGTTTCAAATTTCATAATTTTTGAAGCTAGTATGTGAGCGTGGCAAAAGAAAATGTGTTTGGTCAATTTCTGTTAAATTGGATCGACCAGAAAATGGCCATTTTTCAAACGACCTCAGAATTCGACGAAACTAGTTTTGTTGGGACCGTAGCGTCAAAACATAGCTAGATTTATTTTTCTGGAATTTTTCGAATCCGTTTGTGGCCCTGGCAAATTGAAATGTACGTTGAAAGTTAAAAATTAAATGTTTTATACTTTAATTTGAAAAATAACTGACTGTAACAGTCGAATTGGCCTACGAAACATATCCCATTGTGTCCGGAATGGGGGTATTTAGCTAGGGGCGCCAGTCGTTGTGTTTAAAAAGGAGTTCGTTTGAGAAAACACTATTTAAAAATTTAATATAGTCCTCGGCCAATCAGAATTTTCCATTCATAAATTTTAAAAATAAAAAAAAGAAAACCCCCTCGAACGAACGGCGACCCGAGCTCCCAACCTTCCAGCCCCGATCGCCGCCGCTACCGCCACCTACAGCCTTCGCCACCGCCACCCCTCGACGCGCCTCAGCCCCCTCTTCAAATCCGATTGACCATCGCCGCCCCTCGTCGCCTGTGCCGCCCGTATCGAAGCCCCAAAGTCCCGACCTTTCCACCGCCGCCGCCGCCGATCTAGACCACCGAATGCCACCAAACCACCACCGACTGGAAGCCCTCTCTTCCCTCTTCCACGTCCAACTCGCTGATCATCCCCTCGTGCCTCGATTCTCGCGAAAACTGTAAACCTAGTTTTGAAGCTTCGTGAAAGTGAGTTTTTCTTTGATCTTTGCACTTTGAAAAATCATATCTTTTTGGTGTGTTGACGAAATTCGATGAAACAGGAAACATCGGGACCACAAGGAAGCTCTCTACCCAATAGAAGAAGCCGCAGATTTTTCTGACATCGTATCGATTTTTAGCGCTCAGAAAACCAATGTGAGAAATCTAAATTAACGTGAAATTGAATGGAAAATGTCGTGTATAATTTATATTAGCTAAATATAAATTACATACGTGTTGTATACCTCATGTACATACGTAGTGTAAGCTGTATAAGCGAAGTATGAATTGTACATGCATAGAATAATTTATATATGTGTTGAAATGCAAGTGAAATATAGCAATTATATATATGTATATATATACTCCCCTCGTCCACAAACCATGGACAATATTTATTGTTGTGAATTGGTGTGAAATATTGGATGAAAATACGAATGGTTGAGTAATTGTTTGTGGTTGATATTGTTTGGTTGTGGTTGAAAAATACCCATTGGTGATTGAAATGAATTGGAAATATTTGTGAAAATAAAAATAAACATGCCGCCTGCGTGCGAATTAGATGCATGAATCCCCATTGTCAAAAACCGCGAGGTTTTAAGGTAGAGCGAGGAGCCGTACTAGGGACGGTGCCGGTTTTAACTACCCTGCCGTTATGCTGCCGAAATTTTGAATAATCTTTGTGTGTTAGAATTATTTTCATATGTTGAAATTATTTTCATGCGAAGAAAGTAAAGTCATATGTTGAAACTATATCCATGTGTGGAAATGTTCACTTGTTGAGAAGGTTGTGTGAAAATTAAATTCATTTGTGAATGAATGAAGTGTTTAAACAATAAAAATCACATTTATATATACATATATATATATATATATATATATATGAAGTATGAAAAATATTCGCCTTATATGAATAGTTTCTACAATAAAAATCCCATCTTTCTAATATGAACAACATAAATAAAATGTCCATGTGTGGAAATGCTCATTTATTGAGAAGTGTGTGTAGTGGAAAAGTTCATGTGTTGAATAAAAAGATCGAACAATAAAAATTACATTTTTATTGAAACTATGAAGTGTTGAAACATCCATTTGTCGAATAAATATTTTAAATGATAAAAATATCATTTTTATCATATGTGTGTTATGCTAAAGATATGCTGACGTTGAAATAAATATTTGTGAAAGAAATATTCTTTTTAACATGCATAGGAACCAAATAAAATAGTCATGTGTTGAAATCTATTTTAGTTCGCCAAAATTATCATCTATTGAAATGTGAAGTGTTAAAAATAGCCACTTGTTCAAATAAATGTGCATGAGTTGAGATATACATTAATTAGCTAATGATATGATTTTAGCCTATGCATGCAACATTAGAATGAATGGTGTTTTTAAACCAAAGTAAATCAAATATGTGATTGATTGGAAAATGATAAGTGATAGAAATTGTGTATATATGCACATGCATATCTATTAAACAGGTTATAGCAAAGGGGCTAGAGAAGAGGAATAAAATTTTGTGCCCGACAAATAGGTACACATTTACCGCTTTGTTTGGGTGATGATTTTATGAGCTTGTTGGCTAGCCGGTTGGCTTTTTCTTTTTCTTTTTGATATGAGACGCCCGTGTGGCTATTTGGGAATCTTCCCAGACCCTCCCGTACAAAGGAGGTTATGGCGAAATTTTCCGAAATTTAAAGGCGTTAGTGAAATAGTTGAAGTGGAAATGATATAAGAATTTTTGAATGAACTATATTTATATAAATATAAATAGAATTAAAACGAAACGTGGCCGTGCAGTTCGTGCTTTGAAGCCGTGATTCCAAACGACTAGTGCGGGAAATCCGACCATTGGATTTTCCCGAAACCGCAACCGTTGGGTTCGCCTTGGAAATATATTTCCAACGGCACCAACTTTGTGAAGATCCGACGGTTGGATTGTCTGGAATGTTTAATTCAAAACTGGAGAAAAACAGCGCCAGAAACGATTATATTTTTATATATATAAATATAATTAAATTAAATCGAATAACGACGCTGCAGTTCGTAAATTGAAATCGTAACTTCAATTGGCTAGTGTGGAAGATCCGACCGTCGGATTTTCCCAAAACTGAAACCGTTGGATTCGTTTTGAAATGACCTTCCTAATGATGTAAAATTTGTGAAGATCCAACGGTTAGATTTTCAGATATGTGTAAAACAAAATTAGTGAAAAGCAGCGCCAGTGCATCGGCACGACCTGAAACGTCGTTTAATTAAATATGGCCGTTTTAAATTAAATAAAAATGGCAATATGTCGTTATAAAATACTATAGACGATATAGAGTGGAAATAAACCAATTTTGTTGTGTTTGCTTGATATGTGATGGTTGAATGTATTTGACATGAAAATTATAACTAAATAACTGAAATGTGAATGTTGAATAGTCCAACCATGTGATGAATTGATTTGAAAATCTAAACATACGTGGGTTATTTGAAAAGGCCGAGTTCATCTCATTTCAAATAATCGATCGACGTTGAGAAGTCGAAGAGTCGAAGACGGCTGAAGACCGACGATCTCCACATTGGATGGATGGGCGCTACTGATGCTCGTGATTGGAGTAGCTACCATGAAGGAATTGAAGTAGTAGCCGTCCAAACATACTGTTGATTGTACGGATATGCGAGGAATTGGTGCCTCCGGTTTCGTTCAGACCCAGAACGGACTTGTAAATGGACTGTGTGTCTGACATTGGATTTTGTTCTGTGTTGATTGATCCCTGTTAAATATATATCTGTTTGGCGGCGGAGAATTTATTCTCTTTCTTAACGCCCTTCTCTGAGACGTACGAGCTCAGAGGTTATGTATTGACAGAAATCAGTCGCATGGAGTGGATTGCCTGTGTGGCACACATAAGTGGCATACGATCAAGTCTTCTGTTGCAAAGCAAAGTCTTGTGGTTGATGATCAAAGCATGGTCTGTGTGACGTAGCTTTGTGTATAACGTGAATTCGCGAGCCTCACACCCCGGTATGAGTTAAAAACTGGAGAAGGACCCAAGGAGTGCACGACGTTTCTTTCTAGCTATGGTGGTGTCAGTGACCTCCTAGCCCTGACATTTATATCTACTTTTCACCTGTGTGGTTGTTGGAATACGAGGCGCCTCGATTATAGGTCTGTAAGGACCGGGAAACGTGTGTTCAGGAATAACTAATCCTCAAAAGTAAGAGAGGACCGGCCTTGGAGGATCCAGGGGATTGCTGTGTGCGGTCCCGAGGCATTTGCTAGAGTGTCTCGAATCGGAGAGGAGCTTTCCCCTTGCCTCGACTCATGAAGGAACCCAATTTCCAATACGAAATACGCGGACGTGATTGTATTACTAGTATTGCGACATAGTGGTATGGGTCATTTATGCCGCCTATGATTGATATTTATGATTGAAATCGCTTTTGAAACATATATGCACTAGTAATAATATCAAACACTTTTGTTTTATTCGTATGAAGCATCTTTGGCCATTATAAGGTAAAAACTCTATCCTCCGGCTTGCGTTGCATTGTGTGAAGGGACCTGAGTCTTATAATGGCTTCATTTTATAAAAAGCATTGCGTTGATTTAATTATTTATTTTATTTCATGCACTAGCACTCATTGGAGTAAACCCGTTCCGCGAAAGTGGCGTGGTCCATTGATTTGCCTTATTATTGTTGTTAATAAGTTAAGTGGATTTCTCATACCAGTCCCATGACTGACTCGTAGTTTGTTTCACCTTGCAAACTCAGGTGCCCTCATTTTCACACGGGCAGCCTAGTTACAGGTTTCTGACGCACCTTTTGGCTCATAGCGAGGCTTGACTACACCGTGCTAACTTGGATTTTCTCCGCCATTATTGTATCTATATTATGGTTCCGCCATTGGCGATGTAGACTAATATTTATTTTATGTACTCCTTATGTATGATTCCACCTCAGGCGATGGTGACTGACTATGTATCATTATGCACTAAGTTGTATCCTGTACTGTGCTTCTCTGATGTGATGATATCTATATGATTCCGCTGTCATATGTGTGTAAATTATTCTATTTTCTGTTTATGCTATTATCTGTGTTCTGCTAATGATGATTAATGTGTTATATTCCAATGATTATCCTTAACACCGTGTCACGGGGTTTTGGGATCGTCACAGCTGGTATCAGAGCTTTGGTTAACCTTAGTTCTGGAGTCTAACACATTAAACACTTCGTCAACATAGAATCAGTTGTATTCTAGGGCAAGTAGCTCATTAGAGATGGGACTAGTAAAGTCCAAGAATGAGCCGAACAGAATAGCAAAAACAATTGATCAGTCTATCGTTATCTTTTCGTAAAATTTTCTGCTTACCTATGCAATAGACTATCATTTCTGTTAGCTGACTTTTTCGTTGCTTATACAGAATTTGAAAAATGGCTACCAGAGCAGCCGCCGCTAGAGGAGGCCGTGCCGGCCGAGGCCGAGGAAGGGGAGAAGTCCCAACTCAAGAAGGACCTTTGATACAACCTCCGGCAGCTCAATACTTCGAGCTTGACCGTGTAGCTAAGAGATATAAGAACTTAGGAGGCAAGACCTTCTCGGGAACTGGCACCGTAATAGAGGCCCTTGCATGGCTCAAAACATGCGAGAAAATTCTTGAAGGCCTAAGGCTTGGAGACGAAGACAAAGCTATTATGGGCGTCTGGCTTATGCAGGAACAAGCTGAATTATGGTGGGAATCTCTTACCGCCGGGAATAGAGAAGCTGGAAGAACATGGGATGGATTCAAAGAACTCTTCAAGGAGAAATATGTCCCAGAACAAGCTCTAGAAAGAATGCACGATGACTTCGCCAATCTCCAGCAAGGGGATCTTTCCGTGCAAGATTATCTGAATAAATTTACACTGTTGTCGCCCTATGCCCCGAAACTCGTCGCCACTGCGAAATCCAAAAATAAGAGGTTTATCCTTGGGCTAAGACGACAATATCATGATAGAGCCATGGCCCATGTCAAGCTGGAATTCAACGAGCTGGTGGAAATGACATGCAACTATGAAGACCTTGATCAAAGGCATCTGGATCAGGATTGCGCTAGAAGCCAAGCCGGAAACAAGCGCAAGCCTGCTGTAAATCAAGGCGAGTCAAGCCAAGCAGCATCTTCAAAACCTCAGACTGGCAAGCCGCCAAGAGGAAATTGCTTTAACTGTGGTAAGCCGGGGCACTAGTCAAACGTCTGCACAGCTCCGAAGAGGAAGAAGACAAACTCTCAAGGCTCGAGCCAAGGCTCTCAGAACCCTCGCTCGTGCTTCAACTGTCGCAAGACCGATCATCTGGTCAAAGACTGTCCTTTGCTGAAGAAAGCTACAGTAGTTCATGTCTATGACGGGTCGAGCCCGCCAGCTGCTTCCGACGCAGCAGGTAAACCTGATGTTTTGGGAGGTACCCTTACAATTAAAAATATTCCTGTTTCTTTATTGTTTGACACAGGTGCATCGCGTAGTTTTATTGCTAGACACACAATGCACAAATTAAAGTTAAAACAGCGAAAGCTCAAAGAATCGGTGGAAGTACATAACCTGATAGGGGGTCCTATCACTCTTGGTTCATATTGTAGAGTGCCAATATCTTATTCTTTCTACAAGTTTCCTTTCAATTTAATCGTTATGGATTTTCCCAAATTTGATATTATTCTCGGGCTGGATTGGTTAACAAAGTACGAAGCTGAAGTGAATTGTGCGGAAAGAATCGTTAAAATTCGAACGGAGCTTGGACATATATATATACCCTGTCATGGTTCAAATCCGAATAGAGAAGAATTTTGGTCGGCATTAGAACTTATCCCCACTTCCATGGAAAAGATTCCGATTGTTGGAAACTATGCGGATGTGTTTGAAGAAGTTGAAAACTTACCTCCGCAAAGAGAAATAGAATTCCGAATCGATCTAATTCCAATGCCAGACCAGTGGTACATCCAATTCGCAGAATGACTCCAAAAGAAAAAGAAGAATTAGGCGATCAAACTCGTCAACTGTTGTGGAAGGGTCTAATCAGACCGAGTTTTTCTAATTGGGGTGCAGTTGTGGTGTTTGTCCCAAAGTCAGACGGTACTCTTCGATTATGCGTTGATTACCGAGACCTCAACAAACAGACGCTCAAAAATAAGTATCCATTACCCCGCATCGATGATTTGCTAGACCAATTGAATGGGGCGAAAGTATTTTCCTGAATGGACCTAGCTACAGGTTTTCATCAATTGAGAATAGCAGAAGAGTGTGTTCCTTTGACAGCTTTCAGAGGTCCAGACATATTTTATGAATGGTTAGTAATGCCGTTTGGCCTATGCAACGCTCCAGCATACTTTGTCGATCTAATGAATAGAGTGTTTAGGGGAGTTCTGAATAAATTTGTCCTTGTATTCATCGATGATATGTTAATCTACTCCAAATCAAAACCCGAGCATGAAAAACACTTAGAACAAGTATTGGAGATTCTAAGGAAGAACGTCTTCAAAGCCAAATTCTCTAAATGTGTCTTCTGGCAAGAAGAAGTCAAATTTCTTGGCCATGTTGTGTCAGAGAAAGGAATTTCTGTTGACCCAAGCAAAATAACAGTGATTCAAGACTGGAAACAACCCACTACTCCCACGGAAGTTAGAAGTTTTATGGGGTTGGCTAGTTATTATCGAAAGTTCGTTAAGGATTTTTCGAAGATATCCGGTCCGTTAACGAAGCTCACAAAGAAACATGAGAAGTTTAAGTGGACTTCCGACTGTGAAGAAGCTTTCCAGGAATTGAAATCGAAGCTGACCACTGCTCTAGTGTTAACGATTATTGATGGCAATCAAGATTTAACGGTTTGGACAGATGCTTCTATTAGAGGTCTTGGTGCAGTGTTAATGCAGAGAGGCCAAGTAGTCACTTATACAAGCCGCCAACTGAAACCGCATGAGAAGAATTATGTGACTCATGATCTTGAGCTGCTAGCTATCGTTTTTACTTTGAAAATCTGGAGGCATTATTTATTGGGCGAGAAATTTATACTGTACACAGATCATCAATCGTTGAAGTATTTATATACCTAGAAAGATCTGAATCTGAGACAATAGCGCTGGCTAGAATTTCTTGCAGCATATGATCTTGATATCCTGTACACGCTGGGGAAAGCTAACGTTGTGGCGGATGCGCTTAGTAGACAAACCGCAATCATTGCCAATCTTATAATTACACCTGGATTGATAGATAGGATATCTGTTCTTCAGAAAAGTGACAATTTTGTGAAAGAGATGGTAAAAAGGATTCAAAGGGGCGAAGGCTCCAGTTTCCAAGTGGATAGTGAGGGAGTTCTGAGGCTGAATAGAAGAATATGTGTTCCCGACATTCCCGAGCTTAAAAGAGTAGTGCTAGATGAGTGCCATAAATCCAAATTTTGCATCCATCCAGGTGTGAGTAAAATGTACAACGATATCAAACGCACTTTCTGGTGGAAGGCAATGAAAAGAGATATTTCTTTGTATGTTAGCAGATGCCCTACTTGTCAATTGGTCAAGAGTGACCAACAGAAGCTAGCTGGACTGTTACAACCATTGGAAGTCCCAGGTTGGAAATGGGAACAGATTTCCATGGATTTCATAGATGGTTTGCCGCGAACCAAGAAAGGTAATGACAGCATTTGGGTAATCGTAGATCGCTTCACGAAGACTGCCCATTTTATACCTGTCAGGTCCAATAGAACTGCTCAAAGTCTAGCACAGATATATTTCAAATAAATTGTTAAGCTGCATGGAATTCCCATCAGCATAGTCAGTGATAGAGATCCCCTATTTACTAGCAAATTCTGGGAGGCTTTCCAGACAGAATTGGGAACAAAAACTGAATATGAGCATCGCTTATCACCCTCAAACAGACGGCCAAACTGAGCGGGTGAATAGAGTTCTAGAAGATTTATTGCGGGCTTGTATAATTGATTTTGGTGGGTCATCGGAACATCATTTTCATTTGGCAGAATTCTCATATAATAATAGCTATCGAGCAAGTTTGGGAATGTCGCCATTTGAAGCATTATATGGCAGACCCTGCAGATCTCCAGCATGTTGGGTAGAACCTGGCAACAGACTAGTGTTAGGACCCGATATGATTAGGGAAGCATCTGATAAAGTGGACTTCATCAAGAAGCGTTTGAAAACCGCCCAAAGCCGACAGAAAAGTTATGCTGATGCGAGAAGAAGAAATTTATCATTTGCTGTTGGTGATCATGTTTATTTGAAAGTTTCTCCGATGAGAGGAGTAATCAGATTTGGCAAGACAGGGAAGTTGGCACCGAGATTTATTGGTCCCTTTCCTATACTTGAGCGAATTGGAACTCTTGCTTATAGGGTTCAATTGCCAGATTGGTTGCCTGGAGTGCACAATGTATTTCACGTATCTCAACTTAGAAGACATGTGCATGATCCGGATCTTGTTGTAGAAGAAGCAGCGCAACGGGATGTGGAGATAACTCCAGAATTAGCACTCAGAAGAGAGCCATTAAAGATTGTTGGCAAAGAAACTAGAGAACTAAGAAGCAAAAAGGTTCATTTAGTTAAAGTTTAATGGAGTAGTGATCCTAGAGACCGTACTTGGGAAACTGAGGAAAGCATTAAGCAAGCTTACCCCAAATGCAGAGTGGATATCTCTGACTAACTCCGGTGCAAGGTACCTTTACAATACTTTGCATTTACATTTTATTTCCTACTTTACAGTTGTTTCCTTTTCGAGGAAGAAAAGTTTTAAGTAGGGGAGATTGTAATAACCCAGAAAATACGAGCCAATTTAAAATTTTTAAATTGGTAATTTCAAAGGGATTTGAACAATTTAAATAGAATATTGCAATAAAATATTGAATTAGAAATAGTGAGTCAGTTTGAAAATTTGAATTCAAACTTTGACTGACTGTGCAGGGTGGAAAATACAACAGATTTTAGCGAAACCAAAAATATTTAAATCTGTTAGCCAATACCTTTCTAACGAATCTGAAAAATCGAAGTTTCATAACAGGAATCAAAAGTTATGGCCGAATGAATTTTCAGAAGGGTTGGTATATGGAATATATAGCCCTGGAAAATTGATATTTTGCATACGACCTCGGAATTCGACGAAACAACTTTTGTTGGGTCCGGGATGTCAAACTATAGCTAGGTTTCAAATTTCATAATTTTTGAAGCTAGGATGTGAGCGTGGCAAAAGAAAATGTGTTTGGTCAATTTCTGTTAAATTGGATCGACCAGAAAATGGCCATTTTTCAAACGACCTCAGAATTCGACGAAACTAGTTTTGTTGGGACCGTAGCATCAAAACATAGCTAGATTTATTTTTCTGGAACTTTTCGAATCAGTTTGTGGCCCTGGCAAATTGAAATGTACGTTGAAAGTTAAAAATTAAATGTTTTATACTTTAATTTGAAAAATAACTGACTGTAACAGTCGAATTGGCCTACGAAACATATTCCATTGTGTCCAGAATGGGGGTATTTAGCTAGGGGCGACAGTCGTTGGGTTTAAAAAGGAGTTCGTTTGAGAAAACACTATTTAAAAATTTAATATAGTCCTCGGCCAATCAGAATTTTCCATTCATAAATTTAAAAAAAAAAAAAAAAAGAAAACCCCCTCGAAAGAACGACGACCCGAGCTCCCAACCTTCCAGCCCCGATCGCCGCCGCTACCGCCACCTACAGCCTTCGCCACCGCCACATCTCGACGCGCCTCAGCCCCCTCTTCAAATCCGACTGACCATCGCCGCCCCTCGTCGCCTGTGCCGCCCGTATCGAAGCCCCAAAGTCCCGACCTTTCCACCGCCGCCGCCGCCGATCTAGACCACCGAACGCCACCAAACCACCACCGACTGGAAGCTCTCTCTTCCCTCTTCCACGTCCAACTTGCCAATCATCCCCTCGTGCCTCGATTCTCGCGAAAACTGTAAACCTAGTTTTGAAGCTTCGTGAAAGTGAGTTTTTCTTTGATCTTTACACTTTGAAAAATCATATCTTTTTTGTGTGTTGACGAAATTCGATGAAACAGGAAACATCGGGACCGCAAGGAAGCTCTCTACCCAATAGAAGAAGCCGCGGATTTTTCTGGCATCGTATCGATTTTTAGCGCTCCGAAAACCAATGTAAGAAATCTAAATTAACGTGAAATTGAATGGAAAATGTCGTGTATAATTTATATTAGCGAAATATAAATTACATACGTGTTGTATACCTCATGTACATACGTAGTGTAAGCTATATAAGCGAAGTATGAATTGTACATGCATAGAATAATTTATATATGTGTTGAAATGCAAGTGAAATATAGCAATTATATATATGTATATATATACTCCCCTCGTCCACAAACCATGGACGATATTTATTGTTGTGAATTGGTGTGAAATATTGGATGAAAAATACGAATGGTTGAGTAATTGTTTGTGGTTGATATTGTTTGGTTGTGGTTGAAAAATACCCATTGGTGATTGAAATGAATTGGAAATATTTGTGGAAATAAAAATAAACATGCCGCCTGCGTGCGAATTAGATGCATGAATTCCCATTGTCAAAAACCGCGAGGTTTTAAGGTAGAGCGAGGAGCCGTACTAGGGACGGTGTCGGTTTTAACTACCCTGCCGTTATGCTGCCGTTATTTTGAATAATCTTTGTGTGTTAGAATTATTTTCATGTGTTGAAATTATTTTCATGCGAAGAAAGTAAAGTCATATGTTGAAACTATATCCATGTGTGGAAATGTTCATTTGTTGAGAAGGTTGTGTGAAAATTAAATTCATTTGTGAATGAATGAAGTGTTTAAACAATAAAAATCACATTTTTATATATATATATATATATATATGAAGTATGAAAAATATTCGCCTTATATGAATAGTTTCAACAATAAAAATCCCATCTTTCTAATATGAACAACATAAATAAAATGTCCATGTGTGGAAATGCTCATTTGTTGAGAAATGTGTGTAGTGGAAAAGTTCATGTGTTGAATAAAAAGATCGAACAATAAAAATTACATTTTTATTGAAACTATGAAGTGTTGAAACATCCATTTGTCGAATAAATATTTTAAATGATAAAAATATCATTTTTATCATATGTGTGTTATGCTAAAGATATGCTGACGTTGAAATAAATATTTGTGAAAGAAATATTCTTTTTAACATGCATAGGAACCAAATAAAATAGTCATGTGTTGAAATCTATTTTAGTTCGTCAAAATTATCATCTATTGAAATGTGAAGTGTTAAAAATAGCCACTTGTTCAAATAAATGTGCATGAGTTGAGATATACATTAATTAGCTAATGATATGATTTTAGCCTATGCATGCAACATTAGAATGAATGGTGTTTTTAAACCAAAGTAAATCAAATATGTGATTGAATGGAAAATGATAAGTGATAGAAATTGTGTATATATGTACATGCATATCTATTAAACAGGTTATAACAAAGGGGCTAGAGAAGAGGAATAAAATTTTGTGCCCGACAAATAGGTACACATTTACCGCTTTGTTTGGGTGATGATTTTATGAGCCTGTTGGCTAGCCGCTTGGCTTTTTCTTTTTCTTTTTGATATGAGACGCCCGTGTGGCTATTTGAGAATTTTCCCAGACCCTCCTGTACAAAGGAGGTTATGGCGAAATTTTCCGAAATTTAAAGGCGTTAGTGAAATAATTGAAGTGGAAACGATATAAGAATTTTTGAATGAACTATATTTATATAAATATATAAATATAAATAGAATTAAAACGAAATGTGGCCGTGCAGTTCGTGTTTTGAAGCCGTGATTTCAAACAACTAGTGCGGGAAATCCGACCATTGGATTTTCCCGAAACCGCAACCGTTGGGTTCGCCTTGGAAATATCTTTCCAACGACACCAACTTTGTGAAGATCCGACGGTTGGATTGTCTGGAATGTTTAATTCAAAACTGGAGAAAAACAGCGCCTGAAACGATTATATTTATTTATATATATATAAATATAATTAAATTAAATCGAATAACGACGCTGCAGTTCGTAAATTGAAATCGTAACTTCAAATAGCTAGTGTGGAAGATCCGACCGTCGGATTTTCCCAAAACTGAAACCGTTGGATTCATTTTGAAATGACCTTCCTAATGCTGTAAAATTTGTGAAGATCCAACGATTAGATTTTCAGATATGTGTAAAACAAAATTAGTGAAAAGCAGCGCCAGTGCATCGGCACGACCTGAAACGTCGTTTAATTAAATATGGACGTTTTAAATTAAATAAAAATGGCGATATGTCGTTATAAAATACTATAGACGATATAGAGTGGAAATAAACCAATTTTGTTGTGTTTGCTTGATATGTGATGGTTGAATGTATTTGACATGAAAATTATAACTAAATAACTGAAATGTGAATGTTGAATAGTCCAACCATGTGATGAATTGATTTGAAAATCTAAACATACGTGGGTTATTTGAAAAGGCCGAGTTCATCTCATTTCAAATAATCGATCGACGTTGAGAAGTCGAAGAGTCAAAGACGGCTGAAGACCGACGATCTCCACATTGGATGGATGGGCGCTACTGATGCTCGTGATTGGAGTAGCTACCATGAAGGAATTGAAGTAGTAGTCGCCCAAACATACTGTTGATTGTACGGATATGCGAGGAATTGGTGCCTCCGGTTTCGTTCAGACCCAGAACGGACTTGTAAATGGACTGTGTGTCTGACATTGGATTTTGTTCTGTGTTGATTGATCTCTGTTAAATATATATCTGTTTGGCGGCAGAGAATTTATTCTCTTGCTTAACGCCCTTCTCTGAGACGTACGAGCTCAGAGGTTATGTATTGACAGAAATCAGTCGCATGGAGTGGATTGCCTGTGTGGCACGCCTAAGTGGCATACGATCAAGGCTTCTGTTGCAAAGCAAAGTCTTGTGGTTGATGATCAAAGCATGGTCTGTGTGACGTAGCTTTGTGTATAACATGAATTCGCGAGCCTCACACCCCGGTATGAGTCAAAAACGGGAGAAGGACCCAAGGAGTGCACGACGTTTCTTTCTAGCTATGGTGGTGTCAGTGACCTCCCAGCCCTGACATTTATATCTACTTTTCACCTGTGTGGTTGTTGGAATACGAGGCGCCTCGATTATAGGTCTGTAAGGACCGGGAAACGTGTGTTCAGGAATAACTAATCCTCAAAAGTAAGAGAGGACCGGCCTTGGAGGATCCATGGGATTGCTGTGTGCGGTCCCGAGGCATTTGCTAGAGTGTCTCGAATCGGAGAGGAGCTTGCCCCTTGCCTCGACTCATGAAGGAACCCAATTTCCAATACGAAATACGCGGACGTGATTGTATTACTAGTATGGCGACATAGTGGTATGGGTCATTTATGCCGCCTATGATTGATATTTATGATTGAAATCGCTTTTGAAACATATATGCACTAGTAATAATATCAAACACTTTTGTTTTATTCGTATGAAGCATCTTTGGCCATTATAAGGTAAAAACTCTATCCTCCGGCTTGCGTTGCATTGTGTGATGGGACCTGAGTCTTATAATGACTTCATTTTATAAAAAGCATTGCGTTGATTTAATTATTTATTTTATTTCATGCACTAGCACTCATTGGAGTAAACCCGTTCCGCGAAAGTGGCGTGGTCCATTGATTTGCCTTATTATTGTTGTTAATAAGTTAAGTAGATTTCTCATACCAGCCCCATGACTGACTCATAGTTTGTTTCACCTTGCAAACTCGGGTGCCCTCATTTTCACACAGGCAGCCTAGTTATAGGTTTCTGACGCACCTTTTGGCTCATGGTGAGGCTTGACTACACCGTGCTGACTTGGATTTTCTCCGCCATTATTGTATCTATATTATGGTTCCGCCATTGGCGATGTAGACTGATATTTATTTTGTGTACTCCTTATGTATGATTCCGCCTCAGGCGATGGTGACTGACTATGTATCATTATGCACTAAGTTGTATCCTGTACTGTGCTTCTCTGATGTGATGATATCTATATGATTCCGCTGTCATATGTGTGTAAATTATTCTATTTTCTGTTTATGCTATTATCTGTGTTCTGCTAATGATGATTAATGTGTTATATTCCAATGATTATCCTTAACACCGTGTCACGGGGTTTTGGGATCATCAGATATACACATACATTTATATGTACATACAAGAATATGCTTAAAATCGACAAGTGCATGTGCAACTAAACAGGTCTACAACAAAGGCAAGTACCAAGCACACTTGATAATGCACATGCATACTGGTTAACAAGCATAACATGGCTAAGGCAAATGCATGCAACCATACAAGATCATACCACCACAACAAACTTAGTAAATACATGATCGCAGGCTAATGCACTTTAAGTATATACATAGTAACTGGTGAAGAGCCAATAGTTTCTACAGGGTCAAAGTCATGAAAATAGCTAATGTAAAAACACAAGGTTCAAGTGGCATAACACAAATGATTCAACAACTCAACAGTTACATGAATATGGCCAGTAAAGAAGCAAGTCTTAGGCCAACACAAGTGAAGCAAAAGAAAACGTACATAAGAGCACTGCAATATGGTAGAAAGGGTACAAAGAGAAAAGTGCACAAATGCAGGCTATTCAGGAAATTCAAGTAAGTAGAATGGGTTCATATGCACAAGTGAAAAATAAAATGACAGCAGCACAAAACAACGAGTGCGCAACATCAAACCAATGTAAATGTGTGCACTGCCTCCGCATCCCGGAAATGAGAAAGACCCAAGTTTAATATTCAGGACTAAAATTTATAACATAAGGGGGTAGCAGGTGTATGGCCTACAACACCAAGATATATTTCAGTTTCATAAGGTATCATATTCTAATAGCAAGGCAGTTTCGATTCAGGCCAATTACTAACAAACCAACCAAAAGACAGTAGCACGCATCACAAAGTCAACAACCAACAATAAGAATTTGACTTTCATATTTTAGTTTAAATCGATGTCAAAATTCTTGAAAATAAATCGTGAGCTAACACTCACCTTTGGCACAGCAGTGGAAGGCTCAGAGGAAGTTGCAGTTGTGGCTTGCGATTTGAAGGAAGAAAGGAACGGTGAAGGTTTGGTGGTCGCGACAGCGAGTCGATTGCTGGAGGCTTCGATTAGATTGAGGAGCAGTCGCTTTAGTTTGAGTGAAAGAGGAATGAATTTGGCTAAGGGTGAGGCTTGAGCTTGTGGTTTCGGTGGAGCTATCTAACAATAGCAGAAATATCGTCCGAAGTTGGTGGGATTAAACTAATCAAAAGTGTTTGCTTTTGATTAGCCTTATCCCACCTGTTGGACGACGTTCCAGTTGTTGCAAACAACTCTGTTAAGGCTTGAGCTTGTGGTTTCGGTGAAGCTATCTGACAACAACAAGAACGTCGTCCGAGGTTAATGGGATTAGGCTAATCAAAAGAATCCCCTTTTGATTATCCTTATCCCACCAATGGACGATGTACTTATTGTTGCAAATAGCTTTGGTGTGGCTTTAGCTTGTGGTATTGGTGGAGCTATCTGACAACAACGTCATCCGAAGTTGATGGGATTAGACTAATCAAAAGCATCCCCTTTTGATTAGCCTTATCCCACCAATGGATGACGTTCCTGTTGCTGCAAACAACTCCGGTGAGGCTTAAGCTTGTGGTTTCGGTGGAGCTATCTGACAACAATAGGAATGTCATCCGAAGTTGGTGGGGTTAGACTAATCAAAAGCGTCCCCTGTTTTTGCAAACAACTCCACTGAAACAACAAGCTCAAGGCTTAGCTCTAGCCGGTGCAAATACCTCTAAGCAGATCAACCGATAATGACAAGCACGAGACACTCATCAGAAACCACTAAATATAACTCGAACTATTCTTTTTATATTGTTGTGTCTGGTATTTGGGTTGTCCGTTATCATCTTTTGATTCTATTGTATCTGTTCTTATCAGTTTTGACCAAGTGTAGTATCTGTTCTTATCAATTTTGAACAAGTGTATGTATGCTAACGATCTGTATATACACATACTAGACTGTATATGTATACACACATGTGTGTCAACCTCCACATAACTACTAAGTCATATTTTCAAGCATGCAACATCAAGTAAGGCATAAAAGTAACATGGGGCAGCCGCGTACCAAGCATACACAGAAGCCAGACATGCAAAAATTAACACATCATGGTAATAGGAGTGTATCACATATATAAAACTCGTACATATATAAATCAAAAGCGAAGCAAGTATACAAAATATCATGAATAGAATACAAGGGTTTCAAGAAATAAATTCTTATCGTTTTTTTTTTAAAGATTTCAGTGGCAAACAATAATACATACAAAAAATACATAGTAGTAGAAAAATATGCTTGTTTTGTATATTGTTTCAACCAAAATCTACTATATTATAATGTATATGCATAAATAAAAATGCAAAGACCGAACTGAGAAAAGATTACAGTTTTTAAGTGACTACCCAGTATAGTAAGAGCCATTAAATTATATAAACTCCCATGTAAGCTAAGAATTATATAAACCTTTACATAAATATTTAATTTTTCCGAGTGAATGAATGAACTGAGCAACATAAGGCAAATCAAAATCACTAAAATCGGTCATAAAAATCAGACTAGAAAATAAGAGTTTCAACTCCTATTTAAAACCCAATCATCATTGTCATACGAGTGTATTTGAGTTCAAGCGTAAACATAAACCGTGCTCAAGATAAGAAGATAGATTGAGCAAAAGCAATAAATGTAATCACTTAGAATTTTACAATCACAACTATGCTCGAGATAAGAGGATAGATCTAAAAGAGAAGCATTAGTTCTTATCAAAAACCCTAATTTGAAGGAAGAAAACGCTTCCACTTGTATTCATGCTGGACTACTTGTGGCGGCTCATGATTTAGAGGTGGTGGCGAGGTGATTTGGAGGTGCCGAGGTGAGGCGATGGAGAAAAGGCGGATGGTTTTGTATACCATTTTTTATTTTTATTTTTTAAAAGAAGAGAAGGCACAAGAAATGATTTTGGGAGAAGCATTTTTTCGCGGCCGAAGATAATATTTTTTTTAAATGATAGACAATGGTTGTTTTAACAATCGATGTCCAAAGACCCATTTAACTTCGCTTTAAAATTTACTAATGTTAAAAGAACTTTTAGTGTCGGTGGTTTTAGTAACCAATGTTAAAAGGGTGATGTTGTAACCACTATTTCTAGTAGTGCCTTTTCGTCCCCGAAAAGGAATGAGGCAAGGAAATAGAAATAAAGCAATAATATATGTATAAAATCAAGTTATTCAAAAATGTTAACTTACCTATATTAATATATGGGAGTATATTTAAGCCAAAATTTTATATATTTCCCAAATATTTCAATATGGTTTCAATTATCCACTCGACATCTTGTTGGCACTATATGCATCTCACTTTCGAAACCTGAAAATAAATACTAGTGATGCTGCAAAAATCCTCAGGATCATTTTCGAGCGACTAGAGTGAGATCTATTACAATTTATTTCATACGTACATAAATTAGTACATACGTTGGCCAGACACATGACTAATATCTTTATATACTTGGCAGTCCAATCATAACATCAAAGAAATACTTAAAAATCTTCTTATATGAAATTTTCAAATATATATACTAAAATAATATCTTTCAAGTTGTTTCTTTATTGTAAATTTCAAACAGGTAAAATCATATACATCCCCTCACTTATCTATTTGTCATAATTTAAATTCAATCATTTTATAATTAAACTTGTAATCACATAAATATTATTTCCGATTCATATATCATATCTAGTTTCATAACACATGTTTTCATTTTTTATAAGTTTCCACTTACTTAATTCCTAGTTCATGCCTTTTCATTTCTAAAGCTTACATTTACATTCCATATTTTCACTAAGGAAACTCACATCCACTCATCTTCAAGAGTACATTAACTAAGTATATATTAAATCCCAACTCAATATATTAGACCCACCTCAAAAGTACTATATATTATACCTAATACTACCAAGTCTAAACTATCATCATTATTATTTTCAACTATTTCTAGGTTTAAAATTATTTTAAATAACCAAACTAAAATTCACATGTTCACAACTTAGCTTTATCTTTTTGTAAATCATGCTTTATATTTAAAGTTTCTTAAATCACTCTCATAATCCATACACTTTATAAATCCTATATATATATATATTAATTACTCACAAGTCATTATTTTTTTATATAAATTCTGAATCCATGTAAATTCTACAAATTTAATTTAATAAATATCCCTCTTTATATATACATTTGTATTGCAATTCTTTTTTCTCAAACCCAAACCAATATTTGATATTTATTAAAATAAAATAAGGTTAGCACTTTCAAAACATCACGTTTCAAATTACTAAATTCACTTAATATATAATCCTAAGTTTTTAGCCTATATTACTTTACAAAATGTTTATTTCAATATTAATTAACTAAGTTATTATTACCTTAGTTACTATCACATTTACATTTTCACATTAATTCTAAATACCATTTATACTTAGATTTTCCATTATTAATAAGTTAGTTCAAATATAAGTCTGATACACAAACTAGAACTGAGCCAACGAAAGAACCTAACTAATGGAATCAACTAAGATAGAGACCCTAACCAACATGAATTAGAGAATACTAAGGCTTTTGAAGGCTACCAGTTATAAATTTCTTAGGGTATAGATTTAAGACAAAATCAAGATTTAAACTAAAGAGGTCTTAATCTAAGAGAACTCTAACAAAGGGAACGAATTCAAAGGAAGGAGGGACTTACCAAAAAAATAATTTAAAACAAAAATTTATATCAAAATATTTTTAAACCATTTAAAACCATTTAAAAACTTTTCAAAATATGCTCACTCGAGAAAAGTTCTGTGATTGATTTGACACATTCTAGGGTATTACTATCCAATATCTAATGAGATCTAAATCCTATAAGCTATGGTTTTTGGATTAAACCAAAGCTCTAATACTACATGTAATGACCGATTTTTTTTTACCATTTAATTTAGTAATAAAACCAACTCAAATCGTTCGAAGCAGTCGGTTGTTGTAACTATGGGGTTTAATAAAATCAAGTCACAGAATAACTCGTAGTGGAATAAATAACTTAGTAGTTCATGAAGCTACTAATCCCAAATCTCAAAATCAAAATACATAATATCAGAGTCATAAATTAATACATTAGAAAATTTGAGATATATGAATGCCTGCTATATAAACAATAACTGAATCACTAAGATAACAATAGCATATTGATAATGAGCTGAATCTCCAATAGATCTCCAGCTCTCAAAAGATGAATCGCCAAAGCTGAACTCCTCAGTCTGAGCGAGCACAAAGTCAAAACAAAACACTCGGATTATGAGTAACAATCTCAACATTGGAGAAACTTAAGTAAAATGTTCGAATGAAATACATCAGTAACACAAAGAATGTTTGGGATTCCATTCCTTAAGGTCCTTAAACTAGATATCATATAATACAATACACTATTATAATAACGTCTATGGTTAAATATATTATTGAAAATAGCATAAGTAGGAATACATTTTTACCCTTACGTCATTTATACGTTGTCGTAGATATTGCATACAAAACACCTGTTAAACGATTGTTAGATAGGGATGCGTCTCTATAAGACAACGTTAAATCAAAATCGTAGGTGCCTCGATCAAGATAATATGACAAGGCACACGAGGAATACCCAGGGTAGGATTTTACCAGTTGCACGCCCAGAGATGGGTTTCCTCTTGCGCAAAAAATACCAATACACGCTGCGAAAAAAAGATGGAGAGGGTAGAGGAGGAATAAATTTTGTGCTTGCTTGATTTTGATCTTCTTTGTTGATTTGCCATTTGATTTCATTTGCAAGATTTGTTTTGAGGAATTTTTTTTCATGGATTTTAAAAGTAGATCTCGAAAGGAAGGAGAACGAGAGGTTTCTGAGAGAAAGAGAATGAGAAATGAAAAGAGATATACATAATTTTTTTATTTGCATGAGAATGACAGTAACCAGATATTAAGTGTCAATTGATAGTTCTCTCTACAAATTAATTTCACCTTTTCAAATTCAAAACGGTATTAATACTAGCGAGAATATCAAGGAAGATATAAATTAGTTATAGACAAGTACACACCTAGCAAAACGTCGTCTGGTTTTGTGCGTTCATACAATTACAAACGTAAACTCCGGAAAAATGAAGTTGAATTTCAATGATCCGAAAAATGATGGATGCTCAAAATTCAGTAGAGATTCATAAAAAAGATGAATTAAAATTTCGACGACTTTTAAATTTTGATAAAATTTCAAACTTAACTAAATTTGATACAAAACCGACATTTTCGGGAAATTAATATTTCAACAGATTTGGAATGTCAATATACTTGTTGAATCAATTTTATTATATAAATTAATTTTTATAAACCTAAAAAAATTTAGTGAACACAGGTTGAATTAGTTAAATAACTACATTCATTTTTAATAGTTGTTGAATTTAACTATTCGACGTTACTTATTATTGTTTATTTACAAAAAGAATTCCTTTGTTTCATTCAATTCAAAATAAATTAAAGTTTTAAACACTACAAGAGAGAGCGGCTGTAACAACCCGAATTCCAACATACCGATTTTTTTTTAAATTCTAATCTATCGAAGCTCGTGTTGGTTTGTCTGGTATCCTACAGAAAAAACAGAGACATAAAATGTATCATAGCTCAGAAAATATCTCACAGTGGAATAGATAAAATATAATATAACAAAAATATAGCCTTACTGTAGTAATAATACTGCTTAACCAGCATCCAAAGCTATCATATCTCTGCCACCAATCTAACCTGCGGGTATGTATGGGAAGGTGGTCAGAACACAAGTTCTGGTGACTGGATTTAAACTACACATTTTGGATAATCCTACATATATCGTTCAGTTACATTTTCTTATTTATTAGGTTACTTGGTTAGCAGCACTCAAGGCTTTCATACACGTCATAGCCATCTACTTTCCAGTGGATTAACCTAATACAATATATATGTAGCTACCCCCAATATTAAGGTACAACCCATAATACCCCATTCGCACGGTCTCCGCCGTAACGCCATAGAAATATACACAGTCCCTCATCCTATGCCAGAGCAAGTTACGAACTTTTATATAACAACGCTACCTTCCGCATAGATCTGCCATTGCCACGCTACGTAAGCGTACAGACTGCCATCTTCGAACCATTCGATTGAATCAGATTCCATCATAGAGTAATGCCCTAGAGTCTGCGATACATCACCCAGAGCAGACATGCGCGTATCTAGACATTCCCATGTACGTATCGTCAATCATACTCGATGCCTTATCCGCACATATCCTCTACTGTGGACCAAGTCCCATGGCAGGGCTGTACAAGAAACGCGGAACTCGTTCGGGTGCTTTTCAAATATCTGTATACACAGATGCTAAGGTCTGCATTTTCAGTGGTTATGGTCCCACCTGACCCCTCCCTCAACTAGTGAAAGACGAACAAGGTTGATAACTAATGACCTGGCCCAAGGTCTATGGTCTTTTGGTTTAGCTCTCCGTCTTTCCACATCGTGCATCACGTATCGGGCTGACTGTCGATGGTAGGTACTCGACGTCTTGCTATTAACAAATGGTTAGACCTGTCAGTACTCAAGAGTGGTCGTAACCCAGCCTAATTGTAACGACCCGGTTTTTAAGCGACTTTGGTTGTCGACATAAACTCAATAACGACTAACTAAACATCGAAAAATACCTGTAGTTAATTAAAGAAATTAGAGGATGAGAATAGATAAGATAGAAACTTAGAAAAGAAGAAGAAGAACATACAACATCAGAGTAAAACGAATCTCATAGCGGAACGAAAAACATATAATAGTAAACATTTCCTTGAAATAAAGTCAGTATATGTTTACAGTAACATTATCAGGGTACAACGCTTACAACACAGCGGAAATAACTATAGCTATATAATCCTGAAGCCTCCTGCTCCAAGCTCTCCAAGTATATCTGTAAAATCCTGACTACTTGACTACCCGTATAAAATTGGGCACCCAAGAGTTTAGGGAAAACAAAACAAAATAAACTCTGGGTCAGTCATGGGACTGGTATGAGTAAAACAGTTTAAAACAGGTTGAGCCATTAAACGATATCTCATAAGACCACGCCGTATAACGGAACGGGGTTTTTCCCTTATGAGAATCCAAAATAAACTTTATATCAAAACTCATTGATATTATAATAGCGTCTATCAACCACAATATAGTAACATCTAGCAGAAACGCTTTCATCTCACGTTCTACATATATAGTATACAATTAAAACCACAAGCACATATTGGGTAATGGATTTCCAACTATGACAAGGTGTGGAACCACCTTTCGCTAGTGTACCTTTAGAGAGGAATACACTGGGTTCAACAAGAACATCTTGAAACCCGGCCACACATGGCCGACCACTTATTTCGCTTGAGCGTATCAAATGTATATCACCAACGGTTGGGATCAGAAACCGTTTCCCGAATGGGACAGCATCGACAATAGATTTTTAGAAATAAATGAAACTCTAGATCAGGTGATTATACACCCTAATAGGTGCGACCTACATAGCCATGCTGCCTGCCCAATTTTTGTCATTTCCCGGTTGATGAGGCTGGAGGTCATAACGTATCTTTCAACAGATTGCCCATTCATTCACTTTGAATGCCGCATCGTCATACCCTTCAAATCACAAATTGATTTCCCCAAAAATACCATGGGTATAAGCTAAGAGAAACGAATTCCTCCGCCACCAACGTAAATACGTTTGAAACGATCAACTTACGTGATCTACCAGATACACTCTGTCAGACCTTCGTCCATACAAGTTGTCCTGGGACTGGACAAGCCGAAGGCACTATTCAGTACATCCATCTTAGGCAATTATTATCTAAGATTTATACAGCAGCCCTTGTACTTTACTCCATCTTCAATTTTCTTTGGCATATATGATTCGCAACGCTTATGCCAATACGGAGTGGTTCTTTGGATAATAATCCAACCGGTCTCTCCATATTAACAACCTTAAAATAGTCAAAACTTTGATTGTCGGTGATTTAACTACCAATTGAAAACATGTCTGTGTACACACAACGATCTTATTTCCAAATGGAATTATCGATCCAATCATTAAACATATATATATATATATCCTCATTTTCTATGTTTAGAAAATATACGTTATTAACACTGGAAAACATTTCCATGGCTTAATTACGTATCACTATTCTTCCACATCTATCAGACTCTAACTATAAACTAACAAGAGAACAACTTCCTAAGTATAAACCCTGAAGGCCGAAACCAACATCAGATCGATACTTAGGAAACCATTCAACTTATTAATCTCTAGTCAGTTTCTAATTTTTGTTTAACTCCATTTTGATTAACTATGTTCGATTAACTCCTTTCGATTAATTATAATCGATTAACTTGACTCGACTAACCATGTTCGTTTAACTCGACTAACTCGTTTCGATTAACTAAATTCGATTAACTCCTTTTCATTAACCCTATTTATTTTCCCAATAAATATTCCTTTATTCCATTTATTTTCTAAATAAATATTCCTTTATTCTATTTATTTTCTAAATAAATAAATAATTCCATTTAATCTATTTGTAATTGTTTTACAAATATTTGTTTACAAATAATTTCCTTTTTAACTCTTTTGATTTTATAATTATTTCCTTTATAAAATCCTTTTATACTTCTATTTATTATCCCGATAAATATTCCTCTTTATAAAATCCCTTGATTTTATAAATAATTCCTTTTTATAAAATCCCTTGATTTTATAAATATTTTCTCTTTAATAATTTCTAATTCATTTTATAAATGAATATCCCTTTTATAAAATCCTTCGATTTTATAAATATTTTTCCTTTTTATAATATCATATTTATTTATTTAACAAATAAATATTTCCTTTTCGATTTCCATTTGTAAGTGTTTTACAAATATTCCCTTTTCGATTCTCTTTGATTTTATAATTAATTTCCTTTATAAAATCCTTTTTCCTTTTATATATAAAATCCCTTGATTTTATAAATATAATTTATTTTCAAATTACACTTTAGAAAAATCTGCAACGACCCTAGGATTTTCGACCCCGAAAATCGGCATAAAATTACCATGTCGACTTTTCAAGTATCGAAAACTATGGATTGTCAATAGAAAGAAATTAGAGGGTGAGAAAAGAAAGAAAGAATATTAGAATAGAAGAAAGAAGAAGAACACCACATCAGAATCTCACAGCGGAACAGATAAAATATAATATAACAAATCCTTTATACAAAGAACTGTATATACGTACCAATCATCAGAGTACAACAGATATCAGTCACAACGGAAAATAACTTTAAATAACTAGCGGTGAAGCCGCCTGCTTCTCGCTCCTGAAACTCCAAGTGAATATAACCTGTAAATACACTCTGTCTGACCCGAGCACATTTGAAGCAAAGCAAAATACACCGGGTCAGTCTGGAATACTATCAGTGATAAATCCACAGCACAAACAACTTGTTTAACTTTGGGAAAATCCTTTCGAAAGAAAAGATAATAGTAAGACCAGTCCACACATAAACACGGACGGTTTTTACCTTACTATAACCCAAAATACTTTTGAAATCATACTTTCTCTGATATTATCATAATGTCTAATTACAAATAAATAACAATCTAGAGGAACACTTGCATCTCATGCTCCCCATATATAGTATACAAACCAAAACCGCGGGCGCTTATTGGATATTGGATTCCAACCTTGACAAGGTATGGGACCACCTTCCGAACGTGTATCTCTAGAGGCGAATACACTGGGTTCATCAAGAACGTCTTGCTACCCGGCCCTCACATGACCGACCACTCATTTCGCTTGAGTGTATCGAATGTATATCACCGACGGTTGGGATCAGCAACCGCCTCCCGAAAAGGGACAACATCGAAATATAGATTAAAGAAGCAAATTGAATTTCTCTAGATAGGTGATCATACACCCTAATGGGAGTGACCCACATAGCCATGCTGCCAGCCCGATTTTTGTCATTTCCTGGTTGATGAGGGTTGAGGCCAAAACTTAACTTTAAAACATCTGGTCATCATTCACTTTGAATGCCACATCTTCAGATCCGCCAGATCACACTTGATTGACGTCCACAAAAATACTCCAGTTATTTGGCTAGAGAATAACCATTTCTCCGCAACCAACTATGGTACGTTTGGAGAAATCAATGCATGTAATTCCTTTGGAAATACTCTGTCAGACATCCGTCCATACAAGTCATCCAGGAATAGGATGAACCGAAGGTACTCTCCTACTGCTTCTCATATAGGAATCACCCCATGGATCAGTAGCGAGTAGTCCTTGCAAATCCGTAGATTTCAACCACGACAGAATCACAAATCAAAATAACTCTGGTTGCCGGCCAAAGAAATTCGACAAGTAGTACTTCCGCTTATGAAGATCCACGGTCTTCACTTGCTCCGTCTTCAATTGACGTCTTCACGTATTTGTTGGTCGGAATGGTTTTCGAATATAAATTCGATCCCGGTCTTTCCATACCAACAATCGTATTGGTCAGGTTTGATAGTCGGTGATTTAACTATCAAATAATAGATGTGTGAGTAACATGAGTTTGCTGATTCAGCACTTGACCTTACTCGGCCCCTTTAAAATATATGTATATACTTAATGATATAAACCAAATTTCCTCTGATCAACTCTGACTGATTTACTTTGATCGATTAACTCTAACTTGACGTTATTTAACTCAAATGGATTAACTTGACTCGATTACTCCTATCGATTAACTAATATTGACTTAACTCCATTCGCTTGACTCTAGATCGCAGCGACCACAATGGTTATGCCTGATTCCCTCAGGAAACATCCGACCGCCGTAGGCTGTCTGCAGCTCTGCGAATTACGCTAGCAGTCGTACGCAAATGACAACTCTTCTTGAATAACTATGTTTGACTAACTCAACCTCAAATACTATCTTCGATCAACTCTAATTGAATAACAAATGTTCAATATAATTTGAAATCTTTATTCTTATTTAATTTGAAACTAATATTTCAATATTATTTATTTATTTCCCAAAACCTTGCATTAGAGTTTGATATTACTCGTATAGGGTAAAACCAATCCTCAACACCTTCCCTCATTCCAAACTAATACCATTCCTCGATAATAGTGAAATCAACCAAGTTGGGATATTTTAGTTACCTTTCAGACCTTGATTGACGACGTTCTTAACTCAGAATAATCATAGTTTGTCACATAAACACCGATACTAAAATCTCGTTTACCACTTTAATTTTTAAATTTGGTTTTATGAACCATTCCTTACTTTTGAAACCTTTGTTCGAATATCTCATCACTTAATTTCTTTAAAGTATCATTCCAATTCGAATTCGCCTTACTTAATTTGAAACATTAAGTAAAAATCTTATTTAAGTCTTTATACTCACTTACCAATTTCATTTACCATGTTTGTTAAACACTTGGGTCATAATTCACTTTATAATCTCTTAATCGAACTTATCGCCACCTAATTATTTCTTACTTGGCTTCAAATTGAAATCATTACTTTAAATCATTTTTAAATAAAAGAATAATTAGCTTTAACACTAACTATATTAAAATATAGTTAACTTTGACCTTAATCAAAATTAGGATTATTATCATTTTCTACAAGCTTATTCAATAATAATTAAGGTTATTAACAAAACCAATTCAATAATTTCTTTATATTATAGTTAACCGAAGATTAACTAATATTTAACACTATTCGCAAAAACTTAACGAATATTTAAATCAATATTTATTTCTTTGTCCATTTTACTTGAAAACGGTGGATTTTACCAACCGTACATATCAGTTAACTATTAACTGATTTCGTTTGTCATTTCCCCTTCTTAATTTAATCAAATAACTTAATTAAATTAAAATTACTATTTAATTGTATAAAGATATAGTTATTCTACTTTACCACCCCACAAGTGATTTCTTGGCCTTTCTAGCTTTTAAATCCTGTATAAACCACTTATATAATTTCTTATATAAACTTGATTTAAAACATATATTTGTAAATTTCAAAATCTTAATATTTACACAAAATAATTGAAGAACTTTAATTCAGTTATAAAAGAATTTATAATTTCAAATGCGTCAATTCACCGAATGGTCAACTGACGTCAGAAACAACACATTTTAGGCCATTCACTGCCAATTACCCAACCAACACTATTGGTTGATTTTAAACACAACACAGGTGAATATTTATTCAACCATCAACATACAGACAGGTTTTGGTGTCAATCAGGGTGAACAATTCATATATATGCACAACAACAAAAATACTGTTTATTTGAGGAATCCGGTCGGATCCCTCCAACCTGTCCTTCTCTGCATCACAAATATCAGTTGATAAAAATATACGAATTAAATAAATGACGGAATATAAATAACTACGACCAATCAAACCGTAACAACCAATTTGCAACCATCGCATCCAATCAACCAATTTATACTGTAAATTGTAGATTATATTTTCTATGGATTTACCACATCACAGGACTCCAGAAGGTGTGAGAATTAACTCACCAGGGTTTATTCATGTTGACGGTGGACGCGTTTGTTCCTTTTAATCTTGAACGGATGTTCAAAATTTACTGAAATTTCAACGGCGTCAGATCAGTGCCTAGTCAGTGCCATCGTTTAGGCCTTGTCCCTGCGATCCCAACGGATCCAGTTTCGTTAAATTTCATTACCGTATGAATGAGATACACTAATTTAAAGTTTGATTATAATATATGATTTATTAACTAATTAAATAAATAAATACCTTAATTACTACTCCCATAATCCACGTTTATACCCCTAAATGTCGCCACATCACCCATAATTAACGGTCACTTCCATGTCAGCACCAGAGAAAAACAATACGCGTTTTCTCCTTTGCTCGGTCCTAAAACCCGATATTTCTCCTTCATTTTTCAATCTCGACTGGCTTCACCCACCTTTCAACCATCACCGAGCCTCCTCTGATGACATGGACGCCGCCGCAATACAACCACCGGAACTGCCCCTACGCCAGCTCCCCTCGCCTGAACCGCCGTGACCTAATTCAACTCCACCTCGCCGGAAAATGAATTAGCCCCAATTCCGTTCAAACACCAAATTAAACCACCACCGACACCAATTGGCGATAGGACCACCACTTGCGCCTCCGCCTTCCTCCCCCGCTTCATAAACCTCAGACCATCTTCACCAATCTACCACCAGGTCGCCGGAAATCATCCATAACCGACCGCCACAAACACAAACGAACCTAAAACTTCCATCTCCATTCAACTCAGTTTTCCGACCACCTCAGTCCACTTCAGGCCGACCAACCCGAAGCACAAACGTTCCCCTACAACTCCTCTACAACATCCCTTTGGGCCCCTCATCAATCGTCAGGTAAAACTCCAACAAAAGGGCCAAAAACGAAAACAGTTTTCCGTCGTTCTTCGCGAACTCCGGCCACCACAGTTGATGATACGTTCCCAACTTTTTACTGAAGCTTCCCTTCCTCCCAATCTACAACTTTCCTTCAGGTACCCCTAGCGATTTCATCACGGATCGAGAGAAATAATTGATTTTGTAAAGAGGGGCTTTTCGCAAAAATGTGGATGGATTTTAGTTCTTGGCTGGAAATTCTGATTTGTGAGGGTATAAATAGGTGTAATTTATATTATTTTAAGTTGATGTGATGTCTGACACTGACTGACGATTTTTATTTCGTACCTATCGCTATTTCAAACATCGTTTATTTGCTGCTGCGCTCACATACAAACCCCGTTCGAGACGCGACTGGACGGCATAGTATATTTTGACGATACGGTCCTAACGAAACTTGTTTTGTCGAATTCCGTGTCCGTTTGCCCAAACAGCGTTCGTACACGTCCCAATTGATCATTTTATCTTGAATTTTATTTTGCCACGCTCACAAATTAACACGAATGACGTGCAGTTTGAAAATCTAGTAATAATTTTCTGTTACGGTACCAACAAAATTTGTTTCGTCGAAAACAGAGGTCGTTTGAAGAAATTCCCTTTTGAACTGCCCAATTTGGATTAAAATAAATTAATTTTAAAATACTTCAATATAAAATATTACAGTTGGTCATATACGACCAGAATTTGATACACTATCAATAGAAAATATCCCGGGTTGAATTCCAAGCCAAATCGATATATAAAATATTTAAAAACCCTCATTTTATATAAACACAGCGCTATATATATAAAGGAAATTCCATAGTGTTTTTTTCAAAATTTGATTTGGACATAAAATAAAATCTACACGACAAAAATTGGATTTTCTCTGCCATTGGAAAGATATCGTCAAACCGGTCTCGACGTTTCTTGTTTCGAGGAAATCCGACTTATTTTGAACCCGGTACGACCAATTGAAGTTCAAAACGCCAAATCGCGAACTACTGCTCCGCTGCAGCTCGTTATTTAATTAAGTTATAAACCATATCGCTCGACCGTCGTTAAATAAACGAAATCGTCATTGTAAATTTAATATAACCAATATTTGACCAATTTAAACTGCCCGATCACAATATATGGCAAATTCTATATTTTCCCAAATATTCTGAAAATAAAATATTATTATATTATTAATATAATTTAAATATTCACATTAAAATGGTCGAAATCGATTATTTAAACTCAAATAAATATTTTAAACAAGTAAAATATTTCAAATAAATGGCTAGAAAATACGGGACATTACATTCCTTCCCCCTTAAAATAATTTCGTCCTCGAAATTGCTAAGGCAGAAAGAACGTTAAGTCCCTTTTATCGATTCCAAAAAGAACTAATTTTAAAACTCGAATTTATTTTCAAATTGACCCAATTGGTTTTTAAAACCAATTTATTTCAAATAAAATAATTTTCTAAAAATCTTCAAAAATTTCTAACTCCTTAAATTTTGGAAAAATTTCGGCAGAGTCTTCCCTGTACGGAGGACCATCTGCAATATTGCAGGATCAAGAAATATGTATACATCGACTCTCATGGTCGGAAAATCCAAAATTCAAACTCAAAACCCCAAAGAAAACCAAAATTTCATATTTGCGTAGGTGTACCTTTTTGCGAGCGCTATTACGCAATAAGCGAAATATTATATTTGAGCTTACTCAATTATTGTGCAGCTCTGGATTATATTAACTCCAGAATTTCTATCTTAAACTGATTTAAAGCTGATTTGGCACTTGTACCTGTTTCTCAACTCAAATAAACCCATTAGTTATCAACAAATGTTAATTATGTTCAAACATCCATATCATTCAGATCACCCAATTCTATCCATTCTCAGGTTTATATTCAAGCAATCAACTATTCACTACAAACATATCATTCAAATCAACATTAACAAATCCAAATAATTTGCCCATAGTATAATAATTTGTGAAAATCCATACTTCTATTGTTTTACAAAATAAATTGGGCAAAAATAATTTCGAAATAATTTTATATCAAATTACAAATATGCGCTCCCATATATCTATTCAAACTCAATCTAGGGTATTGCTAACCCCATCTCTATTGAGTCACACCACATAGCCAAGGTTATCTCTAAACCAATAGCTCTGATACCACTGTAACGACCTAAGAATTTTCGACCCCGAAAATCGACATAAAATTACCATGTCGACTTTTCAAGTATCGAAAACTCTGGATTGTCAATAGAAAGAAATTAGAGGGTGAGAAAAGAAAGAAAGAATATTAGAATAGAAGAAAGAAGAAGAACACCACATCAGAATCTCACAGCGGAACAGATAAAATATAATATAACATATCCTTTATACAAAGAACTGTATATACATACCAATCATCAGAGTACATCCGATATCAGTAACAACGGAAAATAACTTTATATAACTAGCGGTGAAGCCGCCTGCTTCTAGCTCCTGAAACTCCAAGTGAATATAACCTGTAAATACACTCGGTCTGACCCGAGCACATTTGAAGCAAAGAAAAATACACCGGGTCAGTCTGGAATACTATCAGTGATAAATCCACAGCACAAACAACTTGTTTAACTTTGGGAAAATCCTTTCGAAATAAAAGATAATAGTAAGACCAGTCCACACATAAACACGGACGTTTTTTACCTTACTATAACCCAAAACACTTTTGAAATCATACTTTCTCTGATATTATCATAATGTCTAATTACAAATAAATAACAATCTAGAGGAACGCTTGCATCTCACGCTCCTCATATATAGTATACAAACCAAAACCGCGGGCGCTTATTGGATATTGGATTCCAACCTTGACGGGGTATGGGACCACCTTCCGAACGTGTATATCTAGAGGTGAATACACTGGGTTCAACAAGAACGTCTTGCAACCCGGCCCTCACATGACCGACCACTCATTTCGCTTGAGTGTATCGAATGTATATCACCGACGGTTGGGATCATCAACCGCCTCCCAAAAAGGGACAGCGTCGAAATATA
Organism: Allium sativum; assembly: GCA_030737875.1. Lineage (NCBI taxonomy): Eukaryota > Viridiplantae > Streptophyta > Magnoliopsida > Asparagales > Amaryllidaceae > Allium > Allium sativum. The sequence goes on along the minus strand of CM060912.1, from coordinate 492,710,191 downwards.
GATTAAAGAAGCAAATGGAATTTCTCTAGATAGGTGATCATACACCCTAATGGGAGTGTAACGATACGCATTTTGCCCGACCTTAATCGATCGCTAGATCGACTAAAACCGTTCAAAATCCGCATACGTTAACTCTGGGAATACAACACATCAGAACAATAACAGCAGACTTTTATAAACATCACAATAACGTTACATCAGAGTATATAACATATCAGAGTACATTGAATAAAATCACAGCGGAAGATAAATTACAATAAATTAAATACAATAAACAGCGGAAGACTTCTATGCTCTGAACACAGCTTTAGGCTTCGATCCAGAATCCTGCTTGAGATAAGAACATGTAGACAAACTACTCGACTGCCCGTGTGGAGAAGAGGGCACCCGAGTTTGTAAAGGTGGAAACAAACAACGGGTCAGTCATGGGACTGGTGTGAGAATTCTAAGCTAATTTAACTAATAGTAATAAGGCAAATCCAAGGACCACGCCGCTAACGCGGAACAGGTTTACTCCAATGGATTGCCGGTGCATAAATTAAAGTAAATCGTTAAACAACGCAATGCTTTTTAGGAAAAATGAAACCATTATAAGACTCAAGTCCCATCACACAATGCAACGCAAACCGGAGGATAGAGTTTTACCTTATAATGGTCAAAAATGCTTGATACGTTAAAACGGATTTGATATTATTATTAGTGTTTATATGTTTCAAAAACATTTCAATCATAATGTATCAATAATAGATGGCATAATACCACATCCTACTATGTCGCCATACTAGTTCTACAATCAAAACCGCACGGTGTCGTATTGGAAATTGGGTTTCCATCATGAGTCAAGGCTAGGGAGGAGCTCCTTACCGATTCGAGACACTCTAGCTAATGTCTCAGGATCCCCCGCAGTGAACCCTTGGAAAGCTGCAGGGCCGGTCCACACATACAGCTTCGTGGATTAGTTATTCCTGAACGCACGTTTCCCGATCCTATAGGACCTATCATCTGAGGTGCCTCATTCCATCATCCACATAAGTAAAATATCATCCAGTTTAAGCACTGACACTACTTCTAGCTAGAAAGAAACGTGCTGCTCTCCCTGCGTTCCCTTCTCCCGTTTCAGACTCCAACCGGGTTGTGAGGCTCCTGAAGTCATGCTATACACAAAGCTACGCCTAAACAGGCCGTGCTTTGATCATCAACCACAAAGATTCTGCTTTTCAACAAGAATCTTTATCATTGCATCTTAGTATGCTACACTATCACTCCATATCACACTACCAATCCTTTGCCGAAATATATGGAAGGGTGTTAAGCAAGAGAATAAATTCTCCGCCACCAAACATTCATACATTCGACATCAAATCAATAAATACAATATAAAGGAGCACAATGTCGGACACACATTCCATTTACAAGCTTATGCTCTGGGCCTGAGCGAAAGCCAAATCCGTGAAAATCAACACTACGTCCGGACAACTACCATCTTAGCCCCATCTTGGGAGCAAATCAATCAAGGGCCACAACACTAGTTACCCATTCGATGTGAAGATCGTCGGTCTTCGATCGCCGTCTTCAATTCTTCGAACGTCGTATCATTATTTGGAATGAGAGTAAACTCGGACTTTCCAAATAATTCTCGCATATATAAATTTGAAAACAATTTCATATCGTTGCTAATAATTTATAACGATCTATCGCTATTTTTATTTACATACACATCCTTAACATAACAATGTATATTTTCTTCTTCCATCCTTCAATTCAAACAAAATGTATATTTGGTTTCATTATTTTACCTAATAAAAATCTATTCCTTAGAAATGTAAATTTCTAACCATATTATTTACATTGAAAAATGTAAATTTCTATTCCTATTCTATTTACATTGAGAAATGCAAACTTATATTTCAATATATTATTATATCGAAAATGTAACTTTTATTTCATATTCTATTTACATAGGAAAATGTAAATTCCTAATAATTCTTTTATTTCCTTTGTTTACATTGAAAAATGTAATTTCTTTAAAAATATAACTTCTATTCCTGTTATCCCTTTATTTACATTAAATTATAATTTAACAATGGATCCTTCCTTTTCTTTCTTTCCTTTACATAAAAATGTAAATTCTAATTCAACGTTACATTTCATTTTTTTTATATTTACATAAAAACGTAAATTCTATTTCAGTGTAGAATTCATTCTTTTTATTACAGTATAAAATCCTCTTTGTAATTACATTAAAATGTAATTAACAATACGGTGAAAATTCTATCTTTTTAATATTACAATAAAAATGTAATTTACATTACAACGTCAAATCCTTCTTTTTGATTACATTAAAAATGTAATTATCATTACATGAAAATTTCTATCTTTCAACTACAGTGTAAAATCTCCTTTTTAATTACATTAAAAATGTAATTAACATTATAATGTCAAATTTCTCTTTTTAATTACATAAGGGAAATGTACTTTTTATTTACAATATATATTCTATTCTAAATTACATAATAAAATGTAACTTAAATTACATGTCAAATCTTGCTCTTTAATTTGCAATGTATATTCCTACTTTATTTACATTAAAAATGTAATTTAATTTTCAATGTAGATTCTCACTCTTTAATTTACATATAAAAATGTAGTTTTATGTTACATGTAAGTTCTATTTCTTTAATTATATATAAAAATGAAACTTTCTACGTGGTATAAATTTCATGTCTTTTGATTACATATAGAAATGTAATTTTTCTTTTCAATGCAAAACAAAAATAATAATTTTACATTACAAGCAAAATGATAATTTTGTGTGTTAATCTATTTACGTGAAAATGTACTTTTCATATCTTTAATCTTTTTAATGAAAAACTAATTCATTAAAATATAAATTTCATATCCTTATATATATATATATATATATTTTAAATCCAATTACACAAAAATGCAAGCTTCATACCTTCAATTTAATTGCATAGAAATGAATTTTTTTCTTTTAATCTAATTTACATTAAAATGTAATTTCTTCTTCTTTAACATGACGGTGAAAATAATGTAACTTCCTAATTTAACTCATGAGGTGTAAATAATGTCCATATTCTATTTGACCATTTATATTTTAATATGGGCCAGACCTCTCACATTAGGCCTGCAACTTGTGGATGCTGGATAGGCCGGTCGGTTCCGGGCAGACTTATCCCACAAGTCGGGCTTAACCTCGTGTCTTGGCCCAATTTGTATTTGCTCACTTGGACCTCTCACATTAAGCCCAACATTTGTGGCTGCTGGATATGCGGTCGGGTCCGGGCAGACTTCCACCACAAATGTGACCTAACCTCGTGTCCAAGAACAATTTTAATTAATCATTATAATTGTTCTACTATAAATATTATTTTACATGGCACTTCTTAACAAAATTGATGTTTTTAATTCACGTGTCATTCTTTAATAAAAGTGATGAATTCTAATGTCATATAAAGAGGATATTTTATATGTAAACATATTTTCTATGAATCCTAATGACCTTTTTAATCTAATGACCTTCTAGTTTTAATGACATTATAATTTAACGACATTTTAATCTAGTGATATTCTAGTTTTAATGACATTCTAATTTAATGACATTTTCAATAAATGACATTATAATACTTTAACATGAAAGGCAAATTTAACTTAACATAAATGCCAATTCCAATTTTCACATAAATGACAAATTAAATTTCACATAAATGACAAATTAATTTTTACATAAATGACCAATTCAATTTAAACATAGACGGCAAGTTTATCTTACATAACATATTTCTAATAAAGGTGGCATGTCTATTCTGATTAAACATTTTTTTTTGTTTAATCCTTCTAATGAACCATATCACATTAAACATGAAATCTTTTTATTGTAATATAAATGACAACAAAAATATATTATTTCAAATTGCAGAAAAATGACGCTAAGAATATATTATTTTTAGTTGAATCAACATGACACTAAAAATATGTTCGTTTTTAATGATTCTACAGAACACTAAATTTATATTTCATTTTTAATGACATAACTTGACACTAAAAATAATGTTTCATTTTTGGTGAAACTTAATGACATTAAAATTATGCTCATTTTCATGAATCTTAACAACGCTAAAAATATGTTTATTTCATATAAAACTTAACGACGCTAAAAATATGTTTATTTTATGTCAATTTCATATCACCTTCATATTTCTACATATGATATCAACTAATATTTTGGTGTCAAAGTTTTCATAACAATTCCTATATATGGAAAAAACTAATATTTTGGTGTAAATTTTTCATGTCAATACATAGGATAACAATGTATAATTAGGTGTCAAGTCTCATGTCAAACTTCTCATTCTATTCTTTTTTTTGTCGCAACTCTTATTTTTGACAAAGATGATAATTTTTGTCGCAACTCAATTCTCTAATTATTATAAACATTCATTTCGACATTCCAATAACAAAATGATAATTTTGTTTGATTCAATTCTCTAATTAACATGATTGCCAATTTCAAAGATTTTCTAACAAAACAACGATAAAATTCAGCGAAGCATCACAACCAAAATCAATAATCAACAAATCGCAAATCACAGATCTGATTTCATTTTATACATACATCGATTTCAAATAATAAGTGAATAATTAAATTTTAATTATTAAATAAAAATAAAAATCTCACTGAATAATTCATATTTGAATTTTGGTCAAATTTTGATCGGCTCAGAAATTGTTCTAGTCAGCTTCATGATGTAGATGTTATTTTTCTGATTCCAACGCTTCGAAAATCATCTAATTCCGTTGCTGTACGAACAAGTTACGATCGTTTATAGGTTTGAACATTTAAATAAATAAATAACTTTATTTATTAATTAATTATTTACTTAATCACCTCTTAATCCCTTACTCCTTCTTCTTCATTCCTGCTAGAACCGAACCCAAACACCGTCTTCTACCCTAGGTTGCGCACGCCACCAGAGCACGCCGGAATCCGATCTGAAACCGCCATAACAAAGCTCCTTGCACCACCTCCTTGCGCCAAGAAGTGGGCCCCACTCGCCGCCTCCCTGTGCCTCGAAAACCCCTCCAAGCGACGGCACTTCGTGCTGAGAATTCGCGAAGTCCGTGAACTAAAACCCGATCTTAACCGTATGGATCTGTAGATCTCTCCAAGAGCTTCGATTTGGTATATAATATGTTGAATTTCATTGAGTGGATCAAAAGTTATTGAGTCGAGAAGTTTTGAATGTTCGTGACCATTGAATGAAAATGGCGACTGCCATTGTTTTTAGGGTTAAGAGGAATAAAATAATAATATAATTTCTCGAAAAATGTGTTTTAAAGGTGGATTTTCGGACTGTCTCCAAATCAGGCCCAGTTAGTGTCAAACTTAAGGTTTTAACGCCTTCTGAACGCGATGGGCTATGCCCCGTAGCCCAATTCTGAAGTCTGTTGCGTTTTTATTAAAATTACAATATTAAATTAATAATTTAATTTCCACCGTACATTTAAATACTCCGAGGCCACGAATTAACTTCAAAAATCTCGAAAAATATATTTAGCTATGTTTTGATGCTGCGGACCTAGGAAAATTAATTTCGTTCAATTCTGAGCCTTTTTGAAAAATGGCCTTTTTTCAAATCGATTAAAATTTACCGAAATTAACCAAACCCAAATCTTTTTGCCATGGTCACACTTTAATTCAAATAATTATAAAAAATTAAACTTAGCCACAATTTGACATTCCGAATCCAATAAAAGTGGTTTCGTCGAAAACAGAGGTCGTTTGAAAAATGGCTATTTTCAAGGCGTATATATTAAATATTAAAAATACATTTTTAAACAAATAATTTTCGAAACTCGAAATATATAAGTGTTTACTGTTTTTCAATGCAGAAACATCATTCTGAACTCAATGGAAGTGGTTTCAAGTCCAAATTCCTTCGTATGCAAAAAGTAGCATTTTTGACCTTTGTAAATTTCATAGCGACCTTTCTAAATTTTAATTTGGGCATAACTTTTGAATTTCGCTATGAAATTTCGATTTTTTAGATTCGTTAGAAAGATATTTTTAAATAGATTCTAATATTTTTGGTTTCACTAAAATCCGTTAAATTTTTCATCTTGTACGGTCAGTCAAAGTTCAAGTTTGACTTTTCAAACTACCGCGTTATTTCTATCTTCTTTTATAATTAAAATTAAATTATTCATTCTAACTTCGATGTAAATCAATTTTTAATCATTATTATTTTAAATAAGTTATTTTAAATATCAAAAATTCATTAAAATTACTTAATATAAATTTTAAATTGGCCCCAAAATTCAGGGTTGTTACAGGGAGCGACCTACATAGCCATGCTGCCAGCCCGATTTTTGTCATTTCCCGGTTGATGAGGCTTGAGGCCAGAACTTAACTTTAAAACATCTGGTCATCATTCACTTTAAATGCCACATCATCAGATCCGCTAGATCACACTTGATTGACATCCACAAAAATACTCTAGTTATTTGGCTAGAGAATAACCATTTCTCCGCCACCAACTATGGTACGTTTGGAGAAATCAATGCATGTAATTCCTTTGGAAATACTCTGTCAGACATCCGTCCATACAATTCATCCAGGAATAGGATGAACCGAAGGTACTCTCGTATGACATCTCATATAGGAATCACCCCATGTATCAGTAGCGAGTAGTCCTTGCAAATCCGTAGATTTCAACCACGACAGAATCACATATCAAAATAACTCTGGTTGCAGGCCAGAGAAATTCGACAAATAGTCCTTCCGCTTATGAAGATCCATGGTCTTCACTTGCTCCGTCTTCAATTGACGTCTTCACGTATTTGTTGGTTGGAATGGTTTTCGAATATAAATTCGATCCCGGTCTTTCCGTACCAACAATCGTATTTGTCAGGTTTGATAGTTGGTGATTTAACTATCAAATAATAGATGTGTGAGTAACATGAGTTTGCTGATTCAGCACTTGACCTTACTCAGCCCCTTTAAAATATATGTATATACTTAATGATATAAACCAAATTTCCTCTGATCAACTCTGATTGATTTACTTTGATCGATTAACTCTAACTTGACGTTATTTAACTCAACTGGATTAACTTGACTCGATTACTCCTATCGATTAACTAATATTGACTTAACTCCATTCGCTTGACTCTAGATCGCAACGATCACAATGGTTACGCTTGATTCCCTCAGGAAACATCCGACCGCCGTAGGCTATCTGCAGCCCTGCGAATTACGCTAGCAGTCGTACGCAAATGACAACTCTTCCTGAATAACTATGTTTGACTAACTCTACCTCAAATACTATCTTCGATCAACTCTAATTGAATAACAAATGTTCAATATAATTTGAAATCAATATTCTTATTTATTTTGAAACTAATATTTCAATATTATTTATTTCCCAAAACCTTGCATTAGAGTTCGATATTACTCGCACAGGGTAAAACCAATCCTCAACACCGTCCCTCATTCCAAACTAATACCATTCCTCGATAATAGTGAAATCAACTAAGTTGGGGTATTTTAGTTACCTCTCAGACCTTGATCGACGACGTTCTTAACTCAGAATAATCATAGTTTGTCACATAAACACCGATACTAAAATCTCGTTTACCACTTTAATTTTTAAATCTGGTTTTATAAACCATTCCTTACTTTTGAAACCTTTGTTCAAATATCTCATCACTTAATTTCTTTGAAGTATCATTCCAATTCAAATTCGCCTTACTTAATTTGAAACATTAAGTAAAAATCTTATTTAAGTCTTTATTCTCACTTACCAATTTCATTTACCATGTTTGTTGAACACTTGGGTCATAAATCACTTTATAATCTCTTAATCGAACTTATCGCCACCTAATTGTTTCTTACTTGGCTTCAAATTGAAATCATTACTTTAAATCGTTTTTAAATAAAAGAATAATTAGCTTTAACACTAACTATATTAAAATATAGTCAACTTTGACCTTAATCAAAAATAGGATTATTATCATTTTCTATAAGCTTATTCAATAATAATTAAGGCTATTAACAATAACCAATTCAATAATTTCTTTATATTATAGTTAACCGAAGATTAACTAATATTTAACACTATTCGCTAAACATTAACGAATATTTAAATCAATATTTATTCCTTTGTCTATTTTACTCGAAAACGGTGGATTTTACCAACCGTACATATCAGTTAACTATTAACTGATTTCGTTTGTCATTTCCCCTTCTTAATTTAATCAAATAACTTAATTAAATTAAAATTACTATTTAATTGTATAAAGATACAATTATTCTAATTTACCACCCCACAGGCGATTTCTTGGCCTTTCTAGCTTTTAAATCCTGTATAAACCACTTATATAATTTCTTATATAAACTTGATTTAAAACATATATTTGTAAATTTCAAAATCTAAATATATACACAAAATAATTGAAGTACTTTAATTCAATTATAAAAGAATTTATATTTTCAACTGCGTCAATTCATCGAATGGTCAACTGACGTCAGAAACAACGCATTTTAGGTCATTCACTGCCAATTACCCAGTCAACACTATTGGTTGATTTTAAACACAACACAGGTGAATATTTATTCAACCATCAACATACAGATAGGTTTTGGTGTCAGTCAGGGTGAACAATTCATATATATGCACAACAACAAAAATACTATTTATTTGAGGAATCCGGTCGGATCGCTCCAACCTGTCCTTCTCTGCATCACAGATATCAGTTGATAAAAATATACGAATTAAATAAATGATGGAATATAAATAACTGCAACCAATCAAACCATAACAACCAATTTGCATCCATCGCATCCAATCAACCAATTTATACTGTAAATTGTAGATTATATTTTCTATGGATTTACCACATCACAGGACTCCAGAAGGTGTGAGAATTAACTCACCAGTGTTTATTCTGGTTGACGGTGGACGCGTTTGTTCCTTTAAATCTTGAACGGACGATCAAAATTTACTGAAATTTCAATGGCGTCAGATCAGTGCCTAGTCAGTGCCATCGTCTAGGCCTCGTCCCTGCGATCCCAACGGATCCAGTTTCGTTAAATTTCGTTATCGTATGAATGAGATACACTAATTTAAAGTTTAATTATAATATACGATTTATTAACTAAATAAATAAATAAATACCTTAATTACTCCTCCCATAATCCATGTTTAAACACCTAAATCTGGCCACATCACCCATAATTAAAGGTCACTTCCACGTCAGCACCAGAGAAAAACAATACGCGTTTTCTCCTTTGCTCGGTCCTGAAACCCGATATTTCTCCTTCGTTCTTCAATCTCGACTAGCATCACCCACCTTTCAACCATCACCGAGCCTCCTCTGACGACCTGGACGCCGCCGCAATACAACCACCGGAACCGCCCCAACGCCAGCTCCCCTCGCCTGAACCGCCGTGACCCAATTCAACTCCACCTCGCCGGAAAACGAATTAGCCCCAATTCCGTTCAAACACCAAATTGAACCACCACCGACACCAATCGACGACAGGACCACCACCTGCGCCTCCTCCTTCCTCCCCTGCTTCATAAACCTCAGACCATCTTAACCAATCTGCCACCAGGTCGCCGGAAATCATCCATAACCAACTGCCACAAACACAAACGAACCCAAAACTTCCATCTCCATTCAACTCAGTTTTCCGACCACCTCAGTCCACTTCAGGCCGACCAACCCGAAGCAAAAACGTTCCCCTACAACTCCCCTACAACATCCCTTTGGACCCCTCATCAATCGTCAGCTAAAACTCCACCAAAAGGGCTAAAAACAAAAACAGTTTTTTGCCGTTCTTCGCGAATTCCGGCCACCACAGTTGACGATACATTCCCAACTTTTTACTGAAGCTTCCCTTCCTTCCGATCTACAACTTTCCTTCAGGTCCCCCTAGCGATTTCATCACGGATCGAGAGAAATAATTGATTTTGTAAAGAGGGGCTTTTTCGCAAAAATGTGGACGGATTTTAGTTCTTGGCTGGAAATTCTGATTTGTGAGGGTATAAATAGTTGTAATTTATATTATTTTAAGTAAATGTGATGTTTGACACTGACTGACGATTTTTATTTCGTGCCTATCGCTATTTCGAACATCGTTTATTTGCTGCTGCGCTCACATACAAACCCCGTTCGAGACGCGACTGGACGGCACAATATATTTTGACGATATGGTCCTAACGAAACTTGTTTCATCGAATTCCGTGTCCGTTTGCCTAAACAGCGTTCGTACACGTCCCAATTGATCGTTTTATCTTGCATTTTATTTTGCCACGCTCACAAATTAACACCGATTGACGTGCAGTTTGAAAATCTAGCAATAATTTTTTGTTACGGTCCTAACAAAATTTGTTTCGTCGAGAACAGAGGTCGTTTGAAGAAAGTCCCTTTTGAACTGCCCAATTTGGATTGAAATAAATTAATTTTAAAATACTTCAATATAAAATATATAAAATATTATAGTTGGTCATATACGACCGGAATTTGATACACTATCAATAGAAAATATCCCGGGTTGAATTCCAAGCCAAATCGATATATAAAATATTTAAAAACCCTCATTTTATATAAACACAGCGCTATATATATAAAGGAAATTCCATAGCGTTTTTTCAAAATTTGATTTGGACATAAAATAAAATCTACACGATGAAAATTGGATTTTTCTCTGCCATTGGAAAGATATCGTCAAACCGGTCCCGACGTTTCTTGTTTCGAGGAAATCCGGCTTATTTTGAACCCGGTACGACCAATTGAAGTTCAAAACGCCAAATCGCGAACTACTGCGCCGCTGCAGCTCGTTATTTAATTAAATTATAAACCATATCGCTTGACTGTCGTTAAATAAACGAAATCGTCGTTGTAAATTTAATATAACCAATATTTGACTAATTTAAACTCCCCGATCACAATATATGGTAAATCCTATATTTTCCCAAATATTCTGAATATTCACATTAAAATGGTCGAAATCGATTATTTAAGCTCAAACAAATATTTTAAATAAATAAAATATTTCAAATAAATGGCCAGAAAATACGGGACATTACAAAATCCCTTTTCTACATCCCAGTGTTACCATATAACAATGATCGGTATCGTTCAAACACACATAAACAACCACAGATTTTATATCACTTTATATATTACAATATATGAAAAACAGTAAAATAAATGTTGAGCAATCCAGTTGGATCCCTCCAACCTGTTCCCCTGCATCATAGATGTTAAACAATATAATTAACATCGATTTCATTTCAATATGAAATATTCTGCTAAACAGAATCAATATTTAATTAACGATTTATATCTATATCGTTATCTATAATTTCAATCAATACACAAACAATTCAACCAAATAGTTAACACACAGCAATCAGTCATCATCTATCAGTTCTAAATATACGTTATAAAAATAGAACTGTTCAGAGTTGGTGAGTTTTACTCACATTTCGTGTTAACCGTTAAATAACGATTTGCGTCTGTTGATTCAGCCGGACAATTTATTTTGCTATAAATTGAAACGAGCTTCGATTCGCTTCCCGTTAGTTCCATGATGTAGTGTCCGTCCATACGATCCTGCCGGATCTTGTTTTGCTGAATTTCGATCTCGTATGACCATGTTACGACTTGAACAAGTTAACACATTTAATTCAAAATAAAAACATGGATTGAAAATTAAAATGGGCCTTAACTTAAATCCCTTGGCCCATCGCCCTTCATTCAGCCCAGACCCGAATTTCCTTTTCTTCCCCAAACACAATGCCGTCCCTCCTTATGTTGAAACCACATTATTGCCAACACTTTGCTCCCCTCGTTCATCTCAAACCCTTCACCAAATCGAACCAAACCTCAACCAACACACCCCTCTTCCAAATTGCAACAACCCCATTACCCTCAGCTTCCACTCGAGCTCACCATGGAAAATGCGTCGCTATCGATCTCCCAAAACCCGAGCGACATTTACCACATCAGAAATCCACACATTTTCATCTATAGGTGTTAAGAGAGGTTCTAAGATCAGAACCGAACTCCAATTTGAAGATCGATGCTCATAGAAAACGAAATCAGTAAACCTAGTTTACTGCTCAAAACTTGAGCAACCGAAAACAGTATCACACCTTATAAAAACGATCTAGAAATGAAGCTGGAGGCCAAACAAATGCAGTCATAACCGTTTTGAGATTTATAGACATTTATACGATTTTCCTTGGATTTTAGAAGGCCACGTATCTCGTTTGTGGCCAAAGAAAATGACCGGTGAGGAAGTGAAATCAAGGCGTGCATTTTACCTTTAGTTAAGGCACTATTTAGGGTATAGAAGAAATGTTTTTATCAAATTTTATATTTATTTTTTAGTCGATTTTTGCTTGTACTTGTCAATTAAAAATTCTTGTGACCTCATACAATACCCAAAAATCACGAAAATTGGCATGCAACTACAGTTCGACATTACGGTCCCAACGAAACTGGTTTCGTCAAATTCGACTTCGTATGCTCACACAGTGTATTTTTTAAAGGTCAAAATACGACTGTTCTTCACATTAAAATCTCGTACGGCCACATACTGACTTCAAAAATCACGGAAATTGAAATCTAACAATAATTTAACATTGCGGATCCAACAAAATTAGTTTCGTCGAATTCTGAGGTCGTTTGCAAAACTGGCTAATTTTAAAGCTCTAAATAATCCTTTTAAATATATAAATATATTTAAAAACAATTAAATTGAATATTTTTAAATAAATATTATCATATATATATTCACAACAGAATATCCTACAGCTCCACTGGGATTTATAACTCAATATTTTCAAGGTTCTCGGTTATATCGATATTCGATTTATATTTAAATCCTTTTTAAAATATAAATAAATCATTATAAATTGTAAAGAAATTCCACAACGACTTTTCTAAAATTTGGTTTGGACAAAGATCAAAATTTACACGATGAAATCCCAAATTTTCTTTTCCACTAGAAAAATATACTTCACCAGCTCTGAACGTTTCTTGTTTCACAGAAATCCGATTTAAAACGGCTTTTGTATATTCGTTTAAAGTTCGAATCGCCAATTCGCGAACTGCAGCGCCATTTCGAGCTCGATTATAATTATAATATAATTCTACGTTCAAACTTCATTTAAATAATATATTCATTATTCAAATTCAATTCTAAACTGAAATATATATTTTGAATTGCCCAATTCACACCATATTGCCATTTCAGCCAATTCTGATTATTTCAGAATTTAAAATATTATTTAATTATTATATTAATTAAATATTCACTATTATTTAATTAATTGACCATTTAAATTCTCTAATTCACTAATTAAATAATTAAATAAATTAATTATTATATCACTGAAAAATGCGGGTCATTACATTCTTCCCCACTTAAAATAATTTCGTCCTCGAAATTGCTAAGGTAGAAAACAAACCCTATCGACCGGCTAGAACTTATTTGTTCACTTCTTAACTTCAGTTTCAACTGAACCAATTTAAATTTAATTAAAATATTAATTAATTCTTATTAACGAAAATTTCCAAAAATCCTGAAAATTTTCTAACGCCTTAACTTTTCGAAAAATTTCGCCAACACCTCCTTTGTACGGCTCAATCGGTACAACCATAACTCGCCTCTCTAGGCCTTCTCCAACCCAAAAGTAAATCAAACAGCCAAACGGCTTGCTAAACAGGCTCATCAAAATCTCATGCTTATACCAAATATAAACTTGTACCTTTTTGTCGGGCATATCATTATATCCTTTACATCTGCTGCTAATTCAGCATATACCAATGTCATTCCAATCAAACTCCAATCACTTTTATTCCCAACACAACCATTCGCTTATCCAAGCCAACTTCAATTTCAAATTGAAGTTCAATTCCTGATTCCAAATCTTGATTTACCAAACCAATTCTATTTCAACATAACTGATTTCAATTAAATTCCAGCTTACTTTCAAAATTTTCTATTTAATTTGTTTTTATTTTAAACAATCTTTGCCTGGGAATTTTCGAACTGCTTGCCTTTTCAAAAGTCAAATGTTCCTTTTCAGGATTCAAAACAATCTTGTTTCCTCAAAACAATTCAAAAACAAAAACTTTGGTAGTAATCCGTCACTTAAAACTAAAAATGAACATTGATTATGCTGCAGTCATTATCAGAATTATTTTCCAGTTATCGAAGTGAGTTCAATACTATATCTCTTTCAAAATCATTCTTAAACACTTTTATTTTGAAATCAGTTCAAAATATCATTCACAAATGCTTGGAATACAATTTAAAATCTCCCAGGAAATTTACATATATTTAATCCAAGTCTATTTACAAACTCTGTTCCAAATTTCCAGGGTTTTAATTTCAATTCTGATTTAATTCATTTCGTAACATTTATACGAATATTATTTGGTTTTATACGTAACCATTTCACTTTTTATAATCTTACTCGATTATAACAACAACCAATATAAATCCTTTATATCAAAATATAATTTGGGTAAAATTATTTTGTTTACCCTCTTTTCAAAACATACCGTGTCGGTTCATCGTATACGAGTGTTTAGAAACTCCTATCGATACAGTGGACCAAACTGATCGACCAGAACACATAAACAACTCAACCAATAAATCTTCACAATATAAAATCATTTTAATATTGAATAACAAATACGCGCTCATATATATATACACTCAAACTCAATCTAGGGTATTACTAACCCCATCTCTACCGAGTCATGCCACAAAGACAAGGTAATTCACTTAACCTTAAGCTCTGATACCAACTGTAACGACCCGGTTTTTAAGCGACTTTGGTTATCGACATAAACTCAATGACGACTAACCAAACATTGAAAAATACCGGTAGTTAAAGAAAGAAATTAGAGGGTGAGAATAGATAAGATAGAAACTTAGAATAGAAAAAGAAGAAGAACATACAACATCAGAGTAACACGAATCTCATGGTGGAACAAACAACATATAATAGATAACATATCCTTGAAATAAAATCAATATATGTTTACAGTAACATTATCAGGGTACAACGCATACAACACAGCGGAAATAACTATAGCTATATAATCCTGAAGCCTCCTGCTCCAAGCTCTCCAAGTATATCTATAAAATCCTGACTACTTGACTGCCCGTATAAAATTGGGCACCCAAGAGTTTAGGGAAAACAAAACAAAATAAACTCCGGGTCAGTCATGGGACTGGTATGAGTAAAACAGTTTAAAACAGGTTGAGCCATTAAACGATATCTCATAAGACCACGCCGTATAACGGAATGGGTTTTTCCCTTATGAGAATCCAAAATAAACTTTATATCAAAACTCATTGATATTATAATAGTGTCTATCAACCACAATATAGTAATCATCTAGCAGAAACGCTTTCATCTCACGTTCTACATATATAGTATACAATTAAAACCACAAGCACGTATTGGGTAATGGATTTCCAACTATGACAAGGTATGGAACCACCTTTCGCTAGTGTACCTCTAGAGAGGAATACACTGGGTTCAACATGAACATCTTGCAACCCGGCCACACATGACCGACCACTCATTTCGCTTGAGTGTATCGAATGTATATCACCAACGGTTGGGATCAGCAACCGTTTCATGAATGAGACAGCATTGACAATAGATTTTTAGAAATAAATGAAACTCTAGATCAGGTGATTATACACCCTAATAGGTGCGACCTACATAGCCATGTTGCCCGCCCGATTTTTGTCATTTCCCGGTTGATGAGGCAGGAGGTCATAACGTATCTTTCAACAGATTACCCATTCATCCACTTTGGATGCCACATCGTCATACCCGTCAAATCACAAATTGATTTCCCCAAAAATACCATGGGTATAAGCTAAGAGAAATGAATTCCTCCGCCACCAACGTAAATACGTTTGAAACGATCAAATTACGTGATCTACCAGATATACCCTGTCAGACCTTCGTCCATACAAGTTGTCATGGGACTGGACAAACCGAAGGCACTATTCAGTACTTCCATCTTAGGCAATTGTTATCTAAGATTTATACAATAGCCCTTGCACTTTACTCCGTCTTCAAGTTTCTTTGGCATATATGGTTCGCAACGCTTATGCCAATATGGAGTGGTTCTTTGGATAATAATCCAACCGGTCTCTCCATATTAACAACATTAAAATGGTCAAAACTTTGATAGTCGGTGATTTAACTATCAAATGAGAACATGTCTGTGTACACACAACGATCTTATTTCCAAATGGAATTATCGATCCAATCATTAAACATATATATATATATATCCTCATTTTCTGTGTTTAGAAAATATATGTTATTAACACTGGAAAACAATTCCATGGCTTAATTACGTATCACTATTCTTCAACATCTATCAGACTCTAACTATAAACTAACAAGAGAACAACTTACTAAGTATAAACCCCGAAGGCCGAAACAAACATCAGATCGATACTCAGGAAACCATTCAACTTATTAATCTCTAGTCAGTTTCTAATTTTTGTTTAACTCCATTTTGATTAACTATGTTCGATTAACTCCTTTCGATTAATTATAATCGATTAACTCGACTCGACTAACCATGTTCGTTTAACTCGACTAACTCGTTTCGATTAACTAAATTCGATTAACTCCTTTTCATTAACTCTATTTATTTTCCCAATAAATATTCCTTTATTCTATTTATTTTCTAAATAAATAAATAATTCCATTTAATCTATTTGTAGTTGTTTTACAAATATTTGTTTACAAATAATTTCCTTTTTAACTCTTTTGATTTTATAATTATTTCCTTTATAAAAACCTTTTATACTTCTATTTATTATCCCGATAAATATTCCTCTTTATAAAATCCCTTGATTTTATAAATAATTCCTTTTTATAAAATCCCTTGATTTTATAAATATTTTCTCTTTAATAATTTCTAATTCATTTTATAAATGAATATCCCTTTTATAAAATCCTTTGATTTTATAAATATTTTTCCTTTTTATAATATCATATTTATTTATTTAACAAATAAATATTTCCTTTTCGATTTCCATTTGTAAGTGTTTTACAAATATTCCCTTTTCGATTCTCTTTGATTTTATAATTAATTTCCTTTATAAAACCCTTTTTCCTTTTATATATAAAATCCCTTGATTTTATAAATATAATTTATTTTCAAAATAAACTTTTGAAAAATCCCTTTTCTACATCCCAGTGTTTCTTATTGTATCTAACGTACCATATAACAATGATCGGTATCGTTCAAACACACTTAAACAACCACAGATTTTATATCACATTATATATATTACAATATATGAAAAACAGGAAAATAAATGTTGAGGAATCCAATTGGATCCCTCCAACCTGTTCCCCTGCATCACAGATGTTAAACAATATAATTAACATCGATTTCATTTCAATATGAAATATTCTGCTAAACAGAATCAATATTTGATTAACGGTTTATATCTATATCGTTATCTATAATTTCAAACAAACAATTCAACCAAACAGTTAACACACAGCAATCAGTCATCATCTATCAATTCTAAATATACGTTATAAAAATAGAACTATTCAGAGTTGGTGAGTTTTACTCACATTTCGCGTTAACCATTAAATAACGATTTGCGTCTGCTGATTCAGCCGGACAATTTATTTTGCTATAAATTGTAACGAGCTTCGATTCGCTTTCCGTCAGTTCCATGATGTAGTGTCCATCCATACGATCCTGTCAGATCTTGTTTTGCTGAATTTCGATCTCGTATGACCATGTTACGACTTAAACAAGTTAACACATTTAATTCAAAATAAAAACATGGATTTAAAATTAAAATAGGCTTTAACTTAAATCCCTTGGCCCATCTCCCTTCATTCAGCCTAGACCCGAATTTCCTTTTCTTCCCCAAACACAATGTCGTCCCTCCTCCTATTGAAACCACATCATTGCCAACACTTTTCTCCCCTCGTTCATCTCAAACCCTTCACCAAATCGAACCAAACCTCAACCGACACACTCCTCTTCCAAATTGCAACAACCCCATTACCCTCAGCTTCCACTCGAGCTCACCATGGAAAATGCGTCGCTGTCGATCTCCTAAGACTCGAGCGACATTTACCACCTTAGACATCCATACATTTTCATCTACAGGTGTTAAGAGAGGTGCTAAGATTAGAACCGAACTCCAATTTGAAGATCGATGCTCACAGAAACCGAAATCAGTAAACCTAGTTTACTGCTCAAAACTTGAGCAACCGAAAACAGTATCGCATCCTATAAAAACGATCTAGAAATGAATCTGGAGGCCAAACAAATGCAGTCATAACCGTTTTGAGATTTATAGACATTTATACGATTTTCCTTGGATTTTTGAAGACCACGTATCTCGTTTGTGGCCAAAGAAAACGGCCGGTGAGGAAGGGAAATCGTGGCGTGCATTTTACCTTTAGTTAAGGCACTATTTAGGGTACAGAAGAAATGTTTTTATCAAATTTTATATCTAATTTTTAATCGATTTTTGCTTGTACTTGTCAATTAAAAATTCTTGTGACCTCATACAATACCCAAAAATCACGAAAATTGGCATGCAGCTACAGTTCGACATTACGATCCCAACGAAACTTGTTTCATCGAATTCCGACTTCGTATGCTCACATAGCGTATTTTTTAAAGGTCAAAATACTGACTGTTCTTCACATTAAAATCTCGTACGGCCACATACTGACTTCAAAAATCACGGAAATTGAAATCTAACAATAATTTAACATTGCTGATCCAAAAAAATTAGTTTCGTCGAATTCTGAGGTCGTTTGCAAAACTGGCTATTTTTAAAGCTCTAAATAACCCTTTTAAATATATAAATATATTTAAAAACAATTAAATTGAATATTTTTAAATAAATATTATCATATATATTCACAACAGAATATCCTACAGCTCCACTGGGATTTATAACTCAATATTTTCAAGGTTCTCAGTTATATCGATATTCGATTTATATTTAAATCCTTTTTAAAATATAAATAAATCATTATAAATTATAAAGGAATTCCACAAAGACTTTTTTAAAATTTGGTTTGGACATAGATCAAAATTTACACGATGAAATCCCAATTTTTCTTTTCCATTGGAAAAATATACTTCACCAGCTCTGAACGTTTCTTGTTTCACAGAAATCCGATTTAAAACGGCTTCTGTATATTCGTTTAAAGTTCGAATCGCCAATTCGCGAACTGCAGCGCCATTTCGAGCTCGATTATAATTATAATATAATTCTACGTTCAAACTTCATTTAAATAATATATTCGTTATTCAAATTCAATTCTAAACTGAAATATATATTTTGAATTGCTCAATTCACACTATATTGCCATTTCAACCAATTCTGATTATTTCAGAATTTAAAATATTATTTAATTATTATATTAATTAAATATTCACTATTATTTAATTAACAGACCATTTAAATTCTCTAATTCACTATTTAAATAATTAAATTAATTAATTATTATATCGCTGAAAAATGCGGGTCATTACACTAGTCATAAGGCAACTTGGATCTTCGCATCACCTTTGCCACCTGAAACACCCCACCTCCGTTAGGGTCACTCTCAAAGGGAATGCCCTAATTTTGGTGGAGGTTTATAAGTACAAGTCACAGATATACAAGACATATATAAGAACACATATTTGTAAACAGCCGAAGAACAACAAACTTTTATTTCATAAAGTCAAATATGTGTTACAACAACATCCTTTCCAAAAACATAACATAACACTTTCATAATCTGTCTTGAGTACATTATTTTTAAAGAAGCATAAATAAAACATAGATGAACTGCAAAAGCCCCATAGTGGATTGTCCAAAGCCATAGTTCAAAACAGGAAAGTCCAAGCAATACGTTTCTCTTCTTCAAGCTGGATGTTGAGGTTGGTCAAGCTGCTGTGTTCCCTCCCTGAGGACCTGGGGGGGGGGGGGGAAACGGAAGAAAGAAGACGAAAGAAAAGTAGAGTCAGACATAAAGCCTGAGTAAGTCTAGTACTATTTTGTCTATGAATAAAGAACTGGGTATGATAAGTATAAACAAGAAGTGGGCATGCATTATAACTTGGTTAAGTTGTCTAGGGTCGAATATACTATCGTACCCCATGTTGATCTCTGAACCCATATAAACTAGTTTCCAACTGGCACCCAAAATCAGGGTGATGTGATCCATTCTATGATAATCGGCTCCTACTCGCATAGTTACATGTGTCTTACGGCCCCCGATGTCTGTAGTTACCTATGCTGGTCCCACCATGGGGTGTATCAAGTCCCATAGTGGCAACCCGACACAACCTTAGAGTGCACAGGTATGCTACTGGTGCCCAGTGCTTTATTTTTTTGCGCCGGAGTGCGTGCACGCCCGCACACCGTTAGAACCTACACTGCTACACCACCGCCGTCGCTTTGACCTCTTACAATCAGCCCAGTAATCGTGCCCCACCCTGCCTAGTTTTAGGGTATCCTGATACACCTTTTAGGGTTACTGCTGAAAAGGGTCCCCCGTTACTAGGTTTTCTATCTCTAGCCAACATGCTAAGTTGGTTAAGTGTTCCCTACCTAACCCCACCAGTCTGTTTAGTTTAGCATGTTCCATTTTGATTAAGTCTTTAGTTCACTTAATCCTAACAATCCTGACTCAGCCTTAATTGTCTTATTAAGGCCCTGACCTCTCACATTAGACAGGTATTGTTGTGGCTGCCTGTTGCCGGTTGGTTCCGGGCAGTCTTACGCCACAACTCAGTCTAACCTCGGGTCCTTGCTGGGCTCCATGTTTAACCTCCCACATTGGATAGGTATTGTTGTGACTACTGGACAGCCGGGCGGTTCCGGGCAGGTTTACATCACAACTCAATCCAACCTCGGGTTAAACACATCGTATTTTCTACATTTACATATTTTGTCATTCTTCTTTATTTCTTATATGTAAATATTTGCGGCCCATTATTAAGTTAAGGTTACACCAACCACGGGCCCAACCCATACTTGAACTTGGGCCCTTCTATTTTATATTTTCATTCATTAATTAATTTTTAACCCAACGTTATTTTCCCCCGTTTTACACGTCCGTTCATATATATTGGGCTTAGCCTTTTAAAGCCCAATTTAGCCATGCGAAAAGGGGAGGCTTATGGCGTATACACAAAGAGGGGAAGGTGAGCGCATGAACTTGCAATACGACGTTGGAAATACAAAATAGAAATTGGTGTACTTGCATAGTGGCAACATAGGTGACATGAATCAAAGCATGTGAACTTGCATAGGTTTAACTACAACATGAACCTATATTCTTATTTAGGCATAATGTCAAACATAAGCATGTCATAAATATTCCTAGCATAGGCATAGCATAATGTCAAACATAAGCATGGCATAAGTAAAGTTAAATTTGTTCATGGCATAAACATAAACAAGTCATGTTCATAAGGTTCCTACATGTTTACAAAGGGGATACTTTGTTACTAACACAAAAGCATAGTTCAACTTAATCATGGTTTAAGTCTAATCACATAACGATGGTATAAACATACTTATGCATAAAAATTCCTAATCATGGTGTTTGCTTTAAACTTGCAAAAAGGGTTTTTTTTTTGTCTAACCTAGCCATGTCTCACATATGTCATCATATAATTCTTGTAAACAAGATAGACTTAATCATGGATTTCAATTATGCCAAATATCATTCAAAGCCTAGCCATATTCATAAGTTTGCAAAAGCATGACTTAATACATGGATTATGGTGTCAAAATTCCAACATAGTTTCATATGAACTATAACAACCAAACTTGTTTCAATTACTTGCAGAATGATTTATGCACAAAATATACATCCTGATGGCATAATAACAAAGCCCCAACTTGCATGAATTTCAATCAACTACATACATGTAGCTTCAACATAGATTACATAATTTGCGCAATATTCCAAACGTATACTTACATAGAACTACCGCATGTAGTTCTTTATAATGAATAACATAATTCAAGAATATCCAAACGTATATAAATTGATAAGAACGCACAAATATGAATTACTTCCATTGCCACAATTCAAGCATACACATCAACACAGTTGTTTATTTATACCAAAGTAATACTCTACTTACAATGGTTGCGGCGAATTCTCTAATTAAGAGATATGATTCCTTTGTTGAATTGATTGGCTTTAGGTTGCTTGAATTGCTTTAGGCTTTAGAACTTTCTTCCTAATTCTCTCTCTAGTTGGCGGCTACTCTTTGTCGTTCCTCAGCAACATGGCGGCTATGTTCTTAATTTGAATGAATAGATTAGGGTTTAGTCTAGGGTTGTTTATATAGAGGTTAGGAATTGATTAGGACCATTGATGTTGCTAGGTTAGATCGTAGCCATTCATTAGATAGAGAGACCAATTAGAACCCGCCACCTAGCCCTAATGACAAAGCAGACCACAGAAATTCGACCAAACACAGACCTGGCCAGCCAGGTTGACTGGGCTCGACCAGGTCGATACCCCTGTCGACAGGGCTGTCGACAGCCCTGTCGACATGGGTAGCCCAGGTCGACAGCCCAGTCGACCTGGGTGGCCCAGGCGGGTGTTCTTCCACCCTGGCCCAATGGGCCCCACTTCGGAATATTTAATTATTTAATTCTGTTTGAATTTTAAACTTAATTTAAAAACTTCCGAAGGCCATATCTTCTTCATACGGACTCCGTTTTTCGAAAACTCGGACTCTATTTCGCGTATTTTTCCGAGACGAACGCAATGGCGTATCCCGTTTCCCTTAGTTCTTTGATTTGAATTTGATTATACTTTAATTCATGAATTTCACAGTTATAGAATTTTCGGGGTGTTACATTCTCCCCCACTTAAAAGGATTTCGTCCCCGAAATCTTCAAGTTAGGAGGAATGTAAATCCTAACATCCAATCATCCATCTACTCATCCATCAAACACGAGCATCAATTGTCCTTAAAAGATTTCTAATGCTTCATGATCATATGCGAAGTGTGTGTATATGAACTTATCTAATGCAAAATCAGGCGGTCTACTGATTCAGTTGACCTCCTTAATGCGAATTATGTAGGTGCCATGAATCCATTATGTATGCAAATTTTCCTATTCTTGATTCTACATGAGTGCACAATCGTTCAATACAAATGCAACATCCACATGACAACACATTAAAGTTCAACCACATATGAAAGCAAACATATATGCATATGCAATATGAAGTAACTGAGCCGATCTAAAACCTAGATTGTGTGTGTATATGCAACCACGAGCAACCACTAGCAATCACTTGCAACCACTTGCAACCATCATACATAACATGTTTCAACTACATGTTTCCATCCAAAGGGTTTCTACCTAAAAGATAAGGTCGAGGAAATATGCCTAAAAAGATAGATAAAAGCGCAACTTAAGGAAAATGAAAGATCAAGGATGTACCCTCGAACAGAAAAGGCTAGGCAGTACGGATTCTCGCTTCAGTTTCCCAAGTCGCGTCTCCCTCGGCGTCGCTCCACTGGACTTTGACGAGCTTGACTTCGCGGTTGCGTAGCTTCTTCACTTCCGTTCCTAAGATGCGGGTTGGAACTTTTCTTATGGTCGCTTCGCGTTCCACTTCGGCCTCTTCGAGGATATTTGGCTCTACCACTTCAGCTGACTCATGCAGACATTTTCGGAGATGTGAAACGTGAAAAACGTTGTGGACTCCAGCCAACTTCTCGGGTAGCTCTAATCTATAGGCCATTTTCCCAATCTTCTCGATAATAGGGAATGGCCCTACGAATCTTGGCGCTAGCTTTCCTGTGGTTCCAAAACGAACAACGTTTCTTAGCGGTGATACCTTGAGAAAAACTCTGTCTCCAACCTCAAATTCAAGGTCGGTCCTCCTCTTGTCGGCATAGGACTTTTGTCTGTCTTGGGCCGTCTTCATCCTTCTTCGTATTAAGTCTACTTTCTCTGAAGTCTCTCGGATCATATCTGGTCCAAGTATGAGCTTATCCGTGGACTCCCACCAACAAGTTGGTGATCGGCACGGTCTTCCATATAAAGCTTCGAAGGGCGCCATTCCTATGGTTGCTTGATAGCTGTTGTTGTAGGCAAATTCCACCAAAGGAAGGTGGTCTTCCCATGTCCCTCCGAAGTCGAGGACGCATAGCCTTAAAAGGTCTTCCAAAACTCTGTTCACTCTCTCTGTTTGGCCGTCGGTTTGGGGATGATAGGCTGTGCTCAAGCATAACTGCGTTCCTACTGCTTCTTGCAGACTCCGCCAAAATTCGCTGGTGAAGATGGGGTCTCGGTCACTAACAATGCTAGATGGTATTCCATGGAGTCGAACGATTTCCTTAAGGTAAAGTGATGCTAGGGATGAGGCAGTTCTTTTACTTTTGACAGGTAAAAAGTGGGCGCTTTTAGTAAGCCTATCCACTATTACCCAAATGCTAGTGTTGCCTCTCCTAGACCTAGGCAGCCCATCGATGAAGTCCATTGAGATGCTATCCCACTTCCACTGCGGGACCTCCAGAGGATGTAGTAGTCCGCCAGGCTTTTTCTGTTCCGCCTTAACCTGTTGGCACACCATACATTTAGAAACGAATTCTGCCACGTCCTTTTTCATGCCATTCCAAAAGAAAGTCCTTTTTATGTCTTTGTACATTTTATCCCCGCCTGGGTGTATCGTCATCTTGGAGTGATGTGCTTCCTCAAGAACCTTCTTTATTAAATCGTTTGTCTGTGGGACGCATAGTCTTCCGTCTTGCCTTAGCAAACCCCTATCGTCGATGGAGTATCTGTTGAGGTGACTTGAGGTCTCACCCCTAATTAGCCTATCAATTATTTCCACAAGTTGAGGGTCTTCGCGTTGTGCTGTCCCCACTGAATCCACTAAAGTTGGCCGTACTTCGAGAGATGCTAGCAAGCCTGGTACGAAATCGGAGGAGGGCCTAAAGTCGAAGCTGGCTATCAACTCTAGGCTTTGTCTTTCAACAAACAATGGGCTTAGGGTCAATTTCTTTCGGCTCAACGCGTCTGCCACTACGTTGCCTTTGCCCGGAGTATAGGAGATTTCGAAATCGTACGAGGCAAGAAATTCCATCCATCTTTGTTGCCTCAAGTTAAGATCCTTCTGCGAGAAAAGATATTTCAACGATTTATGGTCAGTGTAAAGTTCGAACTTCTCACCTAGGAGATAGTGTCGCCAAGACTTGAGTGCAAAGACGATGGCGACTAACTCAAGATCGCGGGTCGGGTAGTTCTTCTCGTGCACCTTCAATTGCCTCCCGCCATAAGCTACTACCCTTCCTTCTTGCATTAAGACGGCGCCTAGCCCTGTCCCACATGCATCCGTATAAACAGTGAACATCTTGCTCCCATCTGGCAGCGTCAAAACTGGGGCTGTTGTGAGAGCCCTTTTTAGTCGTTGGAAAGCAAACTCGCAATCCAAATCCCAATTGAACACTAGATTCTTCTTGGTCAATTTCGTGAGCGGAGCTGAGATTTTCGCAAAATCCCTTATAAACTTTCGATAGAAACCCGCTAGTCCTAGAAAGCTTCGGACCTCAGTTGCATTCCTTGGTGTCTTCCAATCCTGTACCGCCACTACCTTAGCAGGGTCCACTGCTAACCCTTGTTTGGATACTATGTGCCCAAGGAACCTCACTTCTTCTCTCCAAAAGTGGCATTTGGAGAATTTGGCTTTTAGTTGATGAACTCGCAAAGTTTCCATGATTGCCCTTAGGTGCTGAGCATGTTCCTCTTCACTCTTTGAGAAGATAAGGATATCATCTACGAAGACCACTACGAATTTGTTGAGGAAATCTCTAAATACCCTACTCATCAGGTCCACGAAGTAAGCAGGTGCATTTGTCAAGCCGAAAGGCATGACAAGCCATTCAAAGAAACCGTCTGGGGTTCTGAACGCCGTTTTATCGATGCTATCTTCAGCCACCCTTAGCTGATGAAAACCGGTTGCTAAATCGAGTTGGGAGAAAACAGACGCTCCTACAAGCTGGTCAAACAAATCGTCAATTCTAGGGAGAGGGTGCCTATTCTTTTTCGTTAGCTTGTTGAGCTCCCTATAGTCAACACATAGACGGAGTGAACCATCCGCCTTTGTAGCGAACACCACTGGAGCGCCCCATTCTGAAATGCTCCTCCTAATGAACCCCTTTTCTAGAAGCTCTTTAATCTGTTTACTGAGCTCTTTCCTTTCTCGTGGAGCTATATGTCTAACGGGCAACGCAACGGGCTTTGCATTATCTACAAGATATATGCGGAAGTCTATTTCCCGCTTCGGAGGCAAGCCCTTCACCTCTTCGAAGACATCCGGATATTCCCGGACTACTCTAACTGATTGCAAGTTTTCAACAGAGGCATCTAGCGATTCAAGATAACTAAGCATAAACGCATACGAGGGATTACAAGAAATTTCCAAAGTATTACCGAGCTGGGTTAGGAGCCTAACAACCCTTTTCTCACAATCAAGGATGGCCCCATTACTGGATAGCCAATCCATACCCAAAATCAAACCATAACCCGAAAAGCCCAAAACAAAGGCACTACATTGAAATTCTACACTTAGAATAGAAATTTTCAATCCCACACAGATCATAGACAAATGAGCTGGGCCCCCAATTGGGTTTGAAACAATTAAGGGGTCCTCTACCATACTAGTTTCTAGGTGCAGAGATTCTACTAAAGCAGACGAGATAAAGGAGTGTGATGCGGCAGAATCAAACAAAGTGCGAACGGGGTGATCATAAAGATAAACTACACTTTCTACAGAAGTATTTATACCTCGCTGTTGCAATGGTGGCGCTTCTAGCACATGAACCTGTGCCCCTGGGGTGGATCCAGCGCCCTGCCCCTGTCCTCGTTTCTTTGGGCAGTCCTTAGCCCTATGGCCTGTCTGACCGCATGAAAAGCACCCACCATTCTCCTTGGCCTTCTTTTTCCGGCAGTCCTTTACTAAGTGCCCCACTTTGCCACAGAAATTGCACTTCCTCTTCTCTTTGTTGCCTTTTCCGCCTTTCTTAAAGTCCGCCTTCTTAGGCTGCAAACCCTCTTTCTTCCCTTGAGAGCTTTCTGCCTTTGTCTCCTTCTTGCCCTTATCCTCCTCATTCAGCATTGCCATTTGCACCAATCTTTCATACGTGGCCCCCATGGGTATATGGGTCATGGCCAAACTGTGTAATGGCTCATTTAACCCTTTGACGAAACGGAGAGCCTTCTTGTGCGGGGTGTTGACTAGGTCAAGTCCAAACCTAGCCAGCTCATCGAACTGATTCACATACTCTCTGACTGTCTTGTCCCCTTGCTTAAGAAATAAGAATTTTTCCAACTGCAAACTTCTTTCCGCATCTGAGAGAAACTTGGTCTCAAACCTTGCCCTAAAGTCCTCCCATGTCTCCACTGGTCTTTCAGCATTAGCGACTTCCCACCAGTAGGAAGCCTCGCCCTTCAATAGCCATACTTCCAACTGTACTTTTTGTCTATCCTCTACCTCAAAGATGATGAATAGGTCCTCCGTTTCTTTCAGCCAATTTCTAGCTGCTACGAAGGACTCAGTTCCATGGAAATCCCTTCCTCCCATAGCTTTAAAATCTTTACATATCTTAGCAAATGTGTTTCCCCGAGGAGGAGGTGGAGGAAAAGGTGCTGCTGCAGCTGGATGATTTCCTTCCGCTGGGGGAGGAGGAATGGTAGGACCTGGCTGAGTGTCCCTTGCTTCTAAGAACCGTCTAAACCAACCAGGTATGGGCACCCCTTCCGGCAAGTTAAGTTCTTGGGACATGCTGAAACAAAAAGGATAGATTCAAAACGAAGGATAAGAGATAGTACCTACGGCTTTGGGGAGTGGACTTTGCCTTTTAAAAATAAAATAATAATTTTCTTTTAAAAAATGCTTCTTTAAATTTCCTTTTTGAAAATAATTTTTCAAAACTTTTTATCTTATCTGGTAAACCTATGCTCTGATACCAAGTGAAACACCCCACCTCCGTTAGGGTCACTCTCAAAGGGAATGCCCTAATTTTGGTGGAGGTTTATAAGTACAAGTCACAGATATACAAGACAGATATAAGAACACATATTTGTAAACAGCCGAAGAACAACAAACTTTTATTTCATAAAGTCAAATATGTGTTACAACAACATCCTTTCCAAAAACATAACATAACACTTTCATAATCTGTCTTGAGTACATTATTTTTAAAGAAGCATAAATAAAACATAGATGAACTGCAAAAGCCCCATAGTGGATTGTCCAAAGCCATAGTTCAAAACAGGAAAGTCCAAGCAATACGTTTCTCTTCTTCAAGCTGGATGTTGAGGTTGGTCAAGCTGCTGTGTTCCCTCCCTGAGGACCCGGGGGGGGGGGGGAACGGAAGAAAGAAGACGAAAGAAAAGTAGAGTCAGACATAAAGCCTGAGTAAGTCTAGTACTATTTTGTCTATGAATAAAGAACTGGGTATGATAAGTATAAACAAGAAGTGGGCATGCATTATAACTTGGTTAAGTTGTCTAGGGTCGAATATACTATCGTACCCCATGTTGATCTCTGAACCCATATAAACTAGTTTCCAACTGGCACCCAAAATCAGGGTGATGTGATCCATTCTATGATGATCGGCTCCTACTCGCATAGTTACATGTGTCTTACGACCCCCGATGTCTGTAGTTACCTATGCTGGTCCCACCATGGGGTGTATCAAGTCCCATAGTGGCAACCCGACACAACCTTAGAGTGCACAGGTATGCTACTGGTGCCCAGTGCTTTATTTTTCTACGCCGGAGTGCGTGCACGCCCGCACACCGTTAGAACCTACACTGCTACACCACCGCCGTCGCTTTGACCTCTTACAATCAGTCAGTAATCGTGCCCCACCCTGCCTAGTTTCAGGGTATCCTGGTACACCTTTTAGGGTTACTGCTGAAAAGGGTCCCCCGTTACTAGGTTTTCTATCTCTAGCCAACATGCTAAGTTGGTTAAGTGTTCCCTACCTAACCCCACCAGTCTGTTTAGTTTAGCATGTTCCATTTTGATTAAGTCTTTAGTTCACTTAATCCTAACAATCCTGACTCAGCCTTAATTGTCTTATTAAGGCCCTGACCTCTCACATTAGACAGGTATTGTTGTGGCTGCCTGTTGCCGGTTGGTTCCGGGCAGTCTTACGCCACAACTCAGTCTAACCTCGGGTCCTTGCTGGGCTCCATGTTTAACCTCCCACATTGGATAGGTATTGTTGTGACTACTGGACAGCCGGGCGGTTCCGGGCAGGTTTACATCACAACTCAATCCAACCTCGGGTTAAACACATCGTATTTTCTACATTTACATATTTTGTCATTCTTCTTTATTTCTTATATGTAAATATTTGCGGCCCATTATTAAGTTAAGGTTACACCAACCACGGCCCAACCCATACTTGAACTTGGGCCCTTCTATTTTATATTTTCATTCATTAATTAATTTTTAACCCAACGTTATTTTCCCCCGTTTTACACGTCCGTTCATATATATTGGGCTTAGCCTTTTAAAGCCCAATTTAGCCATGCGAAAAGGGGAGGCTTATGGCGTATACACAAAGAGGGGAAGGTGAGCGCATGAACTTGCAATACGACGTTGGAAATACAAAATAGAAATTGGTGTACTTGCATAGTGGCAACATAGGTGACATGAATCAAAGCATGTGAACTTGCATAGGTTTAACTACAACATGAACCTATATTCTTATTTAGGCATAATGTCAAACATAAGCATGTCATAAATATTCCTAGCATAGGCATAGCATAATGTCAAACATAAGCATGGCATAAGTAAAGTTAAATTTGTTCATGGCATAAACATAAACAAGTCATGTTCATAAGGTTCCTACATGTTTACAAAGGGGATACTTTGTTACTAACACAAAAGCATAGTTCAACTTAATCATGGTTTAAGTCTAATCACATAACGATGGTATAAACATACTTATGCATAAAAATTCCTAATCATGGTGTTTGCTTTAAACTTGCAAAAAGGGTTTTTTTTTTGTCTAACCTAGCCATGTCTCACATATGTCATCATATAATTCTTGTAAACAAGATAGACTTAATCATGGATTTCAATTATGCCAAATATCATTCAAAGCCTAGCCATATTCATAAGTTTGCAAAAGCATGACTTAATACATGGATTATGGTGTCAAAATTCCAACATAGTTTCATATGAACTATAACAACCAAACTTGTTTCAATTACTTGCAGAATGATTTATGCACAAAATATACATCCTGATGGCATAATAACAAAGCCCCAACTTGCATGAATTTCAATCAACTACATACATGTAGCTTCAACATAGATTACATAATTTGCGCAATATTCCAAACGTATACTTACATAGAACTACCGCATGTAGTTCTTTATAATGAATAACATAATTCAAGAATATCCAAACGTATATAAATTGATAAGAACGCACAAATATGAATTACTTCCATTGCCACAATTCAAGCATACACATCAACACAGTTGTTTATTTATACCAAAGTAATACTCTACTTACAATGGTTGCGGCGAATTCTCTAATTAAGAGATATGATTCCTTTGTTGAATTGATTGGCTTTAGGTTGCTTGAATTGCTTTAGGCTTTAGAACTTTCTTCCTAATTCTCTCTCTAGTTGGCGGCTACTCTTTGTCGTTCCTCAGCAACATGGCGGCTATGTTCTTAATTTGAATGAATAGATTAGGGTTTAGTCTAGGGTTGTTTATATAGAGGTTAGGAATTGATTAGGACCATTGATGTTGCTAGGTTAGATCGTAGCCATTCATTAGATAGAGAGACCAATTAGAACCCGCCACCTAGCCCTAATGACAAAGCAGACCACAGAAATTCGACCAAACACAGACCTGGCCAGCCAGGTTGACTGGGCTCGACCAGGTCGATACCCCTGTCGACAGGGCTGTCGACAGCCCTGTCGACATGGGTAGCCCAGGTCGACAGCCCAGTCGACCTGGGTGGCCCAGGCGGGTGTTCTTCCACCCTGGCCCAATGGGCCCCACTTCGGAATATTTAATTATTTAATTCTGTTTGAATTTTAAACTTAATTTAAAAACTTCCGAAGGCCATATCTTCTTCATACGGACTCCGTTTTTCGAAAACTCGGACTCTATTTCGCGTATTTTTCCGAGACGAACGCAATGGCGTATCCCGTTTCCCTTAGTTCTTTGATTTGAATTTGATTATACTTTAATTCATGAATTTCACAGTTATAGAATTTTCGGGGTGGTACACCACCCTACAGTCTTTTGATTGCCCACTATTGTGGCAATCAAGGCATACTCAACAGTTAGAACGCGCAGACCTAACCTCTGTGAGCGCAGTCGAATGCTGTCACAACACAAAGGACTACCAGGAGTACCCTCCACGTCCCAGGAAGCCGCATGCTTCCCCTTCCAGTCCTTCGGAGCCAGCATAATATCAGCAGAATAACAGGTATAATAATTAGATGGATGTGCGCTCCCTTGTGTCTCATGACACCACGATGATCTACCCCGTTGGGTTATTCACCCTCAAACGTACGGACTGGTCCAAGCGCCTCAGGTTAACGTACTATTAGACCCTATGTCTAATAATTTAATTACGCGGTTGCTCTTCCTCATCAGGGTTCCAGTTAACTTGGTTTCCAACTATATTTATTATTCAGTTACCAAGTTCTTTCCAAGAGCCCCTTATATCTCTAAGGAATGGACCCCTCTTGCTTATTAATTTTGGTTACAAAGCTTAACCCTTTTAAGTTCATTAATAAACCCATAACATGTTATTCTCTAGATTGTAATCCAAGGTGTAATCTACAATCTCTTTATATAATTCATTGTCCGATTTCCTAGTTACAATAACATGTTCTACTTAATATGTAATTAAGTATATCTTAATTCACATGTTCTCTGTTTAACATGTCACTTGTTACTTATGATTAAATATAACTTATTTCATCTCATATATTCATCCCATTCTTTCTTATTTGATCATAAATCCATCTTACACTGTTACTACAACTTGTAGTTGTTTACTTATTAACTTAGTTCTCTTAATTAAGGTTTACTAATAAGTCTCCTTTTTCATTTATTATAACTTGTCCTATAATTTCCACTTGTCCCTAGGACAATTCTTTAACATATTGTTCTTATCAGCAGATTTCAGATTCTCAAATTTACAGATTACTTAATTTATAATTAAGTACAACTTATTGCATTTCATAAGTTATCATATTCCCCCGATTGTTTATTATAACCTAAGTTATAATTTCCACTTGTTCTTAGGACAAGCCTACCTATTATCTTTCCATTTCCCCTTCAGGTTTATTCATAATAGGTTACTATCATTCCCCGTTCATTACATGCCTTTTACTGTTGTAACTTTCATTCATTTCCATTTATTTCCATTAATCACAATTAGTGCCATTTACTTCTATCCTTTTATATACATATATTTATATATGTTTAAGCACTAGACCTATCACATTAAGACGACCACTTGTGGATGTTGGATTTACTGGGTGGTTCCGGGCAGACTTCTACCATAAGTTGGGCTTAATCTCGTGTCTTAGCACAGTTACATGTACATTTACGCACTAGACCCCTCACATTAAATTAACAACTTGTGGACGCTGGATTTGCCGGGCGGTTCCCGGCAGACTTCTACCACAAGTTGAATTTAACCTCGTGTCTAAGTGCGGTTACAGTTTTCTATTTACTGTAAATTTTCCATATAATTTGGGCGTGTCCATTCTTCCAAATTTTTACTGTAATTCTGTTTTTTCATGTAACACTTAATATCATGTTAATTCCCTTTTAACTTATAATCATGTGGCATGTTCTTCCTAACATGTAATTAACTCCATTCTAAAATAATAACATGTAATTACTGTAATCTAATAATTCACCATGTAATTATCCCAATTTCTATAGTTAAGGGTTCAAGTACATAATATGTCACTGGTTAACATGTAATTATCCCAATTCTTACAATTAAGCGTTCAAGTACATAATATGTCACAGATTAACATGTAATTAGAACATGCATGTATACAACAGTAATCATTTCCACATTTTTAACAAGTTTACATTTCAACAGATTAATCATTCTAGTAGATTTACATTTCATATTAACGGGGAATGTCAAACGATAAATATACCATTATCAAAAAGCTATATTTTAAATCCACTTACCTAATTGCTTTCCAAATCATGAATCTAGCCCGAATCTAACATTCCATGGTTCCCCTAACTAAATTTAGAACCTAAACAACCATGGACCACAATTCTTATCTTAAAGAAAAAGGGAAGAAAGAGGAGAAATTTAAATTGACCAGATCGAAGAATTTACCTTACTTCGAATCGAATTCTTAACACCTTCTTTATTGATATTCATTCTTTTCCTCCAGATCTTGAATCAGAATTTTCCTAAACTAATTATTCTATTTTTCTGAAGAGATTTGATAAGGAAGAAGAATGGAAGAGCTTAGGTGGCTTCTCAGAAAATGTGAGATTTAGGCTAGGCTCTGCTAGCCTATTTATATGTGTTTAGGATCTTATCGTACACGCAATGCTGAGTCAGCAACGAACATGGTTAAGAGAACAGTCCAGATTCATTGTTGAATCTAGCCAGATCTGGGGTGGGGTCGACCCCTATGTGTATGTGTCGACCCTAGGGTCGACCCCCCTATGTTGGTGTCGACCCCAGGGTCGACCCCTTGGATCCTGCTAGCCTTTTCTGGCAGGTGTTTACAGTTTTGACGTTTTTGAATTTAAACGTTTGATTAATATCCCGTTATACTCTCTTTGATTTATTTTAAATATTATATTTATATATAATCTTCTTATATGTATACAAATCTTCTAATGACCATTTTCCCTATATATATATATATATATGCACAACTTTTATTTTATTTTCAAAATTCAAACGGTGTTATGCCGCTATGTAATTCTTACCATATTTCTTTGATTGCAGCCTTATTTTGAAATTTTCGGTTGTATATATATTTCTGCACATATATACGCATATATTTTCATATACATATATACATATATTTTTCTATACTTCCTTATAAGTATACTTTTCCTTATATGTGCGTTTATACATATTTTCTCTTTACAACATGCATTATTTTAGCCGTTTCCTTAAAACAAAAATATGGCATCGACGGGGATCGACCTCTATACCTCTCGCCTGAAAGCCACATGCTCTAACCAACTGGACTACTTAGGCTTTTGTTAACAAGATTTAGAACAATGGTGGTCATTGTTCTTTTCATATTCCTCCTTTTCATGTTTGTTACAATATTTCATTTAAACCATTGCATGTACCCTTATCAATTTGCATGCATCTTTTTCTTACAATTTTCTTTTCTTATTAATGCATAATATTTGTAAATCAGCGCGTGCAACATAATTACACTGCATGCAACTAAATTCTTCTTATATATATTTATGTGTATGCATATATATATATATATATGCATATGCACTATTTAAATATTTTATTGTCATAAAATGCGGGGTGTTACAGCGGCATTTCCGATGGCTTAAACCTTCGGCGGCCGTCGGAAGCCGCCAGAAATAGCCGCCGCAAATAAAGGCATCGGGAAGCAGTGTTTCCGACATTTCCCAACAACCTCCGTTGTGTACTTTTCCTACGGCTTCAAACAGCTTCCTATAGTTTTCAACGGCTCCTGACACGTGTTGGAAACCGCCGGGAGCCCTCGGAATCCGCCGGGAATCGTAGAAATCTGCCGGGAGCCATCAGAAGCCGTCGGGAACCGTCGCAAGCTGTCGGAAGCCGCCGGGAACCGTCGAAAGCTGCCGGGAGTCGTCGGAAAACCTGCTATTTTTTTTTGCATTTTAGTCTTCCTGGAATGTTTCATATACAAACACTCTTCCAACACTGCTATACAATACCCATTATACACTATTCCAACCAAAAATAAAAAATAAAGCTACACACAATTTGCCAAACTATAATATAAAGTCATACTAGTCAAACAACCGTACACTATGTTACAAACTATCCACAAACAACCACAACATCAAGTCTACAGTCATACAACCAACCAACCAAGTCTACCGTCACATAATACAACATCAAGTCTATGATATGTACATCCATCGATCAAACATGTTGCACCTAACAGTCAAAAAATTATGTTATCTACCCAGTCACAAAAAACATACCTCTCAAACACCACTTGTCTGTAGAATTACCTTCAGAGCCACTAGAGACAAGGAAGTGGCCAAACTGCCACTACACAAAAATCGATGTTGTAATGGCCCTCTATTTCTAACGTCTCGAATCAGTAATTAAACCTACTCAAGACGCTCAAAACAACAAATCGTCATTGCTTATGGGATTAACAAGAACAAATCATAGAATCACAGACAGATTTGTTACAAAATATTTAACAGCAAAAAAACATTTTTATAACAAATATCAGAGTACAATATTTATATATATACAGCGAAAGCTACATGTGCAAAATTTTGAACTATACAAATTTTTCAATCTTACGATGAAACAAGTTAATGGCAGAAGAGCGTCTTCACGAATCTTCTCGAATCCTTATCTTCATCAACATCAAATCTAAGCTGTAATTACTGTCTGACCCCGACCTGAGCAAAACAAACTCGGGTCAGGTTGTATTTATAACGACCCGAACTTCCCTGTATAGGAAAGCTCGGATTGGGTTGAGAACACGACAAATCAGAACACAAACAGAAGAACATTTCATTGCTTATTACAACAATTTACATTAGAGTACCAGAATATACAAAATATGAAAAAATAATATACATTTGATAAACATCAGAGATTTACAAATTACAATGTAGCGGAAAAATAATACAAAACACAACCGAAAGAGATACATGGATACAGAGCTTTCCAAATATCATTCCAGCTATAAACCAGGATCCTGTGAATATAAATATGCAAAACCAAAACTACTAGCTGCCCGTGTGGAAAATAAGGGCACCCAGAGTTTAGGTTAAAACAATAAACTCCAGGTCAGTCATGTGACTGGTGTGAGAACTAAAACAATCATTATTTTGATTTTAAAGTTAGGTAAATCAAGGGACCATGCCATATAGCACGGAACGGGTTTACCCCTAAGAAAACCAGTGCATAAAACAAATAGCGCAATGCTAAATAAAGAACAATGAAGCTATTATAATACTCAGGTCCCATCACACAATGCAACGCAAGCCGGAGGATAGAGTTTTACCTTATAATAGCCAAATATGCTTGGTACGTGAAATTTCATCTTTTATTATTACTATAAGTGCAGAAATCAACTTCAAATATAAATGTATCAATCGTAGACGGCATAGTGCCCCATCCCACTATGTCGCCATACTAGGCTCTACAATAAAACCGAAATGTCACGTACTGGAAGTTGAATTTTCGTCTGTGAACCAAGGATAGGGAGCGTTCTTACCGCTTCGAGACTCTCTAGCCCGAGCCTTAGGGTCAGAGTGCATCGACCCTTTGATCGTCAGGGCCGGTCCACCCGAAGTGCAAAGGGTGAATTACAATGCCTGAACATGCGTTTCCCCGCCCTATGGGGCGTATGTCTGGTCTGTATAAAGACCATATCATCCATCAGCCCCGCAGTGCCGATATAACCGAGGCGCCTCGCTATCCATCATCCACATAAGTATAACGCCTGGGCGTGCAAAACCCAGACACCACTCCTAGCTAGAAGGAAACGCATGCCCTCCCAGATGTCCTCTCCCGTTTCTGGTTCACACCGAGGTGTGAGGCTCGTGAATTAACGCTACCCAAAGCTATGCTATATTAAAGCTGGGATTTGATCATCAACCACAAGACTCTGCTTTTCAACAGAAGCCTTGATCATTTGCATCTCAGCATGCCACATAGGCAATTCAAGCTATGCAACCGATGTCTATCAATCACACAGAATGAAATCCGATGTCAGACACACATCCATTTACAAGTTCGTTCTGGGTCTGAACGAAACCAGAGGCACCTTATTCCTCGTCCCGTCTGTCCAATACAGGAGAGAGGTCCTCGCATATTCGGTCGATCTCCAAGTACGTCTGGAACGATCACCAATTATTACCTTGTCTTAGGTGTACAGACCAATCAAGACATCAGTAATCATCCAAACGATGTGAAAATCTCCGGTCTTCAACCACCGTCTTCATCGTCGACTCATCGTTGATTCAGTTATTCAGAATGGGATAAACCCGGTCTTTCTAAATAGCTTGCGTATATGATAAACAAGCGATATAAAAATACAACATACGCCTCATTCCAATTCTGAGTATTCTTTTATTTAAATATTCATATCCTTTGGGAAAGGTTCCCATTAATTTTATCAAAGAAAAATTATTTAAATTTATTCTTTAATCTTTCTTTTGAAATCAATCCATACCAAATTATGGTTTATCCAAACTAGTTGGGATTAGCGAACCTTACCGAAGTAATCATTTGTTTTAATTTACCAATCCCTACCTATTCCATGAAGTAAAACTGGTAATACTTCATATCCAACACCATGGTGTTATCGGTAAAATTAATTACCGTTTCACATTCATATCTAATTAAAGAATCTCGGCCACTGCCTAACCAACCCTAGAAAGGGACATGTGGGGGTAAGAGTCTCCCGTTCGCCACCAAACCGCGAAGCGAGAACCCCCCATCATGCTGCACCCTATAGAAATAGGCATGCCATACAAAGACTCGTGATACTCCATTCTCGATCATTTCTTGGATTTGGTAATTTTAGTTATCAAATTCACCTTTCAGTTTATTTAAAGATTCATTAAAACTCTAATTCAGTTTTAATTTCCAACAATCATTACTTAATGATTTTTCCAATTCAGGAAATAAATCTTGTCTTTAACTGGGTTAAACAACTAATGTCATTTAAAACATAGTTCACGATAAACCCAAAATCACATTCCATTAGTTATGGAATTTTCACGGAAAAACAAACCAATATATAATCGATATCAATTTCCGTATCCGACTAAAGTTATAAATGGAATAACGGCAAGACCTTTTAAATTCCATATATATTATCAGTCTTCCTCCACAGAAGTTCATTCCGATTATTATCAAATCGAATCCCATTCCATTCCAATTTATTTTATTAAACTGGAAAACTTTACTTTGGAAATTCCATTAAATCTTAGAATAAAGATTTATAAATTCCAACTCACATTTCACTGCAAATCGGGTTAAAGAATGAATGTCGTTAAAACACAATTCACAATAAACCCGATTTACATTCCCTTTCAATTCCAATTAAATGTACATTAATTGGTAATTCTTCTTTAAATATTAGTTAAAGACTTATTCATTTCACACGGGGTTTCAGAACAGTGTTAATGAAGACACCATTCCTTCAGTCTCTAACCGTAAATTAGTAAGAGAATAATTCCCTAAGTATTAATCCTGAAGGACGAAACCAACATCAAACCAATACCCAGGAAACCATTCAACTTAGCTAACCTCCAGTTAGTTTCTAATTTCCTTAACTCCATTGGGTTTAAGAACATGGTTAGTGAAGACACCGTTCACGACAAACCCAAAATCCCATTTGATATTAAATACAAGGCTCTGAATAGAAAATATATCTGCTTATATTCAGTATCAAATTCAGAATTCAACAATTATCGTATTGAAATAACGATATATATATCTTCCAAATTCCTCCACAATGCCTGTATAATCACGGAATCCAATATCGAAATATTCCGAAGATAATTTCGATTCAAATCCATTCCAATTCATATATTGGAAATCCAGGTTATTTTTAAAACCATTTCAAATCCAATTTATTTATTTAGAAATAATTGGATTATAATTCTAGTTAATAACTAGTTCATTTTGATAAAAATCTATTTTTATCTTTTCAATATGGAATTTTTCATCCCAATTCTTTCCAAATCATTTCTTATGATTTTACACTAATTATTGATGTTTTTAATAATTTTATCAAGGCCCATACAGTCGATTTCCATAAACGGCCATCGAACTGCACTTACAACAACCTTTTCCAAATTTGATTTGGACATAATTCCAAATCCAACCGTTAGATTTCAAATCTCTAATATTCGTTAGAAAGCTCTTTTCGATACAAACCCAACGGTTCCGGTTTTAGGAGAGATCTCCCGTAATGTCCATTCGAAGTCAATGGTCGAAATTCGCGAACTGCCGCAGCGTGGCGCGTTCTATTCAGGCCATTATATTATATGTATATAATATATATAATATATATATTTCATCGATTTCCATTTAAAACGTATTTTATAAATCGTTTTAAATTCGTTTTCAAAATGATTTCAACTTCATATTCAATTTCGAATCAAAATTGAATATTCCATATCATTAATATATAAATGATAATATTTTCAAACTTTAGATTTTGAAATCACTTCCTTTTTGATATTCATTATAAAAATGAATTAAATCGATATAAATATCGTTCACGTCAAAATGGCGTTAATCTAATCAACACGGCTTTATATATTTAAATATATTCGTGTCCATCCCAAATCGGACATCAAAATCAGATTTTGATCTTTTACTGAATATTATTTTAAAATATTCATTATTTTAAAATATTCGTTATTTTAAAATATTCATTCTTTCTGAACTAGAATCAGACACAGTCAATTACCATATAATGTTATTTATATGGATTTCATACAACACATGTATCGAACAACAATGGTAAACTATCAACCATCATCCAGAGTGCATTCTACACTGCATAAGCATTAAATATAATATTTAACGCTTGTAACAGTCTGTCAACCAATGGATTGACATACAACTAAACAATTGGGATTAGTGTATGTCAAATATCATCCAAATACCCGTGTGGGGTTTCAATCAACAAATAATGAATTTTATTTGTGCAGTTGGGTGATGTGTAAAATTTATCGTACCAATCAATATCAGTCAAATCGGTGTACATAAACAAATCGTCCGATTTGTAAATGAATATTTATTTTCATTCATATATCCGTTAAAAATTATATTTTTAACTATAAAATATTTATTTAACAATGAATATTTTACATTCCATTCCACATCACAATCCATCACAATAACACAATTCAATCAAACAAACAATTCGTCCATGGTCTGTGGACGACGGGGGGTAGTTCATATATGCAGTTATAAAATAAATAACTATACAGAAATTATGGTGAGAAGTTCTCACCTTTAGGATCCACTCCGCTAGTCCTTATTGTTACTCAGATTCGCTGCTCTGATTTTAATGCGATCTGTTTCAATGCAATTTTATATCAAAAATCACATTTTGAACATCGCTATATATAATTAAAAATTAGAATTTTACATCGCTATATATAATAAAAATCAGATTTTTATACAGCTACTTCATATATAAAAATCACATTTTTATTTCAACGATACACATATAAAAATCGATTTTTTATAACGCTTTCCTCATAATAAAAATCCTATTTTTATTAATCTAACTTCATAATAAAAATCCTATTTTTATAAATCTAACTTCATAATAAAAATCTTATTTTTATTCCGCTACTTCATATATATAAATCAAATTTTTATATCGATATTCAAATAATAAAAATCAAATTTTTATTTCAAATCTACATACATAAAAATCATATTTTTATTCTTTGTTTTCATATATAAAAATCATATTTTTATTTCAGAATCATTCATATAAAAATCTCAACTTTCTTTGTAAAAAAAAAATCCAGTACATTGTAAATCATCTCGTCTTTGAATTGTAATATAATTAACATTTACTTATATATTTAATAAATTAGTTAATTTAAATTACCTTTCACTGTTGTTTTCACTCCAGGAAAGCTCTGCCTTGACTTCACCTTGGTTGCGTGGTACACTGGAGGTTATGCGGTGGCCTTCAGGTGGTCGGCGGGTCAGCTGGTGGTCGGAGGCACGGTTTAGGGTAGGACGACTTTAGGGTTGGAGAGAGGGCCGCGGAGGGGTGGCGAGGTGCAGCGGAGCTGGAACCCCTAGCGGCGGTCGCAGCGGTGGCGTGGGGGAGCTGAGGGATCACACGGTGATTTTTCTTCTTCTCGATTTCGATTTGAAAACGACCGGGAGGGGGGGGGGAGGAAAGAGAATAAAGGGATGAAGGGTTGACTTTGGTTATATAAATATATGTATAATTTACTTTAATTTTCCAAAAAGTAACTTTTTCATTCAAACCCCAAATCGAACCCAACGATATCCGCCCCTAGCTAATTACCCCCATTCCGAACACAATGGGATATGTTTCATAAGACAATTTGACTGTTTCAATTAGTTTCCGTTAAATTAAAATATAAATAATTATATATTCAATTTAAACGCACATTTTAATTTACCGGGGCCACATATTGACTCTAAAAATTCCCGAAAAATAAATTTAGCAATATTTCGACAGTACGGTCCTAACAGAACTAATTTCGTCAAATTTGGAGACCGTTTGAAAAATGGTAAATTTTTGGTCGATCCAAATTGATTGAAACTGTTAAAACACGTTTTCTTTTTCCACGCTCACATATTAATTCCAAAAATTATGAATTTTGGAATCTAGCAATAATTTGACATTCCGGATCCAACAAAAGTGGTTTTGTCGAAAACGGAGGTCGTTTGCAAAATCGCTATTTTTAAGGGCTATATTTCCATAGCGACTATTCTGAATTTTCAACTGGGCATAACTTTTTATTCCCGCTATGAAATTTCAATTTTTCGGATTCGTTGGTAAGATATTTTCAAACAGATTCAAATATTTTTGGTTTCACTAAAATCCTGTTTATTTTGAATCACGTACATTCATTTGAAATTTGAAATCGAATTTTCAAACTACCGCGCCATTTCCAATTTATTTTATAATTTAAATAAATATTTATATTCTCACTATGATTTATATAAATATTTCCATTCTAATTCTATTCAGAATAAATTTCTCGTCGTTATTATTTAAAATAATTCATTTTGAATATTCAAAATTCATTATAATTGCCAAAATAAAAATTTTAAGTTGGTTCTGATTTTCTGGGTTGTTATAGTATTCAAGCAGTCAACCAAAATAAAAAAATACTCAAAATAAAATATTCAATCCAATGTATATGCGATAAAATTTCGGATATGTGCAAACAACCTGGGTAACAACTTTAAAAGATGTAGCACTACAAGGTTCTTGGTACCAATATTCTAGAATAAATGGAAGTATGCTTTCATCACGCATGGCACAAGAAGCATGCAACACAAAGAGGAACTCCAAACAAACAAATAACAATACATGGCACATATATGTTACTCATGCACACACCCCTACTCATGCAACAATACGAAATGAATCACTGCACCTTATGTGCGGTTTCTATGCTCAAGATTTCCAAATACAAGTATTTATGCCAATATGTAATTTTAAAATATTATAACCTGACATGTCCCTAGCATAACAGTATGTGTTCAAGGCAAATGGCAACAAATTTGCAACTTGCATGAGCAGTATATAATGATATTTCAACAGCAAAGGACCAAGTTGTAGGAATAGCAATAGTAGTTTTATTTCAAATGCACATTTCTAGTAAAATCAACCAAATTTCCTTTTCTCAAAAGTATATAGAGTTGTAATGATCATGTTTTCTCTCAGCTGCTACATGATAAAAACGCATATAAGTTCAATGATCACGTTCTAGACTCATGTTAAAGTATAGAAAATACAGCAACCATCTAATTTTTAATGCCTTGACTTCCGTCAACTTCATAAAGCAACACTACTCGGAACATAAGGCCAACATTCTTCGACTTAGGTTTAATCAAACAAATGTTCTCATCATTTATGTAAATTATATGAATTTATGTCCATATTTATGTTATTTCTGGTTCCATTACAAAAGAAAAAAAATGTTAATTGTAACTTAGTTTAAAACATAATAATCTCATGGTCAGAAATTTGGTTCAAAGTTCATACTTGAGTTCAGTAGTCATTGACTATAGACACCAATCTATTGAGACATGTATAGTTGCAAATCAATATACACAGATGCATGTAGTTGGACAAAATGGTTTTATAATATGGTTTACTAATATAACCATCAAAATGACGTTAATTTCATAATAAATAAAGAGATAGATCCAACATACATAGTAGAAAAATATTTCTTAGTTTTTTTTCCATACAGAACAACAAGACTATACAATTAAATAGGCTTGAATTAAGCAAGCTTCAAGTATTTATCTACATTGTTGTGATGCATATCCCAAAAATAATAATTATAAAACAAC
The DNA here is from genome assembly GCA_030737875.1 of Allium sativum. Classification (NCBI taxonomy): domain Eukaryota; kingdom Viridiplantae; phylum Streptophyta; class Magnoliopsida; order Asparagales; family Amaryllidaceae; genus Allium; species Allium sativum. The sequence continues at coordinate 492,666,779 of CM060912.1, read as the reverse complement.
AAAAATCTATGCTTAATGACAACACATACATATTGTATTAGTTGTTTTATTTCAATGCAGGGTACCAAAAATGTTCATATGCAAGAACAGTTAAGGAAGTGCAGATTTTGCCGGTGTAAAATCGGGATATTCAAGTGACTACTACACAGGAGAAATGGTATTATGATATTTGCAGCAAAATGACAACCATCACACCCAAAGCACAATAAGAACCTACAATTGAAATAGGAAACACCCAAATTACCCAAATTGTAAGAGGAAAAAACAAAATAGTTGAAGAACTTGAATTTGTTCACAGTGAGCTAACTCACCTGTAGGAGTCGGCAAGGGAGGAGTGGAACGGTGAACCTGACCAGAACGGTTGTGACGACTGACTAAGGAGCTACGAAAGCACGAATTTGGTGATGGAGGAAGAATGGTGCGTGACATCGGACTTCGAGCAGTGCTGTGGTGACGGCGACATAGTGGAAGGGAGGTGCAGAGATTTATTTGGTGGAGGCGCACGATTAGGATTCCACGATTTAAAATTTCGGGGAAGACAAATTTTGGAGACCATGGAGCCATTTTTGAGGAACGGTTCTTAGCTGGAGGAAAAAATAACTTTGGGGAAGAATGAGTTTAGGCTGATGATAGAAGCGAGGAAGGGCACGACAAATAAAAGAAAAAGAAAATTAAAGGGACGCGTGGAAATTAAGGGAAGAGTATACTTGCGTTAATTTCTCTGATAAGTTTTGATACATGTTTGTTCAAGGGTTCAAAGTGCTAACAAGTGGCAAAATTTTATATTAAACAAAATTTAAAAGAGTATATATAATTTATTTTACCATATATACAAACAAAATACAAGTATATTTCATACCCTTTCCGAATACAAGTCCTACATAATTATAACCTAGTTCAACTAAATAAATTTATTTAAGCTCACTTATAATTCTCACGTAAAAATGGAAAAATCAAATTTATAATTTCCCTAACAATATGTTTCAATTTGTTTTAAAACATTACTATAGTTTAATTTTAACAAAACAACTGAGATTAAATAATAAAATTTTAAATTTACACATATATAAAACTAATTCAAAACCAAGTTTAAAATAGACTAAATCTAAAATTATAAATAATTTATTAATATAAGTTTAATTCCAAAACAAGATTTTAAATATGCATAAAATTAATTAAATTAAATTTCTTCAATTGCATTTTATGATTACATATTGAAATAATTTCAATTTGTTATGAGATATTGATATCGTTTAATTTAACAAAACTAATTCGCTTCAAATATAAAAATATAAATTCACACTTGTAAAATTTAATTAAAAAAACAATTTAAAATAAGCTAGATTTCAAATTTTAAACAAATATAAATTCTTAACTACAAATTCAAATTAATTTCTTAATTTTAAAACGTCGAAAATCTTGGTTCGTTACAATCTCCCTCCTTAAGGCTTTTCGTCCTCGAAAAGTAAAGTTGTTTAAATTATTCTTATGTACGTAACATTTTTTTAAAGCTCATATATAGTTTTTAATCTTGTAAGAAAATGTAAGTTACTTTCAACTTCAAAATTTTCCTAACACCCGGATTTACGGAAAATTTCGACAGCATCTCCTCTGCATGGTTTGATCGGGAAAATTTCCCATACACAAAAAAACAAAATATACATCTCATCTATATGATGAGGTATCCCTAATCTAGGGAAACAACAAGTATAAACCCAATTACGATATTTAATCCGAAATACGTACCTTTTATTAGCGTTTTAAGCAAATTTTCTTATATTTTAGCAAATGGGCCCAAAAGAAAGCTCCAAATTGAAGCGCGCCTTTGAAACCTACTAAGATACTTATCAAACAAGCGAGAATCAAGCATATACATTAAGCTTAAAATATATAACATAAATGACAAATTCAAGGCCTAAATGACAAACAACCAATCAAGCATGGTACGACAATAACAAGGCATGAATGGACACAAATTTATTAACAAAATCAATTGCAATATACAAATAAATGAAATTTTCCGCATTCTTATGCTATTTACTTGTTGTTTACATTACACAACTTTATTTTACCTCAACCTTCATTCAATCCATGCACATATTCATTATATGTACTGATTTTTGTTAACGTTCATTCTGTTTACACGTCTTATTTCGTTTGCATTTTTTTCGCTTTTATATACTTAATTTGTTCTTAAATCATTCACTCTTAATTTACTTCCATTCACTTACATTCATTTCATGTATCCATTTAATTTATTTATTCACATATAATTCTGTTCGTCATTTCAATTTGTTCGTTTTAATATACTTACATTGCTTGCAATTCGCTTATTTTGATTTATTCTTATTCAACGTCAGTTTTTTTTAACAACCCCTCAATTCATGAATTCCTTTACAATGCATATATTTTCCCTTTTATCTAACCGTCATTCACTTTATACATCTGGAATTTCTAGCATTGAGTCGCTTCACGAACAACTTATTTATCATATTTTTTCGTTCCTATTAAATTTATTTTCGATATAGTTATCAATGTCTAATTTTTCTAATGGATTTACCGTCATCGACAATTACATTCCTCCCATTAAAACATTCATTTGTTTATAACCAAACTTAGATTTATATATGATTCTCGTGTTTGAAAATAATTCTAAAATCAGAAACATATATTTTATTTTCAAAACTATTGTTATTTTAAAACAATTAATTTTTTTATTTCTTAGTTTATTATGTTAACGTTGTATAAATTTAATTTCAATTTATTGATTGGTTATTTCAAGTTTGAGAATACATAATCACTCGCAGTTTGACAAGTCTATTTTTTTTCTCATAGAAATTTTGAACATGCACAGTACCGACACATGACCAAAACGTCTCTAAGTACGCATTATACTTGCTTCAACTCCCAGTGAAATTCTTAAAACATTTTCCACATATTTTACAATAGATATGGAAAGTACAATCCAAACCAATCGAACCATGGATCGCGGATACACAATGGTTACGTCTGGTTCCCCCAGATAACATCCATACCCTTGAGCAATCACTGCCCGACGAATTATGCCATGACACACAACACAACCATAGATCGCAGAAACACGATGGTTTCGTCTGGATCTCCCAGAAAACATATGTACCTTTGAGCAATCTATGCTCTACGAATTACGCTATGCCAAACTAACTCATGGATCAAAGTCTACTTATAGTAACACTGGAGGTTACATCGCTATCACTCCTAGACCTTAAGAAATCACTGCCTCTCGAATTACGCCATGCAGACCGTAGATACACAATGGTTACGTCTGGATCCTCCAGGAAACATTCGTACCTCAGGGAAATCATTTCCCAGGCGGATTACGCCATAAAACGACCATAGGTCGAAGCTACACAATGGTTTCGCTTGGGTCCCCAAAGAAACATCCGTAACCGTAAGCTTTCACAACTCTACGAATTTCGCTATGTAGTCGAGTTCATAAGACCATGGGTGTGATGACCCAAACCCCCATGCCACGGAAGCAAGGATAATCAGTGGAATATAACACATAAACAATAACAACAGAACAGAAATATATCATTACACCAGATAATGTACATCAAATTACACTGGAAATAATATCAACATCAGAGTTACACAACACAACAAGATCATACTTAGTACAGAATACAGTTTCATCTTAAGGTACAATGTCTGCAGCGGAATCAAACATAATAGTGTCTGAAATAGTACAATAGAAATGATAAAGGACCATCATCAGCTTCCACAGCTTCCATCCATAGCCAAAATGAACCAAGCCAAAACCTAAATACAAGGCTGTCCGTGTAGAAAATAGGGGAACATGAGTTTGCAAAGTGAAACAAACTACGAGTTAGTCGTGGGACTGGTATGAGAAATCTTACTTAACCTATTTAATAATAAGGCCAATCACAGGACCACGCTGCTAACGCGGAACAGGTTTACTCCATTTGATTGCCAGTGCATGAAATAAAATAAATCATTTAAACAACGCAATGCTCTTAGGAAAATGAAGCCATTATAAAACTCAGATCCCATCACACAATGCAACGCAAGCCGAAGGATAGAGTTTTACCTTATAATGGTCAAAATATGCTTGATACATATAAAACAAAATCATTTGATATTATTATTAGTGTCTATATGTTTCAAAAACAATTTCAATCATAATGTATCAATCATAGACGGCATGGGTACCATATATCATGTTGTTATATATATGTTTATAATCAAAACCGCCCGATGTCGTATTGGAAGTTGGATTTCCATCATGAACCAAGGCATGGGATAGTCCTTACCGAATTCGAGACACTCTATCCCGTGCCTCAGGCTCAGCCGCAACTGCACCTTGGATCTTCAGGGTCGGTCCTCTCTTACGTTTGAGGATTAGTAATTCCTGAAAAATACGTTTCCCCGCCCTATGGGGCGTAAATCTGGTCAGCATGTCGACCATATCATCCATCGGACCCGTAGTGATCGATATATCCGAGGCGCCTATCTTTCCATCATCCACATAAGTAAAAATGTCCGAGCTCCATACCATGATACCACTCCTAGCTAGAAAGAAACACATGTCCTCCCTGCAGTCCTCTCCCGTTTCTGGTTCATACCGGGGTGTGAGGTTCGCGAATTAACACTATACACAAAGCTATGATATTTAAAGTTGTGCTTTGATCATCAACCACAAGGCTCTGCTTTTCAACAAAAGCCTTGATCACTTGCATCTCAGCATGCCACATTGACATTCCACGCCATGCGACTGATGTTTATCGATATAAGCTCGTACGTCTTAGAGAAGGGTGTTAAGCAAGAGAATAAATTCTCCTCCACCAAAGAAATACATATTTAATAGAGATCAATCAACACAGAACGAAATCCAATGTCAAAAACATATCCATTTACTAGTCCGTTATGGGTCTGAACGAAACCGGAGGCACCTTATTCCTTGTTCCATATGTCCAATATGGAAGAGTGGCCCTCGCACATCCGAATAATCAACAAATACGTCCAGACAACAACCACTGTAACCCTTTTAAGGCAGCAACTCCAATCAAAGGCATCAGTAGCAATCCATTCGATGTGAAGATTATCGGTCTTGCACCGTCTTTAATATCTTCGAATTCTAGTCGTCGTTTCATTATTTGAAATGAGAATTAACTTGGCTTTTTCAATTAATCCATGTATATACAGAATCCAAACCAATTCTTTCCTTGGTTAGATTATTTGACATTCACGTTTCAATTCATTATTATAATTTCATGTCAAATACTTCTAACCATCAATATACACAATAAACCAAGTAAAATCGATTTATTTTCATTCCACATCGTTTATAATATTTTATAACGATTTATCACTATTTTTATTTGTGTAGAAATAGCCATTTTAATTAAACAACGCTTCAGGTCATTACGCGGCCCTGACGCTGTTTTTCTTCAGATTTGAATTACACATTTCTAAAAATCTAACCGTTGGATCTTAACAAATTTAATATCATCTTTCCAAAGCGAACCCAACAGTTCCAGTTTCGGGAAAATCCAACAGTCGAATCTCTCGGTATAATCATTTAAAGTTATGATTCCAAAACGCGAACTACCGTGTGTGATTCGTTTTATTTTAATTTATATTTATATATACATAAATATAATTCATTCGACGATTTGCAAACCATTTTCACCTCAAAAATTTGGCTAACGCCTTTAAATTTTGAAAAATTTCGCCATAACCTCCTTTGTACAGGGAGGGGTTTGGAAATTTATTAGGCCGTATTAGGCACCCAATAAATCCAGAAACAACATACACAATTTTTGGTGACCTATTCTATGCCCAAGGGAGTGTGTGAAGATCATAACTCCAGATATAAATCTCGTCTCCTTGTCCAGTGTTGGAAAATAAATAATCCATGTGCCGTATCTAAAAAAGGAGAGACATGAATTATTGTCAACTCTAGACCCATGTGGGAGTTTTATTAATCTTTCCATTTATCGTTATATTTTATTTAGTCCATATCAGTCCTCAGTTCAACCTGTAGTTCAATCTTCGCTATACGAGCGTCTCGCTCGTATGGTGATCTCAACCTCGTCATACAAGCTCCAAATGCTTATATGGAATATGATATGCTATGACATCAATAGTTCGTCTTCAGTTCAACCTAAAATGTAGTCATCGCCATACAAGCCTCTCACTTGTATGGTAATTCCAACCTCGTCATACAAGCTCCAAATGCTTATATGGAATATGATAGAGTATGCTATCTTCACGTAGTATGTCATGTAGCATAGTTCAAAATTAATTGTTGTATCCTATGGCGACATTTATAATCTCACACAGAATAACCATCACACCGCATCCAATGTCATTCACAGGAGTTTATATAATAAATAAAATTGCGCAGACAACTCATTAAGGTTTACCTATTTGTCGGGCACACAAATAAATTCTTTACTCAATAGAAAATCCATTTACCTATTTAGCATGTGTATATATATGCATATCTAAGCTAAAAATAATATTTTTAGCGAACAAATATTCATTTCCATACATGACAATTTTATTCACTTCATTAGCATGTTAAAACAAATATTTTTAACTAACAAATATTTATTTTAACATACGACTATTTTTAACACTTCATATACATGTTAAAAATATTATTTTTAACTAACAATTATTTATTTCAACCCACGACTATTTTTAACACTTCATATACATGTCAAAAACAATATTTTCAATGAATGAACATTTATTTTAACACCTGGTTATTTTTAACACTTCACGTACATGTTAAAAATGATATTTTCAATGAACAAACATTTATTTCAACACATGGTTATTTTTAACACTTCATATACATGTTAAAAATAATATCTCTAATGAACAAACATTTATTTCAACACATGGTTATTTTTAACACTTCATATACATGTTAAAAATAATATCTCTAATAAACAAACATTTATTTCAACACATGGTTATTTTTAACACTTCATACATATGATAATAATGATATTTTTGGCGAACAAAAATATATTTCAACACATGACTATTTTATTTAGCTCATATACATGTTAAAAATAATATTTATAGCCAACAAATATTTATTCCAACCCATGCTCATTTTTAACCCTTCATATACATGATAAAAATAATATTTTTATCGTTCAAACAATTTATTTCAAACATGAATATTTTTTTAGTGGTTCATACATACAATAAAAATGTTATTTTTATTGTTCAAACAATTTATTTCAAACATGAATAGTTTTAGTGGTTCATACATACAATAAAAATGTCATTTTTATTGTTCAAACAATTTATTTCAAACATGACAACTATTTTATATAGTTCATTTAAGATAATTTCAGCACTACAATGACAGGGTGTTTAGCACCGATACCGTGTCTGAGCACGACTCCTCTGCTAACCTAGGCCTTGCAGCATTACAATAATTTCATTTCCATAATTTCCACCATACAATTCATTTTTACAACACAATGAATTTACCACAAACACCATCAATTTTGTTGCAACCACAATCAATCATTCACAGTCACAATCAATTTCACACCACAATGTTGTACAATGCATATATATATTTTATATAGCGTCTATATATTTTTATATATCAAAAATATGTTTTTGTTTACTCCATTTCAAATAGTTTTTGAATTTAGATTGCTCACATTGGGTTCCACTCCTTCTAAAATTGTAGAGAGCTCCAAATACGTTCTAGTCTCTTCTAGAATGTAGTAGACACTATCACGATCACAACGACTCCTGTTTCATGGAATTTCATCACTATATGAGAAAGATACGATTTTTAATGTGTTCATTTCCATAATTTCCAAGGAAAAGATTTAAACAAGAATTAAAAGAATGTAAATCTTTGATAAGATTTAAATGGGTATACCCAAAGTAAACAATGATGTGAGTAAAAGGATCTTCCAAAGTGGAATGAGACTCATGGTACACACAAATATATATATATACATATATATATATGTATATATATCAATTGATTGTAAAGATGCGCTAGTTATTTCAAAAAAATCGGGTTTCGACACATTCTGAATAACTATACGATGAGTATTGAAGATACTGAAGACGGTGGTTGAAGGCCAGAGATCTTCACATCATTTGGATTGATTGCCGATGTCTCTATTGGGGTGTGCACCCAAGATGAGGTTTTAAGTGGCAGTTATCCAGACGTACTTGTTGATTGTTTAGATTTGCAAGGGCCGCTCTCCTTTATTGGACGAGGAATAAGGTGCCTTCGGTTTCGTTCGCAACCCAAAGTGAGCTTCTATGGATGTGCATTTGATATTGTATATTGTAGTATATAATGGATTTTTGCTAAAAGTATTTTTGTTGGTGGCGGAGAATTTATTCTCTCAGCTTAACACCCTTCTTTGAGACGTACGAGCTCAAAGGTGATATGGTTAGCGATTATCGATTATATGTTATGAGATAACAATATGGCATGCTATGTGATGTGCTATTGATGATCAAAGCTTTTTTTTGAAAAGTAGAACTTTGTGTAAAACGTGACTTTGGGACCTCGCAATCGGTAATGAGCCAAAACAAGATGAAGTAAAGCAGAGATAAGGACTAACGGTTCCTTCTAGTAAGTGATGTCATGGTATGGAGCCAAGGCAATTTTGTTAGTGGATGATGGAATGAGGCGCGTCGGATAATGGTCGATAACAACTAGAGGATATTACGTTTAGGAGAAACCCTAGCTACACTTGGTATAGGTGGGTTGTAAAAACCCGGATTTTCAGAACCAATTTAAAATTTTTATTTTATCAAATTTAATGGATTTTGAATTTTTAAAATGCTTTATTTTAAATAATAAAGATAAAAATTTATTTTTATCGAAGTTAAAACGAATAAATTCATTTTAATTATAAAACGAGCCTAAAATGGCGTGGTAGTTTGAAAATTCGATTTTAAATTTCAAATGAATGTACATGATTCAAAATAAATCGGATTTCAGTAAAACCACAAATATTGAATCTGTTTAATTATATCTTTCTAACAAATGTGAAAAATCCAGATTTCATAACGAGAATTTAAAGTTATGTCCAGTTTAAAATTTAAAATAGTCGCTATGGAATTTATATTTTTTTTAATATAATATACAGCCCTTAAAATAGCCATTTTGCAAACAACCTCTGTTTTCAACGAAATCACTTTTGTTGGATCCGAAATGTCAAATTATTGCTAGATTCCAGTTTTCATAATTTTTGGAATTGATATGTGAGCGTGGTGAATTTAAATGTGTTTGGTAATTTCAGTTTGAATTTAATCGATTGAAAAATGACCATTTTTCAAACGGTCTCCAAATTCGACAATATTAGTTTTGTTAGGACCGTATCATCAAAACATAGCTAGATTTATTTTTTGGGAATTTTTGGAATCAGTTTGTGGCCCTGGTAAATTAAAATGTACGTTGAAATAAATTTTGAACGTTAAACTAATTTACATTTTAATTTCAACGAAAACTGAACGAAATGGTCGAATTGTCTTACGGGACATATCCCATTGTGTTCGAAATAGGGGTATTTGGCTAAGGGCTACAGTCGTTGGGTTTGATTTGGAGTCCAAACGAAAAAGTAACTTTTTGGAAATAAATAATATTAAAATATTATATATATATATGTGTTGATTTCTCTAAACCCTAACTACTTCATTACACGGTTAAACAAAAACCCGCCTCCCCCAAAAAATAAAATCGCGTTGCCTCCAGCTCCAGGGAGCGCCGCCGCACCAGAGACCCGCCGCTGCTGGCCCTCCAAGACATCGCCTCCCCTCCTTCCTCCTCTCTCCTCCCTCCTCTCTCCATCTCGCAAACACCAGCCTCAAACCACTCCAAACCGCCGCTGTAGACCCCACATCACCCGCGCCGACCACCTGAACCACCCCGCTACCGCCTCCAACACCCTGCGCCGCCATCCCCCACCCCCAAAACCACCTGTAAGTTTTCTTTTATTATTTATTTTTATATGTTTAATGTAATTAGTTTTAAAAAGATTAAAAAAATCAGTTTTTTTTTATATATTGTAGCATTGCATAAAAATGGATTTTTATATATTATGACATTGCTTAAAAAAAGAATTGGATTTTTACATATATAGTTATGAAATAAAAATTTGATTTTTATATATATTATAGCATTATAAAAATTTGATATATATATATATATAATAGCATTATAAAAATACAATTTTTATATATATAATAGCAATATAAAAATTCGATTTTTATATATGTAGTAGCGATATAAAAATATGATTTTTATATATGTAGTAGCGATATAAAAATTTGATTTTTATATATGTAGCGGTAATATAAAAATATGATTTTTATATATGTAGTAGCAATATAAAAATATGATTTTTACATTTGTAGTAGCAGTATAAAAATATGATTTTTTTATGTAGTAGCGTAGTAAAAATATGAGTTTTATATATGTAGTAGCGTAATAAAAATATGATTTTTATATATATAGCAGCGTAATAAAAATATGATTTTTATATATGTAGTAGCGTAATAAAAATATGATTTTTATATATGTAGTAGCATTATAAAAATGTTATTTTTATATATGTAGTAGCGTTATAAAAATGTGATTTTTAAATATATATAGCGTTGTTAAAATTATGAACTTTAATATAAATCGCGTGAAACAGATTGCGTTGGAATCAAGGTGAAAAACACTACGCACTGGAACAAATCCAAATCTAAACCGTTAAATTAAAGACTGACAGAGTAGAAACCAAAGGTGAGAACTCCTTCTCACTAATTTTTTTTACAGTTAGTTAATATATTTTATAACTGTAAATAAATATAAATTTCCAGTATAGATTTTATTTTTATTATATGGAGTTCAACATTCGAATTCGCACAATCACATAAATTGAAAGCGTTGTATGGATATTACTGACACACGGATTTCATACTCCGCGAATAGCCACTTATGGAGCCTTAAATGGCATTGGGGTAGTTGAGTATTTATTTATTTGGATGTTCTATGTGATTAGATTGTGGTTGTGAAATTGACTGTACTGTGGTACGATTGATTGGATTGCTGATTGTGTATGACGCGAGCCAGTATTAGGCGAGGGATAAGGCTAGACCTTATTCTGGTTTTAATATCACGTCGTTATACTACCGAAATTTTCTAAAATGTGTTAGAAAATAATAACTAATTAAAAATATTATTTTTAACATATATATAAGATATGTAAAATGGCTATGTTATGGAATAAATACTAGTTCGCTAAAAATATATTTTTAGTTTATAACTACGATGAATAAAATAATTTAGGCGTTGTATAGAATTTTATATGCAAAGTTATAAAATTCTATATATTTGTTGGATGGTAAAAAAATAAGTTTACACATCCATTTACAAGTCGGACAACTTGTTTATGCTCGCCTATTTTTGTGATATTTATTGGAGCGATAAATTTTACACATCGCCCAACTGCACAAATAATATTCAGTATTTGTTGGTTGAAACCCCACACGGGTATTGAGATGATATTTGACATACACTAATCCCAATTATTTAGTTGTATATCAATCGATTGGTTGACAGACTGTTGTAAGTGTTAATTATTTATATCTAATGCTTATGCAGTTGTGTATTGCACTCTGGATGATGGTTGACTGTGTATGATTATTGTTGTGTACATGTGTGTATGAAATCCATATAAATAACATTATATGGTAATTGACTGTGTCTGATTCCAATTGAAAAAGAACAAATATTTTAAAATAAGGAAATATTTTAAAATAACGAATATTTTAAAATAATATTCAGTAAAGAATTAAAATATGATTTTGATGTCCGATTTGGGATGGACACGAAAATATTGAAATATATGAAGTCGTGTTGATTAGATTTACGCCATTTTAACACAAACGATATTTATATCGATTTTATTCATTTTTATAATGAATATCGAAAAGGAAATGATTTCAAAATCAGATATTTTGAAAATATTATCATCTAAATATTATAATGATAAGGAGTATTCAATTTTGATTTAAAATTGAAAATGAAGTTAGAATCGTTTTAAAATGGATTTATAAACGATTTATAAAATACATTTTAAATGGAAATCGATGAAATATATAATATATATATTATATATATTTAATGGCTAGAATAGAACGCGCAGTGCCGCGACCGTTCGCAAATTTCGACCATTAACTTCAAATTGACATTACGGGAGATCCGACCGTCGTATTCTCCTAAACCTCAAACCGTTGGGTTCGTATCGGAAAGTTCTTTCCAACGAATATAAGAGAATTGAAATCTAATAGTGGAATTTGGAATTATGTCCAAATAAAATTTGGTAAAGGTCACTATGGATGCAGTTCGATGGCCGTTATTGGAAACCGACTGTACGGGCCTTGATAAAATTATTGAAAATATTAATAATTTGTGTAAAATCATAATAAATGATTTGGAAAGAATTTGGATGAAAAATTCCACATTTGTAAAGATAAAAATATATTTTTATCAAAATGAACTAGTCATTAACTAGAATAATAATCCAATAAAGAAATAAATTGGATTTGAAATGGTTTTAAAAATAACCAACATTTTCCAATGAGTAAATTAGAATGAATTGGAATGGAAATAATCTTCGGAATATTTCGATATCGGATTCTGTGGTTATATGGATATTGTCATGGGAATTTGGAAGATACAGATATCGTTATTCCCAATACGATATCCGATAGTTTCAGAATTTGATATTGAATATAAGCCGATATAGTTTCTATTCAGAATCTTATATTTAATATTAAATTGGTTTGTGGGGTTGTCGTGAATGGTGTCTTCATTAACACTGTTCTTAAACCCAGTTGAGAAAAGAATAAATATTTTAATTAAGATTTAGTGTAGTTCACCAATTAATTAATATTTAATTGGAATTCAATAAAAGAATTGGATTTTTGGGTTTATAATGAACGATGTTTTAAATAACACTTGTTCTTTGACCCAATTAACAGTGAGGATATGATTTGGAATTTATAAATCTTTTATTAAGATTTAATGGAATTTTCCAACGTAAAGTTTTCCAATTTAATAAAATAATTTGGAATGGAATGGAATTCGATTTAGTAATAATCGAAGTGAGCTTTTGTGGAGGAAGACTGTTAATATATATGGAATTTAAAAGGCTTTGTCGTTATTCCATTTATATTAATAATCGGATACGGAAATTGATATCGATTAGATATTTATCTGTTTTCTGTGAAGATTCCATAATGAATGGAATGTGATTTTGGGTTTATCGTGAACTGTGTTTTAAATGACATTTGTTCTTTAACCCAGTTAAAAGACAAGATTTCATGTCTAACATTGTATTTCGAACCGTATTGTTGATCTCTGCTAAATATATATCTGTTTGGTGGCGGAGAATTTATTCTCCTGCTTAACACCCTTCTCTAAGACGTACGAGCTTAGAGGTTATACATCGGCAGAAATCAGTGGTGCAGTGTAGATTGTCGATGCAGCATGTTTTTTTCCCAAAGTTAAATAATCTTCAATAATGATTGTTGGAAGATTAAAACTAAGTGGAGTTTTAATGAATCTTTAATTAGATTAAAATGTGAATGTGATAATTTAAATTATCAAATTTGGGAAATGATCGAGAATGGAGTATCACCAGTTTTACTCTAGGCGATAGTTAAATCTTTAATTAGATTTAAATGTGAAATGGTAATTTAATTTACCGATAACACTGTGGTGTTAGATATGGAGTATTACCAGTTTTGCTCCATGAGATGAATAGGTTGGGATTGGGATTAATAAATAAAATAATTACTTCGGTAAGGTGCGCTAATCCCGACTAGTTTGGATAAATCTTAATTTGATTTGAATTGATATCCAAAGGAAGATTAAAGAATAAGTTGAAAGAATTTATCTTTGATAAAATTAATGGGAACCTTTCCCTAAAGATGGGAATATTTGAATAAAAAAAATATTCATAACCGGAATGAGGCGTATGTTGTGTTTTTATGGCACTTGATTATAAGATACATGAATTATTCGGAAAGGCCGGGTTTATACCCATTCTGAATAATTGATTCGACGATAAATCAACGATGAAGATGGTGGTTAAAGACTGGAAGTCTTCACATCGTTTGGATGATTACTGATGTCATGATTGGGCTGTACACCCAAGACAAGGTAATAAGTGGTGATCGTCCAGACGTACTTGGAGATAGACCGGATATGCGAGGACCTCTCTCCTGTATTTGACATATGGGACAAGGAATAAGGTGCCTCCGGTTTCGTTCAAATCCAGAACGAACTAGTAAATGGATGTGTGTCTGACATTGGATTTTATTCTGTGTTGATTGATTTCTATTAAATATATATTTGTTTGGTGGCGGAGAATTTATTCTCTTGCTTAACACCCTTTTCTAAGACGTACGAGCTTAGAGGTTATATATCGATAGACATCAGTCGCATGGCGTGAATTGTCAGTGTGGCATGCTGAGATGCAAATGATCAAGGCTTTTGTTGAAAAGCAAAGTCTTGTGGTTGATGATCAAAGCGCGACTTTAAATAGCATAGCTTTGTGTATAGCATTAATTTGCGAGCCTCACACGTCGGTGTGAGTCAAAAACGGGATCGTGACTGCAGGGAGTGCACGACGTTTCTTTCTAGCTATGGGTGGTGTCATGGTATGGAGCCCAGACATTTATATATATTTACCTATGTGGATGATGGATAGCGAGGCACCTCGGATATATCGGTCACTATAGGGCCGATGGATTGGTCCGATAGGACCGGGAAACGTGTGTTCAGGAATACTAATCCACTAATGTAAGTGTGGACCGGCCCTGAAGATCCAAGGGTTTACTACGTGGGATCCTGAGGCATTTGCTAGAGTGTCTCGAATCGGTAAGGAGCCATCCCTGTCCTCGACTCATAACGGAAATCCAATTTCCAATACGTGACATTTCAATTTTGCTTGTAGAACTAGTATGGCAACATAGTAGGATAGGGTACTATGCCGTCTATGATGATACATTTATATTTGAAGTGATTTTGACACTATACACTTATAATAGTATCAAATGATTTGTTTTAAACGTACCAAGCATGTTTGGCTATTATAAGGTAAAACTCTATCCTCTGGCTTGCGTTGCATTGTGTGATGGGACCTGAGTCTTATAACAGCTTCATTTTTCCAAAAACCATTGCGCTGAATGTTATATGCACTGTTATTCTTGGGAGGAAACTCGTTCCATGTTATATGGCATGGTCCCTTGATTTACCAAAATTTAATGTAAAGTTTTAAATAACTCTTTTAGTTCTCACACCAGTCCCATGACTGACCTAGAGTTTATTGTTTTAACCTAAACTCTGGGTGCCTTATTTTCCATACGGGCAGCTAGTAGTTTTGGTTTTGCAAATATTATTTGTCTAGGATCCTGGATTTACAGTTGGAGCTATATTCGGAAAGCTCTGTACCCGTGTATTTCTTTCAGTTGTGTTTTGTATTATTTTTCCACTGCATTGTAATTTGTAAATCTCTGATGTTTATCAAATATATATTATTTATTCATACTCTGGTATATTCTTGTACTATGATGTAAATTGTTGTAATAACAATGAAATGTTCTTCTGTTTGTGTTCTGATTTGTCGTGTTCTCAACTCAATCTGGGTTTTCCTGTAAGGGCGAGTTTGGGTCGTTTCATGGGCCGACTTTGCTGATACAGGAAGAACATTTGTTTATCCCGGGACATCCCGCTAGAAGTTGCCCGAATCGCGGTTAAGGAAAATCCTTTTCCTTGGTCATTGATGGAACCCAACTTCCAAAACGAAACTTTGACAGTTTTAGTTGTACTCTATGTATGTAGACATAATATACGGTACCTACATCTTCTAAGATTTATACATTTACTTTTGAAAGTGATTTCCACACTATGCACTAGTAATAATGTAACGTCCCGTATTTTTACGGTATAATAATTAATTAATTTAATTATTGATTTAGAGATTTAAATATTTTTTAATTAAATAATATTTAATGTTTAGTTAATATAAATAATATAACAATATGTTTATTTCCGAAGTAGACGGAAATAGTGGATTTGACAATATTGTGTGAATTGGACAATTTAAAATATACATAATTTAGTTTAGAATTGAATTATATTAACGAATATATTATATAAACGACAGTTGAACATATAATTATATTATAATTATAATCGAGCTCGAAATAGTGCTGTTGTTCATAATTTGGCGATTCGAACTTTAAATGAATATACAGAATCCGTTTTAAGTCGGATTTCTGTGAAACAAGAAACGTTCGGAGCTGGTGAAGTATATTTTCCTAATGGAAGAGAAAAATCGAGATTTCGTCGTATAGATTGTGAGTTGTGTCCAAATCAAATTTTCGAAAAGTCGTTATGGAATTCCTTTATAATTTATAATGGTTTATTTATATTATAATTGGATTTTCAATATAAATTGAATACTGATTTAATTTGGATTTGAAATATCGAGTTATAAATCACAATATATTTATTTTGGAGTTATATGATATTGTATGTTGAAATATATACGATAATATTTATTTATAAATATTAAATTTAATTATTTTTAAATATATTAATATTTAAATGGATTTATTTAAAGCTTTAAAAATAGCCATTTTTGCAAATGACCTCCGTTTTCGACGAAACTAATTTTGTTGGATCTGGAATATCAGATTACTGCTAGATTTCAATTTCCGTGATTTTTGGAGTCAGTATGTGGCCATACGGAATTTTAATGTGAAATACAGTCAATAATTTGACTTTAAAAATATGCTATGTGAGCAAACGAATTCTGAATTCGACGAAACAAGTTTCGTTGGGTCCGTAATGTCGAACCATAGCTACATGTCCATTTTCGTTGAATTTGGATATGTTATGTGATCATAGGAATTTTTTAATGATGAACGAAGATAACGATTGATTATAAATGAATATAATAATCGACTAAAATAATTTTTTCTATTCTATAAATACCCTAAATTATTTCTAACCCTAATATTTCCATTCTTCTGGTCAAAACATTTTCCGCTGTCCTCACTTTTTCTTACAGCAACGATCGAGTATTTGGAAAATCCAAATAAAATCAAAACAAAATCTATAAATAATTACAGATATATATTGGTGATCCTTGGGCGTTTATCTTCATACCAGTACCCATTTTTAAGGGTTCGACGCAAGGTATTGTCGATGGGGTTTTTGGACAGTAGATTTAGGGTTGGGAATTGCGAGAAAATTAGCAAGTGTTTGGCGAACTTGAGTCTAGATTCTTATTCCTAGGATTGAGACGAGCAAGCAGCAGGGTTTTTGGTCTGTTTGGTGGAAATTGGTGTCGCCGTTTCACTGTACATCAGCGAGGAGGACTGTTTGAACGCGATAAGGATATGGGTTTCGAGTTCATCCTTTTGGGTATGGAATAGAAGACGTGTCGAAGAGATGAAGGATGGTAATCGCGGTTTGAAGTTTAGTGAAGTGGAAAGGGAGATTGATGGAGACAAAGAATTCGAAAATGTTGTGAAATCTTCCTAGAGTCGCGATAATCAAATTGGGGGAGAAGGAGCTTTTGGCAGATCGGGTATTAGTGGGTTTTGGGCCAAGGAATAAGGGGGTGAGGCCCGCTTACTAATTATAAGATTAATTTTAAATTTAATAAGTGTACAAACTTGCAATCATTATAACTTGAGCATACGTTATCGGAATTCAGCAAAACAAGATCCATTAGGATCGTATGGACGAGGGCTACGCAATGGAATTGACTGGGAGCGAATTAGAGCTCGTTACAATTTATAGCGAAATAAATTGTCTGTCTGAATCAACCGACAGTTATCGTTATTTAACGATGACCGTCCAATGTGAGTAAATATCACTAACTCTGTACAGTTTATATTTTTATAAATATATAATTTAGTATTGATAAATGATGATTGATTGTTGTGTGTTGATTGCTTGGTTGAATTGCTGATGTATTGTTTGAAATTATATATAACGATATATATAAATCGTTAATTAAATATTGATTCTGTTTATCAGAATATTTCATATTGAAATGAAATTTGATGTTAATTATATTGTTCAACATCTATGGATGCAGGGAAACAGGTTGGAGGGATCCAACTGGATTCCTAAATATTTATAATACTGTTTTTTATATATATTGTGATGTTTGATGTGATATATAATCTATTGTTGATTATGTGTGTTTGGATGATGTTGATCATGGTTATTTGGTATTTTAAATACCATAAGAAATACTGGAATGTATAAAGGGAATTTTCAAAGTGTATATTGAAAAAGGAAATATTTATATGAAATAAATATGATATTATAAAAGGAAATATTTATATGAAATAAATATGATATTATAAAAGGAAATATTTATATGAAATTATAAAAGGAAATATTTATATGAAATAAATATGATATTATAAAAGAGAAATATTTATATGAAAGAAATATGATATTATAAAAGGTAAATATTTATATGAAATAAATACGATATTATAAAAGGAAATATTTATATGAAATAAATATGATATTATAAAAGGAAATATTTATATGAAATAAATATGATATTATAAAAGGAAATATTTATATGAAATAAATAGGATATTGAAAAAGAAATTATTTGGAAAACAAATAGAATTATATAAAGAAATATTATTCACGTTTTATGTGAAAAATTAAATGAAAGTAAATATTTTGCAAATAAAATATTATAAAGGAATTTGGGGTTTGAATTAGGAATTTAAATGGAATTAGTGAAATTAGAAACTGACTGGAAATTAGTTGAGTTGAAGGGCTTTCTGGGTATCGATCTGATGTTAGTTTCGGCCTTCGGGTTTATGCTTGGGAAATTGCCCTCTTACTAGTTTACAGTTAGAGACCGATAGAGGTGGGAAGATATTGATGCGTGAATCAGAAATGGAAACTTTTTCCAATGTTAATAACGCATATTTTCTAATTTTAGAAAATAAGGTATTTATGAATATACAGAAACGATAAATGGGAAATTGGAAAATGAAATGATGATTGATCAACAAGATTTCCATTTGGGAATACGACCATTGGTTGTACACAAGTTTTCCTTTGATAGTTATATCACTGACTACCAAAGATTTTGACCATTTCTGTTGTCAATACGGAGAGACCGGGATCAGATATTGTAACACCCCGTAAATTCTATAACATTAAGTTTAACAGATTAAAGTATAATTAATTCTAAATGAAAGAATTAAGGGAAAAGGGTTTCGTCGTTGCGCTCGTCTCAGAATTCTGCTTGAGATAGAGTCCGAGTTTGCGTAAATCGGACTCCGTATGAAGGAGTTAAGACCTTCGGAAGTTTCAGAATTCAATTTAAAATTCAAACAGTTCAAAATTCAGTTCGAAATTCAAAAATCAGACCCAAACTGGGCTGGGCAGGAAAATTCCCGCCCAGGCACCAGGTCGACCAGGGGGTCGACCTGGGTGACCAGGGGGTCGACCATAGGGTCGACCTGGGGGTCGATCTGCCCAGTCGACCTGGTTTGGCCCTGGCTGGCCTGATCGGGTTTCTGGTCGATTTTTGGGGCTTGCCTGTGTCACTAGGGCTTACTTATCGCTTTCTGATTGGCTTCTCTTGAGATGGATGGCCTTGATTAACTCTAGCTTCATCGATGGCTCTAATTAGTTTGAAATTCTATAAATACAACTCAACTCTTAACCTAAATTCACACAAATAATATAAAACTAGAGCTGTCATGCTGCTGGGAAGAAACTAGGAGTGGCCGTTAGTTAGAAAAAACTTAGAGACAAGCCAAAATTAAAGTTAAAACAAGAATCTAAACAACGTTAGTCTACCCAAAGGAAAGCATTTCAAATTCAGAACTCAGAATCCAGAATTCAAGTTCGTCGTTTGTTGTAAGTATTGTGATTTTTCCGATGTGAATAAAAGTTAGGATTTGATTAGATGTAAATTGGAAATGGAATTGTGCTATTATATAACGACGATGTAAATTCATATCTATGTGATGTAATGATATTGTGATGTTTGTGGTATAATTGACTTGATGTTGAATCCATTAGAATGTTTGTGGATTAATCTAGTTGATGTTGGATCTATTCAAATTCACATACAAGTTATTTGGCTCATATCTATGCCTATATGTTTAGGTGATTGTGACAAGTTATATGCTGTACGATAGAACCTTTACGCCTAAATGGTTATGTTCATATACATGCTCCTATGTTTATACAAAAGTAGCAAATTCCTAATTGGATCCATGTCAAGATCCACTTTAATACATGTTTCATGTTGTAATTAGACATATGATTAGATCTAGTTTACACCCTTGTGATGAAATTATACATACTTTATGGACATGCCACATTCTTGTCATATGCTAGTTATGTTCGATGTTATGCCTAGATCTAAACATGTTTAGGCTTATGTTGTCTAAATCATATGCTAATTTATGTGACACCTATTTGGTTAGATCCCTATTTCAATGCAAGTTCACATATATGTAAGTTGTTTAGGGCTATGTTGCAAATTCACATGTACGTTGATTTAGTCTACGTTGCAAGCTCACACCTATGACATTCATGTTGACTATTTTGCAAGTTCACACCTATGATGTTCATATTGACTATGCCAAAAATGCCAAGTTTACACCTATGTCATGTTTGTGTTAATGAATTTCCTTATGCCAATTTTGTGTATGCAAAATTAGGCTAAGTTTTTAGCCTAATATTATATGTTAAAAACCATGCGAACGAAAAGTTAGGCTAAGATTGTTAGCCTAATACTTAGACGGGGTAACGTTGGGAAAAATTGGTAGGTATAGGAAAACTTGACATAAAAATATGTGAAATTGGCATGTTTGTCACATGCCAAAATTGGTGGCATTTAAACGGTATAAATTCTTATACCAAAAATGTTAAACTTGGAATGTGGGCCATAACATTTAATTGTTGACAAATTTACATATAACAAGTAAAAGAGACAAATATGTAAATTTAGATAGTACGAGTATGCTTAACCCGAGGTTGGATTGAGTTGTGATGTAAACCTGCCCGGACCCGCCCGGCTGTCCAGTAATCACAACAATACCTATCCAATGTGGGAGGTTAAGGCATTGAGCCCAATAAGGACCCGTGGTTAGACTGAGTTACGGTGTAAACCTGCCTGGAACCGACTGGCACATCCAGTAACCGTGACAGTATCTGTCTAATGTGAGTGGTTGGTGCATTAAAAGGCTAAGAACAACCAAGTCAGGATGGTAGGGTTAAGTTAACTAAAACACTTAACCAATTCAACATGTTAACTAAACTAATGGGTGGGGTTAGGTTAATACAGACACTTAACCACTTAACATGTTTGACTAGAAAACCCTAGTAACAAGGGACCCGTTTCAGCAATAACCCAAATTAGGTATCATGGTACCCTGAAACTAGGCAAGGTGGGGCACGATTACTGGGCTGATTGTAAGTGGTCAAAAGCGATGGCGGTGGGTGCAACAGTGTGGGTTCTAACGGAGTGCGGGCGTGCACACACTTCGAAGCAGACAAACAGGGCACTGGGGGCACCAGTAGTATAACCTATGTATTCTAGGATTGTGTCGGGCCGCCGCCATGGGTCTTGACACACCCCATGGTGGGACCAACATAGGTATCTACAATCTTTGGGGGCCGTATGACACATATGTTTATGGGAGTAGGAGCCGATCTTTAGAAAGGGGATCACTTCACCCTCAGCATGGGGTGCCAGTCGAAATAAACACAAGTAGGTGCAGAGATATAGTATGGGGTGCGATAGTATATTCGATTCTAAACTACTTTTTCTTAGTTTGTGATACTTTCCTATTTCCAGTTTATCCTATCATTCCCTTATTCTCATTTTCATACAGAAGAGTCACTAGACTTACCAGGCTTTATGTCTAGCTCTATTTTTCTTTCGTCTTCTTTTCTTCCGTTTCCCCCCCTGGTCCACAAGGAGGAAACAACTCAGCTTAGTCAGACTCTTTGCAAGTTTCAAGACAGTAGATGTATGGTTTGGACTCTCTTTCCTGGGCTATGGCTTTTGGACACGTTCTGTGGGGATTTATGCAGCTTTTATCATGTTTTATGCTTCTTTATTTAATAATCAAGACAGAAGTGATGATGTAATGTTTTGGAAGTTATTATGAGACAATTGTGGAAGTGTTTTGTTTGAACACGTATTTATGAAATAAAAGTCTGTTTGTTTTCCGTTGCTTATATATATGTGTGTTTATATATTTTTCTTGAGTTTATCTGTGACTTTTACTTATAAACCTCCACCAAAGTTAAGGCATTCCCTTTGTGAGTGACCTTAATGGAGGTGGGGTGTTTCACTTGGTATCAGAGTATAGGTTTACCAGATAAGATAAAAGTTCTTGAAATTATTTTGAAAAGAGAAGTTTAAAGAAGCATTTTTCAAGAAAAAGTTTTGATATTTTAAAAAGGCATAATCCCCCAAGGCCATATGCACTATCTCTCTATCCTTCGTTTTGAATCTTTCCTTTTTGTTTCAGCATGTCTGGAGATCTTAACCTTCCAGAAGGAGTACCGGTACCCGGCTGGTTCAGGAGGTACCTAGAGGCTAGGGCCAATGGCGCTGTCCCAGTAGACATTCCTCCTCCAGTGGCAGCGGTTCCTCCTCCTCCTCCTCCTCATGGAAATGCTTTTGCAAAGACATGTAGAGACTTCAAGGCCATGGATGGAAAGGACTTTTATGGAACCGAATCCTTTGTAGTTGCAAGAAACTGGCCAAAAGAGACTAAGGATCTGTTTGTCATCTTCGATGTTGACGACAGGCAAAAGATACAGCTAGCAGTATGGTTGCTTTAAGATGAAGCATCTTATTGGTGTGCTGAGAGGCCAGTGGAAACATGGGAAGATTTCAGGGTGAGATTTGAGAAGAAATTCCTCTCCCAAGCTGAAAGAAGCCTACAGATGGAAAAGTTCCTAACTCTTAAGCAAGGAAGTATGACGATCAAGGAGTACGTCAATCAGTTTAATCAGCTAGCCAGATTTGGGCTGGACTTAGTAAACACCCAACAAAAGAAGGCTCTTCGCTTCGTCAAAGGTCTGAATGAGTCTCTACACAGCCTTGCTATGACCCATGTATCCACGGAAGCAACTTATGAAAGTTTGGTGGACATGGCATTGCTACACGAGGAAGACAAGGGCAAGAAAGAGGCAAAGGTGGAAGAAAAGAAAGAGGGTTTACAGGCTAAGAAAACAGACTTCAAGAAAGGCGGGAAGAACAATAAGTCCCGTGAAAAGAGAAAGTGCAATTTTTGTGGCATTGTTGGACATATAGTGAAAGACTGCAGAAAGAAGAAGGCGAAGATGAGTGGTGGTTGCTTTCATTGCGGAGAGATTGGACACTTGGCTAAGGACTGCCCTAAGAAGCGAGGGCAGGGGCAGAGGACTGGATCCACTTCAGGGGGTCAGGTTCACGCACTGGTGGCACCTCCATAGGAACGAGGTAGTAATATTTCTATAGAAAGTGTAGTCTATCTTTATGATCACCCAGTTCGCACTCTCTTTGATTCTGGTGCATCACACTCCTTTATTTCATCTGCTTTAGTAGAATCTCTGTACCTAGACACTAGTATGGTAGAGGATCCCTTAGTTGTTTCAAACCCAATCGGGGGCTCAACTTATTTGTCAATGGTTTGTTTGGGTTTGAAA
Source organism: Allium sativum (assembly GCA_030737875.1). Taxonomy (NCBI): domain Eukaryota; kingdom Viridiplantae; phylum Streptophyta; class Magnoliopsida; order Asparagales; family Amaryllidaceae; genus Allium; species Allium sativum. The sequence continues at coordinate 492,642,997 of CM060912.1, read as the reverse complement.
ATCTCTATTCTAAGTGTTGAATTTAGATGTAGTGCCTTTGTTTTGGGTTTCTCGGGATATGGACTGATCTTAGGCATGGACTGGTTATCCAGTAACGATGCCATTCTTGATTGTGAGAAGAGAATGGTTAGGCTCTTGACTCGGCTCGGTAACACTCTAGAAATTTCTTGTAATCCCTTGAATGCTGTTATGCTTAGTTATCTAGAGTCGCTTGATGCTTCTGTTGAGAATTTGCAGTCGGTTAGAGTGGTCCGGGAATATTCGGATGTCTTTGAGGAGGTGAAGGGCTTACCTCCAAAGCGGGAAATAGACTTCCGCATATATCTTGTTGATAATGCAAAGCACGTAGCTCTTCCTGTTAGACACATGGCTCCGAAGGAGAGAAAGGAGCTCAGTAAGCAAGTTAAGGGGCTTCTCCAGAAGGGGTTTATAAGAAGGAGTATCTTGGAATGGGGTGCTCCAGTGGTGTTCGCCACCAAAGCAGATGGTTCACTACATCTTTGTTGGACTATAGGGAGCTAAACAAGCTGACTAAGAAAAATAGACACCCGCTTCCCAGAATAGACGATTTATTTGATCAGCTTGTAGATGCGTCGGTTTTCTCCCAACTTGATCTGTCTACTGGGTTCCATCAGCTCAGAGTGGCTGAAGATAGCATTGATAAAACAGCGTTTAGAACCCCAGACGGTTTCTTCGAGTGGCTTGTCATGCCTTTTGGCTTGACAAATGCACCCGCTTATTTCGTAGACCTAATGAGCAGGGTGTTCGGAGAATTCCCCAATAGGTTTGTGGTTGTCTTCGTAGACGATATCTTGATCTTCTCAAAGAATGAGGAAGAGCATGCCCAACATCTGAAAGAAATCATGGATACTCTCCGTGCACATCAGCTAAAAGCCAAATTCTCCAAGTGCCACTTTTGGAGAGAAGAGGTAAGGTTTCTTGTGCATGTAGTGTCCAAAGAGGGGTTGGCCGTGGATCCCGCGAAGGTAGTGGCGGTGCAAGATTGGAAGACACCAAGAAATGCAACTGAAGTCCGAAGCTTTCTCGGGCTAGCAGGTTTTTACCAAAAGTTCATTAGGGATTTCGCGAAAATCTCAGCTCCACTCACAAGGCTAACAAAGAAGAATCTAGCGTTCGCTTGGGATTTGGACTGTGATATTGCTTTCCAACGCCTAAAAAGGCCTCTTACAACAGCCCCAGTTCTGACTTTGCCTGACGGAAGCAAGATGTTCACAGTATACACGGATGCATGTGGAACGGGACTAGCCGCTGTTCTAATGCAAGAAGGAAGGGTAGTAGCTTATGGTGGAAGACAATTAAAAGTTCATGATAAGAACTACCCAACCCACGATCTTGAGTTAGCCGCCATCGTCTTTGCACTTAAGTCTTGGCGCCATTATCTCCTAGGTGAGAAGTTTGAATTATACACTGACCATAAATCGTTGAAGTATCTCTTTTCCCAGAGGATCTTAACTTAAGGCAGCAAAGATGGATGGAGTTCCTTGCCTCATATGACTTTGAGATTTCTTATACTCCTGGCAATGGCAATGTAGTAGCAGACGCGTTGAGCAGAAAGAAGTTGACCCTAAGTCCTCTCTTCGTAGAAAGGCAAAGCTTGGAGTATATAGCCAGTTTTGACTTTAGGCCCTCCTCTGATTTTGTACCTGGTTTATTGGCATCCCTAGAAGTACGGCCCACTCTTTTAGACTCAATAGGGGCCGCACAACGAGAAGACCACCAGCTTGTTGATGTGATTGATAAACTTATTAGGGGTGAGACTTCTAGTCACCTCAATAGATACACCATCGATGATAAGGGTTGGCTAAGGCGGGATGGAAGACTATGCGTCCCACAAGCAAGGGAGATGATAAAGAAGGTTCTCGAGGAAGCGCATCATTCTAAGATGACTATACACCATGGCGGAGATAAGATGTACAAGGATATAAAAAGAACTTTCTTTTGGAGTGGCATGAAGAAGGACGTCGCAGATTTCGTTTCTAAGTGCATGACCTGCCAACAGGTCAAGGCGGAACAAAAGAAGCCTGGAGGACTGCTTCATATTCTAAAGGTCCCATAATGGAAGTGGGATAGCATTTTAATGGACTTCATTGATGGACTACCTAGGTCAAGAAGGGGCAATACTAGCATTGGGGTAATAGTGGACAGGCTCACAAAAAGTGCCCACTTTTTACCTGTGAAGAGTAGAAGGACTGCCTCATCTCTAGTGTCTCTTTATCTTAAAGAGATAGTTCGACTCCGTGGGATACCCTCCAGCATTGTTAGTGACCGAGACCCTATCTTTACAAGCGAGTTTTGGAGGAGTCTGCAAGAAGCTGTAGGCACACAGTTATGCTTGAGCACGGCCTGTCACCCCCAAACCGATGGCCAGACGGAAAGGGTAAATAGAGTTTTAGAGGATCTTTTGAGACTGTGCGTTCTTGACTTTGGAGGGACATGGGAGGATCACCTTCCTTTAGTAGAATTCGCCTACAACAACAACTACCAAGCCACCATTGACATGGCGCCCTTCGAAGCCTTGTATGGAAGACCGTGCCGATCACCAACTTGTTGGTGGGAGTCTACAGATAAGCTTATACTTGGGCCAGACATGATTAGAGGGACTTCAGAAAAAGTGGACTTAATACGAAGGGGAATGAAGACTGCCCAAGACAGACAGAAATCCTACGCAGACAAAAGAAGGACCGACCTTGATTTTGAGGTTGGAGACAGGGTTTTCCTTAAGGTATCTCCTTTAAGGAACGTCGTTCGCTTTGGATCCGCAGGAAAGCTAGCACCAAGATTTGTAGGGTCGTTCCCTATCATCGAGAAGATTGGGGAAAATGGCTTATAGAGTAGAGCTGTCTGAAAGGTTGGTCGGAATTCACAACGTCTTTCACGTTTCTCATCTCCAAAAATGTCTACATGAATCTGCGGAAGTGGTGGAGCCAAGCATTTTAGAAGAAGCCGAAGTGGAACGCGAAGCAACTATGAGGAGATTTCCAACTCGAATCGTAGGAACTGAAATAAAAAAGCTACGCAATCGTGAAGTCAAGCTGGTTAAAGTTCAATGGAGCGACGCCGAGGAAGACGCGACTTGGGAAACTGAGGACAGAATACGCGCGGCTTACCCTTTTCTTTTTTAGGGTACATCTTTGATCTCTCTCTTTTTCCTTAAGTTATGCTTGTATATATCTTTTAGGTATATCTCCTTGGTCTTACCCTTTTATCCTTAGGTAGAAACTAATGGATGTAAGCATGTATTTGAAACATGTTATGATTGATGGCTGCAAGAGGTTGCTAGTGGTTGCTCGTGGATGCATATACACACACACCCTAGGTATTAGATCAGCTCAGTCACTTCCATATTGCATATGCATATGCATATATGTATTCATATTTGTATGTGGTTGGAACTTGATATGTTGTCATATGGATGTCGCATTTATATGAATGGTTGCGCACTCATGTAGAATTATGAATAGGGAAAAATTTGCATACATAATGGATTCATGGCACTTACATGATTCGCATTAAGGAGTTCAACTGAATCAGTAGACCGCCTGATTTTTGCATTAGATAAGGACATGTACACACACTATGCATATGATCACGAAGCATTAGAAGTCTTTTAAGGATAATGGACGCCTGTGTTTGTTGGTTGAGTAGATGGACGATTGGATGGTAGGATATACATTCTTCCTAACTTGAAGATTTCGGGGACGAAAACTTTTAAGAGGGGGAGAATTTAACACCCGTAAATTCTGTAACATTAAGTTTAACATATTAAAGTATAATTAATTATAAATGAAAGAATTAAGGGAAACAGGTTTCGCCGTTGCACTCGTCTCGGAATTCTGCTTGAGATAGAGTTCGAGTTTGCGTAAATCGGACTCCGTATGAAGGATTTATGACCTCCGAAAGTTTTAGAATTCAATTTAAAATTCAAACAGTTCGAAATTCAGTTCGAAATTCAAAAATCAGACCCAAACTGGGTTGGGCGGGAAAATTCCCGCCCAAGCATCAGGTCGACCGGGGGGTCGACCTGGGTGACCAGGTCGACCTGCCCAGTCGCCTGGTTTGGCCCTGGCTGGCCTGGTCGGGTTTCTGGTCGATTTTTGGGGCTTGGCTGTGTCACTAGGGCTTACTTGTCACTTTCTGATTGGCTTCTCTTGAGATGGATGGCGTTGATTAACTCTAGCTTCATCGATGGCTCTAATTAGTTTGAAATTCTATAAATACAACTCAACTCTTAACCTAAATTCACACAAATGATATAGAACTAGAGCCGTCATGCTGCTGGGAAGAAACTAGGAGTGGCCGTCAGTTAGAAAAAGCTTAGAGACAAGCCAAAATTAAAGTTAAAACAAGAATCTAAACAACGTTAGTCTACCCAAAGGAAAGCATTTCAAATTCAGAACTCAGAATCCAGAATTCAAGTTCATCGTTTGTTGTAAGTATAGTGATTTTTACGATGTGAATAAAAGTTAGGATTTGATTCGATGTAAATTGGAAATGGAATTGGGCTATTGTATAACGACGATGTAAATTCATATCTATGTGATGTAATGATATTGTGATGTTTGTGGTATAATTGACTTGATGTTGGATCCATTAGAATGTTTGTGGATTAATCTAGTTGATGTTGGATCTATTCAAATTCACATACAAGTTATTTGGCTCATATCTATACCTATATGTTTAGGTGATTATGACAAGTTATATGCTGTACGATAGAACCTTTACGCCTAAATGGTTATGTTCATATACATGCTCCTATGTTTATATAAAAGTTGCAAATTCCTAATTGGATCCATGTCAAGATCCACTTTAATACATGTTTCATGTTGTAATTAGACATATGATTAGATCTAGTTTACACCCTTGCGATGAAATTATACATACTTTATGGACATGCCACATTCTTGTCATATGCTAGTTATGTTCGATGTTATGCCTAGATCTAAACATGTTTAGGCTTATGTTGTCTAAATCATATGCTAATTTATGTGACACCTATTTGGTTAGATCCCTATTTCAATGCAAGTTCACATATATGTAAGTTGTTTAGGGCTATGTTGCAAATTCACATGTATGTTGATTTAGTCTACGTTGCAAGCTCACACCTATGACATTCATGTTGACTATTTTGCAAGTTCACACCTATGATGTTCATATTGACTATGCCAAAAATGCCAAGTTTACACCTATGTCATGTTTGTGTTAATGAATTTCCTTATGCCAATTTTGTGTATGCAAAATTAGGCTAAGTTTTTAGCCTAATATTATATGTTAAAAACCATGCGAACGAAAAGTTAGGCTAAGATTGTTAGCCTAATACTTAGACGGGGTAACGTTGGGAAAAATTGGTAGGTATAGGAAAACTTGACATAAAAATATATGAAATTGGCATGTTTGTCACATGCCAAAATACGTGGCATTTAAACGGTATAAATTCTTATACCAAAATGTTAAACTTGGAATGTGGGCCATAACATTTAATTGTTGACAAATTTACATATAACAAGTAAAAGAGACAAATATGTAAATTTAGAAAATACGAGTATGCTTAACCCGAGGTTGGATTGAGTTGTGATGTAAACCTGCCCGGACCCGCCCGGCTGTCCAGTAATCACAACAATACCTATCCAATGTGGGAGGTTAAGGCATTGAGCCCAATAAGGACCCGAGGTTAGACTGAGTTACGGTGTAAACCTACCAGGAACCGACCGGCACATCCAGTAACCGTGACAGTATCTGTCTAATGTGAGTGGTCGGTGCTTTAAAAGGCTAAGGACAGACAAGTCAGGATGGTAGGGTTAAGTTAACTAAAACACTTAACCAATTCAACATGTTAACTAAACTAATGGGTGGGGTTTGGTTAATACAGACACTTAACCACTTAACATGTTTGACTAGAAAACCCTAGTAACAAGGGACCCGTTTCAGCAGTAACCCAAATTAGGTATCATGGTACCCTGAAACTAGGCAGGGTGGGGCATGATTACTGGGCTGATGGTAAGCGGTCAAAAGCGACGACGGTGGGTGCAATAATGTGGGTTCTAACGGAGTGCGGGCGTGCACACACTTCGGAGCAGACAAATAGGGCACTGGGGGCACCGGTAGTATAACCTATGTATTCTAGGATTGTGTCGGGCCACCGCCTTGGGTCTTGATACACCCCATGGTGGGAACAACATAGGTATCTACAATCTTGGGGGTCGTATGACACATATGTTTATGCGAGTAGGAGCCGATCTTTAGAAAGGGGATCACTTCACCCTCAGCATGGGGTGCCAGTCGAAATAAACACAAGTAGGTGCAGAGATATAGTATGGGGTGCGATAGTATATTCGGTTCTAAACTACTTTATCTTAGTTTATGATACTTTCCTATTTCCAGTTTATACCTATCATGCCTTTATTCTCATTCTCATACTGAAGAGTCACTAGACTTACCAGGCTTTATGTCTGACTCTATTTTTCTTTCGTCTTCTTTTCTTCCGTTTCCCCCCTGGTCCACAGGGAGGAAACAACTCAGCTTAGTCAGACTCTTTGCAAGCTTCAAGACATTAGATGTATGGTTTGGACTCTCTTTCCTTCGCTATGGCTTTTGGACACGTTCTATGGGGATTTATGCAGCTTTTATCATGTTTTATGCTTTTTTATTTAATAATCAAGACAGAAGTGATGATGTAATGTTTTGGAAGTTATTATGAGACAATTGTGGAAGTGTTTTGCATGAACACGTATTTATGAAATAAAAGTCTGTTTGTTTTCCGCTGCTTATATATGTGTGTGTTTATACATCTGTCTTGAGTTTATCTGTGACTTTTACTTATAAACCTCCACCAAAGCTAAGGCATTCTCTTTGTGAGTGACCTTAATGGAGGTGGGGTGTTTCAGATATATTATCTTAAAACCACTCTGTATGGCATTAGCGTTGCGAATCAAATATGATGAAGATAATTGAAGATGGAGTTATGTAAGAGCTGTTTAGTAAATCCTAGGTTGAAATTTCCTAAGATGGATTTACAGAATAGTGCCTTCGGTTTGTCCAGTCCCAGGACAACCTGTATGGAAGAATGTCTGATAGAGTATATTTAATAGATCGCGTAAGTTGATCTCTTCAAACGTATTTACGTTTGGTGGCAGAGGAATTCGTTTCTCTTAGCTGTTTGCCCATGGTATGTTTGGAGAAATCAATTTGTGATTTGGTGGTATGACGATGTGACATTCAAAGTGAAGAAAGGCGTGGTTTGTAAAAGGATACGTTATGCCCTCTAGCCTCACAACCGAGAAATGGTATAAAATCAGGTAGGTCGCATGGCTAAGTGGTTAGCTGCCAATTAGGGTGTATTGTCACCTGATCCAGGGAAATTCCATTTACTTCTATAATCTATTTCGTTGCCGTCCCTTTCGGGAAATGGTTGTTGATCCCAACCGTTGGTGATAATACATTCGGTACACTCAAGTGAAATGAGTGACCGGTCATGTTTAGCCTGGGTTACAAGATGTTCTTGTTAAACCCGGTGTATTCCTCTCTAGAGATACACTGTCGGAAGGTGGTCCCATACCTTGCAATTTGGAATTCATTACCCAATAAGCGCCCGCGGTTTTTGATTATATATTATGTATGTAGAACGTGAGATGAAAGCATTCTGCTAGTTGATTATTTAGTTGTGATTGATAGACACTATTATAATATCAAATGAGTTTGATATAAAGATGATCATTTCTTTCAAAAAGATTTTGAAATGTTGAATCAAGTGTTTTGGATTCTCATAAGGGAAAAACCCGTTCCGTGTTATACGGCGTGGTCTTATGAGATATCGTTTATTTTATCAAATTGTTTTACTCACACCAGTCCCATGACTGACCTGGAGTTTATTTTGTTTTGTTTTACCCTAAACTCCTGGGTGCCCAAATTTGTACGGGCAGTCAAGTAGTCAGGATTTTATAGATATACTTGGAGAGCTTGGAGCAGGAGGCTTCAGGATTATATAGCTATTGTTTATTCCGCTGTGTTGTAAGTGTTGTACTCTGATAATGTTACTGTATACATATACTAGTTTTTATTTCAAAGTTATGTATCTATTATATATTGTTCGTTCCGCTGTGAGATTCGTGTTACTCTGATGATGTTGTATGTTCTTCTTCTTCTATTATAACTTTCTATCTTATCTATTCTCATCCTCTATTTTCTTTCATTAACTATCTGGTATTTCCGACGCTTGAATAGTCGACATTGAGTTTATGTTGGTTACCCAGGATCGCGAAAACCTGGGTCGTTACAAATAATGAAAGAGACTTTCGCATATCAAGCATATTTGGTTATCATAAGACAAATCTTGCTCCTCTGTTTTGCGTTGCATTGTGTGATGGGATGCGAGTCTTATGGTAGCTTCATTTTTAAAAAGCATTGCGAGTATAATATGATTGGTATTCATGAGAGGAAACCTGTTCCAATGTTATACGACTTAGTCTAGTGATTTACCCAACTTTAAAATAAAGTAAATAACAATTTTAGTTCACACGCCAGTCTCGTGGTTGATCCGGAGTTTATTGTTGTTTCTCTAAACTCTGTGTGCCCATGTTTTCCATGTGGGCAGCCTAGTAGTTTGGTTTTCAGATATTTTTTAGAGCAGGTTCTGGATTGAAGTTAGAGCTGTGTCCAGAGCATTTTATTTCTTCCGTTGAGAGTTTATGTTTTCTGTTGTGCATGTATTTAATATTGTACTCTGATATAAGCTATACTTTGATGTAAAAGTTATTTCAATTATAGTGAAAAGTTATTTTATTCAGTTCTTATTAGTTGTAACCCCAAGCGAAACGTGTTGTTGTTTTGTTTAAGTCGGTTCAACGATCGGTTTCAACCGACCAGCCAAGCGGGTCGCCACATTTGGTATCAGATCTTTGGTTTATACAAAGCTTTGGGGGTACGACTCATTCGAACGAAGGAAATGACTCATCAGAGATAGGATTAGTAACATCCTACAAGAGTTACTCATCAGAGAAAGGGTTAGTAATGCCCTAGAATGAGTTTGAAGAGTATAATATATATAAGAGAATGAATTTGCATGTATATAAAAATGAATTTGGTTTTGAAAGATTATATCTTTAAAAAGAGAGTTTTAATGTATATATGGTTAACCTACTTGACTATCTTATAATAAGAGTTTGAGTATTTTATTTGATGTCGAGGTTGGACTATCGAGTATAAGAAGATTTTGAATATACTCCTGGTCGACGTATATATGAAGCCTCAAATATACTAGATAGATATCAAATCGTACTCTAGTCGCTTGGGGATGATTCTTATGATAATTGCAACATCATCAGTGTTTATTTTCTAGTTTCGAAAGTGGGATGACTATATGATTCTAACTGAAACATTGAGATATACTGAAACCCATTTAGATAAGCATTTGAAAATGATTTGAATAACCAAGATAAAGGAAATAAAAGCTTAAGCTAAGAACTTTGTTAAAATTTAATGTTTGTAATTTGGGAAATGATTAAGACGATTTGAGATTTAAATTTAACTAGTATAAGTTGAATAAATTGAAAGATAAAAGTGAATCAAACAAATTAAAATTTAACTTAAATGAAGTTAAATAAAATGGGATTGGATTTATATTGAGTGGAATTGAAATGATAAAACCAATATAAGAATTGTTTGGTATTTTGGTAAAGATTGGAAATTAGTTAGAACTGGACGAATATATATTGAACAGGTTATTGAATGGAAGCTAAGAAGAGGAATAAAATTGAATGCTCGAAAAAAGGTACATATTTACTGTATTAGTTGGGTTTGATGATTTTATGAGCCGGTTGGCTTTTGGATTTTCTTTTTGATTGGTGAGGGCCCAGAGAGGCGATTTGTAGTTGTATCGATTGAGCCGTACAAACGAGGTTATGGCGAATTTTTTCGAAAATTTAAGGCGTTAGCTAAGTTTTGAGAATTGGAAAATTTTTAGAAGACTAAAAAGTTGAAAAACTTAGGTTAGTTAGAATAAAGGCTTTGTTGGTTAAATAAATGACCTTTAGTTCTATCTTCGATTTTGAGGACGAAATCTTTTTAAGTGGGGGAGATTGCAACAAATCAGATTTAATTAAGAAATATTTATTGAATTTAAATATTAGAAACGATTTATTTTAAAAATTAACGACTTGAAATTTATTTAATTTAAGGTTTGAACATATAATTTATAATATAATTAAAAATGAGCTCACAACAGCGCGGTAGTTCGTAATATTTTTGAAATTTAAATGAATATACAGAATATAATATAAGTCAAAATTTGTTGAAACAAGAAATGTTCGAATCTATTTAACTATATTTTTCTAATGAAAGTTAAAATTCAAGATTTCATATTGTAGATTGTGAGTTATGTCCAAATCAAATTTTCAGAAAGTCATTATGGAATCGTTTATAAAAGATAAGGATTTATTTATATAATAAAAGGTTTTTTATATAAACTAAATACCGATTTAGCTAAAAAATGGAAATATCGAGTTCAAAAACTAATATAGTTTATCTTGTGGTTATGTAAGATTCTATTTGGTTATATGCGATAATTATAATTTGGTTTTCAAAGAATTTGAATATTTTAAAATTAAATTATATATTATCGATTTAATTGGATAATGAAAAAATAGCCATTTTGCAAACGATCTCGGATTTCGACGAAACCAATTTTATCGGATCCGTAACGTTAAACTATCGCAAGATTTTGAATTTCAGATCGATCGGAGTTAGTATGTGGCCGTGCAAGATATAAACGTTCAATGTAAATTAGTATGTATAATAAACCAATAATTTAAACTCGAACTAGCTCTATTTGAGCAAATGGAATTGGATTTCGACGAAACAAGTTTCATTATGATCGTAATGAAAAATCATAGCTTTATATTAATTTTCTCCACGAACGGAGTTCATATGTTTGTAACAACCCGTAAAATGCGAGCCAGTTTGAAAATTTTATTTTGGTAATTTTAGCGAATTTTGATTATTTAAAATGAAATATTTTAAATAATATCGACGAGAAATTTATTTTGAATTGAAATTCGACGTATATATTATATACGTCGTCGTTAGAATATATAATAATTATATATAATTGTAAAAGGAATTGAAAATGGCGCGGTAGTTCGAAAATTCGATTTCTAATTTCAAATGAATATACAGAATTCAATATAAGTCAGAATTGAACGAAACAAGAAATATTTGAATCTGTATAACTATATCTTTGTAACGAAGCTAACAAACTGAGATTTCATTTTAGAAATGATAAGATATGTCCAGTTTAAAATTAGAAATAGTCGCTGTGGAATTTATATATATTTTTATATATATAAGGCCCTTAAAAATGGACATTTTGCAAATGACCTCGGATTTCGACGAAACCACTTTTGTTGGGTCCGCAGTGTCAAATTATTGCTAGATTCCAAATTTCATAATTTTTCGAATCAATATGTGAGCGTGGCAAAGGAAAACGCGTTTGACCAGTTTCAGTTGATTTTAATCGACTGGAAATTGGCCATTTTTCAAACGGTCTCAGAATTCGACGAGATTAGTTTTGTTAGGACCGTATCGTCAATAGGAAGCTAGAAATAATTTTTGTAGAATTTTTAGAGTCCGTATGTGACCCCGATAAATTGAAATGTGCGTTTAAATTAAATATGAAAAGATTTATATTTTAAATTCAATGGAAACTTAGCATAACAGCGGAATTGGGCTATGAAACATATCCCATTGTGTTCGGAATGGGGGTGAAACGCTATGGGCGACAGGCGGTGGGCCTCGTTTCGAGGTCGTATGGGAAAGTCAACTTTTAGAAATTAAATAATATAAAAAAAAAAATTCTCTTTCCTATAACCTTTGGCCCCCCCCCCCCCCCGAATTCATTGATACAGAAAAAAAAAAAAGAATCGTTCGAATCGAACGCCGACTCCCTCCCCATCGCCTGAGCTCCGACCGCCGCCAGAGCCTCTCCGCCCCTCTCCTCCTTCTTCCCCACCTCGAGCTGCTCCTCCCACGCACCCCCCTGCTCGCGAATCCCCCCCTTCTCTTCTATTTGAACGACGCCCACCGCCAGACCCTCCACCCACTTCCGCGGCTTCGATTCCGACCCCCCCTGGCTTGAGGAAGCCGCCGTAATCCCCCCCCCCTCCTCCAACCTAGGTCGCTGTAAGTTTTATTATTAATATTTTATTTTTGTTTTATATTTTAATTAGGGTTTAAGGTAAATAAAAAAAAAAAACAAAAACTGATTTTTTATATGTTCAAAAACTGATTTTTTATATGTTCAAAAACTGTTTTTTTTATATGTAGGAAAACTGATTTTTTATATGTTCAAAAACTGTTTTTTTTATATGTTCAAAAACTGATTTTTTATATGTTCAAAAACTGATTTTTTATATGTTCAAAAACTGATTTTTTTATATGTAGGAAAACTGATTTTTTATATGTTCAAAAACTGATTTTTTATATGTTCAAAAACTGATTTTTTATATGTTCAAAAACTGATTTTTTATATGTTCAAAAACTGATTTTTTTTATAATGTTAAAAACTGATTTTTCATAATTTCAAAAACTGAATTTTGGAAAGAAGAAAAAAAACTGATTTTAAGAAAGGTTTTAAAAGATTTGAATTTTGAAAAGTAAAAGATTTAAACTTTAAAAAGTAAAAGAAAAGATTGGATCTTTGAAATGGAAAAGACGAATTTTTATTAAGATGGAAGATAAGGATTTTTATCTATATAAAAGGTCGGATTTTTTATATATGAAGTTGAAATAAAAATTCGATTTTTATATATTGAACTTTGAAATAAAAATTCGATTTTTATATATTGAATAGCGAAGTCAAAATTCGATTTTTACATATGTAGAGGATACGGGCAACGAAGGTGACGAAGATGCGATAGCAATGAAGATTTCTATCAATGAAGTGCCGTGGAGCTAGGATAGCTATAGGTGAGAACTTCTCACTCAAATTCTATTTTTCTAGTTATATATTTATACTAGGATGCAGACGGTGCTTAGTAGCACCCGACACAACCGTCCACAGACCATGGACTTGTTTGTTTGACTGTTTGGTGATTGATTGCGATATTGGTTTGAATGTGGTTTGTGGTGTGAAAAATCGAATCGATAAATTGGTTAGGATTAGACGTGCGCCGTTATAAGGCGAAGGAGTAAGGCTAGGTTAGACCCTTACTCCAAAGTTTGTGGTTTGCATAACGAATTGATTTGATTGATGTGTGAATGGCGTGGGCCTTCACTAGACCGGGGATAAGGCTAGGCCTTGTCCCGTTTCTAGTATCGTGCCGTTATGCCGCCGAAATTTTCTAAAATAAGTTAGAAAAATAAAAATAGCATTTTATTTAACGAATGAACTGAATAGAAATTCATATGTTAAAATAAAATGTGTTATCGTTAAAAATATAATTTTTAACGTGAATGTGAATAAATAAATATTCATTTACAAACCAGACGGTTTGTTTATGTACACCTATTTGAATGACGTTGATTGGGTCGATAAATTTTACACATCGCCTAACTGCACAAATAAAATATGTGTTTGATTGTTTGAAACCTCACACGGGTGTTAGGATGAAATTTGAAGTTCACTCATCCTGATTGATTAAATATGTCGATCGATTGATTGACAAGCTGCTATAAGCGTTAAATGTCTATATTTGATGCTTATACAGTGTAGTGCACTTTGGTTGATGGTTGATTATTCATCGTTGTTGATATATACATGTGTTGTAGAAAATCCATATAATTAACATTATATGGTAATTGATTGGGCCTCATTCCAGTTTCGAAAAAAAAAGAAATATTTGAAATAGAAATATTCGAAATAGAATATTTGAAAATAGAAATATGTGAAGCCGTGAGGATTAGATTGACGCCATTTTGACGTGAACGATATTTATATCGATTTTATTCATTTTAAAATGAATATTGAAAAGTGATTTCGAAATCGAATATTTTGAAATGAATTGAACTGAAAACGATTTCGAAATGAATTGAACTGAAAACGATTTCGAAATGAATTGAAAACGATTTCGAAATGAATTGAATTGAAAACGATTTCGAAATGAATTGAATTGAAAACGATTTCGAAATGAATTGAATTGAAAACGATTTCGAAATGAATTGAATTGAAAACGATTTCGAAATGAATTGAATTGAAAACGATTTCGAAATGAATTGAATTGAAAACGATTTCGAAATGAATTGAATTGAAAACGATTTCGAAATGAATTGAATTGAAAACGATTTCGAAACGAATTGAATTGAAAACGAATTCGAATCGAATTGAAAGCGAAGTGAAATAAATTCAAATTGAATTGAAATTTGAATTGAATAGAAATGGATTTTAAAACGAATTTATAAAGAAGAATTCAATTTTGATTTGAATTGAAAAGGAAGTTGAAATTGCTTTTGAAACGAATTTAAAACTATTTATATAATTCGTTTTAAATAGAATCGACGAAATATATATTATATATATAATATAATGGCCTGAATAGAACGCGCCGCGCCGCGGCAGTTCGTAAATTTCGACCATTTATTTCAAACGGACATTACGGGAGATCCGACCGTCGGATTCTCCTAAAACCGGAACCGTTGGGTTCGTATCGAAAAGAGCTTTCTAACGAATGTTAGAAATTTGAAATCTAACGGTTGGATTTGGAGATACGTCCAAATCAAATTGGAAAAAGGTCGCTGTAAGTGCAGTTCGATGGCCATTGTTGGAAATCGACTGTACGGGCCTTGATAAAATTATTAAAAATAGTAATAATTTGTGTAAAATCATAAGAAATGATTTGTGAAAGTTTGGGATGAAAAACTCCATATTTGAAAAGATAAAAATAGATTTTTATCGAAATGAACTAGTTTTGAACTAGAATTATAATTCTATTTATTTTTAAATAAATAAATTGAATTCGAAAAGGGTTTTAAAAGTAACCAAAATTCCAATGATTGCATTGGAGTGGATTTGAATCGAAATTGTCTTCGGAATATTTCGATGTTGGAATTCGTGATATTACAGGTGTTGTTATGGAAATTTGAAAGATATATATTTGTATCGTTATTTCCAATACGACATTTGTTAGTCGTAGAATTCGATATTGAATATAAGCCGATATATTTTCTATTCAGAGCCTTGTATTGAATATCGAATGTGATTTGGGTTTGTCGTGAATGGTGTCTTTACTAACACTGTTCTTGAATCCAGTTGAGAAAAGATTAAATCTTTTTATTTAGATTTAATGAAGTGTACCAATTAAATAATATTTAATTGGAATTGAATTGATATTGATTTTTGGGTTTATCGTGAACAGTGTTTTAAATAACACTTGTTCTTTAACCCGATAATTAATGAATGTGATTTGGGTTTGTCGTGAATGGTGTCTTCACTAACACTGTTCTTGAACCCAGTTGAGAAAAGATTAAATCTTTTTATTTAGATTTAATGAAGTGTACCAATTAAATGATATTTAATTGGAATTGAATTGATATTGATTTTTGGGTTTATCGTGAACAGTGTTTTAAATAACACTTGTTCTTTAACCCGATAATTAATGAATGTGATTTGGGTTTGTCGTGAATGGTGTCTTCACTAACACTGTTCTTGAACCCAGTTGAGAAAAGATTAAATCTTTTGATTTAGATTTAATGAAGTGCACCAATTAAATAATATTTAATTGGAATTGAATGGATATTGATTTTTGGGTTTATCGTGAATAGTGTTTTAAATAACACTTGTTCTTTAACCCGATAATTAATGGGATGTGACTTTGGGTTTATCGTGAACCGTGTTTTAAATGACACTGATTCTTTAACCCAGTCACAGATTAAAACTAAGTGGAGTTTTAATGAATCTTTAATTAGATTGAAAAGATCGAGAATGGAGTATCACCAGTTTTGCTCCAGGCGATAGTTAAATCTTTAATTAGATTTGAACGTGAAATTTAGAAACTAACTGTCGGTTAGCCAAGCAGAAGGGTTTTCTGGATATTGATCTGATGTTGGTTTCGGCCTTCGGGGTTAATATTTGGGGAATTATTCTCTTGATTAATTTACGGTTAGTGACTAATGAATTGGAATGAGGCGTATGTTGTGTTTGTGTAACACTTTTATAAAATATACGCGAGTTATTCGGGAAGTCCGGGTTTATCCCATTCTGAATAATCGATACGACGATAAGTCGAAGATGAAGACGATGGTCGAAGACCGGAGGTCTTCACGTCGTTTGGGTGATAACTGATGATCTTGATTGGGCTGTACACCCAAGAAGATGGAAACAGTTGGTGATCGTCCAGACGTGCTTGGAGATCGATGGATATGCGAGGTACTAGGTGCCTCCGGTTTCGTTCAGACCCAGAACGGACTTGTAAATGGACTGTGTGTCTGACATCGGATTTCATTCTGTGTGACTGATATCGGTTGCATAGGATGGTTTGCCTGTGTGGCATGCTAAGATGCAAATGATCAAGGCTTCTGTTGAAAAGCAAAGTCTTGTGGTGATGATCAAAGCACGGCCTTTGTGGCGTAGCTTTGTGTAACGTTTACCTCGCGTGTTTCACACCCGGTATGAACCAAAAACGGGAGACGGACCTCAGGGAGGACTTGCGTTTCTTTCTAGCTAGAAGTGGCGTCAGTGGTTTTACACGCCCTGACGAGTTTGACTTATGTGGTTGTTGCGGTTGCGAGGCGCCTCGGTTATATCGGTTTCGGCCGAATGCATTCTGGTCGGCTGACGGACCAGACTTACACCCCATAGGGTGGGGAGACGTATTGTTCAGGCATAATAATCCACTCCGTGTGGACCGGCCCTGACGATCCAAGGGTCACTCGAGCTCTGATCCTGAGGGGCGGGCTAGAGCGTCTCGAATCGGTTGAGGACTATCTTTTGCCTCGGTTCATAGACGGAAATCCAATTTCCAAATACGTGACTTTGCGGTTTTATTTGTAAACCTATATATGGTGACATAGTGGCATGGGACGCTCATGTCGCCTATGATTGATACTTATGATTTGAAGTTGTTTTATGAACAATGCACTTATAATAGTATCAAATGATTTGTTTTAAGACGTATCAAGCATTCTTTGGCTGTTATAAGGGAAAACCCTATCCTCGGCTGCGTTGCATTGTGTGATGGGACCTGGGTCTTATAACAGCTTCATTTTTCTTTATTTAGCATTGCGCTGTTTGTTTTATGCACTGGTATTCTTGGGAGGAAACCCGTTCCGTGTTATACGGCGTGGTCCCTTGATTTACCTAATTTTTAAAATAAAGATTAATAACTGTTTTAGTTCTCACACCAGTCACATGACTGACCTGGAGTTTATTGTTTTAACCTAAACTCTGGGTGCCCTTATTTTCGACACGGGCAGCTAATAGTTTTGGTTTTGCAGATTTATATTCACAGCATCCTGGTTTACAGCTGGAACGATATCCGGAAAGCTTTGTATCCGTATATCCCATTCTAGTTGTGTATTGTATTATTTTCCGCTGCGATGTATTTAAATCTCTGATATTTCTGTGTAATATTCATTTATACTCTGTATATTCTTGTAATCTGATGCATTGTTGTAATATACAATGAAATGTTCTTTTATATGCGTTTTGTTGTGGTTTGTTCTCGAACTATCCGACGCTTTCCTTTACGGGGAAGTTGCGGGTCTTTACAGTTTGGTATCAGAGCTTTGGTTTACAAAGCTCAGAGAACAAGGCACATTAGAACCGTACGAAAGAATTCATCAGATATTGGATTAGCAATATCCAATGAGAATGACTCGTTAGAGATGGGGTCAGTAGTATCCTAGAACGAGTGTGAAGAGTATATTTTTAAAAGTGAAGACAAATTTTGTTTTGAAAATTTAAATCGCTTTATTCGTATTTGAATATTTATTTATTTTGAATATGGACAATCAAGTATATATAGATTTCGTGTATACGCGTCATGAACGTATATTCGAAGTTTTAATATATTGGATAGATATAGCATCACACTCTAGTCGCCCGGAGATATTATTGATGATAGCGATCGCATCATCAACATTTATGTTCGTGTTTCGAAGGTGTGATTTTCTATATATTTCCATTAGGCTGGTGTGAGAACCAAAACTTATATATAGCTAGAATACATTGTTGTGAATTGGCATCAAAAACATGATTTTTGTATATGTATCAAAATTATGAATTTCAAACTCTAATCAACTAATTGATTGATGTTTGTGTTGTTGGTTCATTTGTTTGCTAATTTTGAACCTTTATGCCTAATTTGATCAAATATTGAATTATATTGAAATTTGGTCGCATCTGCTTGCATATACATGTATATCATTGAACAGGTCATAGCAAGGAGGCTAGAGCCAGAGAATAAAATTTGTTTGCCCGACAAATAGGTACATGTTTACTACATAATTTCCTGTTTTGTTTGGGTGATGATGATTTTGTGAGCCTATTGGCTAGCCGCTTGGCTTTTTCTTTTTCTTTTTGAGATCTGAAGGACCGGGGAAGCTATTTGAAATTCCCCGATGCTCCCGGTGCAGGGGAGGTTATGGCGAAATTTTTCGAAAATTTAGGGTGTTAGCCAAATTTTTAAAAATTTGAAAATTCTCAGAAACTGAAAAGTTGGAGAATGGAAGCCAGATCGAGCGTAGAGTTGAATTATCAAACCACTTTCGACTTTGTTCCTTTTCGGGGACGAAAAGTTTTAAGTGGGGGAGATTGTAACAACCCGTAAAATGCGAGCCAGTTTGAAAATTTTATTTTGGTAATTTTAGCGAATTTTGATTATTTAAAATGAAATATTTTAAATAATATCGACGAGAAATTTATTTTGAATTGAAATTCGACGTATATATTATATACGTCGTCGTTAGAATATATAATAATTATATATAATTGTAAAAGGAATTGAAAATGGCGCGGTAGTTCGAAAATTCGATTTCTAATTTCAAATGAATATACAGAATTCAATATAAGTCAGAATTGAACGAAACAAGAAATATTTGAATCTGTATAACTATATCTTTGTAACGAAGCTAACAAACTGAGATTTCATTTTAGAAATGATAAGATATGTCCAGTTTAAAATTAGAAATAGTCGCTGTGGAATTTATATATATTTTTATATATATAAGGCCCTTAAAAATGGACATTTTGCAAATGACCTCGGATTTCGACGAAACCACTTTTGTTGGGTCCGCAGTGTCAAATTATTGCTAGATTCCAAATTTCATAATTTTTCGAATCAATATGTGAGCGTGGCAAAGGAAAACGCGTTTGACCAGTTTCAGTTGATTTTAATCGACTGGAAATTGGCCATTTTTCAAACGGTCTCAGAATTCGACGAGATTAGTTTTGTTAGGACCGTATCGTCAATAGGAAGCTAGAAATAATTTTTGTAGAATTTTTAGAGTCCGTATGTGACCCCGATAAATTGAAATGTGCGTTTAAATTAAATATGAAAAGATTTATATTTTAAATTCAATGGAAACTTAGCGTAACAGCCGAATTGGGCTATGAAACATATCCCATTGTGTTCGGAATGGGGGTGAAACGCTATGGGCGACAGGCGGTGGGCCTCGTTTCGAGGTCGTATGGGAAAGTCAACTTTTAGAAATTAAATAATATATAAAAAAAAAAATTCTCTTTCCTATAACCTTTGGCCCCCCCCCCCCCGAATTCATTGATACAGAAAAAAAAAAGAATCGTTCGAATCGAACGCCGACCCCCTCCCCATCGCCTGAGCTCCGACCGCCGCCAGAGCCTCTCCGCCCCTCTCCTCCTTCTTCCCCACCTCGAGCTGCTCCTCCCACGCACCCCCCTGCTCGCGAATCCCCCCTTCTCTTCTATTTGAACGACGCCCACCGCCAGACCCTCCACCCACCTCCGCGGCTTCGATTCCGACCCCCCTGGCTTGAGGAAGCCGCCGTAATCCCCCCCTCCTCCAACCTAGGTCGCTGTAAGTTTTATTATTAATATTTTATTTTTGTTTTATATTTTAATTAGGGTTTAAGGTAAATAAAAAAAAAAACAAAAACTGATTTTTTATATGTTCAAAAACTGATTTTTTATATGTTCAAAAACTGTTTTTTTTATATGTAGGAAAACTGATTTTTTATATGTTCAAAAACTGTTTTTTTTATATGTTCAAAAACTGATTTTTTATATGTTCAAAAACTGATTTTTTATATGTTCAAAAACTGATTTTTTTATATGTAGGAAAACTGATTTTTTATATGTTCAAAAACTGATTTTTTATATGTTCAAAAACTGATTTTTTATATGTTCAAAAACTGATTTTTTATATGTTCAAAAACTGATTTTTTATATGTTCAAAAACTGATTTTTTTTATAATGTTAAAAACTGATTTTTCATAATTTCAAAAACTAAATTTTGGAAAGAAGAAAAAAAACTGATTTTAAGAAAGGTTTTAAAAGATTTGAATTTTGAAAAGTAAAAGATTTAAACTTTAAAAAGTAAAAGAAAAGATTGGATCTTTGAAATGGAAAAGACGAATTTTTATTAAGATGGAAGATAAGGATTTTTATCTATATAAAAGGTCGGATTTTTTATATATGAAGTTGAAATAAAAATTCGATTTTTATATATTGAACTTTGAAATAAAAATTCGATTTTTATATATTGAATAGCGAAGTCAAAATTCGATTTTTACATATGTAGAGGATACGGGCAACGAAGGTGACGAAGATGCGATAGCAATGAAGATTTCTATCAATGAAGTGCCGTGGAGCTAGGATAGCTATAGGTGAGAACTTCTCACTCAAATTCTATTTTTCTAGTTATATATTTATACTAGGATGCAGACGGTGCTTAGTAGCACCCGACACAACCGTCCACAGACCATGGACTTGTTTGTTTGACTGTTTGGTGATTGATTGCGATATTGGTTTGAATGTGGTTTGTGGTGTGAAAAATCGAATCGATAAATTGGTTAGGATTAGACGTGCGCCGTTATAAGGCGAAGGAGTAAGGCTAGGTTAGACCCTTACTCCAAAGTTTGTGGTTTGCATAACGAATTGATTTGATTGATGTGTGAATGGCGTGGGCCTTCACTAGACCGGGGATAAGGCTAGGCCTTGTCCCGTTTCTAGTATCGTGCCGTTATGCCGCCGAAATTTTCTAAAATAAGTTAGAAAAATAAAAATAGCATTTTATTTAACGAATGAACTGAATAGAAATTCATATGTTAAAATAAAATGTGTTATCGTTAAAAATATAATTTTTAACGTGAATGTGAATAAATAAATATTCATTTACAAACCAGACGGTTTGTTTATGTACACCTATTTGAATGACGTTGATTGGGTCGATAAATTTTACACATCGCCTAACTGCACAAATAAAATATGTGTTTGATTGTTTGAAACCTCACACGGGTGTTAGGATGAAATTTGAAGTTCACTCATCCTGATTGATTAAATATGTCGATCGATTGATTGACAAGCTGCTATAAGCGTTAAATGTCTATATTTGATGCTTATACAGTGTAGTGCACTTTGGTTGATGGTTGATTATTCATCGTTGTTGATATATACATGTGTTGTAGAAAATCCATATAATTAACATTATATGGTAATTGATTGGGCCTCATTCCAGTTTCGAAAAAAAAAGAAATATTTGAAATAGAAATATTCGAAATAGAATATTTGAAAATAGAAATATGTGAAGCCGTGAGGATTAGATTGACGCCATTTTGACGTGAACGATATTTATATCGATTTTATTCATTTTAAAATGAATATTGAAAAGTGATTTCGAAATCGAATATTTTGAAATGAATTGAACTGAAAACGATTTCGAAATGAATTGAACTGAAAACGATTTCGAAATGAATTGAATTGAAAACGATTTCGAAATGAATTGAATTGAAAACGATTTCGAAATGAATTGAATTGAAAACGATTTCGAAATGAATTGAATTGAAAACGATTTCGAAATGAATTGAATTGAAAACGATTTCGAAATGAATTGAATTGAAAACGATTTCGAAATGAATTGAATTGAAAACGATTTCGAAATGAATTGAATTGAAAACGATTTCGAAATGAATTGAATTGAAAACGATTTCGAAATGAATTGAATTGAAAACGATTTCGAAACGAATTGAATTGAAAACGAATTCGAATCGAATTGAAAGCGAAGTGAAATAAATTCAAATTGAATTGAAATTTGAATTGAATAGAAATGGATTTTAAAACGAATTTATAAAGAAGAATTCAATTTTGATTTGAATTGAAAAGGAAGTTGAAATTGCTTTTGAAACGAATTTAAAACTATTTATATAATTCGTTTTAAATAGAATCGACGAAATATATATTATATATATAATATAATGGCCTGAATAGAACGCGCCGCGCCGCGGCAGTTCGTAAATTTCGACCATTTATTTCAAACGGACATTACGGGAGATCCGACCGTCGGATTCTCCTAAAACCGGAACCGTTGGGTTCGTATCGAAAAGAGCTTTCTAACGAATGTTAGAAATTTGAAATCTAACGGTTGGATTTGGAGATACGTCCAAATCAAATTGGAAAAAGGTCGCTGTAAGTGCAGTTCGATGGCCATTGTTGGAAATCGACTGTACGGGCCTTGATAAAATTATTAAAAATAGTAATAATTTGTGTAAAATCATAAGAAATGATTTGTGAAAGTTTGGGATGAAAAACTCCATATTTGAAAAGATAAAAATAGATTTTTATCGAAATGAACTAGTTTTGAACTAGAATTATAATTCTATTTATTTTTAAATAAATAAATTGAATTCGAAAAGGGTTTTAAAAGTAACCAAAATTCCAATGATTGCATTGGAGTGGATTTGAATCGAAATTGTCTTCGGAATATTTCGATGTTGGAATTCGTGATATTACAGGTGTTGTTATGGAAATTTGAAAGATATATATTTGTATCGTTATTTCCAATACGACATTTGTTAGTCGTAGAATTCGATATTGAATATAAGCCGATATATTTTCTATTCAGAGCCTTGTATTGAATATCGAATGTGATTTGGGTTTGTCGTGAATGGTGTCTTTACTAACACTGTTCTTGAACCCAGTTGAGAAAAGATTAAATCTTTTTATTTAGATTTAATGAAGTGTACCAATTAAATAATATTTAATTGGAATTGAATTGATATTGATTTTTGGGTTTATCGTGAACAGTGTTTTAAATAACACTTGTTCTTTAACCCGATAATTAATGAATGTGATTTGGGTTTGTCGTGAATGGTGTCTTCACTAACACTGTTCTTGAACCCAGTTGAGAAAAGATTAAATCTTTTTATTTAGATTTAATGAAGTGTACCAATTAAATGATATTTAATTGGAATTGAATTGATATTGATTTTTGGGTTTATCGTGAACAGTGTTTTAAATAACACTTGTTCTTTAACCCGATAATTAATGAATGTGATTTGGGTTTGTCGTGAATGGTGTCTTCACTAACACTGTTCTTGAACCCAGTTGAGAAAAGATTAAATCTTTTGATTTAGATTTAATGAAGTGCACCAATTAAATAATATTTAATTGGAATTGAATGGATATTGATTTTTGGGTTTATCGTGAATAGTGTTTTAAATAACACTTGTTCTTTAACCCGATAATTAATGGGATGTGACTTTGGGTTTATCGTGAACCGTGTTTTAAATGACACTGATTCTTTAACCCAGTCACAGATTAAAACTAAGTGGAGTTTTAATGAATCTTTAATTAGATTGAAAAGATCGAGAATGGAGTATCACCAGTTTTGCTCCAGGCGATAGTTAAATCTTTAATTAGATTTGAACGTGAAATTTAGAAACTAACTGTCGGTTAGCCAAGCAGAAGGGTTTTCTGGATATTGATCTGATGTTGGTTTCGGCCTTCGGGGTTAATATTTGGGGAATTATTCTCTTGATTAATTTACGGTTAGTGACTAATGAATTGGAATGAGGCGTATGTTGTGTTTGTGTAACACTTTTATAAAATATACGCGAGTTATTCGGGAAGTCCGGGTTTATCCCATTCTGAATAATCGATACGACGATAAGTCGAAGATGAAGACGATGGTCGAAGACCGGAGGTCTTCACGTCGTTTGGGTGATAACTGATGATCTTGATTGGGCTGTACACCCAAGAAGATGGAAACAGTTGGTGATCGTCCAGACGTGC
Source organism: Allium sativum (assembly GCA_030737875.1). Lineage (NCBI taxonomy): Eukaryota > Viridiplantae > Streptophyta > Magnoliopsida > Asparagales > Amaryllidaceae > Allium > Allium sativum. Next base: position 492,618,792 of record CM060912.1, on the reverse strand, counting down.
TTGGAGATCGATGGATATGCGAGGTACTAGGTGCCTCCGGTTTCGTTCAGACCCAGAACGGACTTGTAAATGGACTGTGTGTCTGACATCGGATTTCATTCTGTGTGACTGATATCGGTTGCATAGGATGGTTTGCCTGTGTGGCATGCTAAGATGCAAATGATCAAGGCTTCTGTTGAAAAGCAAAGTCTTGTGGTGATGATCAAAGCACGGCCTTTGTGGCGTAGCTTTGTGTAACGTTTACCTCGCGTGTTTCACACCCGGTATGAACCAAAAACGGGAGACGGACCTCAGGGAGGACTTGCGTTTCTTTCTAGCTAGAAGTGGCGTCAGTGGTTTTACACGCCCTGACGAGTTTGACTTATGTGGTTGTTGCGGTTGCGAGGCGCCTCGGTTATATCGGTTTCGGCCGAATGCATTCTGGTCGGCTGACGGACCAGACTTACACCCCATAGGGTGGGGAGACGTATTGTTCAGGCATAATAATCCACTCCGTGTGGACCGGCCCTGACGATCCAAGGGTCACTCGAGCTCTGATCCTGAGGGGCGGGCTAGAGCGTCTCGAATCGGTTGAGGACTATCTTTTGCCTCGGTTCATAGACGGAAATCCAATTTCCAAATACGTGACTTTGCGGTTTTATTTGTAAACCTATATATGGTGACATAGTGGCATGGGACGCTCATGTCGCCTATGATTGATACTTATGATTTGAAGTTGTTTTATGAACAATGCACTTATAATAGTATCAAATGATTTGTTTTAAGACGTATCAAGCATTCTTTGGCTGTTATAAGGGAAAACCCTATCCTCGGCTGCGTTGCATTGTGTGATGGGACCTGGGTCTTATAACAGCTTCATTTTTCTTTATTTAGCATTGCGCTGTTTGTTTTATGCACTGGTATTCTTGGGAGGAAACCCGTTCCGTGTTATACGGCGTGGTCCCTTGATTTACCTAATTTTTAAAATAAAGATTAATAACTGTTTTAGTTCTCACACCAGTCACATGACTGACCTGGAGTTTATTGTTTTAACCTAAACTCTGGGTGCCCTTATTTTCGACACGGGCAGCTAGTAGTTTTGGTTTTGCAGATTTATATTCACAGGATCCTGGTTTACAGCTGGAACGATATCCGGAAAGCTTTGTATCCGTATATCCCATTCTAGTTGTGTATTGTATTATTTTCCGCTGCGATGTATTTAAATCTCTGATATTTCTGTGTAATATTCATTTATACTCTGTATATTCTTGTAATCTGATGCATTGTTGTAATATACAATGAAATGTTCTTTTATATGCGTTTTGTTGTGGTTTGTTCTCGAACTATCCGACGCTTTCCTTTACGGGGAAGTTGCGGGTCTTTACAATGTTCCCATGCGAATTTATAAACGACGAACAGAGATAGCGGTAGGCACATAGTAATATAATAATAGAATAGAATATTATTAAACCCAAAATATCTCTCCTATAAATACCCCTTGGATTTCCTAAACCTAAATCCCCAATTCATTTGTCTCCATATTTGAAAACAAACCCCTCTCTACAACAATTCATATCTCTCAAACTGTTAAGAATCGGTGGAAGTCACCAACTCGAAAGTTGTAGATCGGGTTGAAAACGACACGAGGACCAAATTTCATGGCCAACGGACACCTGAGGTCGCCGGAATCTCACCATGAACCATAATGGGTGAGTTTCAGATTTTGTGGGTTTATGTGCAAACTAGGAGGAGTTAGCCGAAGGTGTCAACTAGAAAGTTGGAGAGGGGAGGATGGTCGATAAGTTTCATGTTGAGGGGTTGGCCTGACATTGATTTTGGTGGTCGTGGTTTCGACATGGTTGGCGTAGAATGTTTTATAGATGTTGCAAACAAAGATTTGGTGATTTTGACGATTTAAGGAGGAACTGGGAGAGGTGGTCAACTGGAAAGATGTTCGTAATCAGGAGGCGCGCCTGCTGGTGGAGTTTGGTGGCCGGAGGTTGACCGAGGTGGCGACAATGTGGCTCGAACGGCCTGGCGATCGTGGTTAATTTTCTAGTGAACAACGTCGAATTGGGTGCGGGGTTGGAGGCGTGGGGGCTGCACTCAACAGGGATGCTGGCAGTGGTGAGCGGCGACGTCCAAGTGGTCAGTGTTGGGCGGTGCAAGCGGCGATGGGTGGTGAACACGAGTTTGAGCAATATGAGGAAGAAGAAGTTAAGTTAATTATATTTTAATTAATTAATTAAAGTATTTGAAGTTCGAACCATTATATCTTGTTCGTATGAACTCAGAATTGGACAAAACAAGATCCATTGGGATCATATGGACGCAGGTTACGTGTACAAAATAATTTGGATGAGATATAAGCTAGTTGAAATTTTGGGTTAAATTAAACCCACGTTTAATTTAATTCAAAAGCGATCGTTATTGCAACGATTAAAAATCACTATAAGAATCATTTTTAACTTGAATAGTTATTATTATCGTTAAGTGATAATATATTGATTGCTTCTAGTTGCTATTATTGCTTCGTATATGATTTATGTTTATTATAATTTATTTATACTATTTGTGTTCATTTAAGCGTTAACAATTAAAACGCTTATCTTATGACTGTTGTTTAATGGACGATAACTGTTGTGGTTGCTATTATAATTGTTTATACGAATTAACACCACAAATATTGAATTATTTAGGAATTTATTGAGTCGAGCTCCATTGGAATATAAATTAACAATATATTCGTTTAAATGAAATAAGGCTTGAAAGTGGAAATTGGATTTTTATATCCAAAACGATATGGAAATGAAGTTAAAATGATTTAAAACAACTATTGAAAAGGTTGAAATGGATTTGAAAGAGTTTTGAATTAGAAATGGTTTGTTCTAACTAAAAATAGACTTTGAATAGTAAATTCAAAAGTGAATTCGAGTTAGATATATAAACAATGTTTTTAACTCGAAATGATTGTTTCAGTGATCTTGTTTACTTTTATAATGGATTTCAGAAAAGTTTGTGTAACGATCCAGAATTTTTAACCAATTTAAAATTGGATTTTTTATTACTCAATTTGAATTTAAATTTGAGTTTGACATAAATATATATGGTTAAGAATATTTAATAATTTTGATAAGTTAAATGATAGATTTTATTATAAGTATAAGTTAAATGATAGATTTTACTTGAATTATAAATGAGAATGATTATTAATAAGTTTGGATTTATTGATACTATTTGTCGTTTGATCGGGTTTGTCAAACCATAACATGAATTAGTAGCATTAGAACTAAGTGTTGTCCTTAGTTTTCATAGCATTTTAAAGGAAATGCTACCAAAAGATCACTTTCCCTCCTTAAGACAAGTGTCCTTACACTTGTATTTTTGCATGCCTCCTTTCATGCATGTTTTACACTTGCCCCCTTATGTGTCATTACCTCCTTAACCCTCCATTCCTATATAAGGAGGCCTTTCCTCCATTTTTTAACCATTCCACTCCATTTTCTTCTTTTCATCCTCTTCTTAAATATTATGGCCATGTTTCCATGGCATATGTTTTCTTCTTTTCCACCAGCACCTTGCCGAAGTTCGTCATCCTCCTCCTCCTCCTCCTCCTCTTATAATATATATATAGAGAAAGATTAGTATATATTATATAATATATATTTTGGTGAAGTAGACGGTGCGCTGAAATACTGTCCGATGGTTCGTTCAACTAGGTTCGCTTACCGTGAAGATTTGGAAAGCTGTTAGGTGAGAACTCTTTAACCACAATTTATATATTTAATTAGTGGTTAGACTAATTTAAATATAGTGATGAATTATTAGTGGTTAATGATGATTGATGTTTGTTGTGATGGATGATGGATGCATAGTTTAGACCACACACACTATTAAGCGTTAGTGTTATAACGCTTGTGCACAGTTATGATTTATTTAATTATGTTGATGATGTTTGCTATGGATGTTTAAATGGTTGTTGATGTTGTTTTGCACACACTATGACACAACAATTATGGTATCACATTGGTGATCGACAATTCTCCTTCGTAATTAGAAGCAATATCATTATTGAATTTGAAGGTTAATAATTTGGAAAGACCATATGTATGAATTCATATATATTGATAAAGTCCTTTAAATGAATAAATAAATACCGGAACATTCTAGGATGACAGAGAGGATAGTGTCTAGGCTTGGGTTTGGAAATAAAGTTTCCTGCTCTCCCTAGCTATCCCTAACTGATCCGACGAAGGAGATGGTTAATTTGAAGTTATTTGAATTTAGAAATGAATTGGAATTTGATTTATTAAGTAAAAAAAAGTTGAATTTTTGATCCAAAATAATTTGAAAAGTAAATTTATATGATTTTAAAATGGTTATATAAGGATATAATGGTTTTCTAAGATATTTTGAAGTATCGTAGAATAATGGTTATTATGTCGAAATAGAACTTGTTGCATAACGACAATTTACGTATTTTAGATGCAAACTTTAAACGCTTATAGCTTTTGCAATCTAAATCGGATTTCCATAAAATGAAAAACATTTGATTTCCATTAACAAGAACTTTCAAATGAGTGAAAGAAGATTTTAAATTCGAGTTATAATTTTCAAGTTATGTTTGAAACTGTTTTGGAAAAGGTCGTTGTAAGAACAATTATTGACCATAACTATAAACAACGTTTTTAAATGTTTAAAAATATGGAAAAAATTTGTAAAATCATTAAAAATTATGGAAAGTTGTTTTGAATTGTAAAGTTTAAGTTTTGGCTAAGATAAATGATATTTTGATCAAAATAGTTAAGACAACTGTTTTGTAACACTTTTGTAACGCTTTTGAAAACACTATTGTAACGCTTTCTTCGAAAACAATTTATTTTGAAAATTTTAACATGCAAACTGTTTTTCGAACTATAAGTAATCATTTGTAGATGATTGGTGGAATGTTTTCAAAGACTTAAAAGTAGTGAAAATGTTTATATGGAATTTAAATTGATTTATTTGATATTAAAATGGGTTTTTCAATTTTAAATAATTGAATATGGTTGGAGATAAATCTTCGGATGTTTGATATTAATCCTGTAGATGATGAATCTTACTATTTGAGGAATTTAAAAGGTAGTTCACTGTTATTCCGCTTATAGTGTGAGTTGGATACAAAGATTAATATTAAGGATAATTTGATGGTATTTCTATCCAGATCTAATGTCAAAGAGTTGGATAAATCTTTTAATTAGGATATGGGTTTCCCAATCGGATTGAGATAATTTGGATAGAAATAATCTTTGGATATTTGATATGAAATTCAGTGGTGTAAATGTATACTATTTGTCGAATTTAGAAGATATTATTATATCGTTATTCCACTTATAGCATCCATTGATTATGAGATTTGATATCGAATATAAGTAGATACAACTTCTGTGAAACTTATGTTCAGTATCGATTGATTTGGGTTTTGTCGTGAATCATATCTTCAACAATATCATTCTTGAAACCCAATGAGATTGAGTTGTGTAAATTCATATCGTAAATTGGGATTTAATCAAATCTTTGATTTGAGAAAATTAAAAATAAGAAATTGGGAACCAAGTATAATCTTTTAGTTAAGATTATAGAATTGAATGTTGGAAAATCGATTTAATTGGAAACTATGGTTGAAATATGGATTAAAGGATTTTCGAAGGAAACTGGGTTTTGATAATGAGTTATCAAACGGAAAATTAATTAAGGCTTTGGGGATAGATTATCTTTGATTTAAGGGATGTGTTTTAAAGAAGAAGGGTTAAATATGGATTTTGTTAAAGATAATTTGAGAATGGGTTTAAAGAAAGTTAATTTAACAAAATCTAAGATGGAAGGAGATTTGGTTGAAAGCCTGTGTGTTCTGTAATTGTGTTTTATAAATTATGTTTATTATTTGGGAAGACCAGGATCAGATGTATGTCCGAAAACCATTCCAAGTGATAATACGACGTTGTGGAGCAATTGAAGACATTGAAGATTGCATTGAAGACCGGGACCCTTCATATCGTAAGGATGACTTGCTGAATGTCTCAAATGGGTAGCTCCCATTTGCAGATGGATTTTATATCAGCTAAGTGGCAAGAAGCCCAAACATATGTGAAGGAATTTTGGATTGTTGTTTCGTTCAGACCCAGAACAAACATTTATGGATTGTGTGTCTGACATTGTAATTAACTGCATAGCACTGATCTCTATTAAATATATATCTGTTTGGTGGCGGAGAATTTATTCTCTTGCTTAACACCCTTCTTTAAAACGTATGAGCTTAGAGGTTATATATCGATAGAAATCAGTGATGCGTTGTGAATGGACAATGTGGCATACTTAAGTTATGTGGTGAGCTTAGGATGATCAAAGCATGGCTTATTTAAGCGTAGCTTTGTGTATATCGGAACCTCGGCAAGCTTCACACCCCGGTAAATGACCAAAACAGGAAGAAATGCAACAGGGTTATGGGGTTTTGTCTCCTTCTAGATAACAGGTGTACTATGGTATGGAGCCCAGGTATTAACCTATGTGGTAAAAGCATCTACTTTTGTGGTTGTTGTTGGCGCGCGCTCGGAAAGGTCGGTAACGACCGGGAGATGACATACTCAGGCGTACTCTAAGTTACCCAGTTAAGGGGTAACCCAGCCTTGTGTTGGCATAAGGAGCATCACTGTTGATCCTCGGACGTCCCTCTAGAGGTGTTCAAAATTCGGTTCGGAAGGAAGTTCCTTTGCCTGGTCATTGTTGGAAACCCAATCTACGCTACGAGCCGTATGATTTTGATTGTATACCATACATCAGTATAGTATATGGTACCTATGCTGGCTAAGATTGATACATTTACTTTCGAAAGGATTTTTCACACTATATTATAGTATTGAAAGAGGATTTTCACGTATCAAGCATTTTTGACTGCATAAGGAGAAACCTCGCCCATGTGCGCGTTTGCATTGTGTGTGTGCCGCGAGACCTTATGTTAGTTTCTTTTTTCAAAATGTCATTGCGAATTTCTATGCATTGGTATTCACATGGAGTAAACCCGTTCTGCATTAGCGGCATGGTCCGGTGAATTACCTAACTTTAAAATAAACCCTAAAAACAAATGTTTTGAGTTCTCACACCAGTCCCATGACTGACTTGGAGTTTATTGTTCCCACACCTAAACTTTGGGTGCCTATAATTTTTGCACGGGCTGCCTAGTAGTTTGGTTCGCAGATTTAGTCTTGGAGTTAGTTAGAGCAGGATGCTGGTTTAGCTGGAGCTATTATATCTTGGAGCATGCATATTCTTTCGCTGAGTTTAGTATCTCTTCCATTGTGTAATCGATGTACGCTGATGTATCTTTCGTAACTCTAATGTAATATTATTGTAATGATAATGGAAAAGTTCCTTTTATTTTGTGCAAATGTGTAAGTACCCCTAACAATCCGTCTTTATGAACGGTTCAAGTTGGTTTAATTGCCGACGAAAACCGGGCAAAAAGCCGAGTCGTTACAGTTTGGATTTCAAAATATTATTATTTAAATATTATAATAATATAAAATATACAATTTTGATTTATAATTGAATTTGAAGTTGGAATTGCTTTTAAAAATTTTTATAATCGTTTTATAAAATATACTCTAACTGAATCGGATGAGTTCTATTTTAAATAATAATATGGTTTGAATAGGACGTGTCGTGCAGCAGAAGTTCCCGAATCTCAACCATGAAATTCAAACAGTAATAACTAATGCAAATTAAATTGGATTTCTACGAAATTAAAAACGTTTGTTTTCTGTTAACAATAGCTTTCAAATGAAAGAAGAAATTTTGGATTTCAATTTGTAGATTTCAAGTTATGTTTAAATCTATTTTTGAAAGGTCGCTATAAACGTAGTTCGATGGCCATAATTGGAAATTGATCGAAATGGCCATATAAAAATTATTAAAAATATGGAAAAATTATGTTAAATCATAATAAATGATTTTAAGGTGAATTGATAAATAAATATGAAGTTTCGAACTATATTTCGATATTTGTTTCAATTTGATTTACTAAATACGGTAAAAGATGTTTTGGACACTTAAAGTTAAATAATTGATATATAGTTTCCAAAGATTATTATATATGTCTTATATAATTAATAAATTATTTTGAAGGCAATTCAGATTGAGTTCTAAATATAAGTCGAAGTATGATCTGAATAGGACTAGTTGCGCAATGTCAGTTCGCGAATGTCGACTGTTGACTTCAAATTGGCATACCGGGAGATCCGACCATTGGATTCCCCTGAAACGAGAAACGTTTGGTTCGAAATGAAAAGAGTCTGGGAATGCAAAAAACAGTTTTAAGATCCACTATTTTGAATAAATCGGATTTGGATAGAAATGATCTTCGGACATTTGGTATTGACTAAGTTGTGTAGATATTTACTATTTTGAGGAATTTGAAAGATATTTATATCATTATTCCACTTATAATATTCATTGATTACTAGAATTGGTGTTGAATGTAAGTTAATGTAAATTATGTTTAAATCTTATATTTATTATCAATTGGTTTTGGGCTTGTTGTGAATGATGTCTTAAATAATGTTATTCTTTTAACCTAATTATGGCAAAGATAGGATTTTGAATAGAATGATAAAACTTTTAATTAAGATTACTGAAGTTTTCTAAAGTAAAGTTTGCCAATTAATAAATTAAATTGGAATTAAATGGAAATCGATTTAGTGGCAATCGAGATGTGTCTCTGTAGATGAAGACCTTTACTTTTTAAGGAATTTAAAAGGTTTTGCCCTTATTCCGTTTGTAGTATTAGTCCGATACGGGAATTCATATCGATTATAAGCTGATATGATTTCCATGAAGATTTCATTTAAGATGAAACTGTGATTTTAGGTTTATCGTGAACGATTTCTTAAATAACATTGTTCTTTAACCCATTTAAAGGAGAAGACTATTTCTTAAGATTAGTTAAAATGAAATCTTTATTTAAATTGAATATAAAGATTAAAAAATGAAGAAGTTGGAACTTAATGGTTTATCGTTGAGTTGGGTGATTTTCTGGGAGTTTGATCTGATGTTGGTTTAAGCCTTCGAGGTTATACACTTAATAGATTATTCTCTTTGCATTGTGCAATCAAGAACTAATTCTAGTTAATGAATGGTTTTTCCCTAAAGATATGAATAAGAAATCAAAAGTATGATTTTGGGTTAGAAATATGAATCAAAGAAAGATAAAATAATCTACCCTAATCAATGATCAACGAATGGGTTGGGTTTAGGATAAATATGTTTCCCGTAAAGATAATTGAAATCTTTAATCAGATTTGAAATGAATGAGGTAGTTAAACTTACCAAAATACGAGGGGTATTAGATATGGAGTACCACCAATTTTGTTCCATGGGATGAATAAGATGAGAATGAGATAATGATTTAAGAAATTACCGTTTTCACGAGATTCAATAATCCCAATAAGGCATTGAAACTCTATTTGAGTTAAATTTGTGAAATGACGTTCTATAATCTTTTGAAATGATTTCCAAGGAAAACATTTAAATAAGACTTTAAAGAATGTAAATCATTTATAAGATTTGAATGGGTATACCCAAATTAAAGAATGATTTGAGTAAAAAGATATTTTAAAGTGGAATGAGCCTCATGATATTTTTATATGTATCAATTGATTGTAAAGATGCGCTTGTTATTTTGGAAAGACCTGGTTCCTACCCATTCTAAATAACTATATGATGAGTATTGAAGATACTGAAGACGATGGTTGAAGATGGGGATTTTCACATCGTCTGGATTGATTGCTGATATCTCGATTGGGGTGTACACCCAAGAAGACGTTTTAAGTGGCAACTGTCCAGACGTTCTAGTTGATTGTGCAGATTTGAAAGGGCTTGTTTCCTTTATTGAATGAGGAATAAGATGTCTTCGGTTTTGTTCACACTCCAGAATAGAGCCGTATGGATGTGTGTCCGACATTTTATATTGTAGTATGTAATGGATTTTTGCTAAACATATTTCTGTTAGTGGCGAAGAATTTATTCTCTTTGCTTAACACCCTATTTGAGATGTACAAGCTCAAATGTGCTACGATTAGCGATTATCGATTATATGTTATGAGATGACAATATGGAATGCTAAGTGATGAGCTATTAGATATCAAAGTTTTTTGTTAAAAAGTAGAGCTTTGTGTAAAATGTAACTTTAGGACCTTACAGCCGGTAATGAGCCAAAACAGGATGAAGTATAGTAGAGATAAGTACTAATGTTTCCTTCTAGTTGAGGAAGTGATGCCATGGTATGGAGCCAGGGCAATTTTCTTAGTGGATGATGGAATGAGGCACCTCGGATAATGGTTGGTAACGACCGGGGGACGTTACGTTTAGAAGAAACCTGAACTACACCTGGTATAGGTGGGTTGGCTTTGCCAATACAGAAGGAGCATTTTTTGATCCTAGGACATCCCACTAGAGGTGTGCCCGAATCGCGACTAAGGAAGATACATTACCTTGGTCGTTGATGGAACCCAACTTCCAATACAAACCTTTTACGGTTTTAGTTATACTCTATGTATGTAGATGTTGACGACCAAAAATGTCGCAAACACCAAAGATTCTGTATTACTAGGAATAAATAATATGGTCACACAGACAAGATATATTATGTAACATAAAATATATATAAGCGGTAAATGACACAAGAGATTTATAGTGGTTCGGCCTTGTTGAAGGGCCTACGTCCACTTTGAAGAGTTGTAGAGATTTTATTAATCACTTGAAAGATTACAAGGTTGAGATCCTCTCATTACATATGTGGACTATTGTGCAAAATAGTCATATTTGCAAGAAATAGTAAAATGGACAATTTTGCCCTTCTTCTTCCTCAAAGAGGAGATGCCATTAATGGAGCTCTATCGAGGTCTCAAGGTCCAAGAATCTCTCACTTTTGAAGTGTGAGGTAGTGGGGTATTTATAGGAAGTGGTTAGGTATGGGTTAGGTGGGAGTAGGTAGAAATGGGGACCATCTACAGGAAATTCGCGCCTCCAGCTGTCGGCCACGGAAAATTCGTACCTGGGTGAGGTACGAAATTTCGCACCTGCTAGGTGCGAAATTTCGCACCTCCCAGGTACAAAATTTCGTACCTTCGAGGTACGAAATTTCGCACCTTCGAGGTACGAAACTTCGTACCTTCGAGGTACGAAATTTCGCACCTTGGTAGGGTCAGAAGTTTGCTTGGAGGGGACGCGGTCGAGGCTCGGTGGCGCGGTATGTTGGTTCTTTTGGGGGTGTCGAGGCTCCTTAGCATGAAGTGAAGGAATCCATCATTCAGCTGGTCCGAAGTGAAGGAATCTGAGCTTCCGGCATGGAGAAAGTCGGATGAATCGGGCGGTGCCCACGGTTTCGACCTAACCGGTTAGGTCGATCGCCGTCGGGACTGTGGGGTCCCGGACCCCCACCGGCGCTGCGCCCGGACCCGCTTGACGGCTCGCCTTCGGCTCAGAGCACGGCTCGCCTTCGGCTCGGATGCGGACGGATACTGATGGAGGTCGCGTCCAAGGGATGCGGCGTCCTGCTAGTGTCCAGACTCGAGTCTTCTAGTACTGGATTACTGATTGATATTGGTGATGCTTCCGGGCTGTAATATCACGCGATATGTTGAGTCGAGCGTGTCTTGTGTACTTTTGGGAACCAGACCAAAAGGATGGTTAACATTTGCCCCCCAAAGTACGTCTTGCCTTGACGCCTTGTCTTGGCATGATGTGCTTTGGAATGAAAGTTGAGATGATTGTCGGGTTGCGGATTTATCCTGCAAGTTATAGGAAACATATGTTAGTTAGCGGGCACGCTCGCTGGGGGATCGTTAGCGAGCCTCTGTTGGTTTTGGTGTTGCACTCGCATTGCTAAGTATCTGCATGGTGTCGTTGTCGCGCGTTTGTAGGCGATTTGACACTTGTGGGGGATGTGCGTGCGCGGGCGCTTTGTTGATAGGTGAGTCTGATATGGGCGCAAACATCTCCATGCAGTGCTTAGCGATTGGTTACGACCTCCATCCGGCGTTGCATGTCGAGAGCGCACTGCTTTTGAGTGGTTGGTATGCCTTGTTGAAATATGTGGGTGTGAACTTAGGATTCCAGCATTGCTAAGGGCTATGACTTGCTTGAGTTTGGAGGCTTGGACGGGAACTTGCCTAGGGCGTCTACTTCCTGTAGATTAAAGACAATAAAAGTTAGTTGCTGACTTCCGATTGCATCGAAGTGCAAACGGTTCGTTATCGGGTTATAATCGCGTAGGCAACCACAAGTTTATGTGTGGTTTTGTGCGATGCGATCTGAGTTAGAATAGGTAACACGAAAGTGAATTGTATGCCCTGGGCTTATGATTGCCCAATTTTAGCTTTTCGAAGAGTTTTTCGATCGGGAGCCGACTATTGGGCGTGTATATTTAAGCCCTTAAGGCTTGTGAGCATGCATTTGGTTAACGAATCAAGTCGGTCTATTTGGTTGAGATTTCTGCAACGTGTATACATAGTTATTATCGTGGCTTAGGTGCATGATCCCCCTAAGCGGTTGCTGAAACGTCGTTGGGATGGAGCTTGATTGTTTGGAGTACCACTCGGATTAGGCGAGCTTAAGATCGTTCAATGACCCAAGCCAGTTCCATCGATCAAAGTTTCGGCAACTCATATATACGAATGCCATTGTTAGGACAATACTTGACATATGTCGCGACATGCAGTCGCGTAGATTTTTCTTTGAGGCGAGGTCGGACCGAAAGGCCAAGCGTGTGCACCTTGCTGGTTGGGCATTTGGTGAGTATACTAGCGGTCACTGGGTCGTGATTGGCTTGGTAGCTGGAGCTTCGAAGGAAAATGAATATGATCGTAGCTTGGCATACGATCCCGAACTTCGATCCCATAACATTTGTTTGGGGTACGCTGATCCTTTGATCGTAGTCACTTCATGTCTTCTCTTCTCCGGATAGAAAATCATCTCAAGGCATGGAGATCACAAAAATACGTTTTTTTGGGTACTTTGGATGTTCAGGAGGTTGTTAGGCTTTCAGGAGAAGGAAAGAGGGATATGGAAAGCCAGAGGATTCCCGAGATTGTCACTCAAAAGCGTTGGGAGGTAGATTCCAGGAAGTGAAAGTAGGAATTCGAGAATAAGTATTTGCGGATACGGGATCGGACTTCGTATCCCAAATACTTATTAAATCTTTCAGGCTCTTTAGGAGTTCGTAGCTTGTTTGAGGATATGATCAGGGAGCCGGTACATGGGAGCGCGAAATAGAACTTCGCACTCCAATGACTTTGTCAAGCCCTGACTTTGATCTTGAGTTAGTAAACTTGAACCCCTGCATGGCGTCGGTTGAGCGCCCATGAGTTGCGGTCTTGTGACGCGGTTCTTAAGGAATGGACTTGTTTGGACTATCGGCTAGGATGTGTATGTAGGATGTCGATACATAGTCGAGCTATTAGTCTCGATTTCTGATCAGTGCCCCAACCATGACGCAGCTGTATCTTGACTCAGGCATTGCGCTGGTGGTCGGCGATGGCCATGGCGTTAGTTGTTGAGGCTAAAGGCTGCCACCATGTTCCGGAGCGTCAGCTTTTTGTGGAGTTAGGGTAACGATGGAAGCCGAGAAGCCTCCAGGGCCTGAACTCTGGCTCCGGATTTCCTTCGTTGCAAGGTGAAGGTGCTATAACGATGGTGGTTCCGTAGGATGCTCTGATGATGATGCCGGTGCAGAGACTTTAGGGGATCTGACCGGGTCTTGAGATTGCCAGGCCGGTGCAACAATCCGTAGAGGGTTGTCCCAGGCCCGGGCACCTGCTGGATTCTGCTTGGCGTCAGAGACGAGCTAGCAAGCTCGGATTGTTGCTCAATGTTTCATGTATGGTTGGTAATTGGAGTTGAGCTTAACACAATTGGTTGGCGAATGATTCTGGAAATGAACTTATTTGGATTGACCGCTCGGATATGCGCGCAAGATGCGAACATATGGTCGAGTCGTTAGTCTCCAACCCAATTATGTCAGGATCATTACCCGATCCGAAAATGGTGCTGACGTTTACTGGTAACCACGACCGTAGTTATCCAAACCAGATGTCGTTGTCGCGCTTCGATGCGCTTGTAGGTATGCATCAAGGGGCGTGAGTTAGCTTCATGTTGTGTTTAAGTACGAGTTTGCTGGTAGGGCGCTGAGACTTTGCGAACCCAATGAACCGGCCATGGAAACCCGAGAACTTGAACTGAAATATGGGATTTTTATTTTGCGTATTGAGAATTTATCTAATTTCTCCAGTTCCTCGGGGAACTGGTGGTTATATTGCTCCCTTTGTCCATTGGTGCGGGCTTCTACACCCGGTCTTTCTACTAGTATTGGCTGGAGGTTAGAAGTTTCCGATACCCGAGCTTCTAGGTCTTGATCATCCTTGGGGCGAGGCGTTCATTCTTCTTTAGAATGGTTGCCCCGAAGGCTGTGGCAATGGAAATGCCGGTGCGGAAGCTGATGGGGACCTTCCTCAGGTCTTGCGATGAGTAAGTTGGTGCAAGGATAAGTGGGGGGCTGCCCCAATGCTCGAGTACTTGCTAACCAAAGAGGACGCGAGTGATGAACCCTTAGAAGTCAAATAGTTGCTTCTTATGCTGGGAAACCCTGCTTGGAGCGGAGGCGACGCCAGGCTTTGCCCCCGCGCTTCCTCAAGCGCCCGAGTCCCGGTTGTAGTTGTAGCGGGAACGATCTGGAGCAGTAGGAGAACTCATGGCTTCGGGATCCCATTATTTGCATGAGCCTTGTAGGAAGAGGAGAAGCTGTGGTTGGTCGAAATGCTCATGCAACGGGCGTAGCTGATGCATGTGTGCAGACAATGTGTGCTACGCTGGAGTTCAGGAAGCCTAGCTAGCGGCGGAGCCGGAGGAGCCAGAGGGGAAGACGGACACGATGAGGATGCCATACCAGATGCCCGGGCGAAGTCTAGTCAGGATGCCCAGGAGAGATCTGCTGCTGTGGGGGTGAAGATGTTGGCCGATGCCGAAGCGGAGAAGGAGAGGGCCTCTAAGTAAGCTAGGAAAGAGGAAAGCCGTCGATGATGCCCACCGAAAGAGGGCGAGAGGACCCTTAACGACTTGAACTGGATGCAATTACGCAACTCCAGGTCATGGAGCTAGCTGATCAGAAAGCCGACGAAGATTCCAAGAAGAGAGCGGAGCTGGGCACCAGAAAGTCTTGGGGAGAAACCCAGGCTGCGTTGGTCCGTGCTTCTTACATTGTCCCTAAGTTGTTGCCATGCATTTCTCTCAGAGAGTCTATGATGATTACAAGCGGCGAGGATGATGGCGGAAGGTGCGCATCGATGCCTCATGAACCTGTTACTCCTGTGTAGAGTAGAGGAGGAGGAAGCGGTTCTGGAAGGAAAGGGCCGGTCATTGGCGGTGACCTGCTTGTATCGAACCTGTATAGACAAAGGAAAAGAAAAGGATGAGTAGCATCAGTAATTGTTAAAGGAATTAAAGATACTTTGGGTTAGGTGAACCAATAGTATATGCGAGTGTGGCTCTCGCTTTTGGTCCTTAAAGACGTGGTGTGGTATTCATGCATACCCTGTCATCAGAGAGAAGAGATGTTAGACATGTAGTCTATTTAACGTGTGTATGTGTGAAATTGAATATGAATTAGTAAAGATCGCATTTCGTGTTAAGTGTTCGAACGTTCTTCTCATGTTTTCCGGCGTCCCGTACTTGCATAAGAGTACTTGTTGTTATACCAACAGAACTGCGATCAGAGATCGCGTTTTATGTTAACTGTTCGGATGTTCCTCCTATGTTTTTGGGCGTCCCAGAGGGGCGTTGGGACCGAAATGTCGAACTCTAGCTACATGTCCGGTTTGGTGATTTTTAGGCATCGTATGTAATCACTGGAATTTTTAGAAGGCAGGTGCAAGGAGGAAATCGATAAAATAAATACAAAAAATCAAATTGAAAATATCCCTCCCATTTTCTGAGGTTCCGCACAGGCCACACGGCCTTCGATCTCCACCACAAACCTTACCTAACCCATTCAAGCCTATATAAGGCGTATAAACCATCACAGCAAACAATTTTCCACAAAGAAGAAAATCAATATCAAAATCAAACAAATCCTAAAAATCGAAATGTATGTATATTATTATTTGCATCAACCTAAGCTTCAAGCCGGTGTCTGTTTTGTGAGACGCGGTCGCGATTCCGGAGGGTCCATTTCTACTCAACGAGGCTAGGGCAAGAGCTCGCCGACGGTTGAAGACGTTCTGGGTCGAACGGTCACCAAGGAAATGCTTCTAGAAGGAAGGAGCCTCTGCTGGCGAAGTTGGGTAGGATAAGGCGTCAGAAAAGGTCGGCCACATCGCAGCGTCGTGGGTTTGAAGGTCGAGCTCGAGCTACACGATTTGGGTATGAGGATGAAGAGAAAACGACGAGGAGCATCAAGCTGTTAATGGATTTTGATTTCGTCGATTTGTTGGAGGATCGGTGGCCGTCGATTTGGCCATGGATGAATACTGGAGCCGCGTTGAAAATTGGGGGAAGACGGGTTTTTAATGGTAAATACGGGCGTGGGCTTATAAAGGTGAAGATGGGCCGGGTTTTAATTTAAAAAGGGGCGAGGCCCATTTATTAAGTCCAACGTTTTATTTAAATATTTTATGAACTTGCATGCATCATAACTTCATCATACGATACTGGTTTTCAGCGAAACAAGATCCGTTAGGATCGTATGGACAGACACTACCCAATGGAACTGACCGGGAGTGAACCTGAGCTCGTATGAATTTATAGCGAAATAAACTGTTTGATTCAAATCAAACAACGGTTTATCGTTCTTTAAGGATGAACTGCCAAAGTGAGTAAATCTCACCAACTCTGAATAGTTTATAATTTCATGTTGCATTTTTAGAACTGTTAGATATTGGCTGACTGACTGTGTGTTGACTATTTGATTGAACTGCTAGTCAGTTAGTGGAATTTCTATATTGATTCTGTTTAACAGAATATATCATATGGAACTAAAAAGTGATGTTATCTATATCGTTTAACATCTGTGAAGCTGGGAAACAGGTTGGAGGAATCCGACTGGGTTCCTCAACATTTATTTTACTGTTTTCATATATTGCGATATATGATGTGTTATATAATCTGTTATGGATTATGGGTGTTGGAATGATGTTGATCATTTCTATTCGATATTTTAAAATATCATAAAAGACCCAGGGATGTAAAAAGAATTATTTCAATGTATATTGAAATAAAGTGATTTTATAAAATCAACAGATTTTATAAAAGGAAATATTTCGAAAATAAATAAAAGGGAAAAATGTTTTTAAAACGAATAGAGTTTTATAAAAGGGAAATCATTTGTAAAGGAAGAACTGTTACTTAAAGTAAATCGTTATAAATGAATAGTTTATTCGAATAGAACAAAAGAGTTAATCGATGTTAGTTAATCAATTAGTGATAAAGTCAAAGGAGTTAATCGATGTTAGTTAATCGATTAGTGATAAAGTTAAAAAGAGTTAATCGATGTTAGTTAATTGATTAGTGAAGAAAGTAAAAGGAGTTAATCGATTAGTGAAGAAAGTAAAAGTAGTTAATCGATGTTAGTTAAATCGATTAGAGTTAAAGCAAAGTAGTTAATCGATGTTAGTTTAATCGATTAGAGAATAAAGTTAAAAAGAGTTAATCGATGTTAGTTAATCGATTAGTGTTAAAGTTAAAGAAGTAAATCGATGTTAGTTAATCGATTAGTGTTAAAGTTAAAGAAGTTAATCGATGTTAGTTTAATCGATTAGAGAATAAAGTTAAAAGAAATTAATCGATGTTAGTTAATCGATTAGAGTTAAAGTAGAAAGGAGTTAATCGATGTTAGTTTAATCGATTAGAGTTAAAGAAAATGAGTTAATCGAATATAGTATTCAAATAGAAAGTAAAAGGAATTATCGAATATAGTTTATTCGAAAGGAGTTAAGCGAAATGAGTAAATCAATAGCATTAGTCAAAAAGAGTTAATCCAATAGTGTTAGCCCAATAGAGTTAATTGATAAGGGTTAATCGAATAGAGTTAAGTGAAAAGAGTCAATCGAATATAGCTATTCGAAGAGGGATAAGTAAGGAAGTTAGTTAAAGAAATATAAAATGAACTTTGCTAATTTCAAAGTTAGAAATGTTGTTCAGTTAAGGTCTGAGAGGTAGTTCTACCCCAACTTGATTGGCTCCGTTTTTAACTAAGGAATAGTTATGGTTCGGCAGTAAAGGAAATGGTTTGAGTTGGCATCGCGATGGTTTGTTTAAAACATCTGTCTAAGTCCAATGAAGAAACTTTGGAAATGTTTTCCAAATAAGAAACCTAAAATGTTTTCTAATAAAGAAGACAAGAAATGGAAATGTTTTCCATTGCTAATAACATATATTTTCTAAATTTAGAAAATAAGAAATGTTGAATATAGGGAAACAGGAGATGAAAAATGAACTAAGGAGATGAATGTTAAATGATGTTTGATAGATATAATTTCCATTTGGGAATAATATCGTTGTTTGCACACTTGTTTTTATTCGATAGTTAAATCACAGACTATCGAAGTTTTGACCATTTTAACGTTGTTAATATGGAGAGACCGGTTGGATTATTATCCAAAGAACCACTCTGTATTGGCATAAGCATTGCGAATCATATATTCCAAAAGAAATTGGAGACAGAGTTATACAAGGGCTATCCTGTTTACAGAATAGTGCCTTCGGTTCATCCTGTTCCTGGATGACTTGTATGGACGGATGTCTGACAGAGTATTTCCAGACGATCACGTATATTGATTTCCCCAATCGTACCAAGAGTGGAAGCGGAGAAGGAAACTTCTCTTAGCTAACACATAATGTATAGTTGAGGACGTCAATCGGTGATTTGATGGATTTGACGATGTGACATTCAAAGTGAATCTGATGTGATGTTAATGCGTAGCTTCTAGCCTCATCATCCGGTAAATGACAGAAATCGGGCAGGCAGCATGGCTAAGTCGGTCGCACCGAAGTAGGGTGTATAATCACCTGATCTAGAGTTTCATTTACTTATAAAAATCTATTGTTGATGCTGTCCCATTCGGGAAACGGTTGCTGATCCCAACCGTTGGTGATATACATTCGATACGCTCAAGTGAAATGAGTGGTCGGTCATGTGTGGCCGGGTTGCAAGATGTTCTTGTTGAACCCAGTGTATTCCTCTCTAGAGGTACACTAGCGAAAGGTGGTTCCATACCTTGTCATGGTTGGAAATCCATTACCCAATACGTGCTTGCGGTTTTGATTATATACTATTTATGTAGAACGTGAGATGAAAGCGTTTCTACTAGATGATTATTATAGTTGTGGTTGATAGACATTATTATAATATCAAAAGGTTTTTGATATAAAGATATTTGGATTCTCATAAGGGAAAAACCCGTTCCGTTATGCGGCGTGGTCTTATGAGATATCGTTTACTTGTTCAACTGTTTTTAACTGTTTTACTCACACCAGTCCCATGACTGACCCGGAGTTTACTTTGTTGTTTTCCCTAAACTCTTGGGTGCTTAAATTTGTATGGGCAATCAAGTAGTCGGGATTTTACAGATATAGTTGAAGAGCTGGGGCACGAGGCTTCAGGATCATATAGCTATAGTTATTTCCGCTGTGTTGTAAGTGCTGTACTTTGATAATGATGTATATTCAAATACATATGTATATTTCAAAGTTATGTTATGACATATATTTATTCGTTCCGCTGTGAGATTCGTGTTACTCTAATGTTGTGTTCTTCTTCTTCTATTCTAATTTTCTATCTTATCTTTCCTCACCCTCTAATTTCTTTCACTAATTACCAGGATTTTTCGGATGTTTTGGTTATCGACATCGTGCTTATGTCGATAACGAAAGTCGCTCAAAATCCGGGTCGTTACAGTTGGTATCAGAGCTTAAGTTAAGAATTACTTGGCTCTGTGGCGTGACTCGGTAGAGATAGGGTTAGTAATACCCTAAACTGAGATTGAGTATATATATACGAGTGAACGTATTTGTTATTGATATAAAAATTTGTTTTATATTGTGGAGATTCATTGGTTGAGTCGTTTATGAGTTCTGGTCGATCAGTTTGATCCACTGTATCGGTAGGGATTTTGTAAACACTTGAATACGATGAACCATCATGGTATGTTTTTAAAAGAGGGTAAATGAAAATAAATTTACCCGAAGTATATTTTGATATATATTGGATATATTGGTTGTTATTATAATCGAGTAAGATTATAAATTAAATGGTTATGTAAATAACCAGTCAGAACTCATGTAAGTGAAATACGTGAAATCAGATGAGTTAAATCTGAAAATTTAAACCAAAATTGAAGTTAAAACTTGGGAGAATTGGATAAGTGTTTGTAAACGGATTGGGATTAAGAATAAGGAAAATTTAAGATCCTGGGAGATTTTAAATTGTTTTACAAACAGTGTGAATTATATTTTGAAATGAATTTCAAAGTGGAAATGTTTAAAAATGGTTTTATAGTATTGAACTCACTTCGATCGCTGGAAAATAGATTCTGATGATGACAGCTGCATCATCAGTATTCATTTTCGAGTTGTAAGTGACGAATTACTACCAAAGATACTATTTTGAAATTGTTTTGGGAAAGACAAGCTGTGTTGAATTTCAAAATGGGAATTCAAATATAGAATTTGGATAATATAAATTGGAATTTTTAAATAGATTTGAAATATTAACTTGTCTTAAAAGAAATAAAACGAGAAGTTCCTTTATAAACGAAATTTATAAATAGTTCTTTTATAAACGAAGTTTATAAATGAAGTGAAGAGAATTGTCATTGGATAATTCAGAAATAAAGATACAAGTGTGAAATTGAAAGGGAAATCTATTTTCCAAAGGTAGAAATATCGATTTCAAAAGAAATTGAAATCAAGGCTTATTTAAAGGATAAATAAAGAAAGTTAAAAAGGAATTTGAATAAAGGAAGTTCAAACTTAGAATGTGAATAAAGAAAATTCAAAGGGGATTTGAATATAGAAATTCAAATGAGATTTGAATAAAGAAGATTTAAATAATGGAAAATTGAATATAGAATTCATATAGAGTAATAATGGAAAATTGAATATAGAATTCATATAGAGTAATAATGAAAAATTGAATATAGAATTCATATAGAGTAATAATGATAAATTGAATATAGAATTCAAATAGATTGAAATGGAATTTGAAAATAGAATTTGAAATAGGAATTCGAATATAGATTTCAAATAGAGTTGAAATGGGAATTGGAATATATAATTCAATAGAGTTTGAAAATATAGGATTTGAATACCGAAAGTGTAATAGAAATTGAATATAGAAATTCAAAGGGAGTTTGAATATGTGAAATTCAATGGAATTGAAGTAGGAATTGAATATAGAAATTCAAAGGGAGTTTGAATATGTGAAATTCAATGGAATTGAAATAGGAATTGAATATAGAAATTCAAAGGGAGTTTGAATATATGAAATTCAATGGAAGTGATATAGAATTGAATTTGAAATTTGAATATAGAAGATTCAAATAGAATTGAAATGAAATTCAAATATAGAATTTGAATAAGGAAATTGAAACGAAATTGAAATATAAAATTTGAATAGAAATTGAATAGAATTAACTAAGTCGAAGAGGAATTAGTTAATCGAGTTTTGAATTTGAAGTTGAACTTTGAAAGGTGAATTGGATTTGTAAATGGATATTCGAAATCGAATATAGAACTTAAATTTGAAATTTGGATTCAAATTAGTTAATAAGCAAGTTAAAATATATTTGAACGTGTCATGATGTTCAAATATAAAAGTGAAATGGACTAAAGAGTTAATTAACAAATTAATTAACGAATTGAGTTAAAATGATCAGGTATAGTTAAAATAGATTGGGTAGGTATGAATATACATGAGATACGTATGGATAAGGTACGAAGGTATATAAATAGAATGCTCGACAAAAGGTATGTATTTAATTCATATATGAGATTTTATGCGCCAAATCGGCAAGCCGCTTGGCTTTTTCTTTTTCTTCTGGATTGGTGAGGGCCATGGGAGGCTATTTGAAATATCCCGATGCTCCCAGTACAAAGGAGGTTATGGCGAATTTTTCCGGGAATTTAAGGAGTTAGAATATTTTTAAGATAATTTGATAGTTAGAAATCAACGTATCGATATATCTAGAAGTCGATAAGAAAACGAACTTAGAAATAGAATAGTATAATCAAAAAGAAAGTCTAGAATAAAATATAGTAAGAATAAAAAGAGAAGGTGTATATGGGTTTAAAAGTTAATCAGTAGTTGTATTGTATTGATTATTCGAATAAGTAATCATATCTGTTTTGACGTTATAAATGTTATTCAGTCAAGGTCTGAGAGGTAGTTATACCCCAACTTGATTGATTTCATTATTAACAAATAAATAGTAAGATTCCAGGCTCGAAGATCAATGTTGAATAAGAGTTAGTTGAATATAGTATTTGGGTTGCCGTAACGATGCTTTACACAACATCTGTTTTAACCAAATAAGTGTAAGCTGGAAAATAAAATAAAGAATATTTCCTAAGTATAGAAATAAACGAGATGGGAAAAGAGATAAGTAATTGGGATATTTTTCAATTATAAATAGCATATATTTTCTAAGCTTAGAAAAATAAAGGAAGGCGATATTCAGAAATGTTTTCCAAATAATAGAAAAGGCCAATATGTTTATTGAAAATATTTGGTTAACAAATATTGATAAAGAAATAAAGAAGTGATTTAACTAATGGAATATTAATTAAGGGCTCAGTTGAATTTCAAAAGGGAAAATTCGTTTTTTTGAAAAGAGTAAACAGTTTAAAAACTCCCAGGGAAAGACTGTTTGAATTAAAAACAAATTTAACAGAAATTTGTGAAATCAGATTTGAAGTAAAGTAAAGCCAGTAAAGTGGTAACTGAGATTGAATTAGAATGATATCAAGACCAATTGGATTGTGAGATTCCAATTTTGAAGTGTAATGTGATAATCAAGTAAGAGTTGGGAATCGAGAAGAAACTCGAGTTGAAATGATATTTGGCTCGGATATAAGCGAATGGTTGTGTCGTGGATAAAGGCAGATTAGAATTTGATTGGGATAACATTGGTATATGCTGAATTGATAGTAGATGTGAGGGATATAACGATATGCCCGACAAAAAGGTACCAGTTCATATTTGATATGAGATTTCGATGAGCTGAATAGGCAAGCCGCTTGGCTGTTTGATTTTCTTTTGGGTTGGAGATGACCCAGAGAGGCGAGTTGGAGTTTGACCGATTGACCAGTACAAAGGAGGTGCTGGCGAAAATTTTCGAAGAGAAAAGTCGCTTGAAAATTTTCAGGATTTTTGAAAATTTTCGTTAATAAGAATGAATAAATAATTTAAATGAAATTAAATTGGTTCAGTTGAAAACTGAAGTTAGGGAGTGAACAAATATGTTCTAACCAGTTGATAGAGTTGTTCTCTACCTTTTAGCAATTTCGAGGACGAAATTATTTTAAGTGGGGAAGATTGTAATGACCTGCATTGGCAGGGGTATTATGGGTAATTTATTTAATTATATCAATGGTGATATAGTGAATTTAATGGTCGTGGAATTAAATAATGGTGAGTATTTAATTAAAATAATAAATAAAATAATATATTTAATTCTGAAATAATCAGAATTGGCTGAAATGACGATATGGTGTGAACCGGATCATCTACGATATTTAATTCAGCTTGGAATTTGAATTTTGAATAACGAATATATTAAATCGTCGACAATTGAACGTATAGTTTATAATATAATTATAAACGAGCTCGAAATGGCGCTGCAGTTCGCTATTTGGCGATCTGAACTTCAACTGAATGTACATGATTCGTTTTAAGCCGGATTTCTGTGAAACAAGAAACGGGTGGAGCTGGTGGAGTATATCTTTCTAGTGGAAGAGAAAAATCGGGATTTCGTCGTGTAGATTTTGATTTATGTCCAAATCAAAATTCAGAAAAGTCACTGTAGAATTCCTTTATAATTTATAAAGGAATTATTTATATTTTTAAAAGGAATTTCAATATAAATCGAATATCGGGTTGACCCAGATTTGAAATATCGAGTTGTAAATCCCATTGGAGTCGTATGGTATTCCACTGTGAATATATACGATAATATTTATTTATAAATATTTTATTTAATTTTATTTAAATATATTTATATATTTAAATGGTCATCCAGAGCTTTAAAAATAGCCACTTTTGCAAACGAAGTCGGAATTCGACGAAACCAGTTTTGTTGGATCCGCAATATCAAATAGTTGTTAGATTTCCAGTTTCGTGATTTTTAGAGTCACTGTGTGGCCGTACGGATTTTTAGAGTGTAAAATAGTCAGTATTTTGACAGTTAAAAATACGCTGTGTGAGCATACGGAGTCGGAATTCGACGAAACCAGTTTCGTTGCGACCGAAATGTCGAACATTAGCTACATGTCCGGTTTGGTGATTTTTAGGTATCGTATGTAATCACTGGGATTTTTAGAAGGTAGGTGCAAGGAGGAAATCGATAAAATAAATACAAAAAATCAAATTGAAAATATCCCTCCCATTTTCTGAGGTTCCGCACAGGCCACACGGCCTTCGATCTCCACCACAAACCTTACCTAACCCATTCAAGCCTATATAAGGCGTATAAACCATCACAGCAAACAATTTTCCCCAAAGAAGAAAATCAATATCAAAATCAAACAAATCCTAAAAATCAAAATGTATGTATATTATTATTCGCATCAACCTAAGCTTCAAGCCGATGTCTGTTTTGTGAGACGCGGTCGCGATTCCGGCGGGTCCATTTCTACTCAACGAGGCTAGGGCAAGAGCTCGCCGACGGTTGAAGACGTTCTGGGTCGAACGGTCACCAAGGAAATGCTTCTAGAAGCAAGGAGCCTCTGCTGGCGAAGTTGGGTAGGTTAAGGCGTCAGAAAAGGTCGGCCACATCGCTGCGTCGTGGGTTTGAAGGTCGAGCTCGAGCTACACGATTTGGGTATGAGGATGAAGAGAAAACGACGAGGAGCATCAGGGTGTTAATGGATTTTGATTTCGTCGATTTGTTGGAGGATCGGTGGCCGTCGATTTGGCCATGGATGAATACTGGAGCTGCGTTGAAAATTGGGGGAAGACGGGTTTTTAGTGGTAAATACGGGCGTGGGCTTATAAAGGTGAAGATGGGCCGGGTTTTAATTTAAAAAGGGGTGAGGCCCATTTATTAAGTCCAACGTTTTATTTAAATATTTTATGAACTTGCATGCATCATAACTTCATCATACGATACTGGTTTTCAGCGAAACAAGATCCGTTAGGATCGTATGGACAGACACTACCCAATGGAACTGACCGGGAGTGAACCTGAGCTCGTATGAATTTATGGCGAAATAAACTGTTTGATTCAAATCAAACAACGGTTTATCGTTCTTTAAGGACGAACTGCCAAAGTGAGTAAATCTCACTAACTCTGAACAGTTTATAATTTCATATTGTATTTTTAGAACTGTTAGATATTGGCTGATTGACTGTGTGTTGACTATTTGATTGAACTGCTAGTCAGTTAGTGGAATTTCTATATTGATTCTGTTTAACAGAATATATCATATGGAACTAAAAAGTGATGTTATCTATATCGTTTAACATCTGTGATGCAGGGAAACAGGTTGGAGGAATCCGACTGGGTTCCTCAACATTTATTTTACTGTTTTCATATATTGTGATATATGATGTGTTATATAATCTGTTATGGATTATGGGTGTTGGAATGATGTTGATCATTTCTATTCGATATTTTAAAATATCATAAAAGACCCTGGGATGTAAAAAGAATTATTTCAATGTATATTGAAATAAAGTGATTTTATAAAATCAACAGATTTTATAAAAGGAAATATTTCGAAAATAAATAAAAGGGAAAAATGTTTTTAAAACGAATAGAGTTTTATAAAAGGGAAATCATTTGTAAAGGAAGAACTGTTACTAAAAGTAAATCTTTATAAATGAATAGTTTATTCGAATAGAAAAAAAAGGGTTAATCGATGTTAGTTAATCGATTAGTGATAAAGTCAAAGGAGTTAATCGATTAGTGATAAAGTTAAAAAGAGTTAATCGATGTTAGTTAATCGATTAGTGAAGAAAGTAAAAAGAGTTAATCGATGTTAGTTAATCGATTAGTGAAGAAAGTAAAAGTAGTTAATTGATGTTAGTTAAATCGATTAGAGTTAAAGCAAAGTAGTTAATCGATGTTAGTTTAATCGATTAGAGAATAAAGTTAAAAAGAGTTAATCGATGTTAGTTAATCGATTAGTGTTAAAGTTAAAGAAGTAAATCGATGTTAGTTAATCGATTAGTGTTAAAGTTAAAGAAGTTAATCGATGTTAGTTTAATCGATTTGAGAATAAAGTTAAAAGAAGTTAATCGATGTTAGTTAATCGATTAGAGTTAAAGTAGAAAGGAGTTAATCGATGTTAGTTTAATCGATTAGAGTTAAAGAAAATGAGTTAATCGAATATAGTATTCAAATAGAAAGTAAAAGGAATTATCGAATATAGTTTATTCGAAAGGAGTTAAGCGAAATGAGTAAATCAATAGCATTAGTCAAAAAGAATTAATCCAATAGTGTTAGCCCAATAGAGTTAATTGATAAGGGTTAATCGAATAGAGTTAAGTGAAAAGAGTCAATCGAATATAGCTATTCGAAGAGGGATAAGTAAGGAAGTTAGTTAAAGAAATATAAAGTGAACTTTGCTAATTTCAAAGTTAGAAATGTTGTTCAGTTAAGGTCTGAGAGGTAGTTCTACCCCAACTTGATTGGTTCCGTTTTTAACTAAGGAATAGTTAAGGTTCGGCAGTAAAGGAAATGGTTTGAGTTGGCATCGCGATGGTTTGTTTAAAACATCTGTCTAAGTCCAATGAAGAAACTTTGGAAATGTTTTCCAAATAAGAAACTCGAAATGTTTTCTAATAAAGAAGACAAGAAATGGAAATGTTTTCCATTGCTAATAACATATATTTTCTAAATTTAGAAAATAAGAAATGTTGAATATAGGGAAACAGGAGATGAAAAATGAAGGAGATGAATGTTAAATGATGTTTGATAGATATAATTTCCATTTGGGAATAATATCGTTGTTTGCACACTTGTTTTTATTCGATAGTTAAATCACAGACTATCGAAGTTTTGACCATTTTAACGTTGTTAATATGGAGAGACCGGTTGGATTATTATCCAAAGAACCACTCTGTATTGGCATAAGCATTGAGAATCATATATTCCAAAAGAAATTGAAGACAGAGTTATACAATGGCTATCCTGTTTACAGAATAGTGCCTTCGGTTCATCCTGTTCCTGGATGACTTGTATGGACGGATGTCTGACAGAGTATTTCCAGACGATCACGTATATTGATTTCCCCAACCGTACCAAGAGTGGAAGCGGAGAAGGAAACTTCCCTTATCTAACACATAATGTATGGTTGAGGACGTCAATCGGTGATTTGATGGATTTGACGATGTGACATTCAAAGTGAATCTGATGTGATGTTAATGCGTATCTTCTAGCCTCATCATCCGGTAAATGACAGAAATCGGGCAGGCAGCATGGCTAAGTCGGTCGCACCGAAGTAGGGTGTAAAATCACCTGATCTAGAGTTTCATTTACTTCTAAAAATCTATTGTTGATGCTGTCCCATTAGGGAAACGGTTGCTGATCCCAACCGTTGGTGATATACATTCGATACGCTCAAGCGAAATGAGTGGTCGGTCATGTGTGGCCGGGTTGCAAGATGTTCTTGTTGAACCCAGTGTATTCCTCTCTAGAGGTACACTAGCGAAAGGTGGTTCCATACCTTGTCATAGTTGGAAATCCATCACCCAATACGTGCTTGCGGTTTTGATTGTATACTATTTATGTAGAACGTGAGATGAAAGCGTTTCTACTAGATGATTATTATAGTTGTGGTTGATAGACATTATTATAATATCAAAAGGTTTTTGATATAAAGATATTTGGATTCTCATAAGGGAAAAACCCGTTCCGTTATGCGGCGTGGTCTTATGAGATATCGTTTACTTGTTCAACTGTTTTTAACTGTTTTACTCACACCAGTCCCATGACTGACCCGGAGTTTACTTTGTTGTTTTCCCTAAACTCATGGGTGCCTAAATTTGTATAGGCAGTCAAGTAGTCGGGATTTTACAGATATAGTTGAAGAGCTGGAGCAGGAGGCTTCAGGATCATATAGCTATAGTTATTTCCGCTGTGTTGTAAGTGCTGTACTTTGATAATTATGTATATTCAAATACATATGTATATTTCAAAGTTATGTTATGAAATATATTTATTCGTTCCGCTGTGAGATTCGTGTTACTCTGATGTTGTGTTCTTCTTCTTCTATTCTAATTTTCTATCTTATCTTTCCTCACCCTCTAATTTCTTTCACTAATTACCAGGATTTTTCGGATTTTTTGGTTATCGACATCGTGCTTATGTCGATAACAAAAGTCGCTCAAAATCCGGGTCGTTACCGTCGCGCCGCGGGCCGGCGTCTCGAGTGGCGTGGCCGGCTCCCGTGCTCGGGGTGCCGGTCGTTGCCAATGTGATTGGGCCTCGATGTTGGATTGAGGTTCGGAAGGCAGCATCGACTCCCGTGCTCGGGGTGCCGATGCGACGATCGAAAGTTTGAACGCAGGCTGGTTGTCAGGATTAATCAAACACGTCATGTACAGAGAAAACATGGAAGGGAGAAAGGAAACTGAACATCACTTCTTTGGATATCCCTGGTAGTAGTAGCCTTTGCAATGCCTCGAGTTGAAGGAAAACAAAACATCATTGGAAGGCCTGAATTGATTGTACACTAAGTTATGTAGGGTAGAGGTGAGGATGTTCGTTGTTCCGTGCCCTTGGGGAGTTTGGCTCCATCCACGGTTGAGGGTTTGAAAGTTCCATCGCTGAGCTTCCGTTGTGTGAGTGTGGGCCTTCCTAACGAGGGGCGAGGCATGCTGGTGGAGGAAGGACCCGTTGTAAGACGAGGTTGCCGATGTTGGGGTCCTTATGGAGGACTCTGGAGTTGAAGTATCGGGGTACTCGTTGCTGATTAAAGCTGATACAGGGGACCGGTTCCCGGGTCGGAGATGTTGATCCAGTGTAATGTGCTCGCATGTACGAATTAGCCGTAATGGTTGACTATAGGTCGGATAGAAGCCATTTGGAGGGCTTACAGCACTTGAGGCCTGATAACAACTAGATCGGTGCAAAAGGGGACCCACGTGAAGCGAGTTTTGAGGCATGGATGCTTATTGTTGCCATAGTCCTGATGAGCCCGGGGGATGATCTTTTGGGATTAATTGTCGGTCGAGGTTATGTTTAGTGGGAATCTCTGATGAGCGTTGAGTGGCTCGGAGATCCTGTGCAACGGGAATCTTTGATGAGCGTTGAGTGGCTCGGAGACCCCATGCAGTGCGGATCTCCGATGAGCGTCGAGTGGCTCGAAGGTCCCACGTAATGGGAACTCCCGATGAGCGTCGAGTGGCTCGGAGATCCTGTGCAATGAGAATCTTTGATGAGCGTTGAGTGGCTGGGAGATTCCGTGCGGATGAGTTCCTCAATGTTGTTCTTGCAAGTGGCACAACATGTTCGTGTTGTATCTGCAGATGCTGTAGAACCGACAATATCCTGTAGAGTCCCTTGGTGCGATCGTCGGACGTTTTAGGCCTTGGCCCTTTGCATGGTTGGGGATTGCAGGCTGAGAGATGGATTTTCCCAGGGTGTCCCTGAAAGCAGTATAGCTGCGGGAAGAAAGAAATCGAAGGCGCTTCCCTTTATTGTTGCGACTACCTTTGGCGCTGTCGACGTGAGCAAGATTGTGCAGAGTGGTGGAATCAGAGTTGTTGGAGTTTTGGGCGTCATCATGAGGTAGGATGTTGAGGGTAGGAGATGGATCCCTTTATGCTAGATTTTGGCATAGGAAGTAGTCGGCATTCGTGTGGAAGATCTTCTGAATCCTTGATTGTTTTTGATCGGTCCATGCCCCAAGTTTGGAATCAGGTGGTGTGCCCTTTGTAAGTTGGACGAGCGTGACTCGAGGAGTGGGTTCCTTGACTTAGGCAAAGGCGGTGTTGGATTTTGCGAGATGGCCTTTAAGAGTTCGCAGGTGCCTTGGTAACTATTTGAGACTAAGAGGACGTCTCTGTGCATCTTGGATTGCGCGACCAGTCTTTTGGCGAGTTAGGAAGTCGGGAGAACCCGGATAGAGCCGTCTTGGAGAAGGACGGGCAAGCACTTGCACTTTATGGCGTCGGCGATGTGTAATGAACCCATGTGCCATTTGTGGCGGCTAATGAAGCTTCGAAGATCATGGCTTCATTAAGTATGGAGTAAGTGTTGGCATGTCGGAGTGCTGGCGCCATTTGGTATTAGGGCTAGCCGAAGAGAATGGATTACGCCTCGTCCTACTTTCGCAGATGTCGTGGGCATGCCCCCGCGATTTTCTTACGATCCCACGGATCGTGTTTACGACAATCGGAGGTTGGGCTCTTCCGTGTAGAAGGTTGGTTACACGGACCAGGTTTGTTACCGTGTTCCTTGGGCGTATGTGATGATTGTTTGATCATCATTTCATCTCTGTTACGGTTGCTGTCGCCATGCGAATGTTGGAGCGGATGGCGATGTTTTTAACGAGGCTGAATCTCCTTCCTCGTCGTGGGCCATTAGCTTCAAAAGAGGAAATTTCTGATGCGGTACGCCGCTAGCGGGTGCGGTTCTAAGCAAGTTGATGTAAAACGACGATGCGTTGAATTTTTTGAAGTTGGCGCATAAGGTTGATGTTGATCTTCAACGCCTAGCGCGAGAGCTGCATTCTCATATTTCTTACTAAGCATGTGAATCTGTGCTTGAGCCGCAGGAGCTTCGGGGTCCACAAGTGGAAGGAGATCTGTTTCAAGCGGGTCCTTTGTTGCTCGGGACTGGTGAGAGGTGCCAGCGTCAATTGCGGTCAACGGGATGAGCGTTAGGTTTCGTTGGGATTCCGCTCAATGCCGGCAGGAGTGATGATGCTTTTCGGACGTACTGTTCAAGGCGCTTCTCGCGGATAAGCCTTTCGATTATGTCCTTGAATTGATGGCAATTATTGGTATTGTGCCCGTACATGCCGTGGTACCGACAGTACTTGCCGGTCTTCTTCTCATGATTAGTGGACTCCCTGTTGTATGGTTTCCTGTATTGAAGCGTGTTGCACGTTTGCCGGTAGATTGTTTCCAAGTCTTCATTCAGCGGGGTGTAGATCTTGTATTTACTGCGAGAGCTGGACTTTTTGGGTTCCGCAGGAATTTGGTCGTTGTTGCGGCCGCGTCGTCTACTGTTATTCGGTCTTTGTTTGTAGGGGCCTGCCCCCCTGTCCTTGTCAAAGAGTTTTGCTATCTGTTTCCCTTTGACGTTGTCATTTATGGCATCCGCATGTGGATTGTTGGGAAGACCGTCTTTGGAGAGTCGGTTTTGCCTCGCTTCTTCTTGACATAAGTATTGCCTAGCCTTTTCATGGAAAGCATCGAGGCTCTTTGGCTGCTTCCGATCGATCCATGCCCCGAATTCGGAAGTAGGGAGGACGCCCTTTGCTAACAGGAAGAGTATGGTGCGAGGGCCCGGATCCTCGACCTTGGCGAGGGCGACGTTGAACCGGGAGAGATAGCTTTTGAGAGACTCGGCGGGTCCTTGGTAGAGGTTAGACAAGGTGAGGGCATTCTTCGGAGTCGGGATGTGCACTCTAAAGTGCTTGACCAATTCTGTTGCTAATTGGCCGAAGTTGTTAACGGAATTGAATGGGAGGTGAGAGAACCATAACAAAGCGGTTCCCGATAAGAAGACCGGAAAGCACTTGCATTTGACCGGGTCATTGCCCCGGCTCGAGTCCATTTGCCATTCATATTGGTTTTAGAAGGTACATGGGTTGGTTGTGCCATCATAGAACGGCATCTGTGGCATGCTGAAGCGGCGTGGCCATTCAGCTTCATTTACCCTCCTGGTGAAGGGGTTGCGCCTAATGTGCGC
Source organism: Allium sativum (assembly GCA_030737875.1). Lineage (NCBI taxonomy): Eukaryota > Viridiplantae > Streptophyta > Magnoliopsida > Asparagales > Amaryllidaceae > Allium > Allium sativum. Next base: position 492,586,651 of record CM060912.1, on the reverse strand, counting down.
TTCCCATGGATCATGCATGTTTACTTGCCTCTCTCTCCTGATCCTTCGAACCATGTTGGGAAGGTAAGTTGGATGGGGATCGGCCATCGAGACCCATGGGTTTTGGCGAGGTTCTGGACTCATGTTGCGAGGGCGTCTTCTATGATGGACGTTCGAATCGTCTTCCTCCATGTCCTCGACATCTAGAATCGGATCTTGGTAAGAAGCGGGTTGATGCGGATCCTGTTCTGGAGGGGCGCGGGCCGCTGGACTAGCAGGTTTATCATCCTGATTAGCGGACGTTGGGTTATGTCGAGGAAGAGGTTGGTTAGTAGGACCTGGTCCTCATTGATAATCAAGCGAGGGTGATCTTGGTACTGTACCCCCTCGCTATATGTGACTGTAGTTCGATCGCCATTGTCGTTCCCATTGCCGTTGTCGAGGGTGTTGGCACGAGTGGCGATGTTGTTAATGAGACTAACCCTCCTTCTTTGATTCGGGCCCCTTGACTCGAAAGAGGAAGTTTCTGAGACAGTTGGTCGAGGTCGAGCGTTGTTCCGAGCTGGTTGAAGTCGATTGACGATGTGCTGACTTTCGTGAAGTTGTCGCATAAGGTCGATGTTATTCCTTAATGCTTGGTTGAGCTCGACACCTGTGTTCTCATAATTTTCATTAAGTGCACGGATTTGAGCTTGTGTTGCGAGTGCTTCGGGGTCCACAGTATGAGGGACGATTCCATTAGTGGCCGAGCCTCCTAGACCTTGTGATTGATCCTCCTTGTTAGGTGACAGTGGTCGAGAAGTTGCCAATGTTATAGCGTAGTCGAGTGAGGCGGAATCGAGGCCGAGTGAGGTGGAGTCGAGGCCAAGTGAGATGAAGTTGAGGCCTAGTGAGGCAGAGTCGAGGCCGAGAGAGGCGGGATGTGGAGTCAAGTAATCCAAAGTAGTCAAGTGGAGGCTCGAGGTCGAGGCGAGGGATTTTCGAACCTCTTGGGGCTCTAGGGTACGAACCCCGTGGATTTCGAGTTTCGAACCCCGTGGGGGTTCGAGTTTTCGAGCCTCGTAGGGTTCGAGTTTCGAACCTGGTGGGGTTCGAGCTTCGAAGCCCATGAGGCGCGAGTTTCGAACCCCATGGGAGGCTCGACGCCGAGGCGAGAGGTTCTGGGTTCGAGGTCGAGGTTCGAGGCTCGAGGTCGAGAGGTTCGGGGCTCGAGCCGGAAGTTCATATTCATTTGTTGCTGGGACATTTGCCAGTGGAGGTGGATTGGATGGACCGGCCTCGGCGGCGGCTGATAAGCCGATTACTACGTTCTTTGACTTTTTTACCATCGTACGCGGGCCCGACAACAGGTTGAGCTAGGAACCTTAAGCCTGTGGAAGTCGAGATGGTAAGGTGCAAGAAAGAGGTAGTGTCCGAGTTTTCTCAGTGAAAGCACCAAATGTTGACGACCAAAAATGTCGCAAACACCAAAGATTCCGTAATACTAGGAATAAATAATATGGTCGCACAGACAAGACATATTATGTAACATAAAATAAATATAAGCGGTAAATGACACAAGAGATTTATAGTGGTTCGGCCTTGTTGAAGGGCCTACGTCCACTTTGAAGAGTTGTAGAGATTTTATTAATCACTTGAAAGATTACAAGGTTGAGATCCTCTCATTACATATGTGGACTATTGTGCAAAATAGTCATATTTGCAAGAAATAGTAAAATGGACAATTTTGCCCTTCTTCTTCCTCAAAGAGGAGATGCCATTAATGGAGCTCTATCGAGGTCTCAAGGTCCAAGAATCTCTCTCTTTTGAAGTGTGAGGTAGTGGGGTATTTATAGGAAGTGGTTAGGTATGGGTTAGGTGGGAGTAGGTAGAAATGGGGACCATCTACAGGAAATTCGCACCTCTAGTTGTCGGCCACGGAAAATTCGTACCTGGGTGAGGTACGAAATTTCGTACCTGCCAGGTACGAAATTTCGTACCTTCGAGGTACGAAATTTCGCACCTTCGAGGTACGAAACTTCGTACCTTCGAGGTACAAAATTTTGCACCTTGTAAGGTACGAAATTTCGCACCTAGGAGGTACGAAATTTTGCACCTTGGCAGGGTGCGAAGTTTGCTTAGAGGGGACGCGGTCGAGGCTCGGTGGCGCGGTATGTTGGTTCTTTTGGGGGTGTCGAGGCTCCTTAGCACGAAGAGAAGGAATCCATCATTCAGCTGGTCCGAAGTGAAGGAATCTGAGCTTCCGGCATGGAGAAAGTCGGATGAATCGGGCGGTGCCCACGGTTTCGACCTAACTGGATAGGTCGATCGTCGTCGGGACTGTGGGGCCCTGGACCCCCACCGGCGCTGCACCCGGACCCGCTTGATGGCTCGCCTTCGGCTTGGAGCACGGCACGCCTTCGGCTCGGATGCAGACGGACACTGATGGAGGTCGCGTCCGAGGGATGCGACGTCCTGCTAGTGTCCAGACTCGAGTCTTCTAGTACTGGATTACTGATTGATATTGGTGATGCTTCCGGGCTGTAATATCACACGATATGTTAAGTCGAGCGTGTCTTGTGTACTTTTGGGAACCGGACCAAAAGGCCGGTTAACAGTAGACGTAATATATGCTACTTACTGTTGTGTATAACAATATGATTTTTGTTTGATGATAACAAACATAAATATTATTATATAAATGTGTTTGTATATGTACTATTCTATATTTCATGACATACAGAAATAAATATTTATTTTAAATAAAATGTTACTACACATAATTTAATATTCAAACAGTGTTTTTATTCAAATAAATATTTTTATTTTAGTGTTTGAAATAGTACAAACTTCAGACTCCACAATTGTACATTTCATTGTTCTATAACACTATTGAACAAATTCACATTTACATTGATTCTTCACTACAACACTCATTTCACTCTGTTATATATTTAGTTTCATGTACAAACACATTCACACATACTAACACACTTTTTCTTCAGACCGCTTTAGATTCAGTCCAGTCACATCTATACCTGTCACAGAAACACACAAAGTAAAATGGAACAAAAACAAATTCTACTATAGACAAATATAAATTTATTTTAAATTTTATTTGCCTTAAAATTTTAGTGTGTTTCTCATTATAAAAGCTAACCCCATTGTTAACTTTTAAGAACTTGAAATTATAAAAGCTTTTGAAAGATGGTTAATGATATTTTCAAGTTTTGATCATTTTTGGCATTTGAAAAAAATACGTAAAGAACATATTTGAAAATTACATATTGAGTTTTGATGTAAAATTGGGTATATTTTGGAAACAGTGATTTCTTGTGAATTTTTTGTCTAAAATGAATTCTCTTAGAAAAAGGTACACATTATAGAGCATGTATAGCTCGCTTGTTTTCAAGTTATATAGTACGAAAAAAAACGTGTTACATTTTGTTGAAAGATAAAATTTTCAATAAAGAAATTTTGAAATCTTTATTCTTTTAACAATCATTTTTTATAATTGTTTTGACAGAAAATTTGGCTGGGCAGACAAAATAAGTTGTAGAAATTATGAATAGAGTAAATGCTTGCACCTAATTGTAAGTAAGAATAGTTGTAAACCTGATTGAGTAGTAGTTGTCCTTGTCTACTTCGGTTTTTGTGATTTGAAAAAAAAATGTTTTACATTTTTATAAAATGACATTTTTTATGGATTGGAAAAAGTAAGTTTTGGTGAGGAAAAAAAGTTTTGATACTTTTAACTTTTTGAAGAAAAGTGAAATGAAAAGGCCAAACCGTGTTTTAAAGAGTATGGAGTAGGTAAGGATTAGTGCCTAGGAAAGAAGGGAAATTTTTTGAGGCTATGAAGTAGATAGTGAGAATTATCTTGGAGTAATGGTAAGTTCCCATAGAATATGTAAGCACTGAGAAGTTTAGGGTGTTGCTTGAAAGTGACTGTTGGTACACAGCTAGGACTAGTGGTGACTACCAGATAGTGAAGGGCAAGTAAGTGTTTAGATCATGTTGCTAATTTTCCTATTAGGGGTAAAACCCGTTATTACATTTCTGTTGGGATCATTCTGTTATTTTGCTCCTGTTGGGTAGTTAGGGTAACACCTAAACCTATCATTGATCCTGTGGTCTAAACTTTTCTATCTGAGGGGGACATAATCATGAGATTCTTGACCCTTAGTAGTAGCTGTGTAGAGTGTTTGTTTTCCTGTTTTAGTTGAAGGACTAGAAGGCTTATTTGAAACTAAACTTAGATCAGAGGGTTAAGTTAAATAAGCTAAGAAAAGATTAATGGTACAACTTAAAAGGAAACAACAAATTCAGTAAAGCATCAAACATGACAATTAAATAAAATCTGTAATAAAGAAAATTTTCTTATGTGGGTTGTGCCCTGATAGGAAAATAAGGAATCTTTATATAATAGTTACATAACATTCAAGTACAGATAGAAAAAGGTGACTAAAAGAAAACAGAGGATGTGAAGCTTTCCGTTTCCCACCTTTTTGTAACATAAGAAATCGAATTTAGAAAATTAAATTTTTCTGAGATCCGAAAAATAAAGTTGCTTGGCAGGGTTTTGTGAAGACCCATAACTTCCCCATAAAGGAAAGCGTCGGATAGTTCGAGAACAAGTCACAATAGAAACGCAGACGGAAGGACATTTCATTGTATATTACAACAATGCATCAGATTACAAGAATATACAGAGTATAAATGAATATTACACAGAAATATCAGAGATTTAAATTACATTTAAATACATAGCAACGGAAAATAATACAATACACAACTAGAAGTAGATATACGGATACAAAGCTTTCCGGATATCGTTCCAGCTGTAAACCAGGATCCTGTGAATATAAATCTGCAAAACCAAAACTACTAGCTGCCCGTGTCAAAATAGGGGCACCCAGAGTTTAGGTTAAAACAATAAACTCCAGGTCAGTCATGGGACTGGTGTGAGAACTAAAACAGTTATTAATCTTTATTTTTAAAGTTTGGTAAATCAAGGGACCACGCCGTATAACACGGAACGGGTTTCCTCCCAAGAATACCAGTGCATAAAACAAACAGCGCAATGCTAAATAAAGAAAAATGAAGCTGTTATAAGACCCAGGTCCTATCACACAATGCAACGCAAGCCGGGGGATAGGGTTTTCCCTTATAACAGCCAAAGAATGCTTGATACGTTTTAAAACAAATCATTTGATACTATTATAAGTGCATAGTGTATAAAACAACTTCAAATCATAAGTATCAATCATATGCGGCATGGGTACCATATATCATGTCGCCATACTAGGCTCTACAAATAAAACCGCAAATGTCACGTATTTGGAAATTGGGTTTCCATCTATGAACCGAGGCAAAAGATAGTCCTCAACCGATTCGTGACTCTCTAGCCCGAGCCACAGGACCCAGACTCAGGTGGGCCCTTGGATCCTCAGGGCCAGTCCACCGATGTGGATTAAACTTAAACCCTGAACATGCGTTTCTCCGCCCTATGGGGCGTAGGTGAGCCAACTAAATGACTCCATCGGTTCGAGAACGAACGATCAATCCGAGGCACCTCGCAACAGCAACAACCACATAAGCCAAACTCGTCAGGGCGTGTAAAACCACTGACGCCACTTCTAATTAGAAAGAAACGCATGCCCTCCCTGAGGTCCGTCTCCCGTTTTTGGTTCATACCGGGTGTGAAACTTGCGAAGTAAACGTTACACAAAGCTACGCCACAAAGGCCGTGCTTTGATCATCACCACAAGACTTTGCTTTTCAACAGAAGCCTCGATCACTTGCCACTTAGGCATGCCACACAGGCAATTCACTCCATGCGATTGATATCCATCAATATATAACCCCTGAGCTCGTACGTCTCAGAGAAGGGCGTTAAGCAAGAGAATAAATTCTCCGCCGCCAAACAGATATATATTTAATAGAGATCAATCACACGGACTAAAATCCAATGTCAGACACACAGTCCATTTACAAGTCCGTTCTGGGGCTGAACGAAACCGGAGGCACCTAGTACCCCGCATATCCATCGATCTCCAAGTACGTCTAGACGATCACTAACTGTTTCCATCTTCTTGGGTGTACAACCCAATCAAGATCATCAGTAATCACCCAAACGACGTGAAGACTTCCGGTCTTCGACCATCGTCTTCATCTTCGACTTATCGTCGTATCAGTTATTCAGAATGGGATAAACCCGGTCTTTCTGAATAACTCGCGTATATATATTATAAAAGTGTTACACAAACACAACATACGCCTCATTCCAATTCATTAGTCACTAACCGTAAATTAATCAAGAGAATAATTCCCCAAATATTAACCCCGAAGGCCGAAACCAACATCAGATCAATATCCAGAAAACCATTCTGCTTAGCTAACCGACAATTAGTTTCTGATTTTCACATTCATAGGGAAAGGTTCCCATTAATTTTATCCAAGATAAATTCCTTGAATTTATTCTTTATTCTATTTTTGAATTTCGATTCAACTAGTCGGGATTAACGAAACTTACCGAAGTAATCATTTGTTTTAATTTCCCAATCCCAACCTATTAATCCCATGAAGTAAAACTGGTAATACTTCATATCTAACACCACAGTGTTATCGGTAAATTCAATTACCATTTCACGTTCAAATCTAATTAAAGATTTAACTATCGCCTGGAGCAAAACTGGTGATACTCCATTTTCGATCATTTCAATCTAATTAAAGATTCATTAAAACTCCACTTAGTTTTAATCTTTAACTGGGTTAAAGAATCAGTGTCATTTAAAAACACAGTTCACGATAAACCCAAAATCACATTCATTAATCATCGGGTTAAAGAACGAGTGTTGTTTAAAACACTGTTCACGATAAACCCAAAAATCAATATCAATTCAATTCCAATTAAATATCATTTAATTGGTACACTTCATTAAATCTAAATAAAAAGATTTAATCTTTTCTCAACAGGGTTCAAGAACAGTGTTAGTGAAGACACCATTCACGACAAACCCAAATCACATTCGATATTCAATACAAGGCTCTGAATAGAAAATATATCGGCTTATATTCAATATCAAATTCTACGACTAACAAATGTCGTATTGGAAATAACGATATAAATATATATCTTTCAAATTTCCATAACAACACCTGTATAATCACGAATTCCAACATCGAAATATTCCGAAGACAATTTCGATTCAAATCCACTCCAATGCAATCATTGGAAATTCTGGTTATTTTTAAAACCCTTTTTAAATTCAATTTATTTATTTAAAAATAAATAGAATTATAATTCTAGTTCAAAACTAGTTCATTTCGATAAAAATCTATTTTTATCTTTTCAAATATGGAGTTTTTCATCCCAATTCTTTCTAAATCATTTCTTATGATTTTACACAAATTATTACTATTTTTAATAATTTTATCAAGGCCCGTACAGTCGATTTCCACCAATGGTCATCGAACTGCACTTACAGCGACCTTTTTCAAATTTGATTTGGACATAATTCCAAATCCAACCGTTAGATTTCAAATTTCTAATATTCGTTAGAAAGCTCTTTTCGATACGAACCCAACGGTTCCGGTTTTAGGAGAATCCGACGGTCGGATCTCCCGTAATGTCCGTTTGAAATAAATGGTCGAAATTCACGAACTGCCGCGGCGCGGCGCGTTCTATTCAGGCCATTATATTATATATATAATATATATAATATATACTTCGTCGATTTCTATTTAAAACGAATTATATAAATAGTTTTAAAATCATTTCAAAAGCAATTTCAACTTTCTTTTCAATTCAAATCAAAATTGAATTCTTCTTTATAAATTCGTTTTAAAATTCATTTCTATTCAATTCAAATTTTAATTCAATTTGAATTCATTTCAATTCACTTTCAATTCAATTTGAATTCGTTTTCAATTCAATTCATTTCGAAATCGTTTTCAATTCAATTCATTTCGAAATCGTTTTCAATTCAATTCATTTCGAAATCGTTTTCAATTCAATTCATTTCGAAATCGTTTTCAATTCAATTCATTTCGAAATCATTTTTCAATTCAATTCATTTCGAAATCATTTTCAATTCAATTCATTTCGAAATCATTTTTCAATTCAATTCATTTCGAAATCATTTTCAATTCAATTCATTTCGAAATCATTTTCAATTCAATTCATTTCGAAATCATTTTTCAATTCAATTTATTTCAAAATATTCGATTTCGAAATCACTTTTCAATATTCATTTTAAAATGAATAAAATCGATATAAATATCGTTCACGTCAAAATGGCGTCAATCTAATCAACACGGCTTCATAAATTTCTATTTTCAAATATTCTATTTCAAATATTTCCTTTTTCAAAATAGTTGTTATTATCAAAATATTTCGTTCAACACATGACCAATCTCAATGGATGAGTACTGTCAACACATGAACCTTTATTTTATAATATTCTTTATTTTTCAAATTGGAATGAGGCCCAATCAATTACCATATAAAGTTAATTATATGGATTTTCATACAACACATGTATAATAGCATTGAAAAATAATCAACCATCAACCAAAGTGCACTACACTGTATAAGCATCAAATATAGATATCTAACGCTTATAACAGCCTGTCAATCTATCGATCGACATATTTAATCAATCAGGATGAGTGAACTTCAAATTTCATCCCAACACCTGTGTGGGGTTTCAAACAATCAAACACAGATTTTATTTGTGCAGTTGGGCGATGTGTAAAATATATCGACCCAATCAATGTCCTTCAAATAGGTGTACATAAACAAACCGTCTGGTTTGTAAATGAATATTTATTTATTCACATTCACGTTAAAAATTATATTTTTAACGATAAAACATTTTATTCCAACATATGAATTTCTATTCAGTTCATTCTTTAAATAAAATGATATTTTTATTTATCTAACTTATTTTAGAAAATTTCGGCGGCATAACGGCACGATACTAGAAATGGGATAAGGCCTAGCCTTGTCCCCGGTCTAATAATGGCCACCGCCATACCCATATCAATCAAATCACTTTCGTTATGCAAACCACAAAATTTGGAGTAAGAGTCTAACCTAGCCTTACTCCTTCGCCTTATAACGGCGCACGTCTAATCCTAACCAATTTATCGATTCGATTTTTCACACCACAAACCACATTCAAACCAATATCGCAATCAATCACCAAACAGCCAAACAAACAAGTCCATGGTCTGTGGACGATTGTGTCGGGTGCTACTAAACACCGTCTGCATCCTAGTATATATATATATAACTAGAAAATAAATTGAAAGGTGAGAAATTCTCACCAATAGCTATCCTAACTCCACGGCACTTCTAATGCAGGAAATCTTCACTGTTCTCGTCTCTAATCACTTTCTTCGCCCGTAGCCACTACATATATAAAAAATCATATTTTTACTTCGCTATTCAATATATAAAAATCACATTTTTTTCTTCGATGTTCAATATATAAAAATCACATTTTTACTTCTACTTCATATATAAAGATAGACGCTTTATTCTATATAAAATTATATTTTTATATTTCTACTTCATATATATAAAGATCGAATTTTTATCATGCTATCCTCCCTATAAAGACTTCGCCTTTTCACATATAAAGATTGAACCTTTTCAAATATAAAGGTCGAACCTTTATGTTAATAAATCTCTTCTTTTCATACAATGAAAAATCAAGTTTTTATTTGCTACTCTATAATGAAAATTCTATTTTTTTAAATTAAAAATCACTTCTTTTATACTTCGCTATATAAATAGAAATAATATTTTTATATTCTCAAAATCACATCTTTTCATTTATAAAAGTCGTATTTTTCTAACCAGAAAAATCTCATCTTTCTAATCTAATAAATCATATTTTCCACCTTATGTAAATCATATCTATATGTTGCTACCGTATATATAAATATCGAAACTTTATTCGCATTCATACAAATGAAAAATCAAATCTTTATTAGTTTAAAAATCAAATCTTTTATAGTTTAAAAATCAAATCTTTCTTATTAAAAAAATATATAATATTTCTAGTTTTTTTTTTAAATATAAGCTTTCTAGAACCAAGTATAATTTATATTTCAAAATAAGTTCTATTTTATATTTTCAAAGCAACGTTAATTTCATTTTTTTACTTACATAGGTATTTACATAAGAGAAAAAGAAGAAGAAGCTTACTGGAAACGTTCTGGACCTTGTCGAGCACTGTTCCAGCCCTAGGGCACCCAAACGCGCCACTTGCGATGCGCCGGAGGACGATCTGAGGGCCTCACAAGCTTCGTGGTTGCGAGAGACCCCTGCGCCACCAAACAGTGATGAACTCGAAGTGGCCAAATCACCGGAAATGGTCCATGAACGGCCGGACCTTGGAGCTGGAAATCTCGAAGGATACTGAACGGATTTTGATCAAACCCATTGGAATTCGAAGCTCACGAGATCCTCTTTTGATTTCGTTCAGGACATTTTGGAATTGATTGGGAGATTAGGAGAATTTGTAGAAGAAAGAATCGAACAACTAGGGCCTTTGATTTTTCTGCCTGGCGGTGGCTAAACGATGTAAAAGAGGGCTAGGGTTTTGTGTCGGCCCCTTTATAGAGAATTTTATTTTTATTTTATTATTATTTAATCCGTTTATTACTTGTTTTTAAATCGAACTCCAATTCAACCCCAACGACCTTCGCCCCTAGCCAAATACCCCTATTCCGAACACAATGGGATATGTATCGTAAGCTGATTCGGTCGTTTCGATCATTTTTCGTCAAAATCAAAATATAACTCTATATATATTGAATTTGAACGCGCATTTCAATTTACCGGAGCCACATACGGATTCTAAAAATTCCCGAAAAACATTTTCTAGCTTCGTATTGACGATACGGTCCTAATAAACTAATTTCGTCGAGTTCTGAGACCGTTTGAAAAATGGTCATTTTCCAGTCGATTAAAATCAACTGAAACTGGTCAAACGCGTTTTCCTTCGCCACGCTCACATATTGATTCGAAAAATTATGAAATTTAAAACCTAGCAATAATTTGACATCACGGACCCAGCAAAACTGGTTTCGTCGAAATCCGAGGTCGTTTGCAAAATGTCCATTTTTAAGGGCCTGAATTCCATAGCGACTATTCAGAATTTTCAACTGGACATATCTTTTGATTCCCGCTATGAAATTTTGATTTTTCGAATTCGTTGGAAAGATATCATCAATTAGATTCCATTATTTTTCGTTTCACTAAAATCCGGATTGTTTTGCACCCGGTACATTCAATTAAAGTTTGAAATCGAATTATCGAACTACCGCGCCATTTTCAATTCCTTTTATAATTATATATAAATATTTATATTCTAACGACGACGCGTATAATATATACGATCGAATTATATTCAAAATAAATTTATCGTCGATATTATTTAAAATAATTCATTTTAAATAATCAAAATTCGCTAAAATTGCCAAAATAAAAAATTTAAACTGGCCCAGATTTTCCGGGTTATTACAGGTTTTGGATGCAAAAATTGAATGAACTACGCTCTTACTCAGTAAGAGTGTGGGAAAATTTGGATGAAAACGTATTTTGGTTTTCAAATATTGCATTCATATAGAAATTACCAGTATATTTAGGATGTGCGCATCATGTTTTCAAAGAGATTTTCAAGAAAAATTTGCATTCATATAGAAGGTACCGCTTAGGGATTCATTTCATTCATGTATTATTATGTTGAATTACACTTTGCACTAGTACACAAATGGCTGCAAAATTGGATGCACACATGATGGTTGTGATTTATGCGAGGAATTACTTGACTTTACCCTAACTAAATTTCGAGGACAAAATTTCCTAATGGTGGGAGAATGTAACACCCCGTATTTTTAATTAAGTAAAATAAAAGAAAATTTTGAGCTTCCAGATTTTGGTCATGGGATTAGCGTCATTACATCCGTGTCGATTTTCTGGTCAATTTAGATCTGTGGATTGCAGAAAACGAATTAAGATGAAAGAGATACCTTTAAATAAAATATTGTAACAAACATGAAAATAAGGTAAAAGAAAAAGAACAATGACCATCGTTGTTTTTAGTCTTATTAACAAAAGGCTATGTAGCCCAATTAGTAACAACATGTGACTTTCAAGAGAGTGGCGCAAGTTCGATTCTCGTCGGTGCCATATTTTTGTTTTAGGGGAACGACTAAAATAATTCATGTTCTAGGGAGAAAATAGGTATATATGCACATATAAGGAAGAAAAAATGTATGCATGGATATGTAAGTATATACATATATATATGTGCAAATATATATGTATATACACACACACATATATATATATATATACACACACACACAAGAGAGAAGTTCAAAATGAGGCTGCAATCAAAGAAATCTGGTAACAATTTTAAAATGGCATAAGCACTGTTTGAATTTTGAGAATGAAATAAAACTTGTACGTATATATATACGTGTATAATGGGCATTAGAAGTTTTATATACATATAAGTAGTTAAATAAATTAAAGGATGCATAATAAGAAATTAATCAACGTTTAATTAGTAAACATTAAAAAATAAACAACTATGCCCCATTTCTGCTCGTTGGACCCAAGTGGGTTGACGCATGCTTGCTTGCGTCGACCTATGGGTCAACCCAAGGGGGGCTGGGTCGACCCAGGGGGGTATATGGGTTGACTCACCCCTGATCCGGGTAGATTCATTTAATGAATCTGGTATGTTTTTCTAACCACGTTCATTGCTAACTCAGCGCTGCATGTACAATAAGATCTTGAACACTTATAAATATGATAGCAGAGCCTAGCCTAAATCTCATATTTTATGAGAGGATGTCTAGATTCTTCCATTTTTCTTCCTCCTCAAATCTCTTTAGAAAATAGAATAATTAGTCTAAGGAAATTCTGATTCAAGATCTGGAGGAAAAGAATGTAAATTTGCAAATGGATGTTCAGAATTCGATTCGACGTAAGGTAAATTCTTGGATCTGGTCATTTTAAATTTCTCCTCTTTCTTCACTTTTTCTTTCAGTTGAGAATTGTGGATCCATGGTTATTTAGGTTCTAGATTCAGTTAGGGGAGCCATGGAATGTTAGGTCTGGACCAGATTCATGAATTGGAAAGCTATTAGGTGAGTGGATTTAAGTTATGCCTTTTTTTATAATGGTATATCTAACGTTTGGCATTCCCCGTTAATATATATAATAAATCTATTTAAATGTTTATCCTACTGTAACCTGTTGAAATGATTAATCTGTTGAACTGTAAACCTGCCGAAATCTGTTGAAATTAGTACTATGGAATATGACTGGAAATTGGGGGTTGTATGAACATGTAAATCTATGGGCTTAATTCAAGAATAAGTGGAACATGTTAATGAAACTGTAAGTAAACCTGTTGAGTTTGTGGGGTTAAGTAGATATGTTTAATCTATTAGGGTTATATGAACATGTTAACATGTAATACTTAACCTATTTAATTTGTTGGCGTTATGAAAAAGCCTGTTTCCATTAATCGCCTATTTGAATTGGGGGTTTCTATGAACACTGTAATTATGAAATTTACAATGAACATTTGTTATGAACCTTATTGTGCCAAAAGATTGTACATAAGAATCACAATAAAATTAAGAAGAATGAATATGCCTAAATTTACAGTAAATAGAAAAATTGTAACTGCACTTAGACACGAGGTTAAATTCAACTTGTGGTAGAAGTCTTCCCGGAACCGCCCGGCAAATCCAGCATCCACAAGTGGTTAATTTAATGTGAGTGGTCCGGTGCATAAAACGTACATATAACGGTGCTAAGACACGAGGTTAAGTCCAACTTGTGGTAGAAGTCTACCCGGAACCGCCTGACAAATCCAGCACCCACAAGTGGTCAGCTTAATGTGAGAGGTCTGGTGTATAAACATATATATGAATATATGCATGTAACAAGATAGAAATAAATGGCACTAATTGAAATTAATGGAAATGAGTGAATCCCACAACAGTAAGAGAATTGGAACAAACGGGGAATGATAATAACCTATTATGAATAAACCTGAAGGGGAAAAGTAAAGATAATAGGTAGGCTTGTCCTAGGGACAAGTAGAAATTACAACTTAGGTTATAATAAACGATAGAGGGAATGAGATAACTTATGTAATGAGATAAGTTGTACTTAATTATAAATTAAGTAATCTGAAAATCTGGAAACCTGAAACCTGCAATTCGTAATAAGTAGAGAAAAGAAGGGAAAACTTATGAAATGCAATAAGTTGTACTTGACTGTAAATTAAGTAATCTGTAAACCTGAGAATCTGAATCCTGCTGATAAGAAGGACATTTTATTTGTAAACCTGAAATCTGAAATCTGCTAATAAGAATAACATGTTAAAGTCTTATTAATGAACTTAAATGGGTTAAGTTATATAATTGGAATTAATAAGCAAGAAGAATTTGGTAACCTAAATAAGAAGTCAGTATAAATTGAATTTACCAAGTTAACTGGAAATCTGATGAGGCAGAGAAAGCACGTAATTAAATATTTAGACATAGGGCCTAATAACACATTAACCTGAGGCGCTTGGACCAGTCCGTATGTTTGAAGATGAATAATCCAATGGGGTAGATCATCGTGGTGTCATGAGGCATGATGGGAGCGCACGTCCATCTGATTATTCTGCCTTTTCTGCCTGTTGTTCTGCTGGCTCCTAAGGACTGGAAGGAAAGCACGCAACTTCCCGGGACATGAAGGGTACTCCTGGTAGTCCTCTGTGCGGTAGAAGAGTTCAGGATGTGCTTGCGGAGGTTAGGTCTATGCGTTACTACCCGATGAGTATACCTTGATTGCCACGATAGTGGGCAGTCAGAAGGCTATAGGGTGGCTTAGGTGATTCGATGAATCCGGTGCCTTGTGACTAGATGGGTCATGACCATCTCATCTGTTTGCCTTAGGCGGGTATAACCATCTTATTGATAGTAATTGTCAGGTACCGGTCATCGACAGTCAACGTGAGGCATGATGCGGAAAGATGGAGAGCTAAACCTACAAACCATCGACCTTTCACTATCAAGGCTTTGGTTGTGGGACAGACCAATTAAGATTTGATGTTTATTGTTTTTCTGGGCCACGTCACTAGCTCTCAATTTTGTTTGTCTTTCACTAGTTGACGGAGGGGTCGGGTGGGACCATAGCCACTGTGAAAATGTAGACCATAGCATTTGTGTATACATATATCTGAAAAGGTTCCCGACCGAGTTCTGTGTATCTGATATAGCTCTGTTACGGAACTCGGTACACAGTAGATAACACGTGTGGATACATGCATATTGTTTCCGGATGGTGTTTCATCGAGGTTGAGGCATCGAGTACGATAAATGATACATACGTGAGAAAGTCTAGATACATGCATGTATGCTCCGAGTAGTGTATCGTAGACTCTAGGGCATTACTCTGTGATGGAATCTGATTCGATCGACTGGTTTGATGGTGGCAGTCCGTACGCTTACGTAGCATGGCGATGGCAGTTCTATGCGGAACTTTGCTTTATTATATAGAGATCCATAAGTCACTCCGGCGTAGGATGAGGGACTGTGTATATTTCCTTGGCGTTACCGCGGAGACGTGCGAGTGGGGTACCATGGGGTGTACCTTAATATTGGGGGTAGCTACATATATACTGAATTAGGTTAATCTACTGGGGAGTAGATGGGTATGGCGTGTGTGTAAGCCTTGAGTGCTATTAACCCAAGTAACCTCATAAATAAGAAAATGTAACTGAACGGTATATGTAGGGTTATAAAAAATGTGTTGTTTAAATCCAGTCACCAGAACTTGTGTTTTGAACCCCTCCTCATAACAAACTCGCATGTTAGATTTGTGGCAGAGATATGATAGCTTTTGATACTGGTTAGGTAGTATTATTGTCTGCATAAGGGTATATTTTGATTATATTATATTTTATTCCATTCCGTTGTGAGATATTGTAACAACCCGTAAAATGCGAGCCAGTTTGAAAATTTTAAATTGGCAATTTTAGCGAATTTTGATTATATAAAATAGATTATTTTAAATAATATCGACGAGAAATTTATTTTTGAATAGAATTCGACGTATATATTTATATACGTCGTCGTTAGAATATAAATATTTATATATAATTATAAATAGAATTGAAAATGGCGCGGTAGTTCGATAATTCGATTTCAAACTTCAATTGAATGTACCGGGTGCAAAATAATCCGGATTTTAGTGAAACCAAAAATGATAGGATCTAATTTATAATATCTTTCTAACGGATGTAAGAAACTGAGATTTCACTTTAAAAATTGAGAGATATGTCCAGTTGAAAATTCTGAATAGTCGCTATGGAATTCAGGCCCTTAAAAATGAACATTTTGCAAACGACCTCGGATTTCGACGAAACCAGTTTTGTTGGGTCCGGGATGTGAAGTTATTGCTAGATTTAAAATTTCATAATTTTCTGAATCAATACGTGAGCGTGGCAAAGGAAAACGCGTTTGACCAGTTTCAGTTGATTTTAATCGACTGGAAATTGGCCATTTTTCTAACTGTCTCGGAATTCGACGAAACTAGTTTTGTTAGGGCCGTATCGTCAATACGAAGCTAGAAAATATTTTTCTGGAATTTTGCGTGTTAGTATGTGACCCCGGTAATTTGAAATGTACGTTTAAAATTCAATATAGTGATTTAAATGTTAATTCAACGGAAACTGATTGTAACAGCCGAATCAGCGTACGATACATATCCCATTGTGTTCGGAATGGGGGTAAAACGCTATGGACGACAGGCGGTGGGCCTCGTTTCGAGGTCATAAGTAAAAGTCAACTTTTTGAATAATTAAATAAAAAAAAAATATAATATTTTAATTTCCCTCCCTCCCTCCTTATCTCCCGCTTGGCCCCCCCCCCTTTTCATTTCGATTCAGACGAAAGTAAAAAAAAAAAAAAAAAAAAAAAACCCTAAAACCTAAATCGCCAGCCCCCCCCCCTCGCACGAACTCCGACGAAGCCCCCTGGAGCGCCGTCGCCCCCCTCAAGACCGCCGCACCGACGAAGCAGCCCCCCCCCTCGAGACCGCACCGACGAAGCCACACCACCGTTCGAACCCTGCCGCCGATCTTCTTTCCCCCCCTGTAAGTATTTCCTTTATTTTTATTATTTTATTTTTATTTTATTTAAACGTAATTTAAAAACTGAATTTATAAAATTAGGTTTAAAAACTGAGAATTAAAAACAGATTTTTTATAAAAGAATTAAAAAACTGAATTTTTATAAAGTTTAGAACTGAATTTTTTTTTTTATAAGTTTAAAACAGAAATTTTGATAAGTTTAAAACAGAAATTTTGATTAAGTTTAAAACAGAAATTTTGATTAAGTTTAAAACAGAAATTTTAAAAAGATTTTAAAAACAGAAATTTTGATTAAGTTTAAAACAGAAATTTTTAAAAGAATTTTAAAACAGAATTTTTAAAAGGATTTTAAAACAGAAATTTTTAAAAGATTTTAAAAACAGAAATTTTTAAAAGATTATAAAAACTGAAAGTTTTAAAAGTGTAAAAAATATTTTTATAAAAGAATTTTTAAAACTGATTTCTTTTAAGGAATTTTAAAACTGATATTTTAAAAAGAAATTAAAACTGATTTCTTTTAGAAAGGTAGAAAACTGAATTGTTTTAAAAGTGAAAACTGAATTGTTTTAAAAGTGAAAACTGATTTCTTTAAAAAGATAAAAACTGATTTTGTAAAAGAATAAAACTGATTTCTTTTAGAAAAGTAGAAATCATATTTTTATATGTTGAAAGCAAAAGTAAAAATCATATTTTTTATATATCGAAAGTCGAAAGTAAAAATCATATTTTTATTTATCGAAAGTCGAGGTAGTAATCAGATTTTTATATATTGAATAGCAAACTAAAAATTCGATTTTTTTTATATTGAATAGCGAACTAAAAATTCGATTTTTTTTATATTGAATAGCAAACTAAAAATTCGATTTTTATATATTGAATAACGAAGTCAAAATTCGATTTTTACATAGGTAGTAAAAGCGGACGACGAAGATGACGAAGATGCGATAGCAATGAAGTTTTCTATCAATGAAGAGCCGTGGAGCTAGGATAGCTATATGTGAGAATTTCTCACCTTTCAATTTATTTTTCTAGTTATATATATACTAGGATGCAGACGGTGCTTAGTAGCACCCGACACCCGTCCACAGACCATGGACTTGTTTGTTTGACTGTTTGGTGATTGATTGCGATATTGGTTTGAATGTGATTTGTGGTGTGAAAAATCGAATCGATAAATTGGTTAGGATTAGACGTGCGCCGTTATAAGGCGAAGGAGTAAGGCTAGGTTAGACCCTTACTCCAAATTTTGTGGTTTGCAAAATGAAATTGATTTGATTGATGAGTGAATGGCGTGGGCCTTCACTAGACTGGGGATAAGGCTAGGCCTCGTCCCGTTTCTAGTATCGTGCCGTTATGCCGCCGAAATTTTCTAAAATGTGTTAGAAAAATAAAAATATCATTTTATTTAAAGAATGAACTGAATAGAAATTCATATGTTGGAATAAAATGTTTTATCGTTAAAAATATAATTTTTAACGTGAAGTGAATAAAATAGAATATTCATTTACAAACCAGACGGTTTGTTTATGTACACCTATTTGAATGACATTGATTGGGACGATAAATTTTACACATCGCCCAACTGCACGAATAAAATATTTGTTTGATTGTTTGAAACCCCACACGGGTGTTGGGATGAAATTTGCAGTTCACTCATCCTGATTGATTAAATATGTCGATCGATTGATTGACAGGCTGTTATAAGCGTTGAATATCTATATCTGATGCTTTTACAGTGTAGTGCACTTTGGTCGATGGTTGATTATTTTCAATGTTATTATATACATGTGTTGTATGAAAATCCATATAATTAACTTTATATGGTGATTGATTGGGCCTCATTCCAATTTGAAAAATAAAGAATATTATAAAATAAAAGTTCATGTGTTGACAGTACTCATTCATTGAGATTGGTCATGTGTTGAACGAAATATTTTGATAATAACAACTATTTTGAAAAAGAAATATTTGAAATAGGATATTTGAAAATAAAGGAATATATGAAGCCGTGTTGATTAGATTGACGCCATTTTGACGTGAACGATATTTATATCGATTTTATTCATCTTAAAAATGAATATTGAAAAGTGATTTCGAAATCGAATATTTTGAATTGAATTGAAAACGATTTCGAAATGAATTGAATTGAAAACGATTTCGAAATGAATTGAATTGAAAACGATTTCGAAATGAATTGAATTGAAAACGATTTCGAAATGAATTGAATTGAAGACGATTTCGAAATGAATTGAATTGAAAACGATTTCGAAATGAATTGAATTGAAAACGATTTCGAAATGAATTGAATTGAAAACGATTTCGAAATGAATTGAATTGAAAACGAATTGAAATGAATTCAAATTGAATTGAAATTTGAATTGAATAGAAATGAATTTTGAAACGAATTTATAAAGAAGAATTCAATTTTGATTTGAGTTGAAAAGGAAGTTGAAAGTGCTTTTGAAACGAATTCAAAACTATTTATATAATTCGTTTTAAATAGAAATCGACGAAATATATATTATATATATTATATATATAATATAATGGCCTGAATAGAACGCGCCGCGCCGCGGCAGTTCGTGAATTTCGACCATTTATTTCAAACGGACATTACGGGAGATTCGACCGTCGGATTCTCCTAAAACCGGAACCATTGGGTTCGTATCGAAAAGAGCTTTCTAATGAATGTTAGAAATTTGAAATCTAACGGTTGGATTTGGAGATACGTCCAAATCAAATTCGAAAAAGGTCGCTGTAAGTGCAGTTCGATGGCCGTTAATGGAAATCGACTGTACGGGCCTTGATAAAATTATTAAAAATAGTAATAATTTGTGTAAAATCATAAGAAATGATTTAGAAAGAATTGGGATGAAAAACTCCATATTTGAAAAGATAAAAATGGATTTTTATCGAAATGAACTAGTTTTGAACTAGAGTTATAATTTTATTTATTTTTAAATAAATAAATTGAATTCGAAAAGGGTTTTAAAAATAACCAAAATTTCCAATGATTGCATTGGAGTGGATTTGAATCGAAATTGTCTTCGGAATATTTCGATGTTGGAATTCGTGATTATACAGGTGTTGTTATGGAAATTTGAAAGATATATATTGATATCGTTATTTCCAATACGACATTTGTTAGTCGTAGAATTCGATATTGAATATAAGCCGATATATTTTCTATTCAGAGCCTTGTATTGAATATCGAATGTGATTTGGGTTTGTC
Organism: Allium sativum; assembly: GCA_030737875.1. Taxonomy (NCBI): domain Eukaryota; kingdom Viridiplantae; phylum Streptophyta; class Magnoliopsida; order Asparagales; family Amaryllidaceae; genus Allium; species Allium sativum. The sequence continues at coordinate 492,566,275 of CM060912.1, read as the reverse complement.
GTGAATGGTGTCTTCACTAACACTGTTCTTGAACCCAGTTGAGAAAAGATTAAATCTTTTTATTTAGATTTAATGAAGTGTACCAATTAAATAATATTTAATTGGAATTGAATGGATATTGATTTTTGGGTTTATCGTGAACAGTGTTTTAAATAACCCTTGTTCTTTAACCCGATAATTAATAAATGTGATTTGGGTTTGTCGTGAATGGTGTCTTCACTAACACTGTTCTTGAACCCAGTTGAGAAAAGATTAAATCTTTTTATTTAGATTTAATGAAGTGTACCAATTAAATGATATTTAATTGGAATTGAATGGATATTGATTTTTGGGTTTATCGTGAACAGTGTTTTAAATAACCCTTGTTCTTTAACCCGATAATTAATAAATGTGATTTGGGTTTGTCGTGAATGGTGTCTTCACTAACACTGTTCTTGAACCCAGTTGAGAAAAGATTAAATCTTTCTATTTAGATTTAATGAAGTGTACCAATTAAATGATATTTAATTGGAATTGAATGGATATTGATTTTTGGGTTTATCGTGAACAGTGTTTTAAATAACACTTGTTCTTTAACCCGATAATTAATGGGATGTGACTTTGGGTTTATCGTGAACCGTGTTTTAAATGACACTGATTCTTTAACCCAGTCACATATTAAAACTAAGTGGAGTTTTAATGAATCTTTAATTAGATTGAAAAGATCGAGAATGAAGTATCACCAGTTTTGCTCCAGGCGATAGTTAAATCTTTAATTAGATTTGAACGTGAAATTTAGAAACTAACTGTCGGTTAGCTAAGTAGAATGGTTTTCTGGATATTGATCTGATGTTGGTTTCGGCCTTCGGGGTTAATATTTGGGGAATTATTCTCTTGATTAATTTACGGTTAATGACTAATGAGTTGGAATGAGGCGTATGTTGTGTTTGTGTGACACTTTTATAATATATACGCGAGTTATTCGGAAAGACCGGGTTTATCCCATTCTGAATAACTGATACGACGATAAGTCGAAGATGAAGACGATGGTCGAAGACCGGAGGTCTTCACGTCGTTTGGGTGATAACTGATGATCTTGATTGGGCTGTACACCCAAGAAGATGGAAACAGTTAGGGATCGTCCAGACGTACTTGGAGATCGATGGATATGCGGGGTACTAGGTGCCCCCGGTTTCGTTCAGACCCAGAACGGACTTGTAAATGGACTGTGTGTCTGACATCGGATTTCATTCTGTGTGACTGATATCGGTTGCATAGGATGGTTTGCCTGTGTGGCATGCTAAGATGCAAATGATCAAGGCTTCTGTTGAAAAGCAAAGTCTTGTGGTTGATGATCAAAGCACGGCCTTTGTGGCGTAGCTTTGTGTAACGTTTACCTCGCGTGTTTCACACCAGGTATGAACCAAAAACGGGAGACGGACCTCAGGGAGGGCCTGCGTTTCCTCCTAGCTAGAAGTGGCGTCAGTGGTTTTACACGCCCTGACGAGTTTGACTTATGTGGTTGTTGCTGTTGCGAGGCGCCTCGGATTGATCGGTCGTTCTCGAACCGATGGAGTCATTTAGTTGGCTCGCTTACGCCCCAAAGGGCGGCGAAACGTAGTGCTCAGGCATTTTTAATCCACTCCGTGTGGACCGGCCCTGTCGCTCCAAGGGTCGATGCGTTCTGATCCTGAGACTCGGGTTAGGCAGTCTCGAATCGGTTGAGGACTATCTTTTGCCTCGGTTCATAGATGGAAATCCAATTTCCAAATACGTGACTTTGCGGTTTTATTTGTAAACCTATATATGGCGACATAGTGGCATGGGACGCTCATGCCGCCTATGATTGATACTTATGATTTGAAGTTGTTTATACACTATGCACTTATAATAGTATCAAATGATTTGTTTTAAACGTATCAAGCATTCTTTGGCTGTTATAAGGAAAAACCCTATCCCCCGGCTTGCGTTGCATTGTGTGATAGGACCTGGGTCTTATAACAGCTTCATTTTTCTTTATTTAGCATTGCGCGGTTTGTTTTATGCACTGGTATTCTTGGGAGGAAACCCGTTCCGTGTTATACGGCGTGGTCCCTTGATTTACCTAATTTTAAAATAAAGATTAACTGTTTTAGTTCTCACACCAGTCACATGACTGACCTGGAGTTTATTGTTTTAACCTAAACTCTGGGTGCCCTTATTTTCGACACGGGCAGCTAGTAGTTTTGGTTTTGCAGATTTATATTCACAGGATCCTGGTTTACAGCTGGAATGATATCCGGAAAGCTTTGTATCCGTATATCTCTTCTAGTTGTGTATTGTATTATTTTTCCGCTGCTATGTATTTAAATGTAATTTAAATCTCTGATATTTCTGTGTATATTCATTTATACTCTGTATATTCTTGTAATCTGATGCATTGTTGTAATATACAGTGAAATGTTCTTCTGTATGTGTTCTGTTGTGGTTTGTTCTCGAACTATCCGACGCTTTCCTTTACGGGGAAGTTGCGGGTCTTTACACGTGGTATCAGAGCTTTGGTTTACAAAGCTTAGAGAACAAGACTCATTAGAACCATACGAAAGAATTCATCAGATATTGGATTAGTAAAATCCAATGGGAATGACTCGTTAGAGATAGGATCAGTAGTATCCTAGAACGAGTGTGAAGAGTATATTTTTAAATGAAAACAATTTTTGTTTTGAAAATTTAAATCAATTATTCGTATTTGATTATTTATTTATATTGATTTTGGACAATTCAGTATATAAAGAATTTGCATATACGCCTTGCAAACGTATATTCAAAGTTTTAATATACTGGATAGATATGGAATCACATTCTAGTCGCCCGGAGATGATATTGATGATAGCGATCGCATCATCAACATTTATGTTCGAGTTTCGAAGGTGTGATTTTCTATATATTTCCATTAGGCTGGTGTGAGAACCAAAACTTATATATAGCTAGAATATATTGTGGTGATTTGGCATCAAAAATCTGATTTTTGTATATGTATCAAAATTATGAATTTGATAATCTAATTCACTAATTGATTGATGTTTGTGTCGTTTGTTTATTTGTTTGCTAATTTTTAACCAATTAGCCTAACTGTATCAAATATTGAATTATATTGAAAATTGGTCGCATTTGCTTGCATATACATATCTTACATTGAACAGGTCATAGCAAGGAGGCTAGAGCCAGAGAATAAAATTTGTTTGCCCGACAAATAGGTACATGTTTACTACATAATTTACTGTTTTGTTTGGGTGATGATGATTTTGTGAGCCTATTGGCTAGCCGCTTGGCTTTTTCTTTTTCTTTTTGAGATCTGAAGGACCGGGGAAGCTATTTGAAATTCCCCGATGCTCCCGGTGCAGGGGAGGTTATGGCGAAATTTTTCAAAAATTTAGGGTGTTAGCCAAATTTTTGAAATTTTGAAAATTCTCAGAAACTGAAAAGTTGGAGAATGGAAGCCAGATCGAACGTAGAGCTGAATAATCAAACCACTTTCGACTTTGTTCCTTTTCGGGGACGAAAAGTTTTAAGTGGGGGAGATTGTAACAACCCGTAAAATGCGAGCCAGTTTGAAAATTTTAAATTGGCAATTTTAGCGAATTTTGATTATATAAAATAGATTATTTTAAATAATATCGACGAGAAATTTATTTTTGAATAGAATTCGACGTATATATTTATATACGTCGTCGTTAGAATATAAATATTTATATATAATTATAAATAGAATTGAAAATGGCGCGGTAGTTCGATAATTCGATTTCAAACTTCAATTGAATGTACCGGGTGCAAAATAATCCGGATTTTAGTGAAACCAAAAATGATAGGATCTAATTTATAATATCTTTCTAACGGATGTAAGAAACTGAGATTTCACTTTAAAAATTGAGAGATATGTCCAGTTGAAAATTCTGAATAGTCGCTATGGAATTCAGGCCCTTAAAAATGAACATTTTGCAAACGACCTCGGATTTCGACGAAACCAGTTTTGTTGGGTCCGGGATGTGAAGTTATTGCTAGATTTAAAATTTCATAATTTTCTGAATCAATACGTGAGCGTGGCAAAGGAAAACGCGTTTGACCAGTTTCAGTTGATTTTAATCGACTGGAAATTGGCCATTTTTCTAACTGTCTCGGAATTCGACGAAACTAGTTTTGTTAGGGCCGTATCGTCAATACGAAGCTAGAAAATATTTTTCTGGAATTTTGCGTGTTAGTATGTGACCCCGGTAATTTGAAATGTACGTTTAAAATTCAATATAGTGATTTAAATGTTAATTCAACGGAAACTGATTGTAACAGCCGAATCAGCGTACGATACATATCCCATTGTGTTCGGAATGGGGGTAAAACGCTATGGACGACAGGCGGTGGGCCTCGTTTCGAGGTCATAAGTAAAAGTCAACTTTTTGAATAATTAAATAAAAAAAAAATATAATATTTTAATTTCCCTCCCTCCCTCCTTATCTCCCGCTTGGCCCCCCCTTTTCATTTCGATTCAGACGAAAGTAAAAAAAAAAAAAAAAAAAAAAACCCTAAAACCTAAATCGCCAGCGCCCCCCCCTCGCACGAACTCCGACGAAGCCCCCTGGAGCGCCGTCGCCCCCCTCAAGACCGCCGCACCGACGAAGCAGCCCCCCCCCCTCGAGACCGCACCGACGAAGCCACACCACCGTTCGAACCCTGCCGCCGATCTTCTTTCCCCCCCTGTAAGTATTTCCTTTATTTTTATTATTTTATTTTTATTTTATTTAAACGTAATTTAAAAACTGAATTTATAAAATTAGGTTTAAAAACTGAGAATTAAAAACAGATTTTTTATAAAAGAATTAAAAAACTGAATTTTTATAAAGTTTAGAACTGAATTTTTTTTTTTATAAGTTTAAAACAGAAATTTTGATAAGTTTAAAACAGAAATTTTGATTAAGTTTAAAACAGAAATTTTGATTAAGTTTAAAACAGAAATTTTAAAAAGATTTTAAAAACAGAAATTTTGATTAAGTTTAAAACAGAAATTTTTAAAAGAATTTTAAAACAGAATTTTTAAAAGGATTTTAAAACAGAAATTTTTAAAAGATTTTAAAAACAGAAATTTTTAAAAGATTATAAAAACTGAAAGTTTTAAAAGTGTAAAAAATATTTTTATAAAAGAATTTTTAAAACTGATTTCTTTTAAGGAATTTTAAAACTGATATTTTAAAAAGAAATTAAAACTGATTTCTTTTAGAAAGGTAGAAAACTGAATTGTTTTAAAAGTGAAAACTGAATTGTTTTAAAAGTGAAAACTGATTTCTTTAAAAAGATAAAAACTGATTTTGTAAAAGAATAAAACTGATTTCTTTTAGAAAAGTAGAAATCATATTTTTATATGTTGAAAGCAAAAGTAAAAATCATATTTTTTATATATCGAAAGTCGAAAGTAAAAATCATATTTTTATTTATCGAAAGTCGAGGTAGTAATCAGATTTTTATATATTGAATAGCAAACTAAAAATTCGATTTTTTTTATATTGAATAGCGAACTAAAAATTCGATTTTTTTTATATTGAATAGCAAACTAAAAATTCGATTTTTATATATTGAATAACGAAGTCAAAATTCGATTTTTACATAGGTAGTAAAAGCGGACGACGAAGATGACGAAGATGCGATAGCAATGAAGTTTTCTATCAATGAAGAGCCGTGGAGCTAGGATAGCTATATGTGAGAATTTCTCACCTTTCAATTTATTTTTCTAGTTATATATATACTAGGATGCAGACGGTGCTTAGTAGCACCCGACACCCGTCCACAGACCATGGACTTGTTTGTTTGACTGTTTGGTGATTGATTGCGATATTGGTTTGAATGTGATTTGTGGTGTGAAAAATCGAATCGATAAATTGGTTAGGATTAGACGTGCGCCGTTATAAGGCGAAGGAGTAAGGCTAGGTTAGACCCTTACTCCAAATTTTGTGGTTTGCAAAATGAAATTGATTTGATTGATGAGTGAATGGCGTGGGCCTTCACTAGACTGGGGATAAGGCTAGGCCTCGTCCCGTTTCTAGTATCGTGCCGTTATGCCGCCGAAATTTTCTAAAATGTGTTAGAAAAATAAAAATATCATTTTATTTAAAGAATGAACTGAATAGAAATTCATATGTTGGAATAAAATGTTTTATCGTTAAAAATATAATTTTTAACGTGAAGTGAATAAAATAGAATATTCATTTACAAACCAGACGGTTTGTTTATGTACACCTATTTGAATGACATTGATTGGGACGATAAATTTTACACATCGCCCAACTGCACGAATAAAATATTTGTTTGATTGTTTGAAACCCCACACGGGTGTTGGGATGAAATTTGCAGTTCACTCATCCTGATTGATTAAATATGTCGATCGATTGATTGACAGGCTGTTATAAGCGTTGAATATCTATATCTGATGCTTTTACAGTGTAGTGCACTTTGGTCGATGGTTGATTATTTTCAATGTTATTATATACATGTGTTGTATGAAAATCCATATAATTAACTTTATATGGTGATTGATTGGGCCTCATTCCAATTTGAAAAATAAAGAATATTATAAAATAAAAGTTCATGTGTTGACAGTACTCATTCATTGAGATTGGTCATGTGTTGAACGAAATATTTTGATAATAACAACTATTTTGAAAAAGAAATATTTGAAATAGGATATTTGAAAATAAAGGAATATATGAAGCCGTGTTGATTAGATTGACGCCATTTTGACGTGAACGATATTTATATCGATTTTATTCATCTTAAAAATGAATATTGAAAAGTGATTTCGAAATCGAATATTTTGAATTGAATTGAAAACGATTTCGAAATGAATTGAATTGAAAACGATTTCGAAATGAATTGAATTGAAAACGATTTCGAAATGAATTGAATTGAAAACGATTTCGAAATGAATTGAATTGAAGACGATTTCGAAATGAATTGAATTGAAAACGATTTCGAAATGAATTGAATTGAAAACGATTTCGAAATGAATTGAATTGAAAACGATTTCGAAATGAATTGAATTGAAAACGAATTGAAATGAATTCAAATTGAATTGAAATTTGAATTGAATAGAAATGAATTTTGAAACGAATTTATAAAGAAGAATTCAATTTTGATTTGAGTTGAAAAGGAAGTTGAAAGTGCTTTTGAAACGAATTCAAAACTATTTATATAATTCGTTTTAAATAGAAATCGACGAAATATATATTATATATATTATATATATAATATAATGGCCTGAATAGAACGCGCCGCGCCGCGGCAGTTCGTGAATTTCGACCATTTATTTCAAACGGACATTACGGGAGATTCGACCGTCGGATTCTCCTAAAACCGGAACCATTGGGTTCGTATCGAAAAGAGCTTTCTAATGAATGTTAGAAATTTGAAATCTAACGGTTGGATTTGGAGATACGTCCAAATCAAATTCGAAAAAGGTCGCTGTAAGTGCAGTTCGATGGCCGTTAATGGAAATCGACTGTACGGGCCTTGATAAAATTATTAAAAATAGTAATAATTTGTGTAAAATCATAAGAAATGATTTAGAAAGAATTGGGATGAAAAACTCCATATTTGAAAAGATAAAAATGGATTTTTATCGAAATGAACTAGTTTTGAACTAGAGTTATAATTTTATTTATTTTTAAATAAATAAATTGAATTCGAAAAGGGTTTTAAAAATAACCAAAATTTCCAATGATTGCATTGGAGTGGATTTGAATCGAAATTGTCTTCGGAATATTTCGATGTTGGAATTCGTGATTATACAGGTGTTGTTATGGAAATTTGAAAGATATATATTGATATCGTTATTTCCAATACGACATTTGTTAGTCGTAGAATTCGATATTGAATATAAGCCGATATATTTTCTATTCAGAGCCTTGTATTGAATATCGAATGTGATTTGGGTTTGTCGTGAATGGTGTCTTCACTAACACTGTTCTTGAACCCAGTTGAGAAAAGATTAAATCTTTTTATTTAGATTTAATGAAGTGTACCAATTAAATAATATTTAATTGGAATTGAATGGATATTGATTTTTGGGTTTATCGTGAACAGTGTTTTAAATAACCCTTGTTCTTTAACCCGATAATTAATAAATGTGATTTGGGTTTGTCGTGAATGGTGTCTTCACTAACACTGTTCTTGAACCCAGTTGAGAAAAGATTAAATCTTTTTATTTAGATTTAATGAAGTGTACCAATTAAATGATATTTAATTGGAATTGAATGGATATTGATTTTTGGGTTTATCGTGAACAGTGTTTTAAATAACCCTTGTTCTTTAACCCGATAATTAATAAATGTGATTTGGGTTTGTCGTGAATGGTGTCTTCACTAACACTGTTCTTGAACCCAGTTGAGAAAAGATTAAATCTTTCTATTTAGATTTAATGAAGTGTACCAATTAAATGATATTTAATTGGAATTGAATGGATATTGATTTTTGGGTTTATCGTGAACAGTGTTTTAAATAACCCTTGTTCTTTAACCCGATAATTAATAAATGTGATTTGGGTTTGTCGTGAATGGTGTCTTCACTAACACTGTTCTTGAACCCAGTTGAGAAAAGATTAAATCTTTTTATTTAGATTTAATGAAGTGTACCAATTAAATGATATTTAATTGGAATTGAATGGATATTGATTTTTGGGTTTATCGTGAACAGTGTTTTAAATAACACTTGTTCTTTAACCCGATAATTAATGGGATGTGACTTTGGGTTTATCGTGAACCGTGTTTTAAATGACACTGATTCTTTAACCCAGTCACATATTAAAACTAAGTGGAGTTTTAATGAATCTTTAATTAGATTGAAAAGATCGAGAATGAAGTATCACCAGTTTTGCTCCAGGCGATAGTTAAATCTTTAATTAGATTTGAACGTGAAATTTAGAAACTAACTGTCGGTTAGCTAAGTAGAATGGTTTTCTGGATATTGATCTGATGTTGGTTTCGGCCTTCGGGGTTAATATTTGGGGAATTATTCTCTTGATTAATTTACGGTTAATGACTAATGAGTTGGAATGAGGCGTATGTTGTGTTTGTGTGACACTTTTATAATATATACGCGAGTTATTCGGAAAGACCGGGTTTATCCCATTCTGAATAACTGATACGACGATAAGTCGAAGATGAAGACGATGGTCGAAGACCGGAGGTCTTCACGTCGTTTGGGTGATAACTGATGATCTTGATTGGGCTGTACACCCAAGAAGATGGAAACAGTTAGGGATCGTCCAGACGTACTTGGAGATCGATGGATATGCGGGGTACTAGGTGCCCCCGGTTTCGTTCAGACCCAGAACGGACTTGTAAATGGACTGTGTGTCTGACATCGGATTTCATTCTGTGTGACTGATATCGGTTGCATAGGATGGTTTGCCTGTGTGGCATGCTAAGATGCAAATGATCAAGGCTTCTGTTGAAAAGCAAAGTCTTGTGGTTGATGATCAAAGCACGGCCTTTGTGGCGTAGCTTTGTGTAACGTTTACCTCGCGTGTTTCACACCAGGTATGAACCAAAAACGGGAGACGGACCTCAGGGAGGGCCTGCGTTTCCTCCTAGCTAGAAGTGGCGTCAGTGGTTTTACACGCCCTGACGAGTTTGACTTATGTGGTTGTTGCTGTTGCGAGGCGCCTCGGATTGATCGGTCGTTCTCGAACCGATGGAGTCATTTAGTTGGCTCGCTTACGCCCCAAAGGGCGGCGAAACGTAGTGCTCAGGCATTTTTAATCCACTCCGTGTGGACCGGCCCTGTCGCTCCAAGGGTCGATGCGTTCTGATCCTGAGACTCGGGTTAGGCAGTCTCGAATCGGTTGAGGACTATCTTTTGCCTCGGTTCATAGATGGAAATCCAATTTCCAAATACGTGACTTTGCGGTTTTATTTGTAAACCTATATATGGCGACATAGTGGCATGGGACGCTCATGCCGCCTATGATTGATACTTATGATTTGAAGTTGTTTATACACTATGCACTTATAATAGTATCAAATGATTTGTTTTAAACGTATCAAGCATTCTTTGGCTGTTATAAGGAAAAACCCTATCCCCCGGCTTGCGTTGCATTGTGTGATAGGACCTGGGTCTTATAACAGCTTCATTTTTCTTTATTTAGCATTGCGCGGTTTGTTTTATGCACTGGTATTCTTGGGAGGAAACCCGTTCCGTGTTATACGGCGTGGTCCCTTGATTTACCTAATTTTAAAATAAAGATTAACTGTTTTAGTTCTCACACCAGTCACATGACTGACCTGGAGTTTATTGTTTTAACCTAAACTCTGGGTGCCCTTATTTTCGACACGGGCAGCTAGTAGTTTTGGTTTTGCAGATTTATATTCACAGGATCCTGGTTTACAGCTGGAATGATATCCGGAAAGCTTTGTATCCGTATATCTCTTCTAGTTGTGTATTGTATTATTTTTCCGCTGCTATGTATTTAAATGTAATTTAAATCTCTGATATTTCTGTGTATATTCATTTATACTCTGTATATTCTTGTAATCTGATGCATTGTTGTAATATACAGTGAAATGTTCTTCTGTATGTGTTCTGTTGTGGTTTGTTCTCGAACTATCCGACGCTTTCCTTTACGGGGAAGTTGCGGGTCTTTACAGATATTTTCTGAGCTCTGATATGTTTATTATCTCTGTCCTTTCTGCAAGATACCAGACAAGCCAACACGAATTTCGATAGATTAGAATTTTGAAAAAAATTCGGTCTGTTGGAATTCGGGTTGTTACACAAAATTTGTTAATATTAGATGTTGGGATATTCTTATCAATGGATGTAATATGGTAGATAAGAATGATATCATTATTGATTCTCGTGCTACACATATTTTATATGGTTATATTGATGATCATCAATATAACCATATCTCCCATTGTTTAACTGAACAGGAAATCTGGGAAACTCTCGATGCATTATATGGTGGAAAAGACCGCAGGAGCTCAAAACCCTCAATTGTCAACCTAGATTCAGATTTGTGCTCGATAGGATATACAGATGATGGAGACTCAACAGATGATGAGCAATGTGATTTTTCTTTGGAATAATTAGTTTTCTTTTATGAAAAATTAACTGAAACAGTTTATAGTCTCAAATTAAAGAATACAATTCTGAAATCTGAGAACCTTGAGTTGATCAGAAAAAAAATCAGGTTTAGGAATTGAAACTTGAAAACATAAAATTTTCAAACTCTAGTCGCAAAAATTGTTTGAGTTTGGAAAATAATCAAGCTCATATTAATGGAAATTTTAATAAGCTTTAAAATGAAATTTTAACTTTAAAAAATCACAAGGATGGGCTAATTCATGAATACAATGTTTTGCAAAAGGAGTTGGAAAATTTTGAGAGTTCTAAAAATTCCAAACATGAAACTGCTGATAAAGATTATTTTTTTTAAAACAAAATTGATTTTAAATGAGATTCAAAATGAAATTAAGAATTTCAAGGATCTTGAAAAACATCAATTTGAAAAATGCAAACAGATGGAACCTGATATTTCTGAGTCAAAAGCAAAAATTAAAATTCTTGAAGATGAAAATTTGGTTTCGAAACAAAATGATTTTGAAAAGAGAACGATCGCTAGTAATTGCTGTTCAAATTTGATGAAAAAAATAGTGATCTTAAATCTAAAATTCAACGACTTGAATCAACTTTTGATAAATTTTCTAATGGAGAAAAATTGCTAAATATGTTGTTGAAAAACCAATTTTCTGTAACACCCCGCAAAATTCTATAACTGTGAAATTAACAAATTAAAGTATAATTAATTTCAAATCAAAGAACTAAGGGAAACGGGATACGCCATTGCGTTCGTCTCGGAAAAATACGCGAAATAGAGTCCGAGTTTTCGAAAAACGGAGTCCGTATGAAGAAGATATGGCCTTCGGAAGTTTCTAAATTAAATTTAAAATTCAAACAGAATAAAATAAGCTCAGAAAACAAAATGGGGCCCAATGGGCCAGGGCGGAAAAAGTCCCGCCTGACGCACCCAGGTCGACTGGGCTGTCGACCTGGTCTAACCAGGTCGACAGGCCTGTCGACAGGGGTGTCGACCTGGTCCAGACCAGGTCGAGCCCAGTCTAACCTGGCTGGCCTATTCTATGTTGGTCGATTTTCTGTGGTCTGCTTTGTCATTAGGGCTAGGTGGCAAGCTCTAATTGGTCTCTCCTTAGGATGAATGGCTATGATCAATCCAAGCAACATCAATGGCCCTAATCAGTTCATAACCTCTATAAAAACAACCCTAGACTAAACCCTAATCTATTCATTCAAAAATAAGAACAAAGCCGCCATGTTGCTGAGGAACGACTAGGGGTAGCCACCAATTGGAGAGAGGATTAGGAGGAAAATTCTAAAGCCTAAAGCAATTCAAGCAAATCAAATCAAACCGCATCTTCTTATTCCTAAATTAGAGAATTCGCCGCAACCATTGTAAGTAGAGTATTATTTTGGTATGAACAAATAATTGTGTTGATATGTATACTTGATTTGTGGCGATAAAGTAATTCATATTTGTGCGTTGGAATATTGTATACGTTTGGATATTCTTGAATTATGTTATTCATTATGAAAAACTACATGCGGTAGTTTTATGCAAGTATGACGTTTGGATATTCGCAAAATATGTAATTTATGTTGAAGCTACATGTATGTAGTTGTTAAATTGAAAATCATGCAAGTTTGGGGTTTTGCTACTATGCCATCATAATGTGTATTTTTACACAAACATCATTTTTGTGAGGAAATTGGAATAAGTTTAGGTTGTTATAATCCATATGAAATTATGTTGATAATTGGGCATCATGGTCTATGTATTAAGCCATGCTTTGTATTAGAAAACCTATGTGCAAACTTATGAATATGACTAGGCTATGATTGATATTTGACCATGTTAGTTCTATATTGTTAGCAAGAATTATATGATGACATATGTGAGACATGGCTAGGTTAGACTCAAAAAATCCTTTTTGCAAGTTTAAAGCAAACACCATGTTTAGGAATATTTATGCATAAGTATATTTATACCATCGTTATGTGATTAGACTTAAATCATGATTAAGTTGAACTATGCTTTTGTGTTAGTAACAAAGTATCCCCTTTGTAAACATGTAGAAACCTTATGAACATGATTTGTTTATGTTTGACATTATGCCTAAATAAGAACATCGGTCTATGTTGTAGTTAAGACTATGTGACACCTAATTTAGATTCTTATCTTAAGTTTACATGGTTTGATTCATGTCACCTATGCTTTATGACCAAAGTATATATGCAAGTACACCAGTTTCTATTTTGTATTTCCAACGTCATATTGCAAGTTCATGCGCTCACATTCCCCTCTTTGTGTATGTAAACACGCTTTAAGCCTCCCCTTTTCGCATGGCTAAGTTGGGCTTTAAAAGGCTAAGCCCAACATATATATAATAAACGGACGTGTTAAACGGGGGAAAATAACGTTGGGTTAAAATTACTAATGAATGAAAATATAAAATAGAAGGGCCCAAATTCAAGTATGGGTTGGGCCCATGATTGGTGTAACCTTTACACCATTAACTTAATAATGGGCCGCAAATATTTACATATAAGAAAATAAAGAAGAAAGACAAAATATGTAAATGTAGAACATACAATGTGTTTAACTCGAGGTTGGATTGAGTTGTGATGTAAACCTGCCCGGAACCGCCCGGCTGTCCAGTAGTCACAACAATACCTATCCAATGTGGGAGGTTAAACATGGAGCCCAATAAGGACCCGAGGTTAGACTGAGTTGTGGCGTAAGACTGCCCGGAACCAACCGGCAACAGGCAGCCACAACAATACCTGTCTAATGTGGGAGGTCAGGGCCTTAATAAGACAATTAAGGCTGAGTCAGGATTGTTAGGATTAAGTGAACTAAAGACTTAATCAAAATGGGACATGCTAAACTAAACGGACTGGTGGGGGTTAGGTTAGGAAACACTTAACCAACTTAGCATGTTGGCTAGAGATAGAAAACCTAGTAACGGGGGACCCTTTTCAGCAGTAACCCTAGAAGGTGTATCAGGATACCCTGAAACTAGGCAGGGTGGGGCACGATTACTGGGCTGATTGTAAGAGGTCAAATCGACGGCGGTGGTGTAGCAGTGTAGGTTCTAACGGGGTGCGGGCGTGCACACACTCCGGCGCAAAAAAATAAGGCACTGGACACCAGTAGCATACCTGTGCATTCTAAGGTTGTGTCGGGCCGCCACCATGGGACTTGATACACCCCATGGTGGGACCAGCATAGGTAACTACAACATCGAGGGCCGTAAGACACATGTAACTATGCGAGTAGGAGCCGATCATCATAGAATGGATCACTTCACCCTGATTATGGGGTGCTAGTTGGAAACTAGTTTATATGGGTTCAGAGATTTACATGGGGTACGATAGTATATTCGACCCTAGACAACTTAACCAAGTTATAGTGCTTGTCCACTTCTTGTTTATACTTATCATACCCAGTTCTTTATTCATAGACAAAATAGTACTAGACTTACTCAGGCTTTATGTCTGGCTCTACTTTTCTTTCGTCTTCTTTTCTTCCGTCCCCCCCCCCCCCCCAGGTCCATAGGGAGGGAACACAGCAGCTTGACCAACCTTAACATCCAGCTTGAAGAAGAGAAATGTATTGCTTGGACTTTCCTGTTCTGAACTATGGCTTTGGACAATCCACTATGGGGACTTTTGCAGTTTATCTACGTTTTATTTATGCTTCTTTAAATAATGTAATCAAGACAGATTATGAAAGTATTATGTTATGTTTTTGGAAAAGATGTAAGACAATTATGGTGATATTGTTGTAGCACGCATTTGCCCTTTTGAAATAAAAGTTTGTTGATTTTCCGCTGTTTACAAATATGTGTTATTATATCTGTCTTGTATATCTGTGACTTGTACTTAAAAACCTCCACCAAAATTAGGGCATTCCCTTTGAGAGTGACTCTAACAGAGGTGGGGTGTTTCACTTGGTATCAGAGCATAGGTTTACCAGATAAGATAAAAAGTTTTGAAAAATTATTTTCAAAAAGGAAATTTAAAGAAGCATTTTTAAAGGAAAAATATTATTTTATTTTAAAAAGGCAAAGTCCACTCCCCAAAGCCATAGGTACTATCTCTTATCCTTCGTTTTGAATCTATCCTTTTTGTTTCAGCATGTCCGAAGATCTTAACTTGCCGGAAGGGGTACCAATACCTGGTTGGTTTAGACGGTTCTTAGAAGCAAGGGCCACTCAGCCAGGTCCTACCATTCCTCCTCCCCCAGCTGCCGGAAATCATCCAGCTGCAGCGGCACCTTTTCCTCCACCTCCTCCTCGGGGTAACACTTTTGCTAAGATATGTAAAGATTTTAAAGCTATGGGAGGAAGGGATTTCCATGGAACTAAGTCCTTCGTGGCAGCCAGAAATTGGCTGAAAGAAACGGAGGACCTATTCATCATCTTTGAGGTAGAAGATAGACAAAAAGTACAATTGGCAGTATGGCTATTGAAGGGTGAGGCTTCCTACTGGTGGGAAGTCATTAATGCTGAAAGACCAGTGGAGACATGGGACGACTTTAGGGCAAGGTTTGAGACTAAGTTTCTCTCAGATGCGGAAAGGAGTTTGCAGTTGGAAAAATTCTTATTTCTTAAGCAAGGGGACAAGACAGTCAGAGAGTATGTGAATCAGTTTGATGAGCTGGCTAGGTTTGGGCTTGACCTAGTCAACACCCCACACAAGAAGGCTCTCCGCTCCGTCAAAGGGTTGAATGAGCCATTACACAGTTTGGCCATGACCCATATACCCATGGGAGCCACGTATGAAAGATTGGTACAAATGGCATTGCTGAATGAAGAGGATAAGGGCAAGAAGGAGACAAAGGCAGAAAGCTCTCAAGGGAAGAAAGAGGGGTTGCAGCCTAAGAAGACAGACTTTAAGAAGGGCGGGAAAGGCAACAAAGAGAAGAGGAAGTGCAATTTCTGTGGCAAAGTGGGGCACTTAGTAAAGGACTGCCGGAAAAAGAAGGCCAAGGAGAATGGTGGGTGCTTTTCTTGCGGTGAGACAGGCCACAGGGCTAAGGACTGCCCAAAGAAACGAGGACAGGGGCAGAGGGCTGGATCCACCCCAAGGGCACAGGTTCATGTGCTGGAGGCGCCACCTCTGCAACAGCGAGGTATAAATACTTCTGTAGAAAGTGTAGTTTATCTTTATGATCACCCCGTTCGCACCTTATTTGATTCTGGCGCATCACACTCCTTTATCTCGTCTGCTTTAGTAGAATCTCTGCACCTAAAAACTAGTATGGTAGAGGACCCCTTAATTGTTTCAAACCCAATTGGGGGCCCAGCTCATTTGTCTATGATCTGTGTGGGATTGAAAATTTCTATTCTAAGTGTAGAATTTCAATGTAGTGCCTTTGTTTTGGGCTTTTCGGGTTATGGTTTGATTTTGGGTATGGATTGGCTATCCAGTAATGGGGCCATCCTTGATTGTGAGAAAAGGGTTGTTAGGCTCCTAACCCAGCTCGGTAATACTTTGGAAATTTCTTGTAATCCCTCGTATGCGGTTATGCTTTGTTATCTTGAATCGCTAGATGCCTCTGTTGAAAATTTGCAATCAGTTAGAGTGGTCCGGGAATATCCGGATGTCTTCGAAGAGGTGAAGGGCTTGCCTCCGAAGCGGGAAATAGACTTCCGCATATATCTTGTAGATAATGCAAAGCCCGTTGCGTTGCCCGTCAGACACATGGCTCCACGAGAAAGGAAAGAGCTCAGTAAACAGATTAAAGAGCTTCTAGAAAAGGGGTTCATTAGGAGGAGCATTTCAGAATGGGGCGCTCCAGTGGTGTTCGCTACAAAGGCGAATGGTTCACTCCGTCTATGTGTTGACTATAGGGAGCTCAACAAGCTAACGAAAAAGAATAGGCACCCTCTCCCTAGAATTGATGATTTATTTGACCAGCTTGTAGGAGCGTCTGTTTTCTCCCAACTCGATTTAGCAACCGGTTTTCATCAGCTAAGGGTGGCTGAAGATAGCATCGATAAAACGGCGTTCAGAACCCCAGACGGCTTCTTTGAATGGCTTGTCATGCCTTTTGGCTTGACAAATGCACCTGCTTACTTCGTGGACCTGATGAGTAGGGTATTTAGAGATTTCCTCAATAAAGTCGTAGTGGTCTTCGTAGACGATATCCTTATCTTCTCAAAGAGTGAAGAGGAACATGCTCAACACTTAAGGGCAATCATGGAAACTTTGCGAGTCCATCAACTAAAAGCCAAGTTCTCCAAATGCCACTTTTGGAGAGAAGAGGTGAGGTTCCTTGGGCACATAGTATCCAAACAAGGGTTAGCAGTGGACCCTGCTAAGGTAGTGACGGTACAGGATTGGAAGACACCAAGGAATGCAACTGAGGTCCGAAGCTTTCTAGGACTAGCGGGTTTCTATCGAAAGTTCATAAGGGATTTTGCGAAAATCTCAGCTCCGCTCACGAAATTGACTAAGAAGAATCTAGTGTTCAACTGGGACTTGGATTGCGAGTTTGCTTTCCAACGACTGAAAAGGGCTCTCACAACAGCCCCAGTTTTGACGCTGCCAGATGGGAGCAAGATGTTCACTGTTTATACGGATGCATGTGGGACAGGGCTAGGCACCGTCTTAATGCAAGAAGGAAGGGTAGTAGCTTATGGCGGGAGGCAGTTGAAGGTACACGAAATGAACTACCCAACCCACGATCTTGAGTTAGCCGCCATCGTCTTTGCACTCAAGTCTTGGCGACACTATCTCCTAGGTGAGAAGTTCGAACTTTACACTGACCATAAATCGTTGAAATATCTTTTCTCGCAGAAAGATCTTAACTTGAGGCAACAAAAATGGATGGAGTTTCTTGCCTCGTACGATTTCGAAATCTCCTACACTCCGGGCAAAGGCAACGTAGTGGCAGACGCGTTGAGCCGAAAGAAATTGACCCTAAGCCCGTTGTTTGTTGAAAGACAAAGCCTAGAGTTTATAGCCAGCTTCGACTTTAGGCCCTCCTCCGATTTCGTACCAGGTTTGTTAGCATCTCTCGAAGTGCGCCCAACTTTAGTGGATTCAGTAGGGACAGCACAACGCGAAGACCCTCAGCTTGTGGAAATAATTGATAGGCTAATTAGGGGTGAAACTTCAAGTCACCTCAACAGATACTCCATTGACGATAAGGGTTTGCTAAGGCGAGACGGAAGACTATGCGTCCCACAGACAAAAGATTTAGTAAAGAAAGTTCTCGAGGAAGCACATCATTCCAAGATGACGATACATCCAGGCGGAGATAAAATGTACAAAGATATAAAAAGGACTTTCTTCTGGAACGGCATGAAAAAGGACGTGGCAGAATTCGTTTCTAAGTGCATGGTGTGCCAACAGGTTAAGGCGGAACAGAAAAAGCCTGGCGGACTGCTACATCCTCTGGAGGTCCCGCAGTGGAAGTGGGATAGCATCTCAATGGACTTCATCGATGGGCTGCCTAGGTCTAGGAGAGGCAACACTAGCATTTGGGTAATAGTGGATAGGCTTACTAAAAGCGCCCACTTTTTACCTGTCAAAAGTAAGAGAACTGCCTCATCCCTAGCATCACTTTACCTCAAGGAAATCGTGCGACTCCATGGAATACCATCTAGCATTGTTAGTGACCGAGACCCCATCTTCACCAGTGAGTTTTGGCGGAGTCTGCAAGAAGCAGTAGGAACGCAGTTATGTTTGAGCACAGCCTATCATCCCCAAACCGACGGCCAAACAGAGAGAGTGAACAGAGTTTTGGAAGACCTTTTAAGACTGTGCGTCCTTGACTTCGGAGGGACATGGGAAGACCACCTTCCTTTGGTGGAATTTGCCTACAACAACAGCTATCAAGCAACCATCGGAATGGCGCCCTTCGAAGCTTTATATGGAAGACCGTGCCGATCGCCCACTTGTTGGTGGGAGTCTACTGATAAGCTCATACTTGGACCAGATATCATCCGAGAGACTTCAGAGAAAGTAGACTTAATACGAAGAAGGATGAAGACGGCCCAAGACAGACAAAAGTCCTACGCCGACAAGAGAAGGATCGACCTTGAATTTGAGGTTGGAGACAGAGTTTTTCTCAAGGTATCACCACTAAGAAACGTTGTTCGTTTTGGAACCACAGGAAAGCTAGCACCAAGGTTCGTAGGGCCATTCCCTGTCATCGAGAAAATTGGGAAAATGGCCTATAGATTAGAGCTACCCGAGAAGTTGGCTGGAGTCCACAACGTTTTTCACGTTTCCCATCTCCGAAAATGTCTACATGAGTCTGCTGAAGTGGTAGAGCCAAATATCCTCGAAGAGGCCGAAGTGGAACGCGAAGCAACCATAAGAAAAGTTCCAACCCGCATCTTAGGAACGGAAGTGAAGAAGCTACGCAACCGTGAAGTCAAGCTCATCAAAGTTCAGTGGAGCGACGCCAAGGAAGACGCGACTTGGGAAACTGAAGCTAGAATCCGCACAGCCTACCCTTTTCTGTTCGAGGGTACATCCTTGATCTTTCCCTTTCCTTAAGTTGCGCTTTTATCTATCTTTTTAGGTATATTTCCTCGACCTTATCTTTTAGGTAGAATCTTTTTGGATGGAAACATGTAGTTGAAACATGTTATGTATGATGGTTGCAAGTGGTTGCAAGTGATTGCTAGTGGTTGCTCGTGGTTGCATATACACACACAATCTAGGTTTTAGATCGGCTCAGTCACTTCATACTGCATATGCATATATGTTTGCATTCGTATGTGGTTGAACTTTAATGTGTTGTCATGTGGATGCTGCATTTGTATTGAATGATTGTGCACTCATGTAGAATCAAAATAGGAAAATTTGCATACATAATGGATTCATGGCACTTACATAATTCGCATTAAGGAGGTCAACTGAATCAGTAGACCGCCTGATTTTGCATTAGATAAGTTCATATACACACACTTCGCATATGATCATGAAGCATTAGAAGTCTTTTAAGGACAATGGATGCTCGTGTTTGATGGATGAGTAGATGGATGATTGGATGTTAGGATATACATTCCTCCTAACTTGAAGATTTCGGGGACGAAATCCTTTTAAGTGGGGGAGAATGTAACACCCCGCAAAATTCTATAACCGTGAAATTAACAAATTAAAGTATAATTAATTTCAAATCAAAGAACTAAGGGAAACGGGATACGCCATTGCGTTCGTCTCGGAAAAATACGCGAAATAGAGTCCGAGTTTTCGAAAAACGGAGTCCGTATGAAGAAGATATGGCCTTCGGAAGTTTCTAAATTAAATTTAAAATTCAAACAGAATAAAATAAGCTCAGAAAACAAAAATGGGGCCCAATGGGCTAGGGCGGAAAAAGTCCTGCCTGACGCACCCAGGTCGACTGGGCTGTCGACCTGGTCTAACCAGGTCGACAGGCCTGTCGACAGGGCTGTCGACAGGGGTGTCGACCTGGTCCAGACCAGGTCGAGCCCAGTCTAACCTGGCTGGCCTATTCTATGTTGGTCGATTTTCTGTGGTCTACTTTGTCATTAGGGCTAGGTGGCAAGCTCTAATTGGTCTCTCCTTAGGATGAATGGCTATGATCAATCCAAGCAACATCAATGGCCCTAATCAGTTCATAACCTCTATAAAAACAACCCTAGACTAAACCCTAATCTATTCATTCAAAAATAAGAACAAAGCCGCCATGTTGCTGAGGAACGACTAGGGGTAGCCACCAATTAGAGAGAGGATTAGGAGGAAAATTCTAAAGCCTAAAGCAATTCAAGCAAATCAAATCAAACCGCATCTTCTTATTCCTAAATTAGAGAATTCGCCGCAACCATTGTAAGTAGAGTATTATTTTGGTATGAACAAATAATTGTGTTGATATGTATACTTGATTTGTGGCGATAAAGTAATTCATATTTGTGCATTGGAATATTGTATACGTTTGGATATTCTTGAATTATGTTATTCATTATGAAAAACTACATGCGGTAGTTTTATGCAAGTATGACGTTTGGATATTCGCAAAATATGTAATTTATGTTGAAGCTACATGTATGTAGTTGTTAAATTGAAAATCATGCAAGTTTGGGGTTTTGCTACTATGCCATCATAATGTGTATTTTTACACAAACATCATTTTTGTGAGGAAATTGGAATAAGTTTAGGTTGTTATAATCCATATGAAATTATGTTGATAATTGGGCATCATGGTCTATGTATTAAGCCATGCTTTGTATTAGAAAACCTATGTGCAAACTTATGAATATGACTAGGCTATGATTGATATTTGACCATGTTAGTTCTATATGGTTAGCAAGAATTATATGATGACATATGTGAGACATGGCTAGGTTAGACTCAAAAATCCCTTTTTGCAAGTTTAAAGCAAACACCATGTTTAGGAATATTTATGCATAAGTATATTTATACCATCGTTATGTGATTAGACTTAAATCATGATTAAGTTGAACTATGCTTTTGTGTTAGTAACAAAGTATCCCCTTTGTAAACATGTAGAAACCTTATGAACATGATTTGTTTATGTTTGACATTATGCCTAAATAAGAACATAGGTCTATGTTGTAGTTAAGACTATGTGACACCTAATTTAGATTCTTATCTTAAGTTTACATGGTTTGATTCATGTCACCTATGCTTTATGACCAAAGTATATATGCAAGTACACCAGTTTCTATTTTGTATTTCCAACGTCATATTGCAAGTTCATGCGCTCACATTCCCCTCTTTGTGTATGTAAACACGCTTTAAGCCTCCCCTTTTCGCATGGCTAAGTTGGGCTTTAAAAGGCTAAGCCCAACATATATATAATAAACGGACGTGTTAAACGGGGGAAAATAACGTTGGGTTAAAATTACTAATGAATGAAAATATAAAATAGAAGGGCCCAAATTCAAGTATGGGTTGGGCCCATGATTGGTGTAACCTTTACACCATTAACTTAATAATGGGCCGCAAATATTTACATATAAGAAAATAAAGAAGAAAGACAAAATATGTAAATGTAGAACATACGATGTGTTTAACCCGAGGTTGGATTGAGTTGTGATGTAAACCTGCCCGGAACCGCCCGGCTGTCCAGTAGTCACAACAATACCTATCCAATGTGGGAGGTTAAACATGGAGCCCAATAAGGACCCGAGGTTAGACTGAGTTGTGGCGTAAGACTGCCCGGAACCAACCGGCAACAGGCAGCCACAACAATACCTGTCTAATGTGGGAGGTCAGGGCCTTAATAAGACAATTAAGGCTGAGTCAGGATTGTTAGGATTAAGTGAACTAAAGACTTAATCAAAATGGGACATGCTAAACTAAACGGACTGGTGGGGGTTAGGTTAGGAAACACTTAACCAACTTAGCATGTTGGCTAGAGATAGAAAACCTAGTAACGGGGGACCCTTTTCAGCAGTAACCCTAGAAGGTGTATCAGGATACCCTGAAACTAGGCAGGGTGGGGCACGATTACTGGGCTGATTGTAAGAGGTCAAATCGACGGCGGTGGTGTAGCAGTGTAGGTTCTAACGGGGTGCGGGCGTGCATACACTCCGGCGCAGAAAAATAAGGCACTGGACACCAGTAGCATACCTGTGCATTCTAAGGTTGTGTCGGGCCGCCACCATGGGACTTGATACACCCCATGGTGGGACCAACATAGGTAACTACAACATCGGGGGCCGTAAGACACATGTAACTATGCGAGTAGGAGCCGATCATCATAGAATGGATCACTTCACCCTGATTATGGGGTGCCAGTTGGAAACTAGTTTATATGGGTTCAGAGATTTACATGGGGTACGATAGTATATTCGACCCTAGACAACTTAACCAAGTTATAGTGCTTGTCCACTTCTTGTTTATACTTATCATACCTAGTTCTTTATTCATAGACAAAATAGTACTAGACTTACTCAGGCTTTATGTCTGACTCTACTTTTCTTTCGTCTTCTTTTCTTCCGTCCCCCCCCCCCCCCCAGGTCCATAGGGAGGGAACACAGCAGCTTGACCAACCTTAACATCCAGCTTGAAGAAGAGAAATGTATTGCTTGGACTTTCCTGTTCTGAACTATGGCTTTGGACAATCCACTATGGGGACTTTTGCAGTTTATCTACGTTTTATTTATGCTTCTTTAAATAATGTAATCAAGACAGATTATGAAAGTATTATGTTATGTTTTTGGAAAAGATGTAAGACAATTATGGTGATATTGTTGTAGCACGTATTTGCCCTTTTGAAATAAAAGTTTGTTGATTTTCCGTTGTTTACAAATATGTGTTCTTATATCTGTCTTGTATATCTGTGACTTGTACTTAAAAACCTCCACCAAAATTAGGGCATTCCCTTTGAGAGTGACTCTAATGGAGGTGGGGTGTTTCATTTTCTGTTGGAAACAAGTTTGGAGTCGTTTGGTGAAAACTGATCAAATTGAAATTTTAAGCTCAAATAATTTCAAAGGATTTTTTAAACGTAAATGTCATGAGTACTCGTTTAAAAACAATCCAGTTAAACATGTTTAGATCCCAAAAGATAATAAAATGAATTTGAGTAAGACTAAATGGATTTTGATTCCTAAAGGTACTTTAGTTGATGCAAACAAATTGTTATATAAACGGGTGTGGGTACCAAAATGTGTAAACGAAGCAGTGAGTGGTAAAACAACCTTTGTTACACCACTCGGTCATATAAACAACTAGGTACCGGAGGAGGCTAAGGAACAATTTTACAAAAGAAAGATTGAATTCAAGTTATTCCATATTATTGAATTATTTAGAGTTCTTTAGCCATGATTGTCGAGTTGGAGATCCACACATGTTTTTTCTGTTTTTATTCCTCCTTCTATTCTTCTTTTTATTCCTCCTTCTATTCCTCTTTTTATTCTTTATTTTGTTCTTCTTTTCTTTCTATGCTGGTTTGTTTTGTCACTGCCATAATAATCTTGTCTATCTTGTTTTTGAAATCATTTGTGATTGATTGTACTCTAAATCTTATGGATACCATATTTTGATTTGATTTTTGAAAATAAATCTCATCAGGTGATTTCAAATAACATGATTTTGTTTTTGAATCATTGATTGTCTTTTTGGCTTGATGTAAATACTATGAAAAATTCTCTTGTGAAACTTGTTCTGAAATTGAAAGATTGTTGCTCTGATAAATGGAATTGAATTGCTAGATTATTTTACTTAGGCTTGGTGATTGGTCAATATATTGAAATTTCAGTGCTTTTTGTTTTCATTGACTTCTATGGGAATTCTAGAGCCACAAGTGGTATCTGTCCTAAAAGTATTGGAAAATTCCACATTCAATTAATTGATTTTAAAACTGATTTTCAACTTGTATAGTTCGTTCAGAATCCCTCTCGAAATTGTTATTTTGAATTTTAAAATCTTTTTTGGTTATTTATTAAAAAATTGAAATTATTGACCAAATTGAACTATATTTGGAACTCATCAAAATTATTATTAGATTTATGAAATTGTGACATGTTGTGATTATAGTATACCCCATAACAAAAGGAGATATTATTTAAATTCTCATGATGACTGGACATATTTTTAAACATTTTGAGTTGGTGCTTATTTCACAATCATCTTCTTTTTTTCTACCATCTTTCTGTCATTCATCATGTTTTTATATAATGTGGAGAGTTAATTTTTTTATTCGACATCATTAAAGAAAGTATTGTTTTGAAATTGGTGATGGAAATGTGACTATACTATTTTCTAAAATGAGAGTTAGCTGAAAATTTTCAAAAATCATGGTACGGTTGAACATATTTCATAATATGATTAATTTAGAGATTTATTTCACGACCACGTCTACCCCAACCATGTTTCTACCATTCATTATGGTTTTTATAATGAGGAAATTTTTATATAATAGGTGTTACTCTAATCTCATTTAACCTTCAGGTCATGCATGGTTAGAGAATGCTTATAATTTAAGTTGTTACCGACCTTATTTTAAAGTCCTTATGGTTATGCATGGATAGTGAGCTCTTAAAATAAAAAAACAATAAAGTGTGTATATTTGAAATCCTCATCGTTATGTAAAAACCGACCTTTCAATCCATTCTTTTAATTGTGAAATGTGTTGCTATGTTATGAAATAATGTGAGTTTTTGTTTGATAGTTTTGGAATTTGCAATATTTCGATTTGTCTCTTGATTTTAATTTCCAATTATAGTCCAAATCCATTGCTATTTTTTATTTGAATCATATTCTGCTTAATTTTAATTTTTTTTGAAATTGTTTGGAATTCATATTCGTTTTATAACTCTCCCCATTTTATAAAATCCATCGTAAATCCATCATTCTGAAATGTGAAATTGCTTCTAATTTGAAGAATATTATGATTTTTGTTTGATTAAAAGAGATTTACGATATATATTCTCTCTATTGATTTAAGTTTATATTTCTAGTCTATATTCATTACTATTTTGATTTCAATTATTCTTTTGATGATAACAAAAGAGGGGGAAAGGTATAGATTTTGATTAAAGAGTGATTAATTCAAGAATATTTTAATATTAGAAGTTCAATTGATTTTACACTCACTCATATGCATATATGTAGGGGGTTTAGTTGTAAGGAAGCATACAAATAGGGGGAGTACTATATTTCATGTTCTAACACATTTATCACATTCAAAATCTTTGTGTATGTTTATCATCATCAAAAGGGGGAGATCGTTGTGTATAAAATTTTGATTTTTTTTATGATAACAAAAATATATATTATTATATATATGTGTTTGTATCTGTACTATTCTATATTTCATGACATATAGAAATAAATATTTATTTTGAATAAAATGCTACTGCATAGAATCTAATATTCAAGTAGTGTTTTTATTCAAATAAATTTTTTATTTAATATTTGAAATAGTACAAACTTCTAACTTCACTATTGTATATTTCACTATTACATAACACTATTAAACAAATTCACATTTACATTGATTCCTCACTACAACACTCATTTCACTCAGTTATATATTCAATTTCATGTATAGAATCATTCACACACACTGACGCACTTTGTCTCCAGACTACTTTAGATCTAGTCCAGTCACATGTATATCTGTCACTGTAACATACACAGTAAAATGGAACAAAAATAGATTCTACTACAGACAAATATAAATTTATTTTAAATTTTGTATGCCACAAAATTTTGTTTTGTTTCTCATCATTTTTCTGGACTTGGTCAGACACACACACACACACACACACACACACACACACACACACACACACATATATATATATATATATATATTTGAGTCTGGACTGCTTGTGACATTCACAGTGATTCATTGTAAATACCACAAGGAAGACTAAATCACATAACTGCACGAGCATGCTACATATATATATATACACATACATGTGTATATATATATGTATATATATATATATATTGATAATGTGCAGGGGACTGGTCCAACATGCATGCAGACCAGAGTTCAAACTCAAGTAGCCACAAACCAATGCACATACAAGTGTACTAAAGCAAAGTGCTACAGCTAAGAGAAAACATGGACAATACCAAAGTTAAGAGAGGCAACCAATAAGCAATTCAAAATCAACAGCAGCCCCAACATGATCACAACATGGACAAAGGGTATAAGGATGAACACTGCAACATGAAACAAGTCACACACAAGAATGCACAAGTGTTCACAAGTAAATACAGCAGCCACAAAATTGGTGCTAACAAGCCACAAAGCTCAAAACCAAATGAAACATGTATGCATAGTTGTAACATTGTAAATGGATATGCAAGGTATTCAAATGGATGTTCAAACGTACAACACAATGTTTATACCAAAAATGGTACAAATACCCCCGAAGAGGATGTGTACAATTCATAAAGAATGTGAACAAATATGGAACCACAAACGCAATGTAAAAATAAAGACATAGAAATTTAAAGTGGATCGTTCTCAATTTTGACCTACGTCCACTACAAGAGAGGATTTCATTAGCATCACAATGATTACAAGGTACATGTTATTTTCAATCTTATACATTCTCTCCTTTTTATAAGTATTTCACTCTCTTCTTGTAATGACCCGAAAATCCGGTCCAATTTGAGCTGACTAAATAACACAAGTCCAACCCCAAATTGCACTGAAAATTCAAGAAATTAATAGAAAGAAGATAGAGGGTGAGGATATATAAGATAGAACTAGTAGAATAGAAGAAGAAGAAGAACATCATCATCAGAGTAACACGAATCTCACAGCGGAACGAATAAAATATAACATAACTTTTGAAATACAAACAGTATATGTATACAATAGCATTGTAGAGTACAACACTTACAACAACAGCGGAAATAATAATAGCTATATAATCTTGAAGCCTCCTGCTCCAAGCTCTCCAAGTGTATCTGTAAAATCCTGACTACTTGACTGCCCGTACAAATTAGGCACCCAAGAGTTTAGGGAAAACAAAACAAAATAAACTCCGGGCCAGTCATGGGACTGGTGTGAGTAAACTCAAATTATTTTAACAGGTATGTGATATCTCATAAGACCACGCCGTAAATACGGAACGGGTTTTTCCCTTATGAGAATACAACATCTTTGAAAAGCAGTATCACTGATATTATAATAATGTCTAAATACAATTAGATACCAATCTAGCAGAAACGCTTTCATCTCTTGTTCTACATATATATTGTATAATCAAAACCGCGGGTGCGTATTGGATGATTGGATTTCCAACTATGACAAGGTATGGAACCACCTTCCGATCAGTGTACTCTAGGAACGATACACTGGAGTTCAACAAGAACATCTTGTAACTCAGCCACACATGACCGACCACTCATTTCGCTTGAGTGTATCGAATGTACATCACCAACGGTTGGGATCAGCAACCGTTCCCCGTATATATATGGGACAGCATTGATAGATTAAGGAAGCAAATGAATATTCTCTAGATAGGTGATTATACACCCTACTTCGGTGCGACCGACTTAGCCAGGCTGCCTGCCCGATTTTTGTCATTTACCGGATGTGAGGCTAGAAACTACGCTTATCTATCTTTCATTGATAGCACGATTACTTTGAATGCCACATTATCAGATCCGTTAATCATTAGTTGGATCTGCACAAATAGATTCTGGATATTATGCGAAGGGAATAAATCCGTTGGCCACCATATATATTTATACAGACCAACCCATTCGATCATTGGAAATATTCTGTCAGACATTTGTCCATATACGCTCGTTCTGGGACTGAACGAAACCGAAGGCACTATTCAGTACATCCATCTTAGTCACTGTTATCTAAGACTTATACAACAGCCCTTGCACTTTACTCCGTCTTCAATTTTTTTTGGCATATTCGCAACGCTTATGCCAATACAGAGTGGTTCTTTGGATAAGAATCCAACCGGTCTCTCCATATCAACAACGTAAATATGGTCAAAACTTGATAGTCTATGATTTAACTATCAATGAAAACATGTCGGTGTACAAACAACGATCTAAATTCCAAATGGAATTATCGATCCAATCATCAACCATATATATATATATATATATATATATATTCATATTTCCTTATTTTCTAAAATTAGAAAATATATGTTTTCAACATTGGAAAACATTTCCAATCCTCATTTACGCATCACTACCATTCCACAACTATTAGTCCCTAACTGGAAACTAGTAAGAGAACAATTCTCTAAGTATAAACCCCGAAGGCCGAAACCAACATCAGATCAACACTCAGAAAAATATTCAACTTACCAATCTCTAGTCAGTTTCTAATTTTTTGTTTAACTTCACTTCTTAATTTCTATATTCGATTAACCCCTTTTGATAAACTACGTTTGATTAACTCCTTTTGATCAACTACGTTTGATTAACTCCTTTTGATAAACTACGTTTGATTAACTCCTTTTGATAAACTACGTTTTCCGTTACAACTATTTCCTTTTTATGATGTTTACTTACCGTTACAAATTTTTCCTATTTATAACTTTTAATTACCGTTACAAATATTTCCTATTTATAACTTCTAATTACCGTTACAAATATTTCCTATTTACAACTTCTATTTGTTTTCTAAATAAATATCCCTTTTATAAAACTCTATTTGTTTTATAAATAATTTTCTTTTATTAAAACTGTGTTCGTTTTATAAATAATTTCCTTTTAAAAAATCCTGTGATTTTATAAAATTCCTTTATTTCAATATACATTGAAATATTCCATTTCACAACTCATGGTTTCTTATGATATGTAAAATATCGAATAAAAATGATTAATATCATTCTAACACACAAAATCCAGAATAGATTATATAACACATCATATGACACAATATATGAAAACAGTAAAATAATTGTTGAGGAATCCAGTCGGATTCCTCCAACCTGTCTCCCTGCATCCACAGATGTTACACAGTATAATATATATCATATTTCATTTTGAAATGAAATATCCTGCTGTACAGAACCATATTTGATTAACAGTAAGATTAACAATAACTACGTTTTCAATCAAATCTATTTAACAGTCCAGTTTAACAATCAATATTCATCAGTCAATAAATAAAGTACAATTTATATTTAAATATTAATTGAGGAGAGTTAGTGAGTTTTACTCACATTGGCAGTTCATCGTTAAAGAACGATAACTGTTATTTGATTTGAATCAAACAGTTTATTTCTCCATAAATTCAAACGAGCTTGAATCCACTTCCCGTAAGCTTCATTGGGTAGCTCTCGTCCATACGATCCTACCGGATCTTGTTTCGCCTATCATCTCAGCCCAAACCATACTTTAAAATTCCCTGACCCGTTTAATACCCAAGACCCCTCCAAGTCAACCTGTAAACGCGCTGTATCCATCAAACTTCCACGTTCATCCATATGTGGCGGTTATAATCTCTAAGTTAAGTTAGCGTATCCCCTACTCTTTCTTTATATCTCTCCCTTGTCTTTCTTCTTCTGTATTCAACAATTATTAAATCAAGACAAAAATGCAGGCTCGTCATCACGAAGTTAGACACGGTAAGTACTTCGAACTGTTATGTTGTGTTACAACAGTGATCATCTGAACTATGGGCGTACACATGTACCTCCAAGTCCCTTCGTTCTTTCTTTATAACAACATTAACTCTTCATCAAAACATGCCGCAACTTCCTGTCACCAAAACACTCATCAAATCCTCCTTTCCCAACTAAACCGTACTCCTCCATTCAAAGCTCATGCTCCCAGTTCTGTCGTGCCATCCCAACAGACATCGAACAAAAATAGCACGGAAGCCCACCAAGATATCATTCCAGGTGCGGAATCACCTCCTCCATCCAAATCTGAACTCAGAGTCCACCTCATCAATCTTCATCGTTCCTCCCAACAACCGCCAGTCAGAGCGACTCCTCACCAGCAACGACCGAGCTCAGTAAAACGTACCCAGATGTGAAGAGCAACTCAGATGGAGTTCAAAGATATTTAGATTTCGATTTATAGGATTTTACTCGAATTGATTTTAGATTTTCATGCATCCGATTTTCGGTTTTCATTTGCTGGAGAATGAAATGGAAGTGCGGCGGAAAAACGATGAGCTGAGGAAAAGATATTAGGTCATAAGGTAGTTACCCTGTATTTATAGGCTTAAGGGTTAGATATTTATACTTAGAAAATTTTAGATATTTATTTTGAGGTGTATTATATAGATCGAACCATTTGCGTGAACAGGGAGGAGGTATTTTGCTTGTTAATTTATATGAATCTTTCAGGCTTAAGCAACCAAGTGTGGCTGTAGGAAAAACACGTGCTCCCTAAATATAAGGGTGTAGGTACTTCTAGGATAAGGAAACAAGTTGTTATCCTCCCGTCCAAGCAACGTGATTAGACGAGGCACATCAGAGATATTCTTAGTTGGATACATCTATCTTAAGCATACTTCACACTCTTAAGTAACTTAAAGAAAAGAAATATATGCGTGAAATACTTTGTTGCTACGTAATAGGATGCTAGGGGTTAGATGTGTTCGCTCAAGTACCATACACAATCTTGTTTTAGTTATAATATCTAGTGTACCCCGTTACGTAGAATTCTACTTACGTACGGACAGAAATAAAAGCACCCTTGTGACGAGCGAGGTGTCCCGATCCCAAAAATATAATAATACCGGTAGGTTGGCTCATATTGTGAAACCCCCGAAATATCGATATAGGGTGCCAAATACTCCAAATAAAGAGTTGATTATTTAATCAATTAAAAATTACAGTAAAATTCTAAAAATTAAATTATCACTATTTCCCAAAAGAACCTCGTCTAAATTCAAACCCGATCTCTAGTTATTTTGAATAGACCGTTACGATCGATAAACGATTTTATAGCGATTATTTTAAAATTTGATTTGGACATATCTCGAAATCTACACGACGAAATCCTGATTTTTCTCTTCCATTAGAAAGATATACTCCACCAGCTCCACACGTTTCTTGTTTCACGAAAATCCGATTTAAAATGAATTATGTACATTCAGTTGAAGTACGAATCGCCAAACAGCGAACTGCCACGCCATTTCAAACTCGATTTTAATTATAATATAATTATACGTTCCAACGTCGACGATTAAATAATATATTCGTTATTTAAATAATTAAATAAGTTAATTATTACACCATCAAATATCCGGGTTATTACATTCTTCCCCACTTAAAATAATTTCGTCCTCGAAATTGCTAAGTTAGAGGACGACCCTATCTATTGGAATTCCTAAGATTTGTTTACCCTTTATTTCTGGTTTTAACTGAACCAATTAATATTGACTAAAATATTAATTCCTTCCGACTAACCTAAATTTTCAAAAATTCTAAAAAAATTCTAACACTTCAAATTTTCAGAAAATTTCGCCATAACCTCCTTTGTACAGCCCTATCGGTAAAACACAACTCGCCTCTCTAGGCTATCTCCAACCAAAAGAAAATCAAACAGCCAAGCGGCTTGCCAATTCGGCTCAAAAATTCCAAACTCATATTAATTATAAACTTGTACCTTTTTGTCGGGTATATCATTATATCCCTACCATCTGCTATCAAGTTTGCATATATCATGCCATCCAAATCAAACTCCAATCTGTCATTATTCTCAATACAATTATTGGCTTGTACTAGTACAAATTCCATTCAAACTCTAATCTCAAATTTCAATCTCTCAACTTACCAACTCAATTTCATATTCACTTATTTCAAGTTAAATCCCAATTTATAAATCACTTTTACCAGTTCATCTATTTAACTCATAAGTTAATTAAATTTCCGAATTTAAATTCCTGGGTTTATTTAAATCACTTGAAATAATAACCATTCAAAATCCTTTGAATTCCTGAATAACTTGTTTTTGCAAAACAATTTCAAAACAAAACCTTTGGTAGTAATCCGTCACTTGGGAACTCGAAAATTACACCGATGATGTATCGATCGATCATCGGAATTATTTCCCAGCGATCAAAGTGAGTTCAATACTATATTTCTTTCAAATTGAAAAAAAATTTCAAAATCTCCCAGGAACTTAAAATTTCCTTACTCTTAATTCCAATTCTGATTTAAAATTTCATATTTAATTTATCTTATTTCATATATATTTCACTTATATGAATTCTGATCGATTATTTACATAACCATTTCACTTTATAATCTTACCCGATTATAATAACAACCAATATATTATAATATTTCCAATATATATACTTAGGTAAAATTATTTCATTTACCCTCTTTTCAAAACATACCATGTCGGTTCATCGTATTCAAGTGTTTAGTAACTCCTATCAACACAGTTTGCATTACTGTATCGACCAGAATTCATAAATACTCGACAAATAAATCTCCACAATATAAAACAAATTTTTATATCAAATAACAAATACGCCCTCATATATATACACTCAATCTCAGTCTAGGGTATTACTAACCCTATCTCTACCGAGTCACGCTACAGAGCCAAGGTAATTCGCTTAACCTTAAGCTCTGATACCAACTATAATGACCCGAAAATCCGGTCCAATTTGAGCTGACTAAATAACACAAGTCCAACCCCAAATTTCACTGAAAATTCAAGAAATTAATAGAAAGAAGATAGAGGGTGAGGATAGATAAGATAGAACTAGTAGAATAGAAGAAGAAGAACATCATCATCAGAGTAACACGAATCTCACAGCGGAACGAATAAAATATAACATAACTTTTGAAATACAAACAGTATATGTATACAATAGCATTGCAGAGTACAACACTTACAACAACAGCGGAAATAATAATAGCTATAGAATCTTGAAGCCTCCTGCTCCAAGCTCTCCAAGTGTATCTGTAAAATCCTGACTACTTGACTGCCCGTACAAATTAGGCACCCAAGAGTTTAGGGAAAACAAAATAAACTCCGGGTCAGTCATGGGACTGGTGTGAGTAAACTCAAATCATTTTAACAGGTATATGATATCTCATAAGACCACGCCGTAAATACGGAACGGGTTTTTCCCTTATGAGAATACAACATCTTTGAAAAGCAGTATCACTGATATTATAATAATGTCTAAATACAATTAGATATCAATCTAGCAGAAACGCTTTCATCTCACGTTCTACATATATAGTATATAATCAAAACCGCGGGTGCGTATTGGATGATTGGATTTCCAACTATGACAAGGTATGGAACCACCTTCCGATCAGTGTACTCTAGGAACGATACACTGGAGTTCAACAAGAACATCTTGTAACACAGCCACACATGACCGACCACTCATTTCGCTTGAGTGTATCGAATGTACATCACCAACGGTTGGGATCAGCAACCGTTCCCCGTATATATATGGGACAGCATTGATAGAATAAAGAAGTAAATGAATATTCTCTAGATAGGTGATTATACACCCTACTTCGGTGCGACCGACTTAGCCAGGCTGCCTGCCCGATTTTTGTCATTTACCGGATGTGAGGCTAGAAACTACGCTTATCTATCTTTCATTGATAGCACGATTACTTTGAATGCCACATTATCAGATCCGTTAATCATTAGTTGGATATGCACAAATAGATTCTGGATATTATGCGAAGGGAATAAATCCGTTGGCCACCATATATATTTATACAGACCAACCCATTCGATCATTGGAAATATTCTGTCAGACATTTGTCCATATACGCTCGTTCTGGGACTGAACGAAACGGAAGGCACTATTCAGTACATCCATCTTAGTCACTGTTATCTAAGACTTATACAACAGCCCTTGCACTTTACTCCGTCTTCAATTTTTTTGGCATATTCGCAACGCTTATGCCAATACAGAGTGGTTCTTTGGATAAGAATCCAACCGGTCTCTCCATATCAACAACGTAAATATGGTCAAAACTTGATAGTCTGTGATTTAACTATCAATGAAAACATGTCGGTGTACAAACAACGATCTAAATTCCAAATGGAATTATCGATCCAATCATCAACCATATATATATATTCATATTCCCTTATTTTCTAAAATTAGAAAATATATGTTTTCAACATTGGAAAACATTTCCAATCCTCATTTACGCATCACTACCATTCCATAACTATTAGTCCCTAACTGGAAACTAGTAAGAGAACAATTCTCTAAGTATAAACCCCGAAGGCCGAAACCAACATCAGATCAACACTCAGAAAAATATTCAACTTACCAATCTCTAGTCAGTTTCTAATTTTTTGTTAAACTTCACTTCTTAATTTCTATATTCGATTAACCCCTTTTGATAAACTACATTTGATTAACTCCTTTTGATAAACTACGTAAACTACGTTTGATTAACTCCTTTTGATAAACTACGTTTGATTAACTCCTTTTGATAAACTACGTTTCCGTTACAACTATTTCCTTTTTATGACGTTTACTTACCGTTACAAATATTTCCTATTTATAACTTTTAATTACCGTT
The DNA here is from genome assembly GCA_030737875.1 of Allium sativum. Taxonomy (NCBI): domain Eukaryota; kingdom Viridiplantae; phylum Streptophyta; class Magnoliopsida; order Asparagales; family Amaryllidaceae; genus Allium; species Allium sativum. The sequence continues at coordinate 492,531,263 of CM060912.1, read as the reverse complement.
ACAAATATTTCCTATTTAAAACTTCTAATTACCGTTACAAATATTTCCTATTTACAACTTCTATTTGTTTTCTAAATAAATATCCCTTTTATAAAACTCTATTTGTTTTATAAATAATTTCCTTTTATTAAAACCGTGTTCGTTTTATAAACAATTTCCTTTTAAAAAATCCTGTGATTTTATAAAATTCCTTTATTTCAATATACATAGAAATATTCCATTTCACAACTCAGGGTTTCTTATGATATGTAAAATATCGAATAAAAATGATTAATATCATTCTAACACACATAATCCAGAACAGATTATATAACACATCATATAACACAATATATGAAAACAGCAAAATAATTGTTGAGGAATCCAGTCGGATTCCTCCAACCTGTCTCCCTGCATCCACAGATGTTACACAGTATAATATATATCATATTTCATTTTGAAATGAAATATCCTGCTGTACAGAACCATATTTGATTAACAGTACATAGATTAACAATAACTACGTTTTCAATTAAATCTATTTAACAGTCCAGTTTAACAATCAATATACAGCAGTCAATAAATAAAGTACAATTTATATTTAAATATAAATTGTGGAGAGTTAGTGAGTTTTACTCACATTGGCAGTTCATCGTTAAAGAACGATAACTGTTATTTGATTTGAATCAAACAGTTTATTTCGCCATAAATTCAAACGAGCTTGAATCCACTTCCCGTCAGCTTCATTGGGTAGCTCTCGTCCATACGATCCTACCGGATCTTGTTTCGCCTATCATCTCAGCCCAAACCATACTTTAAAATGCCCTGACCCGTTTAATACCCAAGACCCCTCCAAGTCAACCTGTAAACGCGCTGTATCCATCAAACTTCCACGTTCATCCATATGTGGCGGTTATAATCTCTAAGTTAAGTTAGCGTATCCCCTACTCTTTCTTTATATCTCTCCCTTGTCTTTCTTCTTCTGTATTCAACAATTATTAAATCAAGACAAAAATGCAGGCTCGTCATCACGAAGTTAGACACGGTAAGTACTTCGAACTGTTATGTTGTGTTACATACAGTGATCATCTGAACTATGGGCGTACACATGTACCTCCAAGTCCCTTCGTTCTTTCTTTATAACAGCATTAACTCTTCATCAAAACATGCTGCAACTTCCTGTCACCAAAACACTCATCAAATCCTCCTTTCCCAACTAAATCGCACTCCTCCATTCGAAGCTCACGCTCCCAGTTCTGTCGTGCCATCCCAACAGACATCGAACAAAAACAGCACGGAAGCCCACCAAGATATCATTCCAGGTGCGGAATCACCTCCTCCATCCAAATCTGAACTCAGAATCCACCTCATCAATCTTCATCGTTCCTCCCAACAACCGCCAGTCGGAGCGACTCCTCACCAGCAACGACCGAGCTCAGTAAAACGTACCCAGATGTGAAGAGCAACTCAGATGGAGTTCAAAGATATTTAGATTTCGATTTATAGGATTTTACCCGAATTGATTTTTGATTTTCTTGCATCCGATTTTCGGTTTTCTTTTGCTGGAGAATGAAATGGAAGTGCGGCGGAAAAACGATGAGCTGAGGAAAAGATATTAGGTCATAAGGTAGTTACCCTGTATTTATAGGCTTAAGGGTTAGATATTTATACTTAGAAAATTTTAGATATTTATTTTGAGGTGTATTATATAGATCGAACCATTTGCGTGAATAGGGAGGATGTATTTTGCTAGTTAATTAATATGAATCTTTCAGGCTTAAGCAACCAAGTGTGGCTGTAGGCAAAACACGTGCTCCCTAAATATAAGGGTGTAGGTACTTCTAGGATTAGGAAACAAGTTGTTATCCTCCCGTCCAAGCAACGTGATTAGACGAGGCACATCAGAGATATTCTAAGTTGGATACATCTATCTTAAGCATACTTCACACTCTTAAGTAACTTAAAGAAAAGAAATATATGCGTGAAATACTTTGTTGCTACGTAATAGGATGCTAGGGGTTAGATGTGTTCGCTCAAGTACCATACACAATCTTGTTTTAGTTATAATGTCTAGTGTACCCCGTTACGTAGAATTCTACTTATGTACGGACAGAAATAAAAGCACCCTCATGACGAGCGAGGTGTCCCGATCCCAAAAATATAATAATACCGGTAGGTTGGCTCATATTGTGAAACCCCCGAAATATCGATACAAGGTGCCAAATACTCCAAATAAAAACTTGATTATTTAATTAATTAAAAATTACAGTAAAATACTAAAATTTAAATTATCACTATTTCCTAAAAGAACCTTGTCTAAATTCAAACCCTATCTCTAGTTATTTTGAATAGACCGTTACGGTCGATAAACGATTCTATAGCGATTATTTTAAAATTTGATTTGGACATATCTCGAAATCTACATGACAAAATCCTGATTTTTCTCTTCCACTAGAAAGATATACTCCACCAGCTCCACACGTTTCTTGTTTCATGGAAATCCGATTTAAAATGAATTATGTACATTCAGTTGAAGTTCGAATCGCCAAACAGCGAACTGCCACGCCATTTCAAACTCGATTTTAATTGTAATATAATTATACGTTCTAACGTCGATGATTAAATAATATATTCGTTATTTAAATAATTAAATAAGTTAATTATTACACCGTCAAATATCCGGGTCATTACACTTCTCTTCTTCAACATTTGATTCTCTTAAATTCAATGTAGAAACAACAAAATCTCTATGAATGCGACAATTATTGGAGGAATCTTCGACTATCGGAGCACTTAGGTGATTTTTGGTTAATCCGTGGAAGATATGATGATGAATCAAGGCTTAAAGGAAGATTAATGGTGGTTGAAATGGCTTGGAATGGTTGAGAAAACAATTGGACTGCACTTCGTGGAGCAAGGAATCGATCCCCCAAAATGTGGATGCCATAGGGTATTTATAGGCGTCGAGAGAATGAAGTGGAAAGGCTGAAATCTTATATGTAGGCTATGGATCCGGCATGACTTTATTTACGAAAATGCCATTGTCCTTAATGCTTCTGGCCAATCCATATTTATTTGACCGATCGACCCATCTAGTTGTCATCGTCCCGACTGATCCATCCAGTTGTCATCGTCCCGACCGACCCATCCAATACGTAGTGACTGACCCATGGTGAAGGATTCTGACCGATCCATATCCTTTGAAGACGAACGACCCATAGTTAACGAAGCTGACCGACCCATCGTATTTCAATGGGACCGATCCATTGGAAAGAAGGGTACCCACCGATCCATGGAACTCAGTATTGTCCGATTCATATGCAATTGGCATGACCGACCCATAGAATACTAATACGCACGATCCATTACATTATTTAGTGACCGATCCATTACATTATTTGGTGACCGATCCATCTTAATGAATACATGCTGATTCATTGTATTTGAATCCGATCCTTTGATGTTAATGCTTGATTTTCAATGGATAAACATTTGCCCCTTGGAGTTCGTAATTTTAGGTTGTAAAAATTGTGAGCTTCAAAATTAAATGTTTTTAACACACTAAGCGTTATCATACATTGATGGATCGTTCACATTACATTGTTATTTTTTATATGTATGGGTCGGTACAAACATTTCACCCTGGACCACTCATGAATCAATTTTCATGGACCGGGTGCAACGCTTGTCATGGATCGGCTGCTAATCTGCTTCATGGATCGTGTGTGGCAAACCTTTATGGATCAGACCGGCATATCTTCTTGGTTTTATATTACATTTTACAGCCTTCATCTTTTCTATTTCATTTCTTCAAGCTGATAACCTCTTTAATGGCGGCCGCCGCTTTCTGAAGAAATTTAACCTCGTCGGCCTTTTCTTCGTTTGAACTTCCTTAATCCTGATTAAACTCACCTAGTCGAGCATCAAGAACTTATAATTCATCATCAAATTCGATCCCTTCCAAAAATTCTACCAATTTCGAATTAAATCATAACGTTCTTCTCAGATCTGAAGCGTCGCATCTAATGTAGGTGATTACTTCTTTCAATTTTATGTCAAATTGGTTTGGTAGTATTTAGGGTTTCAAATTGATGATATTTGGGATTGAAATAGTTCGAATTCGGGTCGGATTTGATTGAATTGAGCTTAAAGTTGTGTATGATAAACTCGTTACAAACCTGAGTGTCTTGAGTTTGTGCTTGAGGTTGTTGGTGGCATATTGACAGTCATTTGAGTGTTTATGATTCTGATGATGTGTATTTCGCTCACCCACGGATTGAATGATCAATGTAATTTTGTCATTTGTGTTGAAATGAGTACGAGTTCTTATCGTTTTGAGTTCAAATTTGCTTTTGTCATCAGGACAATGCGCATCTTTGTTTGTCGATAAAATTTGTCTACCTTGTTATAGCGTGTGAATCAGTCTTTATTGAGTTGTGCATGAACCCGTATATCTGAAATTCAACCATGTTTTCTTGAAGGCCTAGAAAGTTTAAGTGCTAATGGATTGGTAAGAGCCGGCCCATCATGGGTTGGTCGGTACCGATCCACAGTGGATCGGTTAATATGGATCCATGGTGGATCGATAAGTATCGACCCATCTTGGGTTGGTTAATAACGATCCATCATGGGTCGGTTAATACCGATCCATAGTGGATCGGTTAGTACCGACCCATCCTGGATCGGTTAATACCAATCCACAGTTTGTCGGTTAGTATCGACCCATCGTGGATTGGTTAATACCGATCCATGATGGATCGGTTAGTATCGATCCATCGTGGGTCGGTCAATGCCGATTCGTAATGCGTCGGTCAGTGCCGATCCGTTGTGGATTGGTCATTTCCAGCCCACTTTACTCTTGTATTATTCCACTGGCCTGTCTGATTATTGGCCTTCTTTGTACTGAGCTAAGTGTATTACGACGATCAATTGAATGTGTCCTTTTATTATCACCTATTCTGTAACAAAAAACAATCGCATGTTTTGGGCTAATACACTTTGTTGCCAACTTCCCATATTGACAACATGTTAGATAAATGTTTCAAGAAATTTCTATAGTGAACTTTACAACTTGCATTGGAATGATATATTTGTACCGGATAGCTCTATTGACCATTTACTATCCCGTCGAACATCTCTTGCACAAATATAAACACATTTAATACAAGTTTGCATTCTTAGAATTGATTAATCAATTCATGATGATTATAAATCCTAAACCTCGCTTTCACATATAGTTGTGCACAACATAACGCTTCTTATTTTTGGAAACGCGTACCTATAATTTGTTTTCAAGCACGATTATTTGCGTAGAAATGGAAACTTGACAGCGATCACGACAAAAACCCATGGGAGAATCTGGGTCCACTAAAGTTGAGACTTATGCCCAAGCTTCATAAATTGTGATGGATAATACCCCTGAATCAAATGCCAGTCAAGATTTTCCTCAACCTCGACCACCTACCGAAGTACCCCTTGTGAGAAAATCATCAAAACATTCTGAGCATTTATACAAATACTCATGTGCTCAGTTTAGGATTCCGGAAACTGATGCTAAATTGCCGGGAGAGAACGAATTCGCCGACCTTCCATCCTCTGGCTATGTTATAGTTTCTTCATATGTTAATAAACGGTGTCGTCCCTCCTTCTAACCTTTTTTTGGAAATGATTCTTCGGCGCTTAACTATTGCCCCGTTCCAGCTGCACCCAAACTGCTATCCCATTTTAACTGGGCATTATGTGCATTTAATGAGGACAAAGTAACGTGCTCCTACTTTCTAGGACATTTGTTCCTTATATGTTTTCAAAAGGAGGAAGGAACGACCGTCAATTATCTTTGTTGAAGGAATCCGGAATTCCAAGATTATAACTGAATTGTCAGAAAGTGTTAAGGGATTTGTAGATCAATACTTCTATGTTCGCTGTCCTGACTGCTTTTATGGAAGGTGGATGGAAGGAGGTGAATACACTTTCTTAAAGTCTCACTAGTCCATTTTCCATTTAAGTCTTGGTTCTTAAATCTTTTCTTTCTATTACAGAAATTCCGCCTTCTGACCCAGATGCTTCGGTCAATCAGAATCTATTTGACACTTTGAGTGCCGTCATCGAGAAAGAGAGAAGTAGGAAATTCTTAATTACAGAAAAGTTCCTTCGTCAATATCACTTGCTCAATCCTTCATGCACTCTTGTGCTTGATCCAACCACTAAAGAAGATATTATTGCTAAATCCCCTACTAAGAAAGTCTCTCTGAAGAAATGCTCAGACTCAGCGAGTGGTAGTAAGACACCCCCTAAGTCTAAACTGACTCCTATTGAAGAAGAAGAGTTTAGACAGTATAAGGGTAAAAGTCTTATGTTTCATACCGAACATGTCGAGAAGGAAGATACAGTAACAACCCGAATTGCGACAGACCGATATTTTTCAAAATTCTAATCTATCGAAACTCATGTTGGTTTGTCTGGTATCCTGCAGAAGAGACAGAGATATAAAATATATCAGAGCTTAAGAAACATCTCACAGCGGAATGGATAAAATATAACATAATCAAAATATAGCCTTACCCAGATAATACTGCTAGCAAACTAGTATCTAAAGCCATCATATCTCTGCCACAAAACCTGACCTGTGAGTATGTTATGAGGAGAGGGTCAGAACACAAGTTCTGGTGACTGGATTTGAACTACACATTTTGGATAACCCTACATATACCGTAAAGTAATATTTTCTTATTCATTAGGTTACTTGGGTTAACAGTACTCAAGGCTTACACACACGTCGTACCCATGTACTTCCTAGTGGATTAACCTAATACAATATATATATATAGCAACCCCCAACATTAACGTACACCCCATGGTACCCCACTCGCACGGTCTTCGCCGTAACGTCATAGAAATATACGCAGTCCCTCATCCTACGCCTGAACGACGAATGGATCTCTATATAACCATGCTAGGTTCTGCATATAACCGCCATCACCATGCTACATAAGCGTGCATACTACCACCTTCGATCAAATCATATTCTATCATAGAGTAATTCCCTAGAGTCTACGATACACCATCCAGAACAGACATGCATGTATCTAGACTTTCTCACGTATGTATCATCAATCGTACTTGATGCTTTAACCTTTACGATACACCATCAGGAAATGGTATGCATGTACCCGCACATACTATCTAATGTGCACCAAGTTCCGTAACATGGCTGTATCAGAAACACGAAACTCGGTCGGGAGATTTTTCAGATATCTGTATACATAAATGCAATGGTCTCACCCGGACCCTCCATCAACTAGTGAAAGACAAACAAAATTGAGAGCTTGTGATGTGGCCTAGAAAAACAACAACATCCTAATTGGCATGTCTCGCAACCAAATCCTTGATCGTGAAAGGTCGATGATCTATAGGTTTAGCTCTCCGTTTTTCCGCATCACACATCACACTGACTCTCGATGGTTGGCACCCGACAACTGATATCAAACACATGGTTAGACCCACCAAAGGAAAATATAAAATGGTCGTAACCTGCCTAGTCACAAGGAAACCAGATCGTCAAATCACCTGTGCCACCCTACATCGTTCTAATTGCCCACTATCATGGCAGTCAAGGTATACTCATCAGGTAGTAACGCGCAGACCTAACCTCTGCGAGCACAACCTAAACGCTGCCACTGCACAGAGGACTACTAGGAGTACCCTCCACGTCCCTAGAAGCTGCGTGCTTCCTTTTCTAGTACTTCGGAGCCATCAGAATATCAGCAGAACAACATGCAGAACATGCAGAATAATCAGATGGACGTGCGCTCCCATTGTGCCTCATGACACCACGATGATCTACCCCGTTGGGTTATTCACCTTCAGACGTACAGACTTTTCCTAGCGCCGCAGCTAACATGTTATTAGACCCTACGTCTAACCATTTAATTACACGCTTGCTCTAACTCATCAGATTTCCAATTAACTTAATTATTTCAATCATGTTAACTTCTTATTTAAGTTACCTAGTTCCTCTTGCTTATTAATCTCAGTTATATAACTTAACCCATTTAAGTTCATTAATAAGCCTTTAACATGTCATTCTTATCAACAGATCTCAGATTCTCCGGTTTACAGGTCACTTAATTTATAATTAAGTACAACTTATTGCCTTTAATAAGTTTTCCTTCTTTTCTCTACTTATTACAAACAACAGTTTTTAGGTTTCTAAATTTTACAGATTACTTAATTTATAATTAAATACAACTTATCTCATACCCCCTATCATTTATTATAACCAAAGTTATAATTTCCACTTGACCCTAGGACGAGCTTACCTATTATCTTTCCATTTCCCTATTTCAGGTTTATTCATAATAGGTTATTATCATTCCCCATTCATTCCAATTTTTTTACTGTTGTAACTCTCCTTCATTTTCATTAATTACAATCAATGTCATTTACTTCTATCATGTTATATACATATATTCATATACATATACATATATATATATATATATATATATATATATATATACAAATCCACTAGACCCCGCACAATAAGCCGACCACTTGTGGATGTTGGATTTGAAGGGTGGTTCCAGGAAGACTTCTACCACAAGTTGGACTTAACCTCGTGTCTTAGCAGCGTTATATGTATGTTTACGCACTAGACCTCTCACATTAAATTAACCACTTGTTGATGCTGGAATTTCTGGGCGCTTCCAGGAAGACATCTACTACAAGTTGAATTTAACCTCGTGTCTAAGTGCAGTTACAGTTTTCTATTTACTGTAAATTTAGGCATATTCATTCTTCCAAATTTTACTGTAATTCCTATTTACAATCTTTTGGCATAATAATATTCTTAACAAATGTTCATTGTAAATTTCATAATTACAGTAGTCACAAAAATTCCTAATTCAGACAGGTGATTAATGGAAATAGGTATTTATATAACCCCAGCAGATTAAACAGGTTAAGTTTTATAGGTTAACAGGTTCATATAACCCTAACAGATTAAATAGATTTACTTACTCCACAGATTTAATAGATTCCACATGTTACTTATAGTTCAATTAACATGTTCCACTTAATCTTGAATTAAGCATGTAGATTTACATGTTCATATAACCCCAAATTTCCAGTCATATTCTACAGTACTAATTTCAACAGGTTTCAACAGGTTTCAGCAGGTTTACAGTTCAGCAGATTAATCATTTTAACAGATTATAGCAAGTTAAACATTTTAACATATTTATTATACATATTAACGGGGAATGCCAAACGATAAATATACCATTATCAAAAAGACATTACTTAAATCCACTCACCTAATAGCTTTCCAATTCATGAATCTGGTCTAGACCAAGCATTCCATAGCTCTCTTGACTGGATCTAGAACCTAAATAACCATGGATTCATAATTCTCAAACTCAAAGAAAAAGGGAAGAAAGAGGATAAATTTAAATTGACCAGATCCAAGAATTTGCCTTATTTCGAGCAGAATTCTGAACACCCTTTTTATAAATATACATTCTTTTTCTCTAGATCTTGAATCATAATCTCCTAATACTAATTATTCTATTTTCTGAAGAGGTTTGAGGAGGACAGAGTCCAGACCGCCTTATAGAAAATGTGAGATTTAGGCTAGGCTCTGCTAGCCTATTTATAGGTGCTCAGGATCTAACCGTACACGCAGTGCTGAGTCAGCAATGAACGTGGTTAGAAAAACATTCCAGATTTATCAAATGAATCTGCCCGGATCTGGGGTAGGTCGGCCCATGTAACGACCCGCAAATCCATACTATCTAAGTTGACTAAACAACACAAGTCCAACCCAAATTTCACAGAAATACGAGTCATTAGGGTTAAGGAAAGAAAAAAGATAGAAGATAGAAAGAAAGAAACATCTGAATCTCACAACGGAATGAATAAAATATATTACGTAACATATTTCTTCGAATACAAAAATTTTGTATCATATATACATACAAACATCAGAGCACAATACAATATTTGATACAACTGAAATAACTCTAAAATAACTAACGGTGAAGCCTCCTGCTTCAAGCTCCTCCAAGTGTATCTGTAAAATCCTGAAACACTTGACTGTCCGTACAAATTTGGGCACCCAAGAGTTTAGGGAAAAATAAACAAAATAAACTCTGGGTCAGTCATGGGACTGGTGTGAGTAAACTCCAACCATATTGTTTAACTTTGAAAATCCTTTGAAAGAAAGGGTAATAGTAAGACGAACCCACACATAAACATGGACGGTTTTTACCTTACTATAACCAAAACATTTTGATATCAAAATCCTGTGATATTATAATAATGTCTAATCAAATAAATAACCAGCCAGTAGAATGCTTGCATCTCACGCTCTACATATATAGTATAAAATCAAAACCCGCAGTGCACTTATTGGAGATTGGATTCCAACTATGAAAAGGTATGGGACCACCTCCCGATCAGTGTACTCTAGAAGGGATACACGGGGGTTCAGCAAGAACATCTTACAACCCGGCCACACATGACCGACCACTCATTTAGCTAGATTGTACCGAATATATTGTCACCCACGGTTGTCGGCCGTCCAACCGTAATCCGTAATATACAGAATTGAAAGAAGAATAAATTATTAATTTTCTCTAGATTGGTGACAAATATACCCTGCTTGGATATGACCTAACTAACCATGCTGCTTGCCCGATTTTTGTCATTTCCTAGTTGTGAGGCTTGAGGCTACATATAACTTTTTTGAACATCTGGCCACCATACACTTTGAATGTCACATTGTAAAACCCGTCAAATCGCTAGTTGATCTTCCCAAAATATTATGGATATAAAAGTTAAGAGAAACGAATTTCTCTGCCACCAGACGTAATACCTTGAAAAGATCATCTTATGTGATCTGTTAAGAATACTCTGTTAGACACTCGTCCATACAAGTTGTCCTGAGACTGGACAAACAGAACAACCCTTGCATTTCACTCTGTCTTTCATTATCTTCAGCATAATCTAATTCGCAATGTCTATGCCTATACGGAGTGGTTTTCAGATATTGACCCAACCGGTCTCTCCGTATTGACAACGATAATAAAAAATCTTTGATAGCCGGTGATTTAACTATCAAAGGAAAACAAACATCCATCAGACAATCAATGGCCTTTATTAATAAATATTCATTCATTTACTATTTTCCAAATTCTCTTATCGAATTCTATATATATCGATATATTGATTTCTAGTTATCAAATTTCTCAAAAATATTCTGACTCCTTTAATTCCCAAAAAATTTCGCCGGCACCTCCTTTGAAGCGGTCAATAGCTCAAACCCAAACTCGCCACTCTAGGCCCTTTCCATTCAAAATGAAAATCAAAAAGCCAAGCGGCTTGCTCAATAGGCTCATAAAATCTCATATGGAATTGATGTACGTACCTTTTTGTCGGGCACTCAAATTATAATCTTCATTCTTCTCATTTTATACATGTTTAACATGCGTACACCAATTTCCAATTTATTTCAATCAATTTAATCCTTTCCAGCTCAATTTGCTAATTAATTCGCTAATTAGCTCTTTTTCCTAATATACTTTCGATTTGAATAAATCATAGCCAAATATAATTTAATTCGCTTATACACACGTTGAATCCATTCCAAACTCGAGTTTCATATTAGATTTCAAACTTGAATTCATAAATCCGATTTACTTAACAAAGGTTAAGTTCGATTCGAAATCTCATTAACAAATTTCTTTTTCAAATTAGATAAAACTATACCACAATCCAAAAATCTGATTTTTATATCAAAAATCACTTCATTTACTCTGCTTGAGTTTGTATTTATTTGATAACTCAACTCCAGATTTTTCTAAAGGGATTCAAAAAAAATTTTCACTTAAAATCCTTTTAATTTATTAAATAAACCATTATGGTTTACAAATGATTATGGCACTATTTTTATGAAAATTTGATTTTAACATAAATCAAAATCTATAAAACGAAATCCAGAATTTTCTCTTCCATTAGAAAACTATCATTTAGTAAGTCATAATGTTTCTTGTTTCATCGAATTTTGACTTATAATGAGTTCTATATTCTTAATTGAAGTTCGAATCGTCAAATTTCGAAATAACGCGCTTCGGCGAGTTTGTATTAATTAAATTAAATATAAACGGTTAAAATCCGTTTATAAAATAAATTTCAACTCTATTTTCAATAATACAAGCCCAATATCCAAATCTAACTTAATAATTCAGGTTATTCAAACTCGTCAATTATTTCAATTTACATTCTTAACTTAGTTATGGATTTATTTGAAACTCAAATTTCTATATTCAAGTCCAATTCACATGGAATTACAAAATATCGATACCATCAAATTCCAATCAAAAGTTCCTTTTATGAAAACAATTAACTAATTAAACATCCTTTACCATTATAAACTAATACCATCTCTTGATAATAGTGAAGTCGTTCAATATGGGGTATTTTAATTACCTCTCAGACCTTGATCGACAACGTTCTTATCTTGAGACAGATAAATGTTTGTAATACAACAACTCGATTCAAATCTCACCTTTTATTCCATTTCTTACATTTGGAAATCTATTTCCAAAATTACTCGATGAAAATTACTTCATCACATTTATAAACGTTGTTTATAAATTAGCTTCCTTGTTAAAATCAAACTTCCATTTTAACAATCTATTTGAAACTCGATTCCAATTTTGGATATTTTATTTTATATATATAGAATTTATTTTATTTTTTATTCTAAATTATAATTTCTATTAAATAAATTCCAATATCCCTTCTGGAAATAATTTATTTTATAAATCTGACATAGTCGAATTCCAATCATAAATCCTTATGGATTTATTCTAATTCAATTTATGTTTCAAACATCGGAATAAATTTCATTATTTCCTTCTCGAAACAGTTCCAAATTCACCTTTTTAAATTCATACTTGAATTAAAATTTCAAATTATCCAATAATAGTAATTTTCTTTATTTATAGATATCATTTATAAATCTTACTTCTTTTTTTAAATATTAAAACCAGTTTCTATTTCAAATTTCATTGAAATCCAATTTCTACTTCAGAAAATAAATTTTCCTTTTTAAATACATACTTGAAATTTAAGATTTAATATTATCAATGATATTATTTCTTTCCATTTATAAACATCGTTTATAAATTCAGCTACTTGTTTTTATTGTTAAAAACAATTTAATATTTCTCAAGTCATTCGAAATTCCATTTTTATTTCAAGCATTAAATTTTTCCTTTTTTAAATCTAAAAATCCCTTTTTTATAATATTTTTAAATATCAATATCTAGGGCCAGTGATATTCAAACATTCAAATACACAACATCAATTCAATTCAACATAGCACGCCTATATGAATATATAAACATCGATAAATAAATTTTAAGGAATCCAGTTGGATTTCTCCAACCCGTTTTCCCTTCATCCACAGTTGTTAGACAACATAAATAAATACCCACCTTACTTCTAGGCAGGATATCGCGGTTTGAAGGTCATCCACTATAGTATACTATGGGGCGCATAGGGTCATCCACTAATGATACTGCGGGCATCCGCTAATGGTACTGCGGGAAATATCCAATATATATAATATCCACAATCACCAAGCCGAAACAACTAATGTATATAATCACCACAATTTTTCAATAAACTGAAATGCAGCAATCAGCCAACCAACAACATATAAATATTTGTATTTAAATAAAAATTTGATTGTAATAAATTATAATCGAACAAAGAGGTGAGTTTACTCACATTGATTTTTAATTGAAATAGCGATTCATTTTCGGTTAAATTAAACATATGTTTAATTTAACCAAAAATCCCCATTGGCTCCAAAATCCCTTTAAATCCATTCCAATGCGAGATCGAATCCCACTGACTTCGTTTTATCTGATTTTGATTTCATATGACATATAGATATACGTTATAAGTTTGGAAACAATTCTAACGTCATTAATAAATTTCAATTATTTAATAATTACCTAAATCCACTCTAAATCTTTCTTCTTCCCCTTAAACTCGAAGAAGCTTACAGGAAAATCCCTTCACCATTTGCCGTGAACTTCACCACTGTCCTACTCCCAATTTACACCATTCAACTCAGATTATCACACCAAAAACCGAACATTGCTCCTCAGCCATTTCCTATCATGATCCTCCATACCTATGAATACTACAGCCCGCACTCCCAATCCCCAAACTCCTCCAGTTACAATATTCATGCCTTCATCATCATTCACCAAAAAATATAGCAGAGATTAACACCTTTAAACAAAGACCTAAGCTCCAATCCCATACCCTAAATTCACCAGCCACCGAGCACCTCAACATCGACTCGACATATCCTTGTTCATCACGATTATCCTTAGTATCCCGAGATCAAAGTCTCTATCACACAAGTATTGATTCGCACCTTGCGCATATGCCATCATTGTCATTCGAAAAGCCCCTATGAACTTTGCCATTGTTAAATCGCGTCAGCCCCAGGCTCACGCATAAAAACTGTTGAACCGAAAATTTTATTGCTGAGAACCGAAAATGAGTAAATAAAGAAGGGGAGGCAGTTCGAGATTTTATAAGAAAAGAAGGGGGACAGTTTAAGCGGCTCTAGGAAAGAAATTAGGCTGCGTGTATTAGTATTTAGGTCGACTGCGTTAATAGTTTAGGGTGGATGAAGTGTTGTTTAATTATTTTGATTTGAAATTAAACTATATGATTTTAAGCATTCTTCTATACACTATCGAAATATAATCATATAAGGTATTATACACTAGTGTTTAAATCTAGTTGCGTCTATATGAACGGATTTATATTAAACGGTTACGAATTTATTGGACTAATTAAACTTGGATTAAAATTTCCCTTTTTGTTTTAGATCTGAATTAAACAAATTATGCTTGGATTTTAATTTATTCTTTTTCTTATTAAATTTGATCGATATAAATCAACTTCAAAATAATTAAATTTATTGAAAATAAATAATTATTATCGTTCAGATTCAATATAGAATTTATATTGATCGACTGAATTGTTTAAATTCAGTTTTAACTTAGAATCCAATTATTGTCGGTTCCATGTTACGATAACTCAATATATTTGATATTAAATCGTATATCAATTATTAAATTGATAAATTCAATAAGAAAAATTATATTTCTAATTCAACATTTAAAACTAATTTAAATGTTCAGTATTAAACGGTTAAAAATCCGGGACGTTACAACCCACATACCCCCTGGGTCGTCCCATGGGTCGACCCAAGCAAGCGTTGGTCGACCCACTTGGGTCCAACGAGCAGAAATAGGGCGCGATGTTTATATGTTAACATTTATTGATTAAACGCTAATTTATTTCTTATTATATCTCCTTTAATTTATTTACGTATGAACTCCTTATATGTATACAAAACTTTTAATGTCCGTTTTACATGTATTTATATACACAACTTTTATTTCATTTTCAAAATTCAAATGGCGTTATGCCGTTATTTAATTCTTACCAGATTTCTTTGATTGCAGCCTTATTTTGAACTTCTCTCTTGTATATATGTATATATATGCATATACTTACATATCCATGTATATATATTTGTTATTCCTTATATGTGCATATTGTAATAACCCGGAAATTCTGAGCCAGTTTAAAATTTTTATTTTGGCAAGTTTAGCGGATTCTGAATATTTAAAATGAATTATTTAAATAATATTGACGAGAAAATTTATTTTGAATATAGAATCGACGTATATATTATACGCGTCGTCGTTAGAATATAAATATTTATATATAATTATAAATAGAATTGAAAATGGCGCGGTAGTTCGATAATTCGATTTCAAACTTCAATTGAATGTACCGCGTGCAAAACAATCCGGATTTTAGTGAAACCAAAAACATTAGGATCTGATTGATAATATCTTTCTAACGGATGTAAGAAACTGAGATTTCACTTTAAAAATTGAGAGATATGTCCAGTTGAAAATTCTGAATAGTCGCTATGGAATTCAGGCCCTTAAAAATGGACATTTTGCAAACGACCTCGGATTTCGACGAAACAACTTTTGTTGGATCCGCAGTGTCAAATTATTGCTAGGTTTTAAATTTCGTAATTTTTCGAATCAATATGTGAGCGTGGCAAAGGAAAACGCGTTTGACCAGTTTCAGTTGATTTTAATCGACTGGAAATTGGCCATTTTTCATACGGTCTCAGAATTCGACGAAACTAGTTTTGTTAGGACCGTATCGTCAATACGAAGCTAGAAAATATTTTTCTAAAATTTTTCTAGTTAGTATGTGACCCCGGTAATTTGAAATGTACGTTTAAAATTCAATATAGTAATTTAAATGTAAATTTAACGAAAACTGATTGTAACAACCGAATCAGCTTGCGATACATATCCCATTGTGTTCGGAATGGGGGTTAAACGCTATGGGCGACAGGCGGTGGGCCTCGTTTCGTGGTCGTGGGTAAAAGTCAACTTTAAACAATTAAATAATAATAATAATAATAAAAAAATATCTAAATTCCCTCCCTCCCTTTTCCTTCGTACTGCCCCCCCCCCCCCCCCCCCCCCCCCGTTCATTCGATGCAAACAGAAGAAAAAAAAAAAAAACCCTAAAACCCTAAGCAGGCGATCGACGCCCCGAGCCCACCGCCTCCTCGTTCGAGCCCCGAAGCCCCCTCCATCGATCGAAGCATCGCCGCCCCCCTGGAAGCCCTCGAGCCTCGCGAAGACGTCGCGCCACCTCCCCCTTGAAGCGCCTCCCCCGTTCGCAGCCACAACGCCACCCTCGAGAACCCCCGCCTCCGACGTCTGCGCAGACACCCCCCCCTTTTCTCGCTGGTATGTTTTTATTTTAATTTATTTTCTTATTTTATTTTATTTTGAATTTAATTAAAATATAAAAAAAACAAAAGCTGCTTTTGCTTTAAAAAGAAAAAGACTGATTTTGTTTTTTTTTTAAAAAAAGAAATAAAAACTGAATTTTATAAAGATTTAAAACTGAATTATATAAAGCATATAAAACTAATTTTAGGTTTAAATTGAAAACTGATTTTTATTAGGGTTTTAAAACTGATATTTTTAAAAGGTAATAAAGCTGATTTTGTTTTAAAAGTTAAAACTGATTTTAGGAATTTTAAAAACTTTGATTTGAAAAGGGTATTTTAAACTTTAAAGGTGAAAAGATTTAAACTTTAAAGGTGAAAAGATTTAAACTTTAAAGGTGAAAAGATTTAAACTTTAAAGGTGAAAAGATTTAAACTTTAAAGGTGAAAAGATTTAAACTTTAAAGGTGAAAAGATTTAAACTTTAAAAGTGAAAGATTTAGATTTTAAAAAGGAAAGGATTTGAACTTTGAAATAAAAATTCGATTTTTATATATTGAACTTTGAAATAAAAATTCGATTTTTATATATTGAACTTTGAAATAAAAAATTCAATTTTTATATATTGAACTTCGATAGAAAAATAGAATTTTTGTATATTGAACTTCGAAATAAAATGTGATTTTTATATATTGAATAACATAGTAAAAATTCGATTTTTATATATATTGAATAGCGAAGTAAAAATGTGATTTTTACGTATGTAGTGAAAGCGGACAACGAA
Organism: Allium sativum; assembly: GCA_030737875.1. Taxonomy (NCBI): domain Eukaryota; kingdom Viridiplantae; phylum Streptophyta; class Magnoliopsida; order Asparagales; family Amaryllidaceae; genus Allium; species Allium sativum. The sequence goes on along the minus strand of CM060912.1, from coordinate 492,513,633 downwards.
AGCGACAAAAGGCGAGTTGGCGAAGGTTTCCTGCATTAGAAGAGCCGTGGAGCTAGGATAGCTAAAGGTGAGAACTTCTCACTCAAATATACTTTTTTTCTAGTTATACATATATATATTTATACTAGGATGCAGACGGTGCTTAGTAGCACCCGACACAATCATCCACAGACCATGGACTTGTTTGTTTGGCTGTTTGGTGATTGATTGCGATATTGGTTTGAATGTGGTTTGTGGTGTGAGAAATCGAATCAATGAATTGGTTAGGATTAGACGTACGCCGTTATAAGGCGAAGGAGTAAGGCTAGGTTAGACCCTTACTCCAAATTTTGTGGTTTGCAAAATGAAATGGATTTGATTGATGAGTGAATGGCGTGGGCCTTCACTAGACCGGGGACAAGGCTAGGCCTCGTCCCGTTTCTAGTATCGTGCCGTTATGCCGCCGAAATTTTCTAAAATAAGTTAGAAAAATAAAAATATCATTTTATTTAAAGAATGAACTGAATAGAAATTCATATGTTGGAATAAATTGTTGAGTCGTTAAAAATATAATTTTTAACGTGAATGTGAATAGATAAATATTCATTTACAAACCAGACGGTTTGTTTATGTACACTTATTTGAAGGACATTGATTGGGTCGATAAATTTTACACATCGCCCAACTGCACAAATAAAATATTTGTTTGATTGTTTGAAACCCTACACGGGTGTTAGGATGAAATATGCAGTTCACTCATCCTGATTGATTAAATATGTCGATCGATTGATTGACAGGCTGTCATAAGCATTAGATATCTATATTTGATGCTTATACAGTGTAGTGCACTTTGGTTGATGGTTGATTATTTTTCAATACTATGATATACATGTGTTGTATGAAAATCCATATAATTAACTTTATATGGTAATTGATTGGGCCTCATTCCAGTTTAGAAAATAAAGAATAATTTAAAATAAACGTTCATGTGTTGACAGTACTCATTCATTGAGATTGGTCATGTGTTGAACGAAATATTTTGATAATAACAACTATTTTGAAAATAGAAATTTATGAAGCCGTGTTGATTAGATTGACGCCATTTTGACGTGAACGATATTTATATTGATTTTATTGAATTCAAAATGAATTGAAAACGATTTCGAAATGAATTGAATTGAAAACGATTTCGAAATGAATTGAATTGAAAACGAATTCAAATGGAATTGAAAGCGAATTGAAATGAATTCAAATTGAATTGAAATTCGAATTGAATAGAAATGAATTTTAAAACGAATTTATAAAGAAGAATTCAGTTTTGCTTTGAATTGAAATAGAAGTTGAAATAGAATTTGAAACGAATTTAAAACTATTTATATAATTCGTTTTAAATAGGAATCGACGAAATATATATTATATATATTATATATATAATATAATGGCCTGAATAGAACGCGCCGCGCCGCGGCAGTTCGCGAATTTCGACCATTTATTTCAAACGGACATTACGGGAGATCCGACCGTCGGATTCTCCTAAAACCGGAACCGTTGGGTTCGTATCGAAAAGAGCTTTCTAATGAATGTTAGAAATTTGAAATCTAACGGTTGGATTTGGAGATACGTCCAAATCAAATTCGAAAAAGGTCGCTGTAAGTGCAGTTCGATGGCCGTTGACGGAAATCGACTGTACGGGCCTTGATAAAATTATTAAAAATAGTAATAATTTGTGTAAAATCATAAGAAATGATTTGTGAAAGTTTGGGATGAAAAACTCCATATTTGAAAAGATAAAAATAGAATTTTATCGAAATGAACTAGTTTTGAACTAGAATTATAATTCTATTTATTTTTAAATAAATAAATTGAATTTGAAATGGTTTTGAAAATAACCAAAATTTCCAATGATTGCATTGGAGTGGATTTGAATCGAAATTGTCTTCGGAATATTTCGATGTTGGAATTCGTGATAATACAGGTGTTGTTATGGAAATTTGAAAGATATATATTTGTATCGTTATTTCCAATACGACATTTGTTAGTCGTAGAATTCGATATTGAATATAAGCCGATATATTTTCTATTCAGAGCCTTGTATTGAATATCGAATGTGATTTGGGTTTGTCGTGAATGGTGTCTTCACTAACACTGTTCTTGAACCCAGTTGAGAAAAGATTAAATTTTTTATTTAGATTTAATGAAGTGTACCAATTAAAAATGATATTTAATTGGAATTGAATTAGTATTGATTTTTGGGTTTATCGTGAACAGTGTTTTAAATAACACTTGTTCTTTAACCTGATAATTAATGGAATGATTTTTGGGTTTATCGTGAACAGTGTTTTAAATAACACTTGTTCTTTAACCCGATAATTAATGGAATGATTTTTGGGTTTATCGTGAACAGTGTTTTAAATAACACTTGTTCTTTAACCTGATAATTAATGGAATGATTTTTGGGTTTATCGTGGACAGTGTTTTTAAATAACACTCGTTCTTTAACCCGATGATTAATGAATGTGATTTTGGGTTTATCGTGAACCGTGTTTTTAAATGACACTGATTCTTTAACCCAGTCAAAGATTAAAACTAAGTGGAGTTTTAATGAATCTTTAATTAGATTGAAATGATCGAAAATGGAGTATCACCAGTTTTGCTCCAGGCGATAGTTAAATCTTTAATTAGATTTGAACGTGAAATGGTAATTGAATTTACCGATAACACTGTGGTGTTAGATATGAAGTATTCACAGTTTTACTTCATGGGATGAATAGGTTGGGATTGGGAAATTATAACAAATGATTACTTCGGTAAGGTTCGCTAATCCCGACTAGTTTGAATTGATATTCAAAAGTTGATTAAAGAATAAATTCAAGAATTTATCTTTGATAAAATTAATGGGAACCTTTCCCTATGAATGTGAAATTAGAAACTAACTGTCGGTTAGCTAAGTAGAATGGTTTTCTGGATATTGATCTGATGTTGGTTTCGGCCTTCGGGGTTAATATTTGGGAAATTATTCTCTTGATTAATTTACGGTTAGTGACTGATGAATTGGAATGAGGCGTATGTTGTGTTTGTGTAACACTTTTATAATATATACGCGAGTTATTCGGAAAGACCGGGTTTATCCCATTCTGAATAACTGATACGACGATAAGTCGAAGATGAAGACGATGGTCGAAGACCGGAAGTCTTCACGTCGTTTGGGTGATAACTGATGATCTTGATTGGGCTGTACACCCAAGAAGATGGAAACAGTTAGTGATCGTCCAGACGTACTTGGAGATCGATGGATATGCGGGGTACTAGGTGCCTCCGGTTTCGTTCAGACCCAGAACGGACTTGTAAATGGACTGTGTGTCTGACATCGGATTTCATTCTGTGTGACTGATATCGGTTGCATAGGATGGTTTGCCTGTGTGGCGTGCTAAGATGCAAATGATCAAGGCTTCTGTTGAAAAGCAAAGTCTTGTGGTTGATGATCAAAGCACGGCCTTTGTGGCATAGCTTTGTGTAACGTTGATTCGCGTGTTTCACACCCGGTATGAACCAAAAACGGGAGACGGACCTCAGGGGGGACATGCGTTTTCTTTCTAGCTAGAAGTGGCGTCAGTGGTTTTACACGCCCTGACGAGTTTGACTTATGTGGTTGTTGCTGTTGCGAGGCGCCTCGGATTGATCGGTCGTTCTCGAACCGATGGAGTCATTTAGTTGGCTCACCTACGCCCCAAAGGGCGGAGAAACGTATTGTTCAGGCATTATAATCCACTTCGTGTGGACCGGCCCTGACGATCCAAGGTACGGTTGCGGCTGTGCCTGAGGGGCGGGCTAGAGCGTCTCGAATCGGTTGAGGACTACCTTTTGCCTCGGTTCATAGACGGAAATCCAATTTCCAAATACGTGATCTTGCGGTTTTAGTTGTAATCCTATATATGGCGACATAGTGGGATGGGGCGCTCATGCCGCCTATGATTGATACTTATGATTTGAAGTTGTTTTATACAATATGCACTTACAATAGTATCAAATGATTTGTTTTAAACGTATCAAGCATTCTTTGGCTGTTATAAGGGAAAACCCTATCCCCCGGCTTGCGTTGCATTGTGTGATAGGACCTGGGTCTTATAACAGCTTCATCTTTCTTTATTTAGCATTGCGCTGTTGGTTTTATGCACTGGTATTCTTGGGAGGAAACCCGTTCCGTGTTATACGGCGTGGTCCCTTGATTTACCTAACTTTAAAAACAAAGATTAATAACTGTTTTAGTTCTCACACCAGTCACATGACTGACCTGGAGTTTATTGTTTTAACCTAAACTCTGGGTGCCCCTATTTTGACACGGGCAGCTAGTAGTTTCGGTTTTGCAGATTTATATTCACAGGATCCTGGTTTACAGCTGGAACGATATCCGGAAAGCTTTGTATCCGTATATCTCATTCTAGTTGTGTATTGTATTACTTTCCGCTGCTATGTATTTAAATGTAATTTAAATCTCTGATATTTCTGTGTAATATTTATTCATGTATACTCTGTATATTCTTGTAATCTGATGCACTGTTGTTATATATAGTGAAATGTTCTTCTGTATGCGTTCTGTTGTGGTTTGTTCTCGAACTATCCGACGCTTTCCTTTACGGGGAAGTTGCGGGTCTTTACACATATATACCTATTTTTTTCTTAGAGCATGTAGTATTTTAGCCGATCCCCTAAAACAAAAATGTGGGGTCGACGGGGATCGAACTCGCGCCACTCTTTTGAAAGTCACATGCTCTTACCAACTGGACTACATGGGCTTTTGTTAACAAGATTAAAAACAATGGTGGTCATTGTTCTTTTTCTTTTACCTTCTTTTCATGTTTGTTACAATATTTCATTTAAATGTATCTCTTTCATTTTAAATCAGTTTTCTGCAATCCAATGGTCTAAATTAACTAGAAAATCGCCACAGACGCAATGACGCTAATCCCATGACCAAATTCTAGAAGCTCTTCAAATTTTATTTTGTTTTACATAATTAAAAATGCGGGGTGTTACATTCTCCCACCCTTAGGAAATTTCATCCCCGAAATTTAGTAAGGGTAAAGTCATGTAATTCCTCGCATAAATCACAACCATCATGTGTGCATCCAATTTTGCAGCCATTTGTGTACTAGTGCAAAGTGTAATTCAACATAATAGTACATGAATGAAATGAATGCCTAAGCGGTACCTCCTATATGAATGCAAATTTTTCTTGAAAATCACTTTGAAAACATGACGCACACATCCTAAATATACTAGCAATTTCTCTATGAATGCAATATTTGAAAACCAAAATACTTTTTCATCCAAATTTTTCCTGCACTCTTACTGAGCAAGAGTGTAGTTCATCCAATTTTTGCATCCAAAACCCTCACTAGCAACTTTATTTTTCGAATTTCAGAAAAATCTAATTTTCTAAATTCGATTTTTTATGTTACAAAAGGTGGGAAAACGGAAAACTTCACATCTTCCATTTTTCTTTTATGTACCTTTTTATAACTGTACTTGTATTTTATACAACTATTTTATATATATTCCCTATTTTCCTATCCAAGCACAGCCCACATAAGAAAACTTTCTTTATTACATATTTTCTTTAACTGTCATGTTTGTTGCTTTACTAAATCTATTGTTTCCTTTTTAGTTGCACCATTACTCTTTTCTTGGCTTATTTAACTTATCCTCTGATCTAAGTTTAATTTCAAATAAGCCTTCTAGTCCTTCAACTAAAACAGGGAAATAAACACTCTACATAGTTATTATTAAAGGCCAAGAATCTCAGGACTATGTCCCCCTCAGATAGAAAAGTTCAAACCGTGGGACCAATGACAGGTTTAGGTGTTACCCTAACTACCCAACAGGAAAAAAATAACAGAACGATCCCAATAGAGATGTAATAATGGGTTTTACTCCTAATAGGAAAATTAGCAACATGATCTAAACACTTACTTTCCCTTTACTATCTAGTTGTCACCACTTCCCAACAGTGTACCAATAGTTTTTTTCAAGCAACACCCTAGGCTTCTCAATGCTTACGCATTCTACGGGAACTTAACATTATTCCAAGATAACTCTTGCTATCTACTTCATAGCCTCAAAACTTTTCCTGTCTTTACTAGGCACTAATCCTTACCTACTCCATACTTTTTAAAATACGATTTGGCCTTTTCATTTCACTTTTCTTCCAAAAGATAAAAGTATCAAAAATTTATTTTCCTCACCAAAACTTACTTTTACCAAACCATAAAACACGTCATTTTATAAAAACAAATATAAATCATTTTTTTTTCAAATCACAAAAACTAGAGTAGATAAGGACAACTATTTCTCAATCAGGTTTACAACTTGTTCTTGCCTATAAGGTCGGTTCAGTTACTTACTACAAGGTGCAAACATCTACTTTATTCTTATTTTCTATAACTTATTTTGTCCACCCAACAAAATTTTCTTTGTTAAAACAATTATCAGAAAAGATTTTCAAAAGAATAGAGATTTCAAAACTTTCTTTACTAAAAATTCTAGTTTTCAACAAAATGCAACACCTTTTCATACCATATAACTTGAAAACTAGTGATCTATACATGCCCTATCATATGCAACTTTTACTGAGAGAATTTATTTTTGACAAAATTTTCACAAGAAATCGCCATTTCCAAAATGTATCTCATTTTAATTCAAAATCCGATATGTACTTAGTTACATGTTTTAAAACTGTAACTTTTAAGATTAAAACTTTAAAACACCATAAACCATCTTCCACAAGCTTTTATTATTTCAAGTTCTCAAAAGTTAAAAATGGGGTTAGACTCAAAATGGGTTTCCAACTTACCTAGGCTTTCCTAGACACTACCATAAAGTCAATTCTCTTAACTATATATGTGCCTAGTCCATTTTTCTTTTTTTAACCTTTTCCAATTTATAAGGTTTTACTGCCAAACCCACTAACATGAAATACTAACACACGGGATTCATCTTTCTTCCATACAAAGTATATTGTACACTTCCCACCCAAATTACCTAAGGGTCTCAGATTTCCATATCCATCCCTTTAGTGTACAAAACAAATATCCCAATTCTTACCATATTCGGCTCTTTCTATTTAGTGGGTTCCTCTTATGGATCTAGGTATATATATAATAGATATTTATATTTTAAAAATAAAAATATGTTCACTCACTATCTATACATGAATCTTAAAACTAAGCTTTGATACTAGATGTGAAAACCCGAATTGTGACAGACTGAATTTTTTTCAAAATTCTAATCTATCGAAACTCGTGTTGGTTTGTCTGGTATCCTGCAGAAAAGATAGAGATATAAAATATATCAAAGCTCAAAAAACATCTCACAATGGAATGGATAAAATATAATATAATAAAAATATAGCCTTACCCATATAATAATACTGCCTAACCAATATCCAAAGTTGTCATGCCTCTGCCACAAATCTGACCTGCGAGTATGTTATGAGGAGGTGGTCTGAACACAAGTTCTGGTGATTGGATTTGAACTACACATTTTGGATAACCCTACATTAATGGTTCAGTTACATTTTCTTATTAATTAGGTTACTTGGGTTTAACAGCACTCAAGGCTTTCACACACGTTGTACTCATCTACTTCCAAGTGGATAAACCAAATACAATATATATGTAGCTACCCTCAACATTAAGGTACACCCCATGGGACCCCACTCGCACGGTCTCCGCCGTAACACCACAGAAATATACGTAGTCCCTCACCCTACGCCTGAAAGACGTACGGATCTCTGTATAACCATGCTACGTTCCGTATAGAACTTCCATCACTGTACTACGTGAGCATGCAGACTGCCACCTTCGATCGAATTAGATTCCATCATAGAGTAATACCCTAGAGTCTACGATACACCACCCAGAGCAAAAATGCATGTATCTAGACTTTCTCATATACGTATCGTCAATTGTACTCGATGCCTTTACCTTTACGATACACCATCCGGAAACGGTATGCATGTATCCGCACGTACTATCTACTGTGCACCGAGTTCTGTAACTGGGATGTATCAGAAATACGAAACTCAGTCGGGAGCTTTTTTAGATATCTGTATACATAGATGTTATGGTTTGCATTTTCAGTGGATATGGTCCCACCCGACCCCTCCCTCAACTAGTGAAAGACAAACAGATTTGAGAGCTAGTGACGTGTCCTAAAAAAATAACATCCTAATTGGCCTATCTCACAACCAAAGCCTTGACAGCGAAAGGTCGATGATCTATAGGTTTAGAGCTCTGTCTTTCCGCATCACGCATCACACATCATGCTGAATTTCGATGGTTGGTACCCGACGACTGCTATCAAACAGATGGTTAGACCCACCAAAGGAAAACAGATAAAATGGTCGTAACCCACCTAGTCACAAGGAAACTGGATCGTTGAATCACCTATGTAACCCTACAACCTTTTGACTGTCCACTGTCATGGTAGTTAAGGTGTACTCACCGGGAAGTAACACGTAGACCTAACCTCTGCGAGCATAACCTGAATGTTACCACCGCACAGAGGATTACCAAGAGTACCCTCCATGTCCCCGGAAGCTACGTGCTTCCCTTTCCAGTCATTTGGAGCCAATCAGAATGTCAGCATAGCAATAGGAAGAATAATCAGATGGACGTGCGCTCCTCTCGTGCCTCATGACACCACGATGATCTACCTCGTTGGGTTGTTCACCTTCAGACGTACGGACTGGTCCAAGCACCTCAGTTAACGTGTTATTAGACCTTATGTCTAACCATTTAATTACGCACTTGCTCTACCTCATCAGATTTCCAGTTAACTTGGTTATTTCAATAATGTTAACTTCTTATTCAAGTTACCAAGTTCCTCTTGCTTATTAATCTCAGTTATATAACTTAACCCATTTAAGTTCATTAATAAGACTTTAACATGTCATTCTTATTAATAGATCTCAAATTCTCCGATTTACATATTATTTGATTTATAATTAAGCACAACTTATTGCCTTTCATACGTTTTCCCTTCTTTTCTCTACGTATTACAAACAACAGGTTTCAAGTTTCCAGATTTTACAGATTACTTGATTTATGATTAAGTACAACTTATCTCATTACATAAGTTATCTCATTCCCCCTATCGTTTATTATAACCTAACTTATAAATTTCCACTTGTCCCTAGGACAAGCTTACCTATTATCTTTCCGTTTCCCTTTTTCAGGTTAATTCATAATAGGTTATTATCATTCCTCGTTCATTCCAAATCTTTACTGTTGTAACTCTCCTTTATTTCCATTAATTACATTAAATGACATTTACTTCTATCCTGTTATATACATATATTCATATATATATATATATATATATATATATTAATGCACAAGACCCCTCTCATTAAGCCGACCACTTGTGGATGCTAGATTTGCCGGGCGGTTCTGGGTAGACTTCTACCACAAGTTGGACTTAACCTCGTCCCTTAGCATCGTTATATGTATGTTTACGCGCTAGACATCTCACAGTAAATTAACCACTTGTGGATGCTAGATTTGTCAGGCGGTTTCGGGAGGACTTCTACCACAAGTTGAATTTAACCTCATGTTTAAGTGCGGTTACAATTTTCTATTTACTGCAAATTTAGGAATTTTCATTCTTCCAAATTCTACTGTAATTCCTATTGACAATCTTTTGGCACAATAATATTCTTAAAAAAAATTCATTGTAAATTTCATAATTACAGTGTTCACCGAAATTCCATGTTCAGACAGGTAATTAATGGAAATAGGCTATTATATAACCCTAACAGATTATACAGGTTAAGTGTTCCAGGTTAACAAGTTCATATAACCCCAAAAGATTAAACAAAATTACTTAACCCCACAGATTCCACAGGTTACTTACAGTTTCATTAACATGTTCCACATAATCTTGAACTGAGCCTATAGATTTACATGTTCATACAACCCCAAATTTCCAGTCATATTCCATAGTACTAATTTCAACAGGTTTCAGCAGGTTTACAGTTCAGCAGATTAATCATTTCAACAGATTACAACAAGTTAAACATTTTAGCATATTTATTATACATATTAATGGGGAATGCCAAGCGATAAATATACAATTATCAAAATGGCATAACTTAAATCCACTCACCTAATAGCTTTCCAATTCATGAATCTAGTCCGGACCTAGCATTCCATGGCTCTCCTAACTGGATCTAGAATGTAACACCCCGTATTTTTAGTGAAAGATAATAAAATAAGAATAACTTAATTAAATATTAAAAATTTAGTAAAATGGACTGCGCCATTGCGTCCGTCTTGAAATTTTGGTCAAAATCGACATCTGGTTTGCGTAAATCGGACACCGTATGAAGAAGTTATTAAGGTTCGAAGTTTGTATACACGCAAGAAGAATATATATATATATTAGGTTCAGAAATTCAAAAATGGGTCCAGAAATTCGAAAATCGGTTCAAAATTCAAAATTTCATAAGGTGGCAGATTTCTCGCCCAGGTGGGTCGACACCCTCAAGGGTGGGTCGACACCAGGGTCGACCCACTCAAAGGTGGGTCTACCCACCTGCGACAGTTTTTGGCAGATTAGGATTTTGTAATATTTGGACGATTCAGATGGCTTTTAGGAAAATCTGAGGGTCGTAGTTGCTCCATACTCCTATAAATAAGACCCTAGACGTAACCCTAAATCTCATAATTCGGTATACATGCCGGAGCTCTACCATTAAACACACACTCTCTCTCTCTCTTCTCAAATCTATTATGAAAATTAAAATACTAGCCTAGAAAAATTATGAATTCAGATCTAGAAGAGAGAATCAACATCAATAAAAAGATTATTGAATCATGAAAGAAAGGTAAACTTCTTGATCCAATCTATTCAATTCTTCCTATTTCTTTCCCATCTCTTTTAATGAAAATAGTCGATCCACGTTATTAGGTTTCAAATCAAATTAAAGGGAAAGTAAAACCATGGATGATAGAACGGATCAGATCCAAAATTTGGGAAAAGCATGAAAGGTGAGTGGGTTTAAAATATGCTTTTTGAATAATAGTACCTCTATCGTTTGGCATTCCCCATAATGAACATATTGGAAGGTTTAATTTGATGAAATGCATTACTGCGCTAAAATGGATAATATGTTCAATTAGTTAATATGTTGAGATGAACATTTACGTGAATGTTAAGAAAAATGAATACCGTTGTATAGATCCATTTTATGAACCTATGAATTGGGTAAATGATACACTATTGGAGAACTACATGTTATTTTAAATAAAGTTAATTACATGTAGAAAGAAACGCGACATACATTGGGATTTGCGGCATAATTTTAAATGGATTTTGGAACATAACATATATTATGTTTTGAGACTTTAATTTGGAGGCGCAATCTAATATGAACATAAATGGTTAAAAATTCATACATAAGATTAGTTGAAATATTGGAAATGTTTATATGTTATAGACTTGTTAAAAATATTGGCAGTAACTACCACTGTTCATATCACATATTGATTTGTTCCATTTATATACCAGAACCCTTACCTGTGTGAATTATAATGATTGTATAATTATATACATAGAATTGAATAAATGAAGATGAATATGCCTAGGATTACAATTAGAAATTGTAACTGCACTTACGACATGAGGTTAGGTTGCATTAGTGGCGGAAGTCGGCTCGGACCCGATCGGCATATCCAGCAGCTACCAATGTTGAACCTAATGTGAGAGGCCTAAGTGAAAAATAAAAAACAAGTAATGGTGCTAAGACACGAGGTATTAAGTCAACTTGAGGTATTTACATTTAGAGTAAATAAAACATAAATTCAGAAAAGGAACATTTTTATTTACTATTTAGTGTAAATAAAAATAGGACATAGAAAATAATTGTACTTTTTATTTGCATTTTTAGATGCAAATAAAACATAGAAAAGAATTACACTTTTAATTTGCAAATTAGTTACAAATAGAAGTCATGAAAATAAAAGGGTACATTTCTTTGTTTGCATTTCATATGTAAATAAAACACCATTTTAAAAGTACATTTTTATTTACAAACTAGTTGCCAATAAAAACATGAATTTAAGAAAGTACATTTTTATTTTTGAATTAGTTACGAATGAAAACATGGAATTAAAAAGAATATTTTCATTCACATACTAGATGCGAACGAAAAATATGAATTGGAAAAGTGAAATTTTTATCTACTTTTTAGGTATAAATAAAAACTTAGAAATGAAAAGTACATTTTACTTATATTTCAGATATAAATAAAAGTAGAGAAATAAAAGTGATATTTTATCGTCATTTTAGATACGGTTAAAAGGATAGAAATAAAAGTGATATTTTTATCGTCAATTTAGATGCGATAAAAAGGATAGATTTTTATAGTTGAAATCACCAAATGACTTATATATATATATATATATATATATATAATTAAAACGAAACGCGCGCGGTAGTTCGCGTATCGGCGAACGTAACTTTAAACGATTATATCGAAAGATCCGACCGTTGGATTTTCCCAAAACAGGAACCGTTAGGACCACTTTGGGAAGGGCTTTCCAACGATATAAATTGCATCAAAATCCGACGGTTAGATTTCAAGATATGTGTAAATCAATAACCGGTAAAAACAGCGCCAGGGCCGCCCACTGACCCGAAGCGTCGTTCTATTATATTGGGCTATTTTTAAATAAATAAAAATAGTGATAAATCGTTATAAATGACTATTAACGATATGAAATGATTTAAATAATAATTATGCGAGAATTATTTGAAAAGACCGAGTTCAACTCATTTCAAATAATTACACGACGTTTAAATAAAAGATGTAGAAGACGGTGATTGAAGACCAGCGATCTTCACATCGAATGGACGACGACTACTGATGCCTTGGACTGACTTGCTCCCAGGAAGGGGTTGAAGCAGTAGTTGTCCGGACGTATGTGTTGATTACCCGAATAAGCGAGAACCTCTCAGGTGTCTCCGGTTTCGTTCAAACCCAGAACGGACATGTAAATAGATGCGTGTTTGACGTTGGAATTCATTTCGTGTAATTAAATCGATTTCTATAAATGTATGTATGTTTGGTGGTGGAGAATTTATTCTCTACTTAACACCCTGGTATATGTCAATAGTTGTCGTTAGCATGGCGTGAATGGTCAATGTGACACGCCAAGATGCAAATAACAAGGCTTTTGTTGAAAAAAAGGCCTTGTGGTTGGTGATCAAAGCATAGCCTGTTTAGGCGTAGCTTTGTGTATAGCATGACTTCGCGAACCTCACACCTCGGTATAAGTCAAAAACGGTATAAGGACTGCAGGGAATGCACACGTTTCTTTCTAGCTAGAGTGGTGTCAGTGACCTTCCAGTCCTGACATTTTTACTTATGTGGATGATGGATTATGAGGTACCTCGGATTTATAGGTTGTTAGTGGCCATATGGAGGTTCAAAGAAACCGGGAAGCATGTGTTCAGGAATTGCCAATTCACTACCATTAGGTGGGGAACGGCCCTGAAGATCCAAGGGTTCACTGCGGGGAATCCTAAGGCATTTTCTGGAGTGTCTCGAATCGGGGTGGACGATCCCTAGCCTCGATTTCATGATGGAAAACCAATTCCCAATACGACACTACGATTTGATTGTAAACTATATACGGTGACATAGTATATGGTAGCTATGCCGTCTAGGATTGATACATTTACTTTGAAGTATTTTAATACTGCTTAGACACTAATAATAATATTAAATACTATTTTATACGTATTAAGCATGTTTGATCATTATAAGGTAAAACTCTATCCTCCGGTTTGCGTTGCATTGTGTGATGGGACTTGAGTCTTATAATGATTTTATTTTTCAAAAGACATTACGTTATTTTGTATCAAAATTTATTTAATTATGCACTGGCAATCCAATGGAGTAAACCCGTTCCGCGTTAGCGGCGTGGTCCTGTGATTCGCCATATTGTTATTTAGTATAGAAATATTCCTCATACCAGTCCCTTAACTGACTCGATGTTTGTTTCACTTTGCAAACTCGGGTGCCCTCTTTTTACACGAGCAGCCAAGTAATAGGGTTTTTTAGGGAGATATTTTCTGGATTGAAGACTGCTTGGAAGAAGAAGACGAAGACTCTCTTTCATCTTTATTTTCTGCTTTAGACACTTTATTTCATCTTGTATTTTGATGTACGTTTGGAGTTGGGACTTATTTCCTTTGATTCAGACTTTTATTTTGCTAAGTTGTATCCTGTAAACTGCGTACTCTGCGGTTCAGTTGATGTGATGTTTATGACTTTATCTTTCCGCTGCAATAATTATGTGTTATGATATTGTTTGAGATCTGTAATTGTTATAAATATGTTGTATTCCAAAATGATTATCCTTACTTTCGCATCACGGAAGTTTGGGGTTATCACAGTACGTTTACGTAGTATTGATAGATATATATGGAACCTAATATTATTATCTGTACGTCACTATGGCGTAAGATGAGGGACTGCGTATATTTCGATGGTGTTATGGTGGAGACCGTGCGAGTAGGGTACCATGGGGTGTAGCTCGATATTGGTGGTAGCCACATATATACTGTATTAGGTTAATCCACTAGGAAGTGAATTGGTACGACGAGTATGTAAACCTTGAGTGCTGTTAACCCAAGTAACCTAATAAATAAGAAAATACGATTGAATGGTATATGTAGGATTATCCAAAGTGTATAGTTTTAATCTAGTCACCAGAACTTGTGTTCTGACCCCCTCCTCATAACATACTCACAAGTTAGATTATGGCGGGGACATGATAGCCTTGGATACCGGTTAGGTAGTGTTATTAATACGGTAAGGTTATATTTTGATTACATTATATTTTATCCATTCCGGTGTGAGATAATTTTTGAGCTCTGACATGCTTTATGTATCTGTCTTTTCTGAAGGATACCAGAGCAAACCAATCCGAGTTTCGATAGATTGGAATTTTGAAAAAAAAATCGATCTGTCGAAATTAGGGTTGTCACATCTGGTATCAGAGCTTAGGTTTAGGATTCCTGTGTAGATAGTGAGGGAACGTATTTGTATTTTTAAAAATATAAATATATTATATATATATATACCTAGATCCATAGAGGAACCCACTAAAAGAAAAAGTATAATATGGTAAGAAATGGGATGTTTGTTTTGTACACTAAAAGAATGAATAAGGACATCTAAGACCCTTAGGTAATTTGGCTAGAGAGTGTACAATGTATTTGCATGGATGGAAAGTGAACCCCATATGATTAGTATTTTGGGATTAGTGGGTATGGCAATAAAACCTTATAGATTGGAAAAGGTTTGAAAGAGAAAATTGGAATTAGGAATATATATAGTTGAGAGAATTGACCTTGGGGAGTGTCTAGGAAAGCCTAGAAGAATTGGATTTCCGTTTTGAGTCTAACCCCATTGTTAACTTTTAAGAACTTGAAATTATAAAAGTTTTGGGAAAATGATTTATGGTGTTTTCAAGTTTTAATCTTAAAAGTTATAGTTATAGTATACATATTGAGTTCTAAAGTAAAATAGGGTATATTTTGCAAATAGTGATTTCATGCGAAAATTTTGTCTAAGATAAAATTCTCTCATCAAAAGGTGCATATTATAGAGCATGTATAGCTTGCTAGTTTTTCTTGTTACATTTCATAAAAATGTTTTTAATAAAGAAAGATTTTAAATCTCTATTCTTATGACAACCCTTTTTGATAAATTATTTTAAGATAATTTTGTGGGTGGACAAAATAAGTTGTAGAAAATAAGAATAGAGTGGATGTTGGCACCTTTTAGTATGAGACAGTACTGACCTTACAGGTAAGAACAAGTCATAAACCCGATTGAGAAATAGTTGTCCGTATCTACTCCAGTTTTTGTGATTTGAAAAAATGATGATTTACATTTTCTTTTAAGATGACATGTTTTTATGGTTTGGCAAAAGAAAGTTTTCATGAGGAAAATAAAATTTTGACACTTTTAATTTTTGGAAGGAAAAGGGCCAAACCATGTTTTAAAAAAAAGTATGGAGTAGGTAAGGATTAGTGCCTAGGAAAGACGGAAAAAGTTTAGAAACTCTAAAGTAAATAGCGAGAATTATCTTGGAATAATAGTGAGATCCCGTAGAATGCGTAAGCGTTGGAAAGCCTAGGATGTTGCTTGAAATAATTATGGAACACAGCTAGGACTAGTAGCGACTACAAGATAGAAAAGGGCAAGTAAGTGTTTAGATCCCGTTTTCATGTTAGGGGTAAAACCCGTTATCGCATTTCTGTTGGGATCGTTCCGTTATTGTGTTGGTTATTTAAGGTAACACCTAAACCTATCGTGGATCCCATAGTTTGGAATTTTCCGAAGTTTCCGACTGAGGAGGGACTATGTCCCAAGATTCTTGGCCCTTAGTAGTCGCTGTGTAAGGTGTATGTTTTCCTGTTTTAGTTGGAAGACTATAAGCTTACTTAAATTTAAATTAAGTACAGATAATTAAATAAGCAAAGAAAAGAGAAATGGTACAACTAAAAAGGAAACAGAAAATTCAGTAAAGCAACAAAAATGGAAAATTATGAGAAAAGATGGATAGGAATAAAAATTTCCAAGATAAGATGAAAAAGGAAAACAATAACAAAGAAAATTTTCTAATGTGGGTTGTGCTTGGATAGGAAAGTAGGGAATCTTTTATAAATAGTTACATAAAAATCCAAGTACGGTTAGAAAAAGGTTGAAAAACAAAAGCGGGAGATGCGGAGTTTTCCGTTTTCCACCTTTTTGTAACATAAGAAATCGAATTTAGAAAATTAGATTTTTCTAAAATTCGAAAAAATAAAGTTGGTTGGTAGGATTATGGATGCAACAATGGGATTAACAATGCTCTTACCCAGTAAGAGTGTAGGAAAATTTGGATGAAAAAGCTTTTTGATTTTCAAAATATTGCATTCATGTAGAACTGCCAGTATATTTAGGATGTGAGCATCATATTTTAAAAGGATTTTTGAAAAGCTTGCATACACATAGGAGGTACCGATTAGGCATGCATGCATTATTATGTTGTACTTCACTTTGCACAAGTGCACAATGTTTGCAAAAATTGGATGCACACATGATGGACGTATTTCAAGCGAGGGGTTAATTTATTTTATCCTTATCAAATTTCGGGGGCGAAATTTCCTAAGGGTGGGAGAACGTAACACCCCGTATTTTTAGTGTAAGATAATAAACTAAGAATAACTTAATTAAAGATTCAGAATTTAGTAAAAGGACTGCGCCATTATGTCTGTCTCGAAATTCTAGTCAAATCGACACCTGGTTTACGTAAATCGGATACCGTATGAAGAAGTTATTAAGGTTCGAAGTTTGTATACGAGCAAGAAAAATAAATAAATATATATATATATATATATATATTGCACTCAAAAATTCAAAAATTGGTCTAGAAATTTGAAAATCGATTCAAAATTCAAAATTTTAAAAGGCGGCAGATTTCCTGCCCAGGTGGGTGGATAACCTCAAGGGTGGGTCGACACCAGGGTCGACCCTCTCAAGGGTGGGTTGACACCAAGGTCGACCCACTCAAAGGTGGGTCTACCCACCTGCGGCAGATTTTGACAGATTAGGGTTTTGTGATATTTTGACGATTCAGATGGCTTTTAGGCAAATCTGAGGGTCCTGGTTGCTCCATACTTCTATAAATAAGACCCTAGACCTAACCCTAAATCTCATAATTCGGTATCTACGCCAGAGCTCTGCCATAACACACATACACACACTCTCTCTCTTCTGAAGTCTATTCTGAAAATTAAAATACTAGCCTAGGAAAATTATGAATTCAGATCTAGAAGAGAGAATCAACATCAATAAAAAGATTATTGAATCATGAAAGCAAGGTAAACTTCTTGATCCAATCTATTCAATTCTTCCTATTTCTTTCCCATCTCTTTTAATGAAAATAGTCGATCCACGTTATTAGGTTTCAAATCAAATTAAAGGGGAAAGGAAAACCATGGATGATAGAACGGATCAGATCCAAAATTTGGGAAAAGCATGAAAGGTGAGTGGGTTTAAAATATACTTTTTTAATAATACTACCTCTATCGTTTGGCATTCCCGATAATGAACATATTGGAAGGTTTATTTTGATGAAATGCATTATTGCGCTAAAATGGATAATATGTTCAATTAGTTAATATGTTGAGATGAACATTTACTTGAATGTTAAGAAAAATGAATACTGTTGCATAGATCCAATTTATGAACCTATGAATTGGGTAATGATACACTATTGGAGAACTACATGTTATTTTAAATAAATTTAATTATATGTAGAAAGACACACGACATACATTGGGATTTGGCGCATAATTTGAAATGGGATTTTGGAACATAACATATATTGTTTTTTGAGACTTTAATTTGGAGGCGCAATCTGATATGAACATAAATGGTTGAAAATTCATACACAAAATTAGTTAAAATATTGGAAATGTTTATATGTTATAGACTTGTTAAAAATATTCATATCACATATTGATTTGTTCCATTTATATACCAGAGCCCTTACCTGTGTGAATTAGAATGATTGTATAATTATATACATTGAATTGAATAAATGAATACGAATATGCCTAGGATTACAATTAAAAATTTTAACTGGCACGAGGTTAGGTTGCATTAGTGGCAGAAGTCTGCCCGAACCCAACCGGCATATCCAGCAGCCACTAATGTTGAACTTAATTTGAGAGGCCTAAATAAAAAATTAAAAACAAGTAATGGTGTTAAGACACGAGGTTAAGTCAACTTGTGGTAGAAGTCTACCCGGACCCGCCTGGCAAATCCAGCGTCCACAAGTGTGGGCTTAATGCGAGAGGTCTAGTGCTCATATATATATATATGTATATATATATATATGTATGTATGTATGTATATAACAAGATATGAATAAATGGCAATGGTGGTAATTAAATTTCTAACTCGAAATATAAGAAAGGAAGGGACGAAATGAACTGAATTAGTATGGTAAGAAGGAAAAGTGATGTATTTCCCTAAATGACTTATTTCTGAAAACGTTGTTGCAAATAAACCACAATAAATAAAGAAAAGTAAAGAAATTACTTGCTACCACGGATTTAGATGGGAATACGTTATACAAATAAATCATTGATTCCTTCTGTCAAACTGATAAGGTGCATGAAGCATTTTCCTTAATATAATAAGAAATATATATATTACAGTGAATGAAGAATAATGGTTTAGAACGGTAAATGGTTTAACAGGGGAATGATAATGAACTATTATAAATAAATAACATGTTGTATAATAAGTAGACTTATCCTAGGGACAAGTGAATATTATAACTTAGGTTATAATAAACTAGTAAGGGAATGGGATAACCGGTGAATTGAGTTAAGGGACATTTAATTATAAATTAAGTATCAGCAAAGGGGAAAACTTGAAACAAGTTAAGAAAAAGGGGGAAAATATATTGTACTTAATTGTAAATTAAGTAATCTGTAAGCTTGGGATTCTAAAACCCTTGATAAGAATGTTTAGGCTTGTCCTAGGGCCAAGAAGATATTATAACATAGGTTATAATAAATGGATAGAGAAACTTATTAATGGGCCTTAGTTAATAGAACTAAGTTAATAGGTAAACAACGATAAGTTGTATTGACAATGTAAAATGGAATTATGATTAAATGAGAAAGAATGAGGAAAACTTATGAAATAAAATAAGTTATATTTAATCATAAATGGTAAGTGACATGTTAATTAGAAAACATGTGAATTGGATATACTTAATTACATATTAAGTAAAACATGTTATTGTAATGATGAAATCAACAAGAAGATAAAAAGGGGTTGTGGATTACATACCTTGGGCCATAATCTAGAGAATAAGATGTTGTGAGCTTATTAATAAACTTAAATGTATTAAGTTGTATGACTGAAATTAATAAGCAAGAGAAACTTGGTAATTTGAATAAGAATTCAATATGAATTGGAATAACCAAGTTAACTGGAAACCTGATGAGGTGAGATAAGCGCGTAAAAGAATGTTTAGACATAGGGTCTAACAATATGCTAAAGTAAGGCACTTAGACCAGTCCGTACGGTTGAGGGTGAATAACCCAACGGGGTAGATCATCGAGGTGTTATAAGGCACGAAGGGAGCGCACATTCATCTGATTGTTCTGACGGCTCCAAAGGACTGGAAGGGGAAGCACGCGACTTTCTGAGGTACGTAAGGTGCTCCTAGTAGTCCTCTGTGCGACTACAGATGTCTTAGGTTGTACCCGCAGAGGTTGGGTTCGCGCGTAACTACTAGGTGGGTGGGCTTGACTACAGACGTAGCTATGTAGTCAGAATTTTGTGACGAGGTGACACCAGGGTGGTTCGGCGGTTGCCTCACGAGGAGGCAGAGGGTCACGACCAACAAGCATCAGACACTTGTCATCGAACAACCAGTGGGATGCGGAAAGACTCGAGCTAAACCCAAGATACCATTTCACCCTTCACTATCGGGGTAAGGGGTTGAGGGGAGACACCACATGGATATTTAGATTGTTTGCGTAGGGGCAGTCGCTTAGCTTTGGTAGTCTTTACTAGTTGAGGGAGAGGTCAAGGTAGGGCCAAAGCCACCACGAAAACAAACCCTAGGTATACCTGTATATAGGTGCTCTTTAAAGACGGGCATGTACAGATATGGAAAAGCTCTCGACTGAGTTCCATGCTTCTTGTATCGTCCTGCCATGGAACTCGGTGCACATTAGAGGACGTGTGATTGAGGCATCGAGCTACAATTAAAGATACGTATGGTGGACAGTCTAGATACATGCATATCGGCTCTGGGTGGTGTATCGTAGACTTGAGGGCATTATTCCGTTATAGAGTCTAATTCGAACAAAGGTGCTAGTCAGTACATTTACGTAGTAATGATAGATATATGCAGAACGTAATATTGTTATCTGTACGTCACTATGGCATAATTTAAGGGACTGCGTATATTTCGATGGTGTTACGGTGGAGACCGTGCGAGTGGGGTACCATAGGGTATACCTCGATATTGGGGGTAGCCACATATATACTGTATTAGGTTAATCCACTGGGAAGTAAATGGGTACAACGAGTGTGTAAGCCTTGAGTGTTGTTAACCCAAGTAACCTAATAAATAAGAAAATATGATTGAATGGTATATGTAGGATTATCCAAAGTGTACAGTTTAAATCCAGTCACCAGAACTTGTGTTCTGACCCCCTCCTCATAACATATTCGCAGGTTAGATTTGTGGCAGGGACATGATAGCCTTGGATACTGGTTAGGCAGTATTGTTAATAGGGTTATATTTTGATTACATTATATTTTATCCATTCCGCTGTGAGATAATTTCTGAGCTCTGACATCTTTTATGTCTCTGTCTTTTCTGCAGGATACCAGAGCAAACCAATCCGAGTTTCGATAGATTGGAATTTTGGAATAATAAATTTGGTCTGTCAATATTAGGGTTGTCACATAGAATCTAAGTAACCATGGATTCACAATTCTCAGACTAAAAGTAAAAGGGAAGAAGGAGGACAAATTTAAATTGACCAGATCCAAGAATTTTCCTTACTTCGAGTAGAATTCTAAACACCCTTTTCGTAAATATACATTCTTTTCATCCTGATCTTGATTCAAAATCTCCTAATATGAATTATTCTATTTTCTAAACAGGTTTGAGGAGGAAGAATGACAGAGTCTAGACAGCCTCTCAGAAAATGTGAGATTTAGGCTCTGCTAGCCTATTTATAAGTGTTCAGGATCTTATCGTACACGCAGCGCTGAGTCAACAACGAATGTGGTTAGAAAAATAGTCTAGATACATCAAATGAATCTTCCCGGAACAGGGGTGGGTCGACCCATATACCCCTTGGGTCGACCCTTGGGTCCACCCCCTTGGGTCCAACAAGCAGAATTGGGGAGCGGTGTTTATATGTTAACGTTTATTGATTAAACGTTGATTAATTTCTTATTATACCTCCTTTAATTTATTTACATATAAACTCTTATATGTATACAAAACTTCAAATACCCATTTTACACATATATATACACGCACAACTTTTATTTCATTTTCAAAATTCAAACGGCGTTATGCCGTTATTTAATTCTTACCAGATTTCTTTGATTGCAGCCTTATTTTGAACTTCTCTCTTGTATATATATATCTGTATATATGCACATATATATGCATATACTTGCATATCCATGTATATATATATATATTTTTTCCTTATATGTATAATTTTCCTTATATGTGCATATATACCTTTTTTCTTAGAGCATGTATTATTTTAGCTATTCCCCTAAAACAAAAATGTAGCACCGGTGGGGGTCGAACTTGCGCCACTCTCTTGAAAATCACTTGCTCTTACCAACTGGACTACATTGGTTTTTGTTAACAAGATTAAAAACAATGGTGGTCATTGTTCTTTTTC
The DNA here is from genome assembly GCA_030737875.1 of Allium sativum. Classification (NCBI taxonomy): domain Eukaryota; kingdom Viridiplantae; phylum Streptophyta; class Magnoliopsida; order Asparagales; family Amaryllidaceae; genus Allium; species Allium sativum. The sequence goes on along the minus strand of CM060912.1, from coordinate 492,491,127 downwards.
TTTTACCTTCTTTTCATGTTTGTTACAATATTTCATTTAAACGTATCTCTTTCATTTTAAATCAGTTTTCTGCAATCCATAGGTCTAAATTGACCATAAAATTGTCACGGATGCAATGACGATAATCCCGTGACCAAACTATGGAAGCTCTTCAAATTTTATTTTATTTTACTTGATTAAAAATGCGGGGTGTTACAAATACTGCCTCGGATCCTAAAAAGGAGATTGAACAGAGCGGAGAGGTTGAGACATCTCTTGGGGGATTTCTAGGTGTTAAGAATGTTGGTGAGAACCCTATTATTCTAGACACTCGTGAGGTGAGTTCCACAGTTATTTTTAGGACCTTAAGTGATTTTAGCTCTGCGTAGGACCTCTCGTGTGAGATTGTTACTCAACAGCTTATACCCCAGGTCACAAAAGCAGGAACTGATATAGCTGTAGCTTCAACTCCTCCATCAAGAAAAACGCTTGCAGATATAGGGATTGATCTAGATTCGCCACTCAAGAGCCGTTCGTTATTAGATGTGCATTATAGAATATTTTACATGCGCTACAAGTTTCTAATGCATTGCATAAGCTTTATAATTTGATCCAATACTTTCCATTCTATGTATTGAATCCTGCTTTGCCTTTTTTCAGGTCTAGAAATGAATCATCCTTTTATGAAGAACTTTAAACAGCACACCATCTATTTCATTCCAAAGCATCTCGTACAACCCCATTAGCCACAATACTCACAACATGGCTACTTAATGACTAATGAGAAAAAGCAGTGGTTGCATGATCACCAAGATATATTGGATGCAAAGGAGAGGGAGAGACAGGAGAGAGAGGGCACGAGGTTCCCATGGTGATAAAGACAAATATGGCGACCGCCACGATGACCGATATGATGATTGGAAAGATGATGAAAGCCGACGAAGGAAGAGAAATAAGGATGATCGAGGCAGGGATGATTCTCAAAAGCGCCTTAGATTAGAAAAACTACCCGTTGTCACCCATACTACTTCGTCCAGTGTTCCTCCAGTCGATATCTAGGCGATCATGCAGAGGCCCCATTACAATCCTGCCCCAGAAAATACTGCACTTGCTGAACAATTCAAAGGTTGGTGTTTGCAGGGGTTGTACTTTGACTTGGATATTTTCCCATCTGATAAGTGAGGTATACTTAGAGAAATGGACACCTTGAAAAGCAATATGCTTACACAACTAGATACTGCCAAAAGTCAGCTTGAGGCACAGCTAGACGTGGTCAGGAGTCGAGCTGACAAGCAGTTAGGTCGATGGTACAAGTTTGTTGAGGATCTCCAGAGACTTAACAGAGTCAATCTTGATAAAATTGCTGCTTTAGAGGACGACAAGGTCGAGTGGGCCAAAGTTCTTGTATCTCGGGATAATATCATTGCCTCTCTCACACAAAGAAACACAGAGTTAGAAGGGCTAGAGGCTGAAAATAAGAGGATCAAGGAAGAGATCACTGCCGCTAAGCTGAGAGAAAATACACTAATAGCGCAAGTCAAAGATGCTCAGTCTGCCCAACAAATTGCTGAATTTCAATTATCTATGGAAAAACAAGCTTCCGCCACTTATCAGCAAGAGAATGCTATCCTTCAGGAGAAGATTACCTCTCAAAATTTGGCTCTTTCTGTGCTAAATAACAGGGATGAACTTCTTGAGGAGGATAGAGTTAGAGCTGTGTCCACCCTTAAAAAAGATAAGGAGGATGCTTATGCCACTTTATTTAAATTCTACGTCTTCAGCATTATGATCTGGGGGAGCTTACACTATTTGGGATCCGACATTGCAGTGACTTTGGCCCTAGTCTGGGAATCTGTACACAAGCATACTGAAGGTACCCATGACGAGGACTTCGTCTTGTTCAATCTATTAGATGAGGAATCCCAAGAAGCTTTGGCCGAGCACAAGAACAAGTTTATGGAGGAGCGAGCTAAATACTCTAGGGAGAAATCCCCGGACGTAACTACTACTGATGCTTCTACTAGCTTTGCCAATATTGAGTTCGGGTTCTCAGACTCCATATGTACTTCTTGCTGATCCTTCTATTACTCACAGAGAAGAAGATACAATCACTGAGGAGCATACTGCCATGAAGGATATTACTGAGGAAAACAATGGAGATGACAAAGGGGATGATGACGATAATGCGGACAAATACAAAGTTGAGTACAAAAATCCTCAAGCTACAGGTAAAACTGAGATTGACGAAGCTATGTCATACTTGGATTCTCTTTTTAATTCACTCGTATTTCTTACATTCCATGCTCATTGTTCCTTTGCATTATGCTTTATCTCGCCACAACCTTCTCCTGCCGAAGTTAAAACTACAACGAATGAGGCCATCGTCACTGACTTGACCTTGGTATCGACTTCTTCTTCCCTAGTTGTTACTCCTCCTTCGGGTGATGCATACTTACTTGCTGCTACGACTCCAGGATCATAGGACCAAAAGATTGGTGCACTTGTTGACTTGGATGATGACGCTGACTCCATTCCTAGTGATGAGGCTGAAGATTCTGACAATGCAGACGAGAGCCCAGAAAAAGATGTTGAGGACCAAAAGAAGCAAAAACTAAGCCTTTGTCAACTTCGAGACGTAACGGAGGAAAGCACACTGTTAAGAAGAAAGGAGTTATTGTTCTATCTTTTCCCGATGGTCCTTTTGGTGGCATAGGAGTTGAAGATTGGAACCAGCCAGCTGATACACCTCCTCCTTCTTCTACCAAAATATCTCTAAGGTCCAGCTATTCGAAGAATGGAAAGAAGAAGAATTAGTGCATGTGACTTGTTTTCTTTACTTTCTATTGTTTCCTTTTATGTACTGCATTTAGACTGGTTGTATATGCGAGTGTCGGTCCTCGCTTATCACTTTATGCATATCCGTGTTTGAAACTCTTGTATTTGTGACTTTTGTTGTTGCTGATGTGATGAAACTGTGCTTTTCTTATTGTAATTAAGCCTTTTGTTTTAGCTTTATCGTACTTTCCTGTTTGCATTTCACACTTGTTTCTTTTTGTGTTTAAATTACAAGTTTTTCTGTTGGATGTGAAGCTGTGAGGAGCTTGTGGTGTGTATCATGAGCATTGTTAATCCGTCTTAATGCGGTAGTTGATGCCCTCATATCAAAGGTTGTCACAAACTTCTTAGGTCAGGTGTGATCAACTTTATTAAGTTTCCTTGGTCATGGCTGGAATACTGGAAGTCCCTACTTTAATATCTAAGTCTTTTTTCTTTTTGTCATCGTGCTTGGGGCTTCTCAACTTGCCTATTAACCATGAAACCCGGTTTAGTTGATCGAACTCATGCCTTGGCATTCGTGCCCCTGCTTGAGAGGTCTTATATTTTTGGCCTAGTGTTTATCTGTTATCTGACTAGTTAATTCAGACATAGGAGACTCTCATCTGCAACTTGACTGATGTATTCTAGCATCGATGATTTCACTGGGTGCCTCGAAGAGGTCTTTAGTTAAAGCCCAACATTCGTCGCAGTCTGAATGAATCAGATGCTAAACGAATTAATTGGACACCTCCGAAGAGGTCATTCAAGTCCACCGATCATCCCAACTCAAGATACCCGAGCGGTAGCCGAACTAATGGATGCCTTTGCAAAGGTCTTCTGAGTCCGCCGATCAGTGAGTCTAAGATGATCAGACACTAACAGTCTAATTGGATCCCCCCGAAGAGATCTATTGAGTCTGCCGATCACCGAGTCTAAGATGATTGGAGACTAACAATCTAATTGGATGCCCCCGAAGAAGTCTTGTGATCCCCACCGATCACTGAGTCTGTGATAAGCAGACACTAATGAACTAATCAGGAGCCCTCAAAGAGGTCTTTTGAATCTGTCAATCGGCGAGCCTGAGATGATCAGACACTAACAATCTAATCGGATGCCCCCGAAGAGGTTTTTATTCCCAATGTTTGTCGTATCGAGCAAGATGTTTTCTGACACTGACGATCTCATTGAGTACCCCCTTTTAGCTGGAATTCTGGTTAGCTTCACTATGAGAGGCTTTGTCATTGCGTGGTTTCACGGGGCGGATGCCAGTTCCATCACCGAATGCTCGTCGTAATAAGTTATCCTTGTAATAGAACTAGGGTCTTGGATCTATTTTTCCAGGAGATGCCCCTTTGGTGAAACTTGCAATGTTTTTTCTTTTTAGGCTTGACCTTGCACCTTCTAATTGTCTGACTCATGGTGGCCTTCATTTTCTACTAGGCAGTGCTTTACACCTTCATACTTGTTGCAAATGGTGTTTATGGCACTTGTTACTTGAGTTGACCCCATCGGGATTTGCTGTAAAGGTCACCAGGCCTTATTGGGTTGTTGGTGGGAAATCGCTCGATGGCCTGCAATCAAGAATCGATTTTAGCAACTCTGAATAATTAAACAAAAGTTTGCAAATATACGATTCAGGCAAGCAAATTTACTTCTTTCATTCGTATGTACACAGTTTGATTACAATGCTTGCTAAGTATTTACAACTGTTTTGCAGAAAATATGAATGAAAAATTAGGTAAAATAACGACGGGGATGGTTGTCGTTCCAAGCTCTAGGAATATGAAGTCCATCCGTTGTCTTCAACTTGAAAGTGCTATCTAGGGGATTTTGGATTATAATGAACGGTCCTTCCCAATTGGACCCAAAAACTCCAGTTCCAGCTATTATTCTCTTCGGTTTAAGGTCCCCAATCTTGAAGGTCCTTTGCTTGACTTTGGAATTGAAATGTCTGGCGATCCTTCTTTAATGAGCAGCAACTTTGAGTTCTGCTTCATTCCTTCTTTCTTCGAGCTGATCGAACGCTTCTAACTACAGCTTCTCATTTGGTTATTGGTTGAAATGAATTTTGCGGTGAGTGGGAACCTCCAGCTCTATCAGAATCATAGCTTCAAATACAAAAGCAAGAGAGAACAGAGTGTTCCCAGTAGTAGTTTTATGAGTGGTGCGGTAAGCCCATAGTGCAAGTGGAAGCTCGTCTACCCAACCACCTTTATCTTTCTCAAGATGATTTTTGATGGTTGACTTTATGATCTTGTTTATGGCTTCGACCTTCTCGTAGGCCTACGGATGAGCCACTGCTGCAAAACTCTTCTGAATTTTATACTTGGTGCATAATTCTTTAAATTCTTCGCTTTCAAATTGTGTCCCATTGTCTGTGATTATCTTCTATGGCACACCAAACCTGCAAATAATGCTCTTCAAGATGAAGTTGATAACTTCCTTTGAAGTGATCGTGGCCAGTGGCTCTGCTTCATCCCATTTTGAAGTAATCGACAACTACAATGGCACATATTAAACTGGATTTTGCAGTAGATAGTCTTCCAATTAGATCGGTGCCCCAAATGGCGAATGGCCATGGGCTGACCATTTGAGTCAATTCAGTAGATGGTGCTCTTGGAATTTTTGCTAATCATTGACATTTGTCACATTTATTAATGTAAGTCATGGAGTCTAAGTTCACATCTAGCTAGAAGTAACTGTATCATAGAATTTTCTTGGCTGGTGTCTGACCACCTGTGTGTCCTCCACACTCCTCCTCATGCAATTCTTTTAGGATTTCTCTTGAAACCTCTTTGGTAGCACAACAAAGTAAAGGCATAGAGAAACCCCGCCTATATAATCGACCATCTTGAATAAGATACAAAGGAGCCTTTCTGAGTAGCTTTGTTCTCTATTTCCGATCATCTGGGAGTACACCTCTGAGGAGATAATCTTTGATTGGAGTCATCCATGAATTCGTTCCTGCGGCAATTTCCATGATCCAATCTATATCACAGTCATCAATACTGGGATTCAGAAGAAATTCAACTGGCACAATTTCTAGCAGTTGTGCATATCCTGTGCTGGCAAGCCTTACGAGTGAGTTAGTCTTCAAGTTTTCTTCCCGAGGAATATGCGATATAGTATAGTAGTCGAAGTAATCGAGCAACTACCAAGCCTTGGATAGGTAAGCTGGCAAGTTTCCTCCTTTAGCCTGGAACTCTCTTTTGATTTGACACACAACTAACTGTGAATCGCTGAAAATGTGTAAGGCCTTCAACTTTAATTCTCTTGCAATTCTTAACCCAGCAATCAGTGCTTCATATTATGCTTCGTTATTTTTGGACGGGAAGTCTAATCTCAAGGCATAGCATAGTGAACGTTCTTCAGGAGTCTCAAGCACTACTCGTGCCCTTGAGCAATATTCGTTCATAGCACCGTCAACAAATAACTTCCACTGAGTAGCCACTTCAGTGGATTCTTCCTTGTCATCACTCCTATCCATAAACCCAGCAATGAAGTTTGTTAAAGACTGTCCGTTAATTGCTCTTCGCGGATGGTAAGTGATACCATATTAACTGAGCTTGATGTTCCACTTCAACAACCTTCCGGAAGTCTTTAGATGGGACAAGGCCTATTTCAGAGGCTGGTATGTGAGAACCTTGATAGGGTGAGACTGAAAATAGGGCCTTAGCTTCTTAGAAGCGATGAGAAGGCATTATGCAAGTTTTTCCAATTTGGGATAGTTTAATTCTGCCTTTGACAGCCTATTGCTGACGTAGTACACCGGCTTTTGAACTTTCGATTCCTCTCTAACCAAAGCAACACTTGATGCATGGGATGAAACTGCCAGATACAAGAATAGATCTTCTCCATCTTTAGGCTTAGACAACAATGGCAGTGATTCCATATGCAAGATTAACTCTTCAAAAGCAGCTTGACATTTCGGAGTCCACTTGAAGTCTTTCCTTCCTTTTCTCAGAGCATCGAAAAGAGGAATGCACCGATCTGTTGACTTAGAAATGAAATGGTTCAAGGCAACAACTTTCCGATTTATACTTTGTAGCTCTTTCTTCGTTCTAGGGGATCACGTTTCTCTTAATGTAGTAATCTTATAGGGTTAGCCTCAATTCCTCGGGCATTAACCATAAACCCAAGAAACTTCCCTGATGCGACCCTAAACGAACGCTTAAGAGGATTGAGCTTTATGCCATATTTTCTCAGAATATTGAACATCTTGGCCAAGATCTCTAGATGATCATCAGCTCTTTTGGACTTCACTAGCATGTCGTCCACATAAACCTCCATAGTCCTTCCTATTTGAGACTTGAACATGGAATTTACAAGGCATTGATAAGTCGCTCCATCATTTTTCAACCCAAACGACATCACCTTATAACAATATAGGACGACATCTGTAATAAAGCTCGTGTTTTCTTGGTCAGGCTCATGCATCATAATTTGATTATAGCTGGAGTATGCATCCATAAAAGATCGGAATTCATGCCACGCCGTCGCATCAACAAGCTGGTTAATTCTAGGCAGTTGGAAACTATGTTTGGGACATGCTTTGTTAAGTTCAAAATAATCGATGCATACTCACCACTTGCCATTGGGTTTCTTTACAAGCACAGGATTTGAGACCCAGGAAGGATATGTAGATTCTCATACAAAGTGATTCTGCATAAGTCTGTCAACTTCTTCTTCGAGTGCAGCTGACCTTTCTGGGCCTTGAATCCTTCTTTTCTGCTTGATTGGATTGATGTTTGGGTCAATAATGATTGCCTGAACTGTAACTTCGGGGGATATTCCACGCATGTCAGAGTGACTCCAAGCAAACACGTCAAGATTAGCTTTCAAAAACATAACCAAATCTTTTTGCAATTTCGGCCCAGTTGAGAGCCTATCTTCAGTACTCTATCCTGATCTTTATCACGAACTGGGATTGGAATTGTGACTTCAGCCGGCGTCGCTCTCTCTTCCCCTGTACTGGCCTTCCTTGAATCCATCTCCTTTTGGCCCCCGCTATGCTCTCCATTATAGGGGTCGTGCCCTAATTGCTATAAGGCAAGATCGCGAATGCGAAGCCCCCCCCCCCCCACATTCTTTCCTTTATCCTTCTTGTTGGCTTCCCTTAGCTCGTTGATATAACACTCTCTGGCAATATCCTGACCATCTTGAACTACAACGATCCCCTTGTCCGTTGGAAACTTCATTGTCAAGCACCATGAGGCTAGCACAAATCTGAAAGCAGCCAGAGCTGGCCTTCCTAGAAAGGTGTCATATGCTGATGGCTCATCTACAAGGACAAAGGATTGTGTCAAAACGGTTTTCCTCTCTCCATCTCCAAGTTCCACAAGTAGATCAATGACCCTAATGGGTTCTTCGGCTTCCCTGTGAACCCTTGAATTTTATTTTGTCAAGCTAGCACATTCGACATGGAAAGCTTCATTTTGTTGAAAGTGCTTTTGAATAGTGCATTCACTAAGGCTCCACAATCAACTAAGAACCACTTCACAGTGGTCGGGCCTATCCCGACCGTCACTACCATGGGATCTTTAGTTGGAGTGATTATTCCTTCCTCGTCTTTCCCGTTGAACATGACATCCACAAATGAAGTCTTCTGTTGCTTTGCGGAGATGGCATTGCTCAAGAGCAAGAACTTTTTCTTCCTTTAGACCATTCTTGAGCATGTTAGCATACCTTTCAATATCTCCCTAACTTTCCCCAGCTGGATAAGGACCTCCAGAAATGGTGTTTATTATGGGCCTTTGATTAACTTGTACTGGAGCCTTGTCTCTGATCCAGATGTTTTCTGCTCTTGGGTAGTTTGGGGAGTCTTGATAGGCTGTGATCTTTTCATATACTGTTGCGGACTGTTCTTTCTAATCAACTCCTCAATCAGGTTCTTAAGATGCTTGCGTTCGTTTGTATTATGACTAGGCTGATTGTGGAAGCGACGGAACCTCCCAGAATTTGTCTGGCTATCGCCCACCTTTTGAGTCATTGGCTTTGGATAGTCCTCGATATCCTTAGTGGCAATAAAAATATTCTCTGGCATCTCTGTAAATGGGGATAATTCGGCAGCTTTGAAGAAGCGGAGCTTCTTTCCATTTCGATTATCTTTAGTATCATTCCCCCTCTTTTGGCCCCCATGGTTCTTTTGGCCATTTGGAACATCATTGTCTTTCTTTATCGGTACCGAGCTACCCTCTCTGCAACATTCATAACAAAGGAAGGATCATCTTCTACATCAATGAACTCTTCTGCTTTTGCATAGAACCTTTCTAAGGTGTTAGGCTTCTTCAATTTGATGCATCTTCCAAACTTCGACTTTTTAATTATAGCACGCTTTAATGCCATTAATACTAGCCGAGGCTCTGGATCAACCATTTCCGCTGTCGCGACATTGAACCGTGTGAGGAAGGCTTTAATTGATTCTCCAGGTCTCTACTTCATGTCATTTAACGACATCACATCTTTGACCTTTGTAGTTTGCAACCTAAATTGCTCTTTGAACTTTTTAGCCAAGAAGGGAAAATTGTCCACGGACCTTGGTGGGAGCTTGGTAAACCCGAGCGAGGCTACTCTTTCCAAACACACCGAGAATTATAACCATTTGAGTTCATCCATAGCTCTAGCACCATCCATATGTTGATCATATTTGTATAAGAACAAATTTGGATCTCCAGTTCCGTTGTAAGCTTGAATCGTCGGCAGATTGAACTTGCGCGGGAACTTGGTCAATTTGATCCTTTCGATGAGTGGAGTCTTAGACGGGGCAAACTCCCACTCCTTCTCATCGTCACCCCTTTTAGCACTTTCTGTAACACCCCGTATTTTTAGTGTAAGATAATAAAATAAGAATAACTTAATTAAATATTCAGAATTTAGTAAAACGGACTGCGCCATTGCATCCATCTCGAAATTCTGGTCAAAATCAACACCTGGTTTGCGTAAATCGGACACCGTATGAAGAAGTTATTAAGGTTTGAAGTTTGTATACGCGCAAGAAGAATATATATATTAGGTTCAAAAATTCAAAAATGGGTCCATAAATTTGAAAATCGGTTCAAAATTTAAATTTCAGAAGGCGGCAAATTTCCCGTCCAGGTGGGTCGACCCACCTGCGGCAGATTTTGGCAGATTAGAGTTTCGTGATAATTTGACGATTCAGACGGCTTATGGGCAAATCTGAGGGTCCTGGTTGCTCCATACACCTATAAATAAGACCCTAGACCTAACCCTAAGCCTCATAATTTGATAGCTACACCGGAACGCTGCCATTACTCTCTCTCCTTTCTCAAATCTATTCTGAAAATTAAAATGTTAGCCTAGGAGAATTATGAATTCAGTTCTGGAAGAGGAAATCAACTTTAATAAAAAGATTATTGAATCATAAAAGCAAGGTAAACTTCTAAGAACTAATCTATTTAAATTCTTTCTCTTTCCCTTCTCTTTTCATGAAATAATAAATCCATGGTCGTTAGGTTGTGAATCAAATTAAAAGGAAAAGGGGAAACCATGGATGGTAGAAAGAATCTGATCCAAGATTTGGGGAAAGCATGAAAGGTGAGTGGGTTTAAAATATACTTTTTGAATAATAGTACCTCTATCGTTTAACATTCCCCATAATGAACATATTCGAAAGTTTAATTGGATGAAATGCATTACTGCGCTAAAATGGATAATATGTTCAATTAGTTAATATGTTGAGATGAACATTTACTTGAATGTTTAAGAAAAATGAATACCGTTGTATAGATCCATTTTATGAATCTATGAATTGGGCAAATGATACACTATTGGAGAACTACATGTTATTTTAAATAAAGCTAATTACATGTAGAAAGACATGCGACATATATTGGGATTTGGGGCAGAATTTGAAATGGGATTTTGTAACATAACATATATTATGTTTTGAGACTTTAATTTGGAGGCGCAATCTAATATGAACATAAATGGTTGAAAATTCATACATAAGATTAGTTAAAATGTTGGAAATGTTTATTTGTTATAGACTTGTTAAAAATGTTGGCAGTAACTACCACTATTCATATCACATATTTATTTATTCCATTTATATACCAGAGCCCTTACATGTGTGAATTAGAATGATTGTATGATTATATACAAATAATTGAATAAGTGAAGATGAATATGCCTAGGATTACAATTAGAAATTGTAATTGCACTTATGGCACGAGGTTAGGTTGCATTAGTGGCGGAAGTTTTCCTGGACCGGTCCCCATATCCAACAGCCACTAATGTTGAACCTAATGTGAGAGGCCTAAGTGAAAAATTAAAATCATGTAATGGTGCTAAGGCATGAGTTTAAGTCAACTTGTGGTAGAAGTTCGCCCGAATCCGCCCGGCAATCCATCGTCCACAAGTGTAGGCTTAATGTGAGAGGTCTAGTGCTTATATATATATATATGTATGTATGTATGTATGTATATGTATATAACAAGATATGAATAAATGGCAATGGTGGTAATTAAATTTCTAACTCAGAAAATAAGAAAGGAAGGGACGAAATGAACTGAGTTAGTATGATAAGAAGGAAAAGCGATGTATTTCTCTAAATGACTTATTTCTGAAAAGGTTGTTGCAAGTAAGCCACAGTAAATGAAGAAAAGTAAAGAAATAACTTGCTTCCACGGATTTAGATGGGAATACGTTATGAAAATAAATCCTTGATTCCTTTTATCAAACTGATAAGGTGCATGAAATGTTTTCCTTATTATAATAAGGAATATATACTACAGTGAATGAAGAATAATGGTTTACAACGGTAAATGGTTTAAGACGGGAATGATAATAACCTATTATAAATTAATAACATGTTGTATAATAGGTAGACTTGTCCTAGGGGCGAGTGAATATTATGGCTTAGGTTATAATAAACTAGTAAGGGAATGGGATAACTGGTGAACTGAGTTAAGGGACACTTAATTATAAATTAAGTAATCAGTAAAGGAGAAAACCTGAAACCAATTAAGAAAAGGGGGCAAATATATTGTACTTAATTATAAATTAAGTAATCTGTAAGCTTGGGAGTCTGAAACCTGTTGGTAAGAATGTTTTGGCTTATCCTAGGGATAAGAGGAAATTATAACATAAGTTATAATAAACGGGTAGAGAAACTTATTAATAGGCCTTAGTTAATAGAACTAAGTTAAGAAGTAAACGACGATAAGTTGTATTGACAATGTAAAATGGAATTATGATTAAATAGAAAGAATGAGGAAAACTTATGAAATGAAATAAGTTATATTTAATCATAAATGGTAAGTGACATGTTAATTAGAAAACATGTGAATTGGATATACTTAATTACATATTAAGTAAAACATGTTATTGTAAAGATAAAATCAATAAGAAGATAAAAAGGGGGTTGTGGATGACAGACCTTGGGCCACAATCTAGAGAATAACATGTTGTGGGCTTATTAGTAAACTTAAATGGATTAAGTTGTATGACTAAAATTAATAAGCAGGAGAACTTGGTAATTTGAATAAGAATTCAATATAAATTGGAATAACCAAGTTAACGGGAAACCTGATGAGGTGAGACAATGCGTAAAAGAAGGTTTAGACATAGGGTCTAACAATATGCTAAAGTAAGGCGCTTAGACCAGTCTGTATGGTTGAGGGTGAATAACCCAACGCGGTAGATCATTGAGGTATTATAAGGCATGAGGGGAGCGCAAATTCATCTGATTGTTCTGACAGCACCAAAGGACTAGAAGAGGAGGCACGCGGCTTTCTAAGGTACGTGATGTGCTCCTAGTAGTCCTCTATGTGGTAGCAGATGTCTTAGGCTGTGCCCGCAGAGGTTGGGTGCGCCTAACTACTAGGTGGGTGGGCCTTTACTACAGATGTAGATATGCAGTCAGAATGCTGTGACGAGGTGGCACCAGGGTGGTTCAGCGGCTGCCTCATGAGGTGGTAGAGGGTCATGACCAACAAGGATGGTAGACCATTGGACACCCGTCATCGGCAGCCAGTGGGATGCAAAAAGACTCGAGCTAAACCCAATATACCATTTCACCCTTCACTATCGGGGTAAGGGGTTCTGGAGAGACGCCACATGGATGTTTAGGTTGTTTGCGTAGGGGCAGTCGCTTAGCTCTGGTAGTCTTTACTAGTTGTGGGAGGGGCAGAGGTGGGGCCATAGCCACCACAAAAACAGACCCCAGGTATATCTGTATATAGGGGCTCTTTAAAGACGGGACTGTACAGATATGGAAAAGCTCCCAACCGAGTTCTGTGCTTCTTGTATCGCCCTGCCATGGAACTCGGTGCACGTTAGAGGATGTGTGATTGAGGCATTGAGCTACAATTGAAGATATGTATGGTGGACAGTCTAGATACATGCATGTCCGCTCTGGGTGGTGTATCGTAGACTTGAGGGCATTACTCCGGTATGGAGTCTGATTCGAACAAAGGTGGCAGTCAGTACGTTTACGTAGCATAGTAATGTTAGATATATGCGAAATGTAATATTGTTATCCATGCATCATTACGACATAGGATGAGGGACTATGTATATTTCGATAATGTTACGGTGGAGACCGTGCGAGTGGGGTACCATGGGGTGTACCTTAATACTAGGGGTAGCTACATATATACTATATTAGGTTAACTTACCTGAAAGTAAATGTGTATGACGTGTGTGTAAGCCTTGAATGCTGATAACCCAAGTAACGTAATAAACAAGAAAATACAATTGAACGGTTTATGTAGGATTATCCAAAGTGTATAGTTTAATTCCAGTCACCAGAACTTGTGTTCTGACCCCCTCCTCATAACATACTCGCAGGTTAGATTTGTGGTAGGGACACGATAGCCTTGGATACTGGTTAGGCAGTATTATTAATACAGTAAGGCTATATTTTGATTACATTATATATTATCAATTCCGCTGTGAGATAATTTCTGAGCTCTGACATGTTTTATGTCTCTGTCATTTCTACAGGATACCAGAGCAAACCAATCCGAGTTTCGATAGATTGGAATTTTGAAAAAAAAATCAGTCTGTCGAAATTGGGGTTGTCACATCTGGTATAAGAGCTTAGGTTTAGGATTCCTGTATAAATAGTGAGTGAACGTATTTGTATTTAAAAAATATATTATATATATACCTAGATCCATAGAGGAACCCACTAAATAAAAAGAGTATAACATGGTAAGAAATGGGATGTTTGTTTTGTACGCTAAAGGGATGAATATGGGACCCTTAGGTGATTTGGGTGGAAAGTGTACAATGTATTTTGTATGGAAGGAAAGTGAATCCCATATGATTTGTATTTCGGGTTATTGGGTTTGGCAGTAAAACCTTATAGATTGGAAAAGGTTAAAAAAGAAAAAAATGGATTAGGAATATATAGAGTTAGGAGAAGTGAACTTGGGGAGTGTCTAGGAAAGCCTAGAAAATTGGAAACTCGCTTTGAGTCTAGCCCCATTGTTAACTTTTTGAGATTATAAAAGTTTTGGGAAAATGGTTTATGGTGTTTTCAAGTTTTAATATTAAAAGTTATAGTTTTAAATATGTAAAGTATACATATTGGGTCTCGAGATAAAATGGGGTATATTTTGCAAATAGTTATTTCTTGCGAAAATTTTAGTAACAGCCCGCACCTCCATTCACGCAAGATATTGTCCCGAACTTAGCCACCATATAGGTGTGGGGTTTTATTCCTCAAAAGGCCTCGACGTTAGTAAGAGATGGGCTCTACTATATAAGTACCCACTTCACATAGGCTTCCACGATGTAGGACTTAAGGGTGTTACATTCTCCCCTCCTACAGAGCCCAACATCCCCGTTGGCTCACAAACACCTTACCCAGGCGCTGTGGTCCACACAGGGGCCACAAATCCGGCTGGTTATTGGCTCTGATACCATTGTAACATCCTGCACCTCTGTTCATGCAAGATTTTGTCCCCAACTTAGCCACCGTATAGGTGTGGGGTTTTGTTCCTCAAATGGCCTCGGCATTAGTAAGAGATGGGCTCTACTATATATGTACCCACTTCACACAGGCTTCCACGATGTGGGACTTAGGGATGTTACAATTTTGTCCAAAGTAAATTTCTCTCAATAAAAGGTGCATAATATAGAGCATGTATAGCTCGCTAGTTTTCTTGTTATATTTCATACAAGAATCTTTAATAAAGAAAGATTTTAAATCTCTATTCTTATGACAACCCTTTTTTATAAATTATTTTAAGATAATTTTGTTGTGTGGACAAAATAAGTGCAGGAATTAAGAATAGAGTGGATGTCTGCACCTTGTAGTAAGAGACTAAACCGACCATATAGGTAAGAACAAGTCATAAACCCGATGGAGAAAATAGTTGTCCGTATCTACTCCAGTTTTGTAATTTGAAAAAAAATGATGATGATTTTTAAAATGACATGTTTTATGGTTTGGCAAAAGAAAGTTTTCATGAGGAAAATAAAGTTTTAACTCTTTTAATTTTTGGAAGAAAAAAATGGGCCAAACCATGTTTTAAAAAGTATGGAGTAGGTAAGGATTAGTGCCTAGGAAAGACAGGAAAAGTTTTGAGGCTATAAAGTTAATAGCAAAAATTATCTTGGAATAATAGTGAGTTCCCGTAAATGCATAAGCATTGAATAGCCTAGGGTGTTGCTTGAAATAATTGTTGGTACACAGCTAGGTCTAGTAGGGACTACTAGATAGTAAAGGGCAAGTAAGTGTTTAGATCATGTTGCTAATTTCCATGTTAGGGGTAAAACCCGTTACTACATTTCTGTGGGGATCGTTCCGTTATTTTGTTGGGTAGTTAGGGTAACACCTAAACCTGTCGTGGATCCCATAGTTTGGACTTTTTTGCCTAAGGGGGACATAGTCCCGAGATTCTTGGCCCTAAGTAGTAGCTGTGTAGGGTGTATGTTCTCCCGTTTTAGTTGGAAGACCAGAGGCTTATTTAAATTTAAACTAAGATTAGATAATTAAATAAGCTAAGAAAAGAGAAAATGTACAACTGAAAAAGGAAACATGAAATTCGGTAAAGCTACAAAAATGGAAAATTATGAGAAAAGATGGATAAAGATAAAACTTTCCAAGATAAGATGAAAAAGGAAAACAGTAACAAAGAAAATTTTCTTATGTGGGCTGTGCTTGGATAGGAAAATAGGGAATCTTTATAAATAGTTACATAAAAATCCAAGCACGGTTAGAAAAAGGTTGAAAAAGAAAAGCAGGAGATGCGGAGTTTTCCATTTTCCACCTATTTGTAACATAAGAAATCGAATTTAGAAAATTAGATTTTTCTGAAATTCGAAAAAAATAAAGTTGGTTGGTAGGATTATGGATGCAACAATTGGATGAACTATGCTCTTACCCAGTAAGAGTGTGGTAAAATTTGGATGAAAAAGCATTTTGATTTTCAAAATATTGCATTCATGTAGAACTGCCAGTATACTTAGGATGTGCGCATCATATTTTAAAAGGATTTTTGAAAAGCTTGCACACACATAGGAGGTACCGATTAGGCTGCATGCATTATTATGTTGTACTTCACTTTGCACAAGCGCACAATGTTTGCAAAAATTGGATGCACACATGATGGATGTATTTTATGCGAGGGGTTAATTTATTTTACCCTTATCAAATTTCGGGGATGAAATTTCCTAAGGGTAGGAGAATGTAACACCCCATATTTTTAGTGTAAGATAATAAAATAAGAATAACTTAATTAAGTATTCAGAATTTAGTAAAACGGATAGCGCCATTGCGTCTATCTCGAAATTCTGGTCAAAATCGACACCTAGTTTGCGTAAATCGGACACCGTATGAAGAAGTCATTAAGGTTTGAACTTTGTATACACGCAAGGAAAATATATATATATATATATATATATATATGTATATGTATATATATTTGGTTCAAAAATTCAAAAAATGGGTCCAGAAATTCGAAAATCTGTTCAAAATTCAAAATTTCAGAAGGCGGCAGATTTCCAGCCAAGTGGGTCGACCCACTCAAAGGTGGGTCTACCCACCAGCAGCAAATTTTGGCAGATTGGGGTTTGTGATATTTTGACGATTCGGATGGCTTTTGGGCAAACCTGAGGGTCCTGGTTGCTCCATACACTTATAAATAAGACCCTAGACCTAACCCTAAGCCTCATAATTCGATGGCTACGCCGGAACACTGCCATTACTCTCTCTCTCCCTCCCTTCTCAAATCTATTCTGAAAATTTAAATGTTAGCCTAGGAGAATTATGAATTCAGATCTGGAAGAGGGAATCAACGTTAATAAAAAGATTATTGAATCACAGAAGTAAGGTAAACTTCTAAGAACTAATCTATTTAAATTCTTTCTCTTTCCCTTCTCTTTTCATGAAATAATAAATCCATGGTCGTTAGGTTGTGAATTAAATTAAAAGGGGAAACCAAGGATGATAGAACGAATCAGATCCAAGATTTGGGGAAAGCATGAAAGGTGAGTGGGTTTAAAATATACTTTTTGAATAATAGTACCTCTTTCGTTTGGCATTCCCCATAATGAACATATTGGAAGGTTTAATTGGATGAAATGCATTACTGCGCTAAAATGGATAATATGTTCAATTAGTTAATATGTTGAGATGAACATTTACTTGAATGTTTAAGACAAACGAATACCATTGTATAGATCCATTTTATGAACCTATGAATTGGGTAAATGATACACTATTGGAGAACTACATGTTATTTTAAATAAAGTTAATTACATGTAGAAAGACAAGCGACATATATTTGGATTTGGGGCATAATTTGAAATGGGATTTTGGAACATAACATATATTATGTTTTAAGAATTTAATTTGGAGGCGCAATCTTATATGAACATAAATGGTTGATAATTTATACATAAGATTAGTTGAAATGTTGGAAATGTTTATTTGTTATAGACTTGTTAAAAATATTGGCAGTAACTACCACTGTTCATATCACATATTGATTTATTCCATTATATACCAGAGCCCTTACCTATGTGAATTAGAATGATTGTATGATTATATACATAGAATTGAATAAATGAAGATGAATATGCCTAGGTTTACAATTAGAAATTGTAACTGCACTCATGGCATAGGTTGCATTAGTAGCGGAAATCTGCCCGAACCCGACCGGCATATCTAACAGCCACTAATGTTGAACCTAATGTGAGAGGACTAAGTGAAAAATTAAAAACATGTAATGGTGCTAAGACGCGAGGTTAAGTCAACTTGTGGTAGAAGTCTCCCCGGACCCGCTCGGCAAATCCAGCGTCCACAAGTGCAGGCTTAATGTGAGTGGTCTGGGGCTTATATATATATATATATATATATATGTATGTATGTATATATAACAAGATATGAATAAATGGAAATGGTGGTAAGTAAACTTCGAACTCAGAAAATAAGAAAAGAAGGGATGAAATGAACCAGTTAGTATGATAAGAAGGAAAAGTGATGTATTTCCCTAAATGACTTATTTCTGAAAACGTTGTTGCAGGTAAGCCACAGTAAATAAAGAAAAGTAAAGAAATTACTTGCTACCACAGATTTAGATGGGAATACATTATGAAAATAAATCATTGATTCCTCCTATCAAACTGATAAGGTGCATGATGTGGTTTTCTTAATATAATTAGGAATATATATTACAGTGAATGAATAATAATGGTTTACAACGGTAGATGGTTTTAGAGGGGAATGATAATAACCTATTATAAATTAATAACATGTTGTATAATAGGTAGACTTGTCCTAGGGAAAAGTGAATATTATAACTTAGGTTATAATAAACTAGTAAGGTAATGGGATAACTGGTGAACTGAGTTAAGGGACACTTGATTATAAATTAAGTAATCAGTATAAGGGAAAACTTGAAACCAGTTAAGAAAAGCGGGGAAATATATTGTACTTAATTATAAATTAAGTAATCTGTTAGCTTGGGAGTCTGAAACCCGTTAATAAGAATGTTTAGGCTTGTCCTAGGGACAAGAGGAAATTATAACATAGGTTATAATAAACGGGTAAAGAAACTTATTAATGGGCCTTAGTTAATAGAACTAAGTTAATAAGTAAACAACAATTATTTGTATTGACAATGTAAAATGGAATTATGATTAAATGAGAAAGAATGAGGAAAACTTATGAAATGAAATAAGTTATATTTAATCATAAATGGTAAGTGACATGTTAATTAGAAAACATGTGAATTGGATATACTTAATTACATATTAAGTAAAACATGTTATTATAATGATAAAATCAACAAGAAGATAAAAAGGGGTTGTGGATGACAGACCTTGGGCCACAATCTAGAGAATAACATGTTGTGGGCTTATTAATAAACTTAAATGGATTAAGTTGTATGACTGAAATTAATAAGAAAGAGAACTTGGTGATTTGAATAAGAATTCAATATAAATTAGAGTAACCAAGTTAATTGGAAAGCTGATGAGGTGAGACAAGCGCATAAAAGAATGTTTAGACATAGGGTCTAACAATATGCTAAAGTAAGGTGCTTAGACCAGTCCGTATGGTTGAGGGTGAATAACCCAACGGGGTAGATCACCGAGGTGTTATAAGGCACGAGGGGAGCGCGCATTCATCTGATTGTTCTGACGGTTCCAAATGACTAGAAGGGGAAGCACGCAGCTTCCTGAGGTACAAGAGGTGCTCCTAGTAGTCCTCTGTGCAACGACAGATGTCTTAGGTTGTACCCACAGAGGTTAGGTCTGCGCGTAACTACTAGGTGGGCGGGCCATGACTGCCGATGTAGCTATGCAGTCAGAATGTTGTGACAAGGTGACACCAGGGTGGTTCGGCGGTTGCTCACGAGGAGGTAGATGGTCATGACCAACAAGGATAGTAAACCGTCAAACACCCGTCATCGGTAGCCAGGGATGTGGAAAGACTCGAGTTAAACCCAAGATACCATTTCACCCTTCACTATCGGGGTTAGTGGTTGAGGTGAGACGCCACATGGATGTTTAGATTGTTTGCGTAGGGGCGGTCGCTTAGCTCTGGTAGTCTTTACTAGTTGAGGGAGGGGCCGAGGTGGGGCCATAGCCACCACGAAAATAAACCCTAGGTATATATGTATATAGGGGCTCTTTAAAGACGGGCCTGTGCAGATATGGAAAAGCTCCTGACCTAGTTTCGTGCTTCTTATATCGCCCTAACACGGAACTCAGTGCACATTAGAGGACGTGCGATTGAGGCATCGAGCTACAATTAATGATACGTATGGTGGACAGTCTAGATACTTGCATGTCGGCTCTGGTGGTGTATCGTTGACTTGAGGGCATTACTCCGGTATGGAGTCTGACTCGAACAAAGGTGGCAGTCAGTACGTTTACGTAGCATAGTAATGATAGATATATGCAGAACGTAATATTGTTATCCGTGCGTCACTACGACGTAGGATGAGGGACTATGTATCTTGCGATAATGTTACGGTGGAGACCGTGCGAGTGGGGTTCCATGGGGTGTACCTTAATATTGGGGGGTAGCTACATATATACTATATTAGGTTAACCCATTGGAAAGTAAATGGGTACGACGTGCGTGTAAGCCTTGAGTGTTGATAACTCAAGTAACCTAATAAACAAGAAAATATGATTGAACGATATATGTAGGATTATCCAAAGTGTATAGTTTAAATCCAGTCACCAGAACTTGTGTTCTGACCCCCTCCTCATAACATACTCGCAGGTTAGATTTGTGGCAGGGACATGATAGCCTTGGATACTGGTTAGGCAGTATTATTAATACGGTAAGGTTATATTTGGATTACATTATATTTTATCCATTCCGCTGTGAGATAATTTCTGAGCTCTGACATGTTTTATGTCTCTATCTTTTCTGCAGGATACCAGAGCAAACCAATCCAAGTTTCGATATATTGCAATTTTGAAGAAAAACGGTTTGTCGAAATTGGAGTTGTCACATTTTACTTAATGATTTTCCAGACCATGTTTTTAAGACGGTCCTTCTCGTCGCGCCGATCCATGGGGCGAACGCTGTCTCCTTCGCCGGATGTTCGCTTACACAAAAGGTCGTGGCTAGGGATATGATGGCCTGTGCCTCCCTCATGGGGAGGTGCCCCTTTGGCGGAACTAATCTCTATCCAAGAAGTTGGTCTGTCAGAATGGTTCCTGGCAGGTGTCTTGGATTATGCATGATCAGCTTTGTCCAGGTCACTGATCTCTTGAACAGTTGGTCATGATTTGGACTTGTGGCAGAAGAATGGGCACCCTCTGTAAGGGTGACATTAGCAGTAACTTTCTCTATAGCGGCTTTTAGAGAAAAGAGAGTTTCTAGCCTTTTCATCATAGTGTTAGTCGAGATCTCCATTTGTTGAGTCAAACCTGCAACGGCTTTGTCCAACTCATCTCTAGTCACGCGAACTCCTGCTCTGGAGGATTGGCCAACATCAAAAATAGTTTGCGGAGTAGTGATAGGATCCTCCGCTACATTTCCAGAACCTAAAGCTATCACGTTCTTACTAGTTGGTGGCTTTTTCGGTAAGTTATGTCGGACAAATTTCTAAACTTTAAAAAGAATTCATCAATTGGCCTGGATCTTAGATTTGGTGAATCTATCGTTGAAGCAGGCTTCACACTTCAATGCAACCACAAAGCACTTAAACTTGAGAATGTGAACGTAACCTCATGGTGGGCACCAAAAAGTATTTATACCAAAAATGGTACAAATGCCCCCGAAGAGGATGTGTACAATTCACAAATAATGAGAACAAATATGGAGCCATAAACATAAAGTAAAAAAAATAAAGACACGGAAATTTAAAGTGGTTCGGTCTCAATTTTTACCTATGTCCACTATAAGAGAGGATTTCATTAGCATCACAACGATTACAAGGTATATGATCTTCTCAATCTTATACATTCTCTCTTTTTTATAAGTATTTCACTCTCTTCTCTTCTTCAACATTTGATTCTCTTAACGTAGAAACAACGATATCTCTATGAATGCGAAGATTGTTGGAGGAATCTTCGACAATCGGAGCACTTAGTTGATTTTCGATGAATCCATGGAAGATATGATGATGAATCAAGGATTAAAGGAAGATTAATGGTGGTTGAAATGGCTTGGAATGGTTGAGAAAACAGTTGGACAGCACTTCGTGGAGCAAGGAATCGATCCCCCAAAATGTGGAATCCATGGGGTATTTATAGGTGTGGAGAGAGTGAAGGGGAAAGGCTGAAATATTATATGCAGGCTATGGATCGGGCACAACTTTATTTATGAAAATGCCACTGGCCTGAATGCTTTTGACCTATCCATACTTTATTTTACCGATCGACCCATCCAGTTGTCATCGTCTCGACCGATCTATCCAGTTGTCATCGTCCGGACCGGTCCTTCCAGTACGTAGTGACCAACCCATGGTAAGTGATTCCGACCGATCTATATCCTTTGAAGACGACCAACCCATAGTGTAACACCTCGTATTTTTTACAATATTATAAGAGGATAAATTAAATAATAATTAATTCAACATTCAGAATCAAAGGAAATAGACTGCAAGATTGCGTCCATCTGGAAATTCTGGTCAAGACAAACATTTGGTTTGTGTAAAACGACACCGTATGAAGAAGATATGAGAATTTAAAGTTTGTATACGCGTAAAAGAAAAATATATATACATATGAGTCAGACCCTTATCCAAAATCATTCAGACATTGAAAAAAAAGTGGCGGTAGTTTTCCTACTCTAGGGGGTCGACCCCCTTAGAGGGGTGTCGACACCGAGGTCGACCCCCCTTAAGGGGTGTCGACACCAGGGTCGACCCCCCTACAGGGGTGTTGACATCCCTAGGTATGAGGTGCCAGACGATTTTAGGGGACTGGCAGCTATATATACGGGTCCATTTCTCTTGTTTTCTTTACTGGAAATCAGTGGAGGACAAATGTTGTTAGTGCCTGGATTGAATAGGATTCTTTTCTTCTTCTATAGTTAAAAGATTAGAGATTCAAGATCCATTCTTCTTCTATTTTCTATTCCAAACACTATGAGTTCCTAGTTGCTTTTAGATTTAAATATTTAAAAGTAAACGTGATATGACTATAGTTTGGATTTGTTCATATGACTAAATTATACCAGATCCATTATAAATTGTGAATATATGACATTCTAAATTGGTTAGGATTTGGATCCCAATACGGTATCTTATCAGATATATTGTAACTTCTATGACATTCTATGATGTGGATCTTGACCTTATTTGTGTTAGTCTATTTTTAACTATTGGATCTGAATTATGTGGACATCTAAATTATTAATCAGATCTAGTTTATCACCTTATTCCTATCATATTAAATCTAACATTTTAGATCTAATTCGCTTGTGGTTAATTTATCATGTCACAATTGTGGATCTTAAATTATTATCATGCTAGATCTACCTTTTTAGATCTAATTCGCTTGTGGTTAATTTATCATGTCACATTTATGGATCTAAAACTTTACCTATCATGTGGTAATTAATTTAGATCCATCATTAATTGGAAATATGAATCTTTATTTATTCATGCTTATTATGACATCCTTGGTATGTTAGATCCAGTTTTATTATCACATGCTCACTAGATCTATTTTTATATGTCCACCTTATCACTATGCCAATTACATGTTTATGTCACTTTTGTTAAAATAATCACTATTGTCACCTTTCCCTTTTATTATTTATGGTTAGGATACTTTCTAGCCTAGACATGACGTCAAGTATATGCGAATGCATTAGTTAGGGAACAGGGAAAACATTAGAATTAGCATAACTTGAATGACAAGTACGAATTTGGACATATAATCCATTATGGATATAATTGGGTAAATGGGCATGAACACCTATAAAGACATAGGTATAATTAATTGGTTATAATTATAATTCCTAGGATTACAGCAATTAAAAAACCGTAATGGCACTTATGACACAAGGTTAGATTGCATTTGTGGTGGAAGTCTGCCCGGACCCGATCGGCATATCCAGCAACCGCAAATGTTGAATCTAATGTGAGGGGTCTAAGAGCACAAATACGAGATGGGCTAAGACACGAGGTTAGCCCAACTTGTGGAAGAAGTCTGCCCGGACCCGACCGGCATATCCAGGATCCATAAGTTGTGGGCCTAATGTGGGAGGTCTAGCCCATTATAACCACAAATGGACATGGTAACGAATTGGAATACTTATCCTAGTTAAATCCATTGGGATTGTATGAACACATTAACTTGAATAGGGGTTAAGTAAACTTGGTTGAAACAGTGGGTGGGTTGAGTAAATCTTGTGGTGGTGGGTAATATTCATATATATAGTCCCACAAACTTAACCTATTTTATACTTTGGGGTTATGCAACTTTGTTGAGTAAACTTGCTAAGAACAGTGAGGGTTAAGTAAATCTTGTGGCGGTGGGGTAATATTTACATATATAGGCCCGACATCTTAACCTGTTTTACATGTTGGAATGTTAGGCATAACCAGTTGAAATCCTAGTAGTGGGGATGCAAGCCTAGGGGGAGCTTGTGTCATCTTGTGTGTGGGACCCGTTTCAGTCAGTAACCCATGTAAGTATCAAACGAGTACTCCGAAATAGGTCGGAGTAGAGGCACACTTACTGGGCTGATTGTAAGAGATCCAAAATGAAGGGGCGGTGTCAATAGCGCAGGAATCCAACGGAGTCATGCGCGTGCATGGGTCCGGCTTGCTATGGGAATTAAGATGCTGTGACATCAGTAGATATGGTCATGCACATCTTGAAAATGAAGGGTTGCCACTTTAGGAAGTGATGCATCCTACTGTGGGGCCAGCACAGGGTATCTACGGAGTAGGGAGCCAATCGATTAGGGTTGTAGTTAGGGTACATCTAGACTCTGGTAAGGTTAGGAGTCCATTATTGGGGCTGCCTGTGGATTGTATGGGGTTAAAACCTCTCACCAGAAGTACGCCTAAGTCTACCATTTCATACATGTTAGGGATCATCTCATTCTAGGTATACTAGTAGTGGTGCAGAGTAATCATTAGAAGCGTATACACCATATCTTGTTCACCTTGTCATACTTGCCTTTTATGTAGTTATCTCTCTCTTATCCACTTTATATGCATGTCATGCTACTTTTATTTATTTACTTGCCAAAAGTAACGTGACTCGCCAGACTTTATGTCTGGCCCTTTTGTTTTCTCTTCTTTCTTCCGTTTCCCCCCTCCCCCCCCAAGGTTCTCAGGGCGGGAATACTCAGGCTTGACCGTGATTCCACTTACTTTTGCTGGAGCTGCTAAGATGTATGGCTCAACCTCATATCCTTGTTGCTATGGCTATATTTTGTTTTTGGGGAATTTTATTTCTTTTATGACGTCTGATGTTTTTGAAGTACAAGACAGTAGCTTTTATGTTGTAATGGGCTTTTGTGTTTCAGACATGTGATGTTTTTGGACCACGGTATCTTATGATAAATAAAGTTTTTATTCCCTTGTTATTTTATATGCATGTCTTGTAATATTTCTATTCTGTTTACTAAAACACTTCACGAAACTTAATGCATTCCCTTTGTGAGTGACATTAACGGACGTGTGGTGTCACACTTGGTATCAGAGCTGAAGGTTACCAGATCAGATAAAAGTTTTTGAAAGCTATTTTCATAAAGGTTTTAAAAGAAATCATTTTAAAAAAGAAAGTTCTATTTTGAAAAACATATTCCCTAAAGCCATAGGAAATACCTCTCGATTCTCTGCTTGATTCCTTTTTCTTTTTGTCTGGGGAATCAATCCTTCCCAAAAGGTGTCACCATTGCGGCATGGTTCCATAGGCATGTTAAGACTACGACACTTGTCGAAGGACAATGAAGTGCCTAATCTCCATCTGTAGCCACAGTAGTTTCACATACGGCTAACTTTCTCGAGCTTCGTAAAGATTTCCATGCGATGGAGGCAGCTTTCGAGAGACTAGTTAGCTTGTTACATAAATATGGTAAAAAGGATAATAAGGGAGTTAGGGCTAAGTAGCACAACCCAAGGATGATAAAAATGATGGCTTGGGAAGGTAACATAGATAAAGTTCAAATAAAGGTGAAAAGGAAGAAGTTAGGGTTGCGGAAACACAAAATAAAAAGGTATGGCCCAAGAAAGGACGACAACAACAACAAAAGAAGGGCGGAAAGAATGAATGGGCTAAGGATAAGAGGAATTGCCATAATTGTGGGCGAGGTCACATAGTCAAGGACTACAAGAAGAGGAAGAACTCTTGCTTCAATTACGGAGAGATTGGACACTTTTCTAGGAGTGCCCAAAGAAGCAAGGACAAGGATAAAGAGCAGGGACTTCTGGAGGGTAGATTTATGCTCTCGCGACCAGTGCCCTAGATAGAGGTAGGAAAGTTTCCATGGAAGGTTTGATTTCTCTTTCAAATCATCCTATGAGAACTCTTTTTGATTATAGCGCTTCGCATTCGTTTATATCTAGTTCTGTAGTTGAAACTCTGCACTTAAATAAGTATGGTAGTGGATCCCGTTGTTGTCTCAAACCCCATAGGTGGTTTAACTCCTTTGTCTATGATTTTTCGGGGTTTGAGAATATCAATGTTGGGCATCGAGTTCGAGTGCAACGCGTATATGCTTGGGTTCATGGGCTATGGGTTGATTCTAGAGATGGACTGGCTAACCATATATGGTGCCATTCTGGATTGTGAGAGGAGGGTTGTTAGGCTTCTAACTTGCCAAGGGAGGACCCTCGAGATTTCTTGTGACCCCAAGGGGTCTGTTATATTGGGTTTCCTAGAGTCACTTGACGCATCTATTAATGATCTAAAATCTGTTCCAGTAGTCCAAGAGTATCCTGATGTCTTTGATGAAGTTCAGGGTTTACTCCCAAGGCGTGAGATCGATTTCCGCATATATTTGGTGGACAATGCAAAGCCAGTCGCATTGCCCACGCGCCCTATGGCTCCAAGAGAAAGAAGGGATCTCAGCAACCAAGTAGGGGAGCTACTTGAGAAAGGTTTTTCTTTTGGGATGGGATGAAGAAAGATGTAGCAGAGTTGTTTCTCAATGTCTGATTTGCCAGCAAGTCAAAGCTGAGCAAAGGGAGCCCGATGGTTTACTTCATCCTTTAGAGATCCCGCAGTGGAAGTAGGAGAGCGTCTCCATGGATTTCATCAATGGTTTGCCTAGATCAAGGAGGGACAACACAAGCATTTGGGTGGTAGTAGACATGCTTACTAAGAGCGCTCATTTTGTACCAGTTAAGAGTAAGAGGACGACAGCATGACTGGCAACAGTTTACGTTCGTGAGATAGTCCGTCTTCATGGAGTACCTTCCAGTATCGCATGTGATCGTGATCCCATTTTCACCAGTAAATTTTGGAGGAGCTTGCAAGAAGCATTAGGTACACATTTATGTTTGAGCACGGCTTATCGTCCTCAGACCAATGGACAGACGGAGAGGGTGACAGAAATCTTGAGGATCTTTTAAGGATGTGTATCCTAGACTTCGGAGGGACTTGGGAAGAACATCTTCCTTTAGTAGAGTTTGTATACAACAACAGTTATCAAGCTATCATCGGCATGATACCCTTCGAAGCATTGTACGGACGACCCTGTAGATCACCGACTCGTTGGTAGGGATCTACAGAAAGACTTTTACTTAGATAGGAGGTTTAGAAGTTACGCAAATGAGAAGTCAAGTTGGTAAAGGTTCAGTGGGGAGACAACTAAGAGGATGCGACTTAGGAGACCGAAGACAAGATTCGTGGTTCGTACCCTTTTCCTTTTAAGGGTATGTTCTTAACTTCTTTCTCTAAAGCTTTTATTCATGCTTGTTTCTATCATTTGACTATATCCTATCGATCGAATCTTCGACCTTTAGGTAGGAATCCCATGATTGTAAACATGTGTTTGAAACATGTTACGTTTGATGGATGCAAGTGGATGCAAGTGTTTGCTAGTGGTTGCTCATGGAGGCATATACACACACATTAGGCACTAGATCGGCTCAATCACTCTCATACTGCATATGGATGTTTGTGCATTTTCTTTTCTTTTATGGATGGAAATGGATGTATTAGCATATGGATGTTGCATTTGGACGAATGAGTGTGCACACATATAGAACTCACATGTTATAATAGGATTATTTGCATACATATTGGATACATGGCACTAACATAAATTGCATTAAGGAGGTCAACTGAATCAGTAGACAGCCAGATCTTCGCAGTATTAGGACATATACACACACCTTTTCATATGTTCATATGAGCATTAGAATTCTCTAAGGATAATGGATGCCAGTGATTAATGGATGAGTAGATGGATGATGGATGGTAGGATATGCATTCTTCTTGACTTGGAGATTTCAGGGACGAAATCCATTGAGTAGGGGAGAATGTAACACCCCGTATTTTTAACAATATTAAAAGAGGATAAATTAAATAATAATTAATTTAATATTCATAACTAAAGGAAGCGGACTGCACCATTGCGTCCGTCTCGAAATTCTGGTCAAGATAGACATTTGGTTTGCGTAAAATGGACACCGTATGAAGAAGATATGAGAGTTTAAAGTTTGTATACGTGTAGAAGAAAATATATATATATACGAGTTAGATATGAGTCAGAGCCTTATCCAAAATCGTACAACAATCGAAAAAAAAAGTGGCGGCAGTTTTTCCACTCTAGGGGGTTGACCCCTCTAAAGGGGTGTCGACACCGGGTTCGGCCCCCCTTAAGGGGTGTCGGCACCCCTAGGGATGAGGTGGCAGACGATTTTAGGGGACTAACAGCTATATATATGGGTCCATTTCTCTTGTTTTCTTCACCGGAAATCAATGGAGGGCAAATGTTGTCAGTGCCTGGATTGAATAGGATTCTTTTCTTCTTCTTCTGCAATTAAAAGATTAGAGATTCAAGATCCATTCTTCTTCTATTTTCTAATCCCAACACTGTGAGTTCCTAGTTGCTTTTAGATTTAAATATTTAAAAGTAAACGTGATATGACTATAGTTTGGATTTGTTCATATGACTAAATTATACCAGATCCATTATAAATTATGAATATATGATATTCTGAATTGGTTAAGATTTGGATCCCAATACTTATCTTATCAGATCAACTGTAACTTCTATGACAATCTATGATGTGGATCTTGACCTTATCTGTGTTAGATCTATTTTTAACTATTGGATCTGAATTATGTGGACATCTAAATTATTAATCAGATCTAGTTTATCACCTTGTGCCTATCATATTAGATCTACCTTTTTAGATCTAATTTGCTTGTGGTTAATTTGTTATGTCTTAATTGTGGATCTTAAATTTTTATCATGCTAGATCTACCTTTTTAGATCTAATTCACTTGTGGTAAATTTATCATGTCACCTTTGTGGATCTAAAACTTTACCTATCATGTGGTGATTAATTTAGATCCATCATTAATTGGAAATATGAATCATTATTTATTCATGCCAATTATGACATCATTGGTATGTAAGATCTAGTTTTATTATCACATGATCACTAGACCTATTTTTATATGTCCACCTTATCACTATGCCAATTACATGTTTATGCCACTTTTGTTAAAATAATCACTATTGTCATCTTTCCCTTTTATTGTTTATGGCTAGGCTACTTTTTAGCCTAGACATGACGCCAAGTATATGTGAATGCGTTAGTTAGGAAACGGGGAAAAATTAGAATTGGCATAAGTTGAATGACAAGTATGAATTTGGACGTATAATACATTATGGATATAATTGGGTAAATGGGCATGAACACTGTAACACCCCGGATTTTCCATTAACAGTAAATTAACGAATTAAAGTATAATTAATTTCAAACCAAAAAATTAAGGGAAACGGGTTACGTCATTGCGTTCGTCTCGGAATTCTGCTTGAGATAGAGTCCGAGTTTGCGTAAAACGGACTCCGTATGAAGGAGATATGACCTTCGGAATTTTCAGGATTCAATTTAAAATTCAAACCGGTCAGAAAACGAGTTCAAATTTGAAAACAGACCCAGATTGGGCTGGGCGGGAAAATTCCCGCCCAGGACCCAGGTCGACTGGGTAGTCGACCTGGGTGTCGACTGGGTAGTCGACCTGGCCCCTGAGCCAGGTCGAACCCAGCCCCCTTCTGGCTGGCCTGTCAGTGTTGGTCGAATTTCTGAGCTTTGGAGTGTCACTAGGGCTTACGTGTCAACTCTTGATTGGTTTCTCTTTAGAACAAACGGCTAGAATTAATCTTGGCTTCATCGACGGCTCAAATCAATTTACAACTCTATAAAAAGGACCTAAGACTCAACCTAATTCACACAAATAAAATAAGAATGGAGCCGTCA
The DNA here is from genome assembly GCA_030737875.1 of Allium sativum. NCBI lineage: Eukaryota > Viridiplantae > Streptophyta > Magnoliopsida > Asparagales > Amaryllidaceae > Allium > Allium sativum. The sequence goes on along the minus strand of CM060912.1, from coordinate 492,460,990 downwards.
TGCTGGTGAAGAGAGACTAGGAGTAGCCGTCAGGTTGAGAGACGATTAGGAGTTGATTCAAAAGCTTAAAGCTACAACAAATAAATCAAAACAATGTCTACAACAAAGGATAGCATCACAAAATTCAGAATTCAGAATCTTGAATACAAGATTCGTCATACGTTGTAAGTAGAGTGCTATTCCGATATGAATAACGATTGGGACTTGATTTGTGTAGAATGAAAGTGGAATTGTACTTTAATTGTAATGATGCTAGTTTATAATTGTATGTTGCTATGATTTTATTATAAATGGATTTGGGATGTTGTAATTACCATGATTAATTGTGCGTTTGCAATGAAAAGTAACACACCTTACAAGTATGTGATTCATGTTGGAAAATTGACTCTTACATGATTTTGGTTAATAAAAGTTGTATACATATTTTGTTACAACAAAGTTGAGACTTATGCAAGTATGATCCACTATTATGACTGCATGATTTAGACCCTTGTATGTATATTCCTATAATCATCTCTAGTGTAGTTGGATCCATTTGAGTATTTTGATTCATATAAGTTTATGTTGGAATAGGCCTCATAATTCTAGTTGAACCATACTTTTGTATTTGTAACAAAAGTAAGCACCTTTGTGAACATATAGTGACTTTACGAACATGACTAGCTTATGTTTGATATTATGCCAAAATAAAAATATAAGCTTATGTTGTTGTCAAGATCATATGCTAATAATAGTGATGTCTAATTAAGTTAGATCCTTATTTTAAATGCAAGTTTACATGATTAGATTGAAACCTAGGATCCATGTTTAAGTTTATGCTTTATGCCCAAAGTATATGCTATTACAATGCAAGTACACTAGTCTCTAATTTGTGATTAAATCGCTATGTTGCAAGTTCATGCGTTCACACACCCCTTTTATGTTACTTAGAATATATACATCATGTTCTAAGCCTCCCCTTTTTCATGTGGCTAAGTTGGGCTTAAATGTTAAGTCTAAACATATGTTATCATATAGCAAACGTATAAGACGGGGGTAGTGACATAGGGTTAAAAATAAAACATATGTGTTGGCATGTTTGACACATGCCAACGACTTGTGAAATTTAAGTGGTATAAATTATTATTATACCCAAGAATAATGAGTTTGGTTAATGGGCCACAAACATTTACATATAAAATGAAAAGAGACAAAATATGTAAACTTAGAGAATACGATATGTTTAACCCGAGGTTAGATTGCGTTGTGATATGAACCTGCCCGGACCCGAACGGTTGTCCGGTAATCACAACAATACCTATCCAATGTGGGAGGTTAAGCATTGAGCCCAATAAAGACCCGAGGTTAAACATGAGTTGTGGTGTAAACCTGCCCGGAACCGTCCGGCTGTCCAGATACCACAACAATACCTGTCCAATGTGAGTGGTTGGTGCTTTAATTATTAAATTAAGGCTGGGTAAGGATTGATAAGATTAAGTCAATTGAATTAATACTTAATCAAATTCAACATGCTAACTATACAGACTGATTGGAGGTTAGGCTTATACAAACACTTAACCAACTTAACACGGTTAAGCTAGAATGGGAGGGTTAAAGTCCATAGGAACACTTAACCAACTTAACACAGTTAAGCTAGAATGGGAGGGTTAAGTCCATAGCAACACTTAACCAACTTAACATGATAACGAGACAAGATTTGTAGGGGTTAAGTAACTAAGGAAAAAACTTAGCCAATTTAACATGTTAACTAGACTAGAGAGTGGGGTTAAGTAAAATTAGAACACTTAACCATCATAGTGTGATAAATGGATAAGGGTTAAGTTAAAAACATGAAAGGAACAGTACTTAACCAGTAGAACATGTTAAGTAAACAGGTATTGGTGTTAAGTTAGAAAGAACACTAAACCAATACAAGATGAATGGGTAAGGTTAAGTAATGAGAAACACTTAACCAATATAATTTGGTATGTGGTAGGGTTAAGTCAACATGAATTACTGATAACACTTAACTAGTTTAATATGACAAATAAATGGGTAAAGTTAACTTGAATTGACTAATGACACTTAACCAATCCAACTTAGCGAGGAAGAGGACTAAGTAGTAAACCTTAGTTGAAAAGGGACTATGTTGTAAACCTTAGTTAAGAAAAACAACGATTTAATAAACTAAGTGGTAAACCTTAGTTAGAAAAACTAAATAGTAATCCTTAGTATAACACGAGAAGGAGCGAGCATCTAATCTTAGAGAAGGCTCCAACGAATTGGGTTACGAAGCCCGAGGCTTCGAGGGGACGTGAGGGTACTCTTGGTATCCCTCTGTGAGGTGGCAGATGATACTCCTGGGCTCACAGAGGTTAAGGTCTGCGGTAGAAGAACCAACGGTATGCCTTGGTTGCAATACAAGGCAACCTAAAGACTAGGATGGACCAGCGTGATTCGGCGAGACCAGTAGCCCTGTGATAGCAACTCGTCGTCTACCTACCATCTTTAGTCAATCGTTGTACATATGCGGAAAGGCAGAGAACTCCCAACAGACCATATACTTGCTATCTAGTTATGGGTGAGGCTGGCCAATAGGAAAGTAGGGCATAGGGTGGCAAAAGTACAGTTCTCGCGCTTGATTTTCTTGGATTGCCTTTCATTAGTTGAGGGAGGGGTCACGTGGGACCATAACCACTTGTAGAAAAACAGACCTTAGCATCTGCACCGGCAGATATCTGAAAAGCTCCCGACCGAGTTCCGTGTTTCTAGAGTAGCCCTGCCACGGAACTCGGGCCGCACATTACAGGACATGTGCATCTAGACAAGCGATAACGATTCGCGATACATACGTGGGGAAAGTCTAGGAACATATACCACTCTAGGTAGTGTGTCCAAGACTAGAGGGCATTGTTCGATAGGTAGCATAATCCCTAGTTGGACCTAGGTAGCATAAACCCTGAATCCGAGAAGCGTCCAGTAGATAGCGTAAACCCTAGTTGAATCTAGGAAGCACTTGGTAGAAAACCTAGATTAGATTTAGGTAATAAATAATAAATGTATGCCTGAAGGCAACCAAAACTATAGGGATTGGGATCACGTTATCATTACTAGTGGGGACACTAGTTAGGTGGTGCAGAGACATAGAAACACATGTGACTATGCGAGTAGGAGCCGATCTTTAGAAAGGGATCACTTCACCCTGATTATGGGGTGCCTGTTGGAACTAGTACTAGGGGGTGCAGAGATTAGTATGGGGTACGATAGTATATTCGGTCCTGGACAACTTAACTTAGTTTATGGTGCTTTCCCATTTCCAGTTTATACTATCATGCTCTTTTGCTTATCTATGGACTGAATAGTCACTAAACTTACTCAGGCTTTATGTATGACTCTACTTTTCTTTTGTCTTCTTTTCTTCCGTTTCCCCCCTCCCCAGGTAGTTGAGGAGGGAATAGTACAGCTCAGGTTAGATTGGACCGCTGCTCTTTCCAAGCTCGAAGATTAGTTGAAGTTTTGCTTGGATTCTCTTTTCCATTGCAAAGGATGGCTCATGCTATATTGGGGGATAAAAATGTTATTTTATGCTTCTTTAATTTGTAAGACAGATGATACTCTGATATTGGAAAACAATTGTTGTACAAACTATTTTATCAATAAAGTAAAGCTTTATTTTCCGCTGTTTTAATTTTGTCTGTCTTGTTATTTATCTGTATCTTTTACCCTAAATGCTCCACAGAACTTAGTGCATTCCCTTTGTGAGTGACACTAACGAATGTGGAGTGTTACACTTGGTATCAGAGCTGAAGGTTACCAGATCAGATAAAAGATTTAAAAAATTATTTTCAAATGGTTTTAAAAGAAGCATTTTCAAAAGAAAAGTTTGGTTTAAAGGCATATTCCCCAAAGCCATATGCACTATCTTTTATTCTCTGTTTGAGTCCTTGTTTCCTTCTTTCTTGAATCTCTGAGGCTCCTGGCTCTCTGGGAGGTGACCTCATCGAAGGGCAAAGTAATGCCCGACTTCCATCTATAGCCATAGTAGTTTCACTTGTAGCTAGTTTTCTTTCAAGCTTTGAAGGGTTTTCCATACGATGGAGGCAGCTTTTGAGAAGCTTATCAATATGATTACACAGGGATGGTAAAGATGAAGATGAGGAAGTTTGGCTAAGGAGCACAACACAAGGATGAGAAATTCAAGGATATAGACTTGGCTCATAAGGGAGGAAGAAATTGAAAAACCTAAGACGATAGGAAGTATCTTTACAAGGGTAGAATATGGCATATAATTAAGGACAAAAGGGCAAGAACGAGGTATAGGATTCTTAGAAGGACAAGTACGTGCTCTCAACACCAGCATACCTGAGAGAGAGATAGTAAAAGTCTTTGTTGGAAAAGTTTAGCTTTTCCTTTGGTCAACCTGTTAGTACTCTTTTTGATTTTAGTGCTTCATATTCGTTTATATCAGCTTCCATAGTCGAGTCTCTGCACCTTAGTACTTGTATAATAGAAGATCCCATTAGTGTCCCAAATCCAATTTGTCGTTCGGCCCGTTTGCCTTTGGTGTGTAAGGATTTGAGAATAACTATGTTAAGTGTTGAGTTTAAGCGTAATGCTTATGTTTTTGGTTCCATGGGCTATGAGCTGATTCTAGGCATGGGTTGGTTGGCTAGTAATTCTGAAAGAAGGGTAGTTAGACTTTTTGACTTGCCTTGGAAATACCCTCGAAGTTTCGCGTGATCCTAAAAGGATCAGTTAGGCTTAGCTACCTAGAATCGCTTAATGCATTTATCAATGATTTGCAATCCGTTATAGTAGTCCATGAGTACGCAGATGCCTTTGATTAGGTTAGGAGTTTGCCCCTAAACGCAGGATAGACTTCCGCACGTATCCAGTTGACAATGAAAAGCCAGTTATCCGATCAACGACAGTTTTGGAAGTGGAGGTCAAGAAGCTTCGCAATCATTAATTAGGTAAGGTACGGTACAGAGAAGCTCAAGAGGATGCGACTTACAAAATTGAAGTCTAAATACACGCATCATTCCCTTTTTCTTAAGGGTATATCCTTTCTCTAGGAGTTTTAGGCCTACTTGTTTCTAGCTTTTTTGGTATATCCTCTAGGACGTGTCATCGATCCTTAGGTAGAAGCCAATGGATGTTAACATGAATTTGAAACATGTATTTGAAACATGTTATGATTGATGGTTGCAAGTGGTTGCTCGTGGATGCATATACACACCATATACGCTAGAACGACTTAGTCACTCTCATATTGCATTCGCACATATGTATTTGTTTATGAATTAAATTTAATATGCCATCATATGGATGTTGCATTTGAGTGAGTGGTTGTGCACTCATATAGAAATAATATGTATCATTAGGATTTGCATACATATGGGATGCATGGCACTGACATGATTTGCACTAAGGAGGTCAACTAAATCAGTAGACCGCCTGATTTTGCATTAGATAAGGACATATACACACACTATGCATATGAACATGAAAGAATTAGAAATCTTTTAAGGACAATGAATGCCTATGATTGAATGGTTGAGTAGATGGGTGATTGGATGGTAGGACACATTCTTCCTAACTTGAAGATTTCGGGGACGAAATCCTTTTAAGTGGGGGAGAATGCAACCACCCGGATTTTCCATTAACAGTAAATTAACGAATTAAAGTATAATTAATTTCAAACCAAAGAATTAAGGGAAACGGGTTACGCCATTGCGTTCGTCTCGGAATTCTGCTTGAGATAGAGTCTGAGTTTGCGTAAAACGGACTCTGTATGAAGGAGATATGACCTCCGGAAGTTTCAGGATTCAATTTAAAATTAAAACCGGTCAGAAAACGAGTTCAAATTTGAAAACAGACCCAGATTGGGCTGGGCGTGAAAATTCCTGCCCAGGACCCAGGTCGACTGGGTAGTCGACCTGGGTGTCGACTGGGTAGTCGACCTGGCCCCTGAGCCAGGTCGAACCCAGCCCCCTTCTGGCTGGCCTGTCAGTGTTGGTCGAATTTCTGAGCTTTGGAGTGTCACTAGGGCTTACGTGTCAACTCTTGATTGGTTTCTCTTTAGAACGAACGGCTAGAATTAATCTTGGCTTCATCGACGGCTCAAATCAATTTACAACTCTATAAAAAGGACCTAAGACTCAACCTAATTCACACAAATAAAATAAGAATGGAGCCGTCATGCTGCTGAAGAGAGACTAAGAGTAGCCGTCAGGTTGAGAGATGATTAGGAGTTGATTCAAAAGCTTAAAGCTACAACAAATAAATCAAAACAATGTCTACAACAAAGGATAGCATCACCAAATTCAGAATTCAGAATCCTGAGTACAAGATTCGTCATACGTTGTAAGTAGAGTGCTATTCCGATATGAATAACGATTGGGACTTGATTTGTGTAGAATGAAAGTGGAATTGTACTTTAATTGTAATGATGCTAGTTTATAATTGTATGTTGCTATGATTTTATTATAAATGGATTTGGGATGTTGTAATTACCATGATTAATTGTGTGTTTGCGATGAAAAGTAACACACCTTACAAGTATGTGATTCATGTTGGAAAATTGACTCTTACATGATTTTGGTTAATAAAAGTTGTATACATATTTTGTTACAACAATGTTGAGACTTATGCAAGTATGATCCACTATTATGACTGCATGATTTAGACCCTTGTATGTATATTCCTATGATCATCTCTAGTGTAGTTCGATCCATTTGGGTATTTTGATTCATATAAGTTTATGTTGGAATAGGCCTCATAATTCTAGTTGAACCATACTTTTGTATTAGTAACAAAAGTAAGCACCTTTGTGAACATATAGTGACTTTACGAACATGACTAGCTTATGTTTGATATTATGCCAAAATAAAAATATAAGCTTATGTTGTAGTCAAGATCATATGCTAATAATAGTGATGTCTAATTAAGTTAGGTCCTTATTTTAAATGCAAGTTTACATGATTAGATTGAAACCTAGGATCCATGTTTAAGTTTATGCTTTATGCCCAAAGTATATGCTATTACAATGCAAGTACACTAGTCTCTAATTTGTGATTAAATCGCTATGTTGCAAGTTCATGCGTTCACACACCCCTTTTATGTTACTTAGAATATATACATCATGTTCTAAGCCTCCCCTTTTTCATGTGGCTAAGTTGGGCTTAAATGTTATGTCCAAACATATGTTATCATATAGCAAACGTATAAGATGGGGGTAGTGACGTAGGGTTAAAAATAAAAAATATGTGTTGGCATGTTTGACACATGCCAACGACTTGTGAAATTTAAATGGTATAAATTATTATTATACCCAAGAATAATGAGTTTGGTTAATGGGCCACAAACATTTACATATAAAATGAAAAGAGACAAAATATGTAAACTTAGAGAATACGATATGTTTAACCCGAGGTTGGATTGCGTTGTGATATAAACATGCCCAGACCCGACCGACTGTCCATTAATCACAACAATACCTACCCAATGTGGGAGGTTAAGCATTGAGCCCAATAAAGACCCGAGGTTAGACATGAGTTGTGGTGTAAAGCTGCCCGGAACCGACCGGCTGTCCATTTACTACAACAATACCCGTCTAATGTGAGTGGTTGGTGCTTTAATTAATAAATTAAGGCTGAGTCAGGATTGATAAGATTAAGTCAATTGAATTAATTCTTAATCAAATTCAACATGCTAACTATACAGACTGCTTGGAGGTTAGGCTTATACAAATACTTAACCAACTTAACACGGTTAAGCTAGAATGGGAGGGTTAAAGTCCATAGGAACACTTAACCAACTTAACACAGTTAAGCTAGAATGGGAGGGTTAAGTCCATAGCAACACTTAACCAACTTAACATGATAACGAGACAAGATTTGTAGGGGTTAAGTAACTAAGGAAAACACTTAGCCAATTTAACATGTTAACTAGACTAGAGAGTGGGGTTAAGTAAACTTAGAACACTTAACCATCATAGTGTGATAAATGGATAAGGGTTAAGTTAAAAACATGAAAGGGACAGTACTTAACCAGTAGAACATGTTAAGTAAACAGGTATTGGGGTTAAGTTAGAAAGAACACTTAACCAATACAAGATGAATGGGTAAGGTTAAGTAATGAGAAATACTTAACCAATATAATTTGGTATGTGGTAGGGTTAAGTCAACATGAATTACTGATAACACTTAACCAGTTTAATATGACAAATGAATGGGTTAAGTTAACTTGAATTGACTAATGACACTTAACCAATCCAACTTAGCGAGGAAGAGGACTAAGTAGTAAACCTTAGTTGAAAAGGGACTATGTTGTAAACCTTAGTTAAGAAAAACGACGATTTAATAAACTAAGTGGTAAACCTTAGTTAGAAAAACTAAATAGTAATCCTTAGTATAACACGAGAAGGAGCGAGCATCTAATCTTAGAGAAGGCTCCAACGAATTGGGTTACGAAGCCCAAGGCTTCGAGGGGACGTGAGGGTACTGTTAGTATCCCTCTGTGAGGTGGAAGATGATCCTCCTGGGCTCACAGAGGTTAAGGTCTGCGGTAGAAGAACCAAGGGTATGCCTTGGTTGCAATACAAGGCAACCTAAAGAATAGGATGGACCAGTGTGATTCGGCGAGACCAGTAGCCCTGTGATAGCAACTTGTCGTCTACCTACCATCTTTAGTCAATCGTTGTACGTATGCGGAAAGGCAGAGAACTCCCAACAGACCATATACTTGCTATCTAGTTATAGGTGAGGCTGGCCAATAGGAAAGTAGGGCATAGGGTGGCAAAAGTACAGTTCTCGTGCTTGATTTTCTTGGATTGCCTTTCATTAGTTGAGGGAGGGGTCACATGGGACCATAACCACTTGTAGAAAAACAGACCTTAGCATCTGCACCGGCAGGCGGCAGATATCTGAAAAGCTCCCGACCGAGTTCCGTGTTTCTAGAGTAGCCCTGCCACGGAACTCGGGCCGCACATTACAGGACATGTGCATCTAGACAAGCGATAACGATTTGCGATACATACGTGGGGAAAGTCTAGGAATTTATAACACTCTAGGTAGTGTGTCCAAGACTAGAGGGCATTGTTCGATAGGTAGCATAATCCTTAGTTGGACCTAGGTAGCATAAACCCTGAATCCGAGAAGCGTCCAGTAGATAGCGTAAACCCTATTTGAATCTAGGAAGCACTTGGTAGAAAACCTATATTAGATCTAGGTAATAAATAATAAATGTATGCCTGAAGGCAACCAAAACTATAGGGATTGGGATCACGTTATCATTACAAGTGGGGACACTAGTTAGGTGGTGCAGAGACATAGAAACACATGTGACTATGCGAGTAGGAGCCGATCTTTAGAAAGGGATCACTTCACCCTGATTATGGGGTGCCTGTTGGAACTAGTACTAGGGGGTGCAGAGATTAGTATAGGGTACGATAGTATATTCGGTCTTAGACTACTTAACTTAGTTTATGGTGCTTTCCCATTTCCAGTTTATACTATCATGCTCTTTTGCTTATCCATAGACTGAATCGTCACTAGACTTACTCAGGCTTTATGTCTGACTCTACTTTTCTTTTGTCTTCTTTTCTTCCGTTCCCCCCCCCCCCCAGGTAGTTGAGGAGGGAATAGTACAGCTCAGGTTAGATTGGACCGCTGCTCTTTCCAAGCTCGAAGATTAGTTGAAGTTTTGCTTGGATTCTCTTTTCCATTGCTATGGCTGGCTCATGCTATATTAGGGGATAAAAATTTTATTTTATGCTTCTTTATTTTGTAAGACAGATGATACTCTAATATTGGAAAACAATTGTTGTACAAACTATTTTATCAATAAAGTAAAGCTTTATTTTCCGCTGTTTTAATTTTTTCTGTCTTGTTAGTTATTTGTATCTTTTACCCTAAATGCTCTACAGAACTTAGTGCATTCCCTTTGTAAGTGACACTAACGGATGTGGAGTGTTACACTTGGTATCAGAGCTGAAGGTTACCAGATCAGATAAAAGATTTGAAAAATTATTTTCAAATGGTTTTAAAAGAAGCATTTTCAAAAGAAAAGTTTGGTTTAAAGGCATATTCCCCAAAGCCATATGCACTATCTTTTATTCTCTGTTTGAGTCCTTGTTTCCTTCTTTCTTGAGTCTCTGAGGCTCCTGGCTCTCTGGGAGGTGACCTCATCGAAGGGCAAAGTAATGCCCGACTTCCATCTATAGCCATAGTAGTTTCACTTGTAGCTAGTTTTCTTTCAAGCTTTGAAGGATTTTCCATACGATGGAGGCAGCTTTTGAGAAGCTTATCAATATGATTACACAGGGATGGTAAAGATGAAGATGAGGAAGTTTGGCTAAGGAGCACAACATAAGGATGAGAAATTCATGGATATAGACTTGGCTCATGAGGGAGGAAGAAATTGAAAAACCTAAGACGATAGGAAGTATCTTTACAAGGGTAGAATAGGGCATATAATTAAGGACAAAACGGCAAGAACGTGGTATAGGATTCTTAGAAGGACAAGTACGTGCTCTCAACACCAGCATACCTAAGAGAGAGATAGTAAAATTCTTTGTTGGAAAAGTTTAGCTTTTCCTTTGGTCAACCTATTAGTATTCTTTTTGATTTTAGTGCTTCATATTCGTTTATATCAGCTTCCATAGTCGAGTCTCTGCGCCTTAGTACTTGTATAATAGAAGATCCCATTAGTGTCCCAAATCCAATTGGTCGGTTGGCCCGTTTACCTTTGGTGTGTAAGGATTTGAGAATAACTATGTTAAGTGTTGAGTTTAAGCGTAATGCTTATGTTTTTGATTCCATGGGCTATGAGCTGATTCTAGGCATGGGTTGGTTGGCTAGTAATTCTGAAAGAAGGGTAGTTAGACTTTTTGACTTGCCTTGGAAATACCCTCGAAGTTTCGCGTGATCCTAAAAGGATCAGTTAGGCTTAGCTACCTAGAATCGCTTAATGCATTAATCAATGATTTGCAATCCGTTAGAGTAGTCCATGAGTACGCAGATGCCTTTGATTAGGTTAGGAGTTTTCCCCAAAATGCAGGATAGACTTCCGCACGTATCCAGTTGACAATGAAAAGCCAGCTATCCGATCAACGACAGTTTTGGAAGTGGAGATCAAGAAGCTTCGCAATCATTAATTAGGTAAGGTACGGTACAGAGAAGCCCAAGAGGATGCAACTTAGAAAATTGAAGTCTAAATACATGCATCATACCCTTTTTCTTAAGGGTATATCCCTTCTCTAGGAGTTTTAGGCCTACTTATTTCTAGCTTTTTAGGTATATCCTCTAGGACGTGTCATCGATCCTTAGGTAGAAGCCAATGGATGTTAACGTGAATTTGAAACATGTATTTGAAACATGTTATGATTTATGGTTGCAAGTGGTTGCTCGTGGATGCATATACACACCATATACGCTAGAAGGACTTAGTCTCTCTCATATTGCATTCGCACATATGTATTTGTTTATGAATTAAATTTAATATGCTATCTTATCGATGTTGCATTTGAGTGAATGGTTGTGCACTCTTATAGAAATAATATGTATCATTAGGATTTGCATGCATATGGGATGCATTGCACTGACATGATTTGCACTAAGGAGGTCAACTGAATCAGTAGACCGCCTGATTTTGCATTAGATAAGGACATATACACACACTATGCATATGAACTTGAAAGAATTAGAAACCTTTTAAGGACGATGAATGCCTGTGATTGAATGGTTGAGTAGATGGGTGATTGGATGGTAGGACACATTCTTCCTAACTTGAAGATTTCGGGGACGAAATCCTTTTAAGTGGGGGAGAATGTAACACCCCGGATTTTCCATTAACAGTAAATTATCGAATTAAAGTATAATTAATTTCAAACCAAAGGATTAAGGGAAACGGGTTACGCCATTGCGTTCGTCTCGGAATTCTGCTTGAGATAGAGTCCGAGTTTGCGTAAAACGGACTCCGTATGAAGGAGATATGACCTCCGGAAGTTTCAGGATTCAATTTAAAATTCAAACCGGTCTGAAAACGAGTTCAAATTTGAAAACAGACCCAGATTGGGCTGGGCGGGAAAATTCCCGCCCAGGACCCAGGTCGACTGGGTAGTCGACCTGGGTGTCGACTGGGTAGTCGATCTGGCCCCTGAGCCAGGTCGAACCCAGCCCCCTTCTGGCTGGCCTGGTCAGTGTTGGTCGAATTTCTGAGCTTTGGAGTGTCACTAGGGCTTACGTGTCAACTCTTGATTGGTTTCTCTTTAGAACGAACGGCTAGAATTAATCTTGGCTTCATCGACGGCTCAAATCAATTTACAACTCTACAAAAAGGACCTAAGACTCAACCTAATTCACACAAATAAAATAAGAATGGAGCCGTCATGCTGGTGAAGAGAGACTAGGAGTAGCCGTCAGGTTGAGAGACGATTAGGAGTTGATTCAAAAGCTTAAAGCTACAACAAATAAATCAAAACAATGTCTACAATAAAGGATAGCATCACCAAATTCAGAATTCAGAATCCTGAATACAAGATTCGTCATACGTTGTAAGTAGAGTGCTATTCCGATATGAATAACGATTGGGACTTGATTTGTGTAGAATGAAAGTGGAATTGTACTTTAATTGTAATGATGCTAGTTTATAATTGTATGTTGCTATGATTTTATTATAAATGGATTTGGGATGTTGTAATTACCATGATTAATTGTGCGTTTGCGATGAAAAGTAACACACCTTACAAGTATGTGATTCATGTTGGAAAATTGACTCTTACATGATTTTGGTTAATAAAAGTTGTATACATATTTTGTTACAACAATGTTGAGACTTATGCAAGTATGATCCACTATTATGACTGCATGATTTAGACCCTTGTATGTATATTCCTATGATCATCTCTAGTGTAGTTGGATCCATTTGGGTATTTTGATTCATATAAGTTTATGTTGGAATAGGCCTCATAATTCTAGTTGAACCATACTTTTGTATTAGTAACAAAAGTAAGCACCTTTGTGAACATATAGTGACTTTACGAACATGACTAGCTTATGTTTGATATTATGCCTAAATAAAAATATAAGCTTATGTTGTAGTCAAGATCATATGCTAATAATAGTGATGTCTAATTAAGTTAGATCCTTATTTTAAATGCAAGTTTACATGATTAGATTGAAACCTAGGATCCATGTTTAAGTTTATGCTTTATGCCCAAAGTATATGCTATTTCAATGCAAGTACACTAGTCTCTAATTTGTGATTAAATCGCTATGTTGCAAGTTCATGCGTTCACACACCCCTTTTATGTTACATAGAATATATACATCATGTTCTAAGCCTCCCCTTTTTCATGTGGCTAAGTTTGGCTTAAATGTTAAGTCCAAACATATGTTATCATATAGCAAACGTACAAGATGGGGGTAGTGACGTAGGGTTAAAAATAAAACATATGTGTTGGCATGTTTGACACATGCCAACGACTTGTGAAATTTAAGTGGTATAAATTATTATTATACCCAAGACTAATGAGTTTGGTTAATGGGCCACAAACATTTACATATAAAATGAAAAGAGACAAAATATGTAAACTTAGAGAATACGATATGTTTAACCCGAGGTTGGATTGCGTTGTGATATAAACCAGCCCGGACCCAACCGACTGTCCAGTAATCACAACAATACCTATCCAATGTGGGAGGTTAAGCATTGAGCCCAATAAAGACCCGAGGTTAGACATGAGTTGTGGTGTAAACCTGCCCGGAACCGACCGACTGTCCATTTACCACAACAAAACCCGTCTAATGTGAGTGGTTGGTGCTTTAATTAATAAATTAAGGCTGAGTCAGGATTGATAAGATTAAGTCAATAGAATTAATACTTAATCAAATTCAACATGCTAACTATACAGACTGATTGGAGGTTAGGCTTATACAAACACTAAACCAACTTAACACGGTTAAGCTAGAATGGGAGGGTTAAAGTCCATAGGAACACTTAACCAACTTAACACAGTTAAGCTAGAATGGGAGGGTTAAGTCCATAGCAACACTTATCCAACTTAACATGATAACAAGACAAGATTTGTAGGGGTTAAGTAACTAAGGAAAACACTTAGCCAATTTAACATGTTAACTAGACTAGAGAGTGGGGTTAAGTAAACTTAGAACACTTAACCATCATAGTGTGATAAATGGATAAGGGTTAAGTTAAAAACATGAAAGGGACAGTACTTAACCAGTAGAACATGTTAAGTAAACAGGTATTGGGGTTAAGTTAGAAAGAACACTTAACCAATACAAGATGAATGGGTAAGGTTAAGTAATGAGAAATACTTAACTAATATAACTTGGTCTGTGGTAGGGTTAAGTCAACATGAATTACTGATAGCACTGAACCAGTTTAATATGACAAATGAATGGGTTAAGTTAACTTGAATTAACTACTGACACTTAACCTATCCAACTTAGCGAGGAAGGGGACTAAGTAGTAAACCTTAGTTGAAAAGGGACTAAGTTGGGGACTAAGTAGTAAACCTTAGTTGAAAACGGACTAAGTTGTAGACCTTAGTTAAGAAAAACGACGATTTGATAAACTAAGTGGTAAACGTTAGTTAGAAAAACTAAGTAGTAATCCTTAGTATAACACGAGGAGGAGCGAGCATCTAATCATAGAGAAGGCTCCAACGAATTGGGTTACGAAGCCCGAGGCTTCGAGGGGACGTGAGGGTACTCTTGGTATCCCTCTTTGAGGTGGCAGATGATCCTCCTGGGCTCACAGAGGTTAAGCTCTGCGGTAGAAGAACCAAGGGTATGCCTTGGTTGCAATACAAGGACCAGCGTGATTCGGCGAGACCAGTAGCCCTGTGATAGCAACTCGTCGTCTACCTACCATCTTTAGTCAATCGTTGTACGTATGCGGAAAGGCAGAGAACTCCCAACAGACCATATACTTCCTATCTAGTTATGGATGAGGCTGGCCAATAGGAAAGTAGGGCATAGGGTGGCAAAAGTACAGTTCTCGCACTTGATTTTCTTGGATTGCCTTTCATTATTTGAGGGAGGGGTCACGTGGGACTATAACCACTGGTAGAAAAATAGACCTTAGCATCTGCACAGGCAGATATCTGAAAAGCTCCCGACCGAGTTCCGTGTTTCTAGAGTAGCCCTGCCACGGAACTCCGGTCGTACATTACAGGACATGTGCATCTAGACAAGCGATAACGATTCGCGATACATACGTGGGGAAAGTCTAGGAACATATACCACTCTAGGTGGTGTGTCCAAGACTAGAGGGCATTGTTCGATAGGTAGCATAATCCTTAGTTGGACCTAGGTGGCATAAACCCTGAATCCGAGAAGCGTCCAGTAGATAGCGTAAACCCTAGTTGAATCTAGGAAGCACTTGGTAGAAAACCTAGATTAGATCTAGGTAATATATAATAAATGTATGCCTGAAGGCAACCAAAACTATAAGGATTGGGATCACGTTATCATTACTAGTGGGGACACTAGTTAGGTGGTGCAGAGACATAGAAACACATGTGACTATGCGAGTAGGAGCCGATCTTTAGAAAGGGATCACTTCACCCTGATTATGGGGTGCCTGTTGGAACTAGTACTAGGGGGTGCAGAGATTAATATGGGGTACGATAGTATATTCGGTCCTAGACTACTTAACTTAGTTTATGGTGCTTTCCCATTTCCAGTTTATACTATCATGCTCTTTTGCTTATCCATAGACTGAATAGTCACTAGACTTACTCATACTTTATGTCTGACTCTACTTTTCTTTCGTCTTCTTTTCTTCCGTCCCCCCCCCCAAGGTAGTTGAGGAGGGAATAGTACAGCTCAGGTTAGATTGGACCGCTGCTCTTTCCAAGCTCGAAGATTAGTTGAAGTTTTGCTTGGATTATCTTTTCCATTGCTATGGCTATCCCATGCTATATTGGGGGATAAAATTATTATTTTATGCTTCTTTATTTTGTAAGACAGATGATACTCTAATATTGGAAAACAATTGTTGTACAAACTATTTTATCAATAAAGTAAAGCTTTATTTTCCGCTGTTTTAATTTTGTCTGTCTTGTAATTTATCTGCATCTTTTACCCTAAATGCTCCACAAAACTTAGTGCATTCCCTTTGTGAGTGACACTAACGGATGTGGGGTGTTACAAACACCTATAAAGACATAGGTATAATTAATTGGTTAATAATTATAATGCCTAGGATTACAGCAATTAAAAACTATAATGGCACTTATGACACAAGGTTAGATTGCATTTGTGGTGGAAGTCTGCCCGAACCCGGCCGGCATATCCAGCAACCACAAATGTTGAATCTAATGTGAGGGGTCTAAGTGCACAATTACGAGACGGGTTAAGACACGAGATTAGGCCCAACTTGTGGAAGAATCTACCCGGACCTGACTGGCCTATCCAGCATCCACAAGTTGTGGGCCTAATGCGGGAGGTCTAGCCCATTATAACCGCAAATGGACATGGTAACGAATTGGAATACTTAACCTAGTTAAATCCATAAGGATTGTATGATCACGTTTACTTTAATAGGGGTTAAGTAAACTTGGTTGAAACAGCGGGTGGGTTGAGTAAATCTTGTGGCGGTGGGTAATATTTATATATATTGGCGCACAAACCTAACCTATTTTATACTTTGGGGTTATGCAACTTTGTTGAGTAACTTGCTTGGATCAGTGAGGGTTAAGTAAATCTTGTGGCATTGGGGTAATATTCACATATATAGGCCCGACAACTTAACCTATTTTACATGTTGGACTGTTTGGCATAACTAGTTGAAATCCTAGTAGTGGGGATGCAAGCCTGTGGGAGCTTGTGTCATCTTGTTTGTGGGACCCGTTTCAGTCAGTAACCCATTTAGGTATCAAACGAGTACTCCGAACTAGGTCGGAATAAGGGCACGCTTACTGGGCTGATTGTAAGAGATCCAAAATGAAGGGGCAGTGTCAACAGCGTAGGAAACCAACGAAGTCATGTGCGTGCATGGGTCCGGCTTGCTATAGGAATTAAGACGCTGTGACATCAATAGATATGGTTGTGCACATCTTGAAAATGAAGGGTTTCCACTTTAGGAAGTTATACATTTTACTGTGGGGCTAGCACATGGTATCTACGAAGTTGGGGGCCGATCAATTAGGGTAGTAGTTAGGGTACATCTCGACTCTGGTAAGTTTAGGAGTCTGTTATTGGGGCTGCTTGTGGACTGTATGGGGTTAAAACCTCTCACCAGAAGTACGCCTAAGTCAACTATTTCATACATGTTGGGGATCATCTCATTCTGGATATACTAGCAGTGGTGCAGAGTAATCATTAGAAGCGTATACACCCTATCCTGTTCACCATGTCATACTTGCCTTTTATGTAGTTATCTCTCTCTTATCCACTTTGTATGTCTGTCATGCTACTTTTATTTATTTACTTGCTAAAATTAACTGGACTCGCCAAACTTTATGTATGACCCTTTTTGTTTTCTCTTCTTTCTTCCGCCCCCCAAAGGTTCTTTGGGCGGGAACACTTAGGCTTAACTGTGATTCTGCTTACTTTTGCTAGAGATGACTTTTGCTAGAGATGCTAAGATGTATGGCTCAAGCTCCCATCCTTGTTGCTATGGCTATATTTTGTTTTTGGGGATTTTTTTTTATGTACTCTGATATTTTTGAAGTACAATACAATAGATTTTATGTTGTAATGGGCTTTTGTGTTTCAGACATGTGATGTTTTTGGACCACGGTATCTTACGATAAATAAAAAATTTATTCTGTTGTTATTTTATATGTCTGTCTTGTAATATTTCTATTCTGTTTACTATAACGCTTCACAAAACTTAATGCATTCCCTTTGTGAGTGACGTTAACGGACGTAGGGTGTCACACATAGTTAATTAAGCCGACCGACCCATCGTTTTTGAATGGGACCGATCCATTGGTAAGAAGGGTACCGACCGATCCATGAAACTCAGTATTGTCCGATCCGTATGCAAATGGCATGACCGACCCATAGAATACCAATACGAACAACCCATCATATTATTTGGTGACCGATCCATTACATTATTTGGTGACTGATTCCTCTTAATTGATACATGCCGATTCATTGTATTTGAATCTGATCCATCGATGTTAATGCATGATTTTTGGTGGATAAACACACAACAAACACACATATATATAAAAATATTATGTGTATATATGTGAGCATGTGTATATGGATTAACTTCGGAATAACAAACATATGCAAATACAAATACACATGAAGGTAGAATTACCAACAGAAGAATAGGCAAGCAATTGCAAGCACATATGACAAATGTAGCTACTAATGCTGAAGCACAAAAACAAGTACCAAAGCATGGTCAAGTGCAGCATCATGTTTGTGACAAGTAACAATGCACATTAGGCCAAAAAAAAAAAAGAACGCATCTGTTCTTATCAAATAAATAATGCAGTAAAGTAATATGCAAGTTAGTTATTGTTCAAGTTTTTTTGGTAAAATCAAATTGCATTTGCTCTTATCAGAAATACTTAAGGAAATGTTCAAATCAATGATGACATGGATACAACACATCTTATGGTTCGAATTAATATTTAGGTAGCAGATTATTTTCAAATTTGAACATAGAATAAAGTGCCAAAATATATGGAAAATATTAGCAATATTAAAATTAACAAGAAATACATATATGGCATTCAAGAGTACAAATGGAAATGATGCAAACATGCATGGCGATAGTCCGAGAAAAATACAAGGTGCAACAACGTTGGTGCTACATACATGAACACATGCATATGGATTATGCAAAGCTTCAAAAAAACAAACACAGTGGATGGAGATTTTTTTTTCATATTCAAATGGTTATAAAAGAAAAGCAGTTTCTTCTAAAATTGACTGGTTCAAAAATGGAAAAGAACACAAATTTTATTCTTTGCAAATGTATAATCGGCAATTCAACATCTTGGATAAAGCATTTTATTTTCGCAAATATTATTCAAAGATGTCAGCAATCACTGCCAAGAATATCCATCAATTTATTTTCCAAATATACAATGAGCTAATCTTGACACAAATGTTAATTCCAGAAAGTAGTAATGAATTCATCAGTGAAAATCACACATGGATTTATTAACATAACCAAAGGTTTTGTTTTTGGGCAAGGATGTATTCACATTTTCAAAACCTTTTAGAAAACCACAAGCATTTTTTGAGAAAGAAATTCAATTAAAAGATTCCAGAAATCAATTGGGTATTCATGGCAAGACAACATGAAATCAAAGAAATTAAGGGTTTTAAAACCCTATATATTCACCTATTCATCACAGACAGTATGCATCGAAACCAAGCAATTCAATTGAGCAACATTGAAATAAAAAATTAGAAGAACTCACAAATATTATTTCGATCAATTGAAAAAACCAAATAGTCAACGAGGGAGCAACAAGCATTTGAAGCCATCAGAGAATAATTTTTAGATTTTAGGAGTTGCGAGGGCAAAGCAAAACCTTTTTTATTTTGTGGCCATTGAACAAAAAGAAGCCGACATAATTCTTTCAAGTGACAAAGCAAGAAAAAGGGGTTTTGTTTTTATTTTGTTTTAAGTGTTTTTCATTTGTAATCATTTTACAGTTTTTCTTTAAACTAGGATATTAGCTATAGGGTTTGTAATTAGGAAAAATCTGGTCTTGGGGGTTGAAATCAGTGCAGGATTTTGAGCGTAAGATTAGAACAATAGCAAGGGGTTGCGAGTGTACAAGTGTTGTATGAGGGATGTTGTTTTAAATACCTAGTAGAAACTTTGGGGAATGCAGCAGTAGGCAGGGGTTTGCCGAAGCTGGGTAAATTCTATATCATTTATTTTCTGTGTTTATTTATTCTATTATGATATGTGCTGTGATAATTTTTATATTCCACAGTACTGCAATAAACTCTATTCGTCCTCAAGGGTTAATTTAGATCCTACACCTAGGCCTTCTAAAATTTATAAATTTACTTTTGTAAGTGATTTCCACACTATGCACTAGTAATAATAAAAGCGAGTTTCGTGTATCACGCATATTTAGTTATCATAAGGCAAAACTTGCTCCTCTGGTGTGCATTGCATTGTGTGATGGGATGCGAGTCTTATGGTAGCAGTATTTTCAAAAAGCATTACAAGTATATTATGATTGGTATTCATGAGAGGAAACCCATTTCGTATTATACTATGTGGTCTTGTGATTTACCCAACAATAGAATAAAGTAAATAACTGTTTTAGTTCTCACACCGGTCCCATAATTGTTCCGGAGTTTATTGTTCTTTCCTTAAACTCTGGGTGCTCATATTTTCCACATGAAAAACCTAATAGTTTGGTTTGTAGGTATATTTTGGAGCAGGTGCTGGGCTGAAGCTAGAGCCGTGTCTAGAGCATTTTATTTCTTCCATTGAGAGTTTATATTTTTCATTGTGCATGTATTTATTATTGTAATATGATATAAGCTCTAATATGATGTAAAAGTTATTGCAATGATAATGGAAAAGTTATTTTGTTCAGTTCTTATTAGTTGTAACCACAAGTGATCCGTCTTGTTGATCAGTTTAAGTCCCTTTAACGATCGGTTTCAACCGGCCAGCCAAGCGGGACGTCAGGCCATGACGTCACAACTTCAACAAATCCAACCAAATACAATACTACAACCATCTAACGTAACCCATATGAGCTGGTTACAATATTTTCCCAGTAATGAACAAACAATATGTAATTTGATCTCAGTAATACAATCGCTCTTGGCATAACTCTTCATTTGTGAAATTTGTGCAACTGTTGGGTTTGATTTTCATTAAATTAAAAAAAACATAAAATTGGGACATGTTTGGTTCCAAATGTGATGTTTTTTAATTTAATGAAAACGACATCAAATTGCAACATAGTTTTTTCAGCTGTCATTACAACAGTGCAAGATTTGGTATGATGGTTTTACTTTTTTTCAGTTGAATATTTATGAATTATTTAGCTGATGTATGCAAGTTTAAGTTCAGACTTCTTACTTGTCAAATATTTTGTTTCTGTAACACACCCATAGTGGTTGATTAACCTAACCCTTTATATTTTTTTATGATTTCAAATTAACTTAATTCATTTATCTGAATCGTTTCAACCACATCAAATTTTCACATTTCATTGTGAATCATTTCAACCACATCAAATTTCCACATTTCGTTGTAACAACAATTCAAGTATGCCAATAATGCATTTAACAACTTTTGTGGCACATATCCATATAGCATTAATTAAATTGAAAGACTATAAAAAATATATACATATTAGTAGCTACTTTGAAAGAAAAGTAATTGCTGTCAATATGAGAAGTGGCACTAAATATATAGAGTACAACAACATTGCAAGGAAAAAAATGGAAGGGGACTTTTAAGAAGAGATACATCAAAAGAAATTTTTAGTGTTCACATTTCAACTCTCGAGCACTAATATATTTGGTTCCATGACTGTTTGGTTCCCTCAATAATACATATCGGGATATGTTTATTTCTTATTAATATGTCCATATATTATAATATAAATGCCAAAGTATTTAAATATTATTTGTTGAGTAAAAAGCTAATTTTAATGAAACGATTTTCGAACACATTATCAATTTTCATTAAAGTATGTACTTTTCGTAAATACACTTCAAAATATGATCAGTTTTCTCTACCAAAGAAAATCCCTATTCTTACTATGAATATTCAGATTACATGGCATGAGGCAATTTATGAGTAGTCTCATTTAAGGCGCCTAAATTGTAATTGTTATGGGCAAAGTGAAAGGAATTGTAATGAAACTAAATCTTAGCTGCCCAAATAGCTAAATATTGGTACAAAGCAACACATGGTGTTTGCAGATTTCATGCAAATGGATTCTCAAGACAATGCTGATGTTAATAATAATATTCAGATGCATGAAGTACTAGTGAGGTTTGTATTAGAACAAAAAATAATAATAATTTAAATGAGTGTGTAAAGACAAGGACATTTCATGAAGTTACTAGTGTGTATTATGTTAATGATAATATTCAAAAGAAAATTTGATTTTCACTAAATTAAAAAACAACATCACAATGGGCAAGCAATATCCAAGCATCTGCAATTGTATTTGAATTTATCTTCCATGTTATGTAATTGGGATATAATATAGTTAATTATATATGACATGCCTGTCATTTCAATTTTATTCTTCACCATGTCTGAATGTAAGGTTGAAAGAATTAATGGTCTCTGGTTTTGGGATGTAGGTTACATAATATGCACATTGGATGAAATGATGGACTTATTTGTATGAGTTTGTCTTTAGTTAATAAAATATTGGAAATGGTCCTGTATAAGCATTTGGTCATTTTGGACAATGAATACTTTTCCACACTACTTTTGAAAATAAGTGCATAAATCTAAAAATATGAAAACAAATCTAAAAGACTGTAATAGCTCATACCTGCTTCTCCATCTAAAGATATTGAATTGAACTCTTTGGATGACACACAAAACCACCGATTCGAACATCACCAAAGGTCATAGCATGAGGACGATTTTCACTTATTTCGACAACGTTTGAAAAACACTGTAGTATAATACAATAGTGTTGTTATAAGCGTTGTATAACAACATGTTGTCGTGGATGTGAAATTAATAACAACGAAAAACTAACACTGTAAAAAGCAATATAAGACAGCGTTAGAATTTTTCTATAATAATATTATTGTGTTTTCGCAGCATTTATTATTTTCTATCAGAAAACCTAACAGATTTTTTCGTCACCAGATGATAAACGCTATTATTATTTTTTCACAGCAGTTTTCTTCTATTATTATAATATGCTGTCTTTTTTAGGACCGACAACATTGCATAAACGTTGTGGTTAGTTCCTAATATTTTACAGCACCTATAATACGTTATTCCATTACAATATGTATACGTATATCACTGATCTACAAACATTTTATCATGTTTCTATTGAATAATATGCATAACATCAAATCAAACTAAAAAAATACCATATAAAAATACAAATATAACTCAGTTTCTTAAATTTATTTCGATACAATATCTGTAAATATGAATACAATATATGTAAATAAAATTTTCATAAATTCATAAACAGAGATGGTATTTGTAAAATAACTTCATACAACATTAGACAAACTTATTAAAACAAACCTATTTACAATGCATGTGAAAAAAAAAACGTATTTGTCCCTCCAACCTTTGATCCTAGCATATACCACTTAAGCATTTCAAAACCAAACCTGTTAAAAGAACAAAAACAAATGATAAGCAACAATGAACACTAGCAAAGAGAAATGATAAGCAACAATAAACACTGGTAACAATAATAACATACTGCAACTTTTGCAAAGTGTTTTGACAAGCAAATCGATATACTTAGTTATATATTACTATCATCATCATTATATAAGATTTTGGTTTATTTTACATCTTTATATAGTTAGTTAATTTTTATAAAACTTAGTAAACTTTGTTAAATTTTTATAATACTTAGTCAACTTTTATAAACTTATTCAAAATTTATAAATATTAGTTAAGTTATTGTTATAATAAATCTTAGTTTATTATTAATAATATTCTATATAATATTTAGTTATATTTTTTTTAATACATAGTTCACTTTTATAAACTAAACTTGTTGCTTTTATAAAAATTAGTTAATGTATTTAAATTTTCTAATACTTATCTAATTTATATAAACTTTTTTATATTTATAAATCTTGGTTAGTTAAGTATTATTATTATCAGAAATATAATAATAATAATTTTTTTTTGGCAAAGCCGACGGGGTTGAGTGGTCCCCTACCACTTTATTGATAACTATAGAAGATACATAGCAACAACGATAGAGTACAAAAGAAAACATAGGAACAAGTTATCAAATACGAAGAAAACATAGCGGCACAAATACACACAGGAGCCGAGTCTCAAAGGAGACACGCAAATCAGCGAACACTCCATATTCCAGGGTCAAAAATGTGGCTCATGAGTTGGATACCATTTCTGATTTGCTGCAGAACATGACATTTCATTTGGGCGTTATCAATGCTTGTTTCTGGAGTGAATATCCTTGCTTTCCTTATTTTCCATATAAGAAGAATAAACTTTTTCAGTATATAGGCGATGAGTT
The DNA here is from genome assembly GCA_030737875.1 of Allium sativum. NCBI lineage: Eukaryota > Viridiplantae > Streptophyta > Magnoliopsida > Asparagales > Amaryllidaceae > Allium > Allium sativum. Next base: position 492,436,812 of record CM060912.1, on the reverse strand, counting down.
TGGCTTTACTATCTTTCTTCGAGATGTGTTCATGTATAAGCTTCCATTCCTCATTGCTGTGTTGCTCCACATCACAGCGTCCAGTCCACGCCATTGCTTCATTCCAAGCAGTGAAGATGTAAGGGCATTCGAAGTACAAATGCTCCATGTTTTCCGGTTGAGAATGACAGAAAGTACAATGAATTGGAACATTGATCCCTCGCGAGAGAAGCTTAACTCTAGTCAAAATTGCATTGTTAATGACCTTCCATAAGAAAAAAAATTCTTTGGCTTCATTGTTCCCATTCCAGATGATTTTCTGCCACCTACAACGTGGCAAGCTTGTAATACCCATCAAAGAATTGTATATGAGTTTAATTGTAAATCGCTCACCTGACCAATTCCATGACGTGTATGTGTCGGTAGGCACCAAAGGGCGAAGAGCAGCGATCTTGTTCCATATTTCCTTGCAGCAGGGGGTAGCAACTCTCGGCAGTTCGAATCTGTCATTAAATAAAAGACTACCAACAGTAGCATGTTCCGGAACACCAGATAAAAAAATTTCTTGGTATGGTACGACTCTATTAAGAATGACGCCGTGATCAAGCAATGGATCATGCCAAAAACTTATATATAAGTATGCAGCAGGATTGTATTTAAAGAAAGGGAGAATTTCAGATCTAATTTTAAGAATATTAATCCAAGTCTAGCTAAGGTTATATGGCAGTTCCATAGTCTAGAAATGATGATCAGAAATAATGTGTTTCTTAGACCATGCAACCCAGATGCTGTTAACATTATTAGTCAGGCTATCAACATGCTTAACAAATGCCGCTTTATTCCAAATCATAGTGTTTAAAATTCCTAGGCCCCCATTAAAAAGCGGCTTTCCCATTAATTTAAAGGAAATAGGGGCAGAAAATTTAATATGAATACTCCCCTTCCAGAAAAATCTCATAAAAGCAGTTCTAAGCATTTTCAGTAATTTATGTGGCAAAATATAAGTTCTGATCCAATACGAGTGCATGGATATAATAACTGATTTAATTAAGGTAAGTCTACCTGCTTAATTGAGCATGTTATTCGACCAACAGTTCAGACGACTCGTAATCTGATTGTAGAGAGGGAGACATTGAGCAGTTGTGATACGTGAAGTAGTCAGTGGCAATCCAAGATAGTTAGTTGTGTTACGATTGATATTCAGACCGGTGACAGCTTGTAGTTCAGCAGCATAATCAGGCTCGGTCCCCGCAACATTAAGTTCAGATTTCGCCAGGTTAATACGCAGACCTGTAATCTTATAAAAATTTTCTAGAATACTCATAATGTTGATTATGATGTTTTTATCAGGAGTGCAAAAAACAATAAGATTGTCAGCAATAATAATCATTTTTATATAAGATTTAGTTTTATTTTATATTTTTATTACTTAGTTGGTTTTAATAAAAATTAAGTAATTAAATTAAATTTTCACAATACGTAATTAATTTTAATAAAATTATTTAATATTTATAAATCTTAATTAATTTGTTGTTATTATAAATCTTAGTTAATAATTATTATTACTATTATTACTTTAGAATATTTGGTTATATTTTAAATTTTTATGTACTTTAGTTAATTTTTACAAACTAAACTTTTTATTTTTTTTAATTTTTGTAAAACTTTGTTAAATTTTTATAATAGTAAGTCAATTTTTATGAACTTATTCAATATTCATAAATACCAGTAAGTTATTATTATTATAAATGAAACATACCACTTTTGGGTTCGCTTCAACCCTGTAATTGAACCGACTTAAACTATTCTCAAAGGTGGATTGTCGGGGTGCTTACACATTAGCATAAAACAAAAGAACTTTTCATTAATATCATCACAATATTACATCAGATTACAAGAATATATCAGAGTACAACAGATATCAGAGTATACCGGAGATAATTACACAACGAAATATAAAACTCTCGGTGGAATACTAATAAATGCTCCAGAGTATAGCTCCAGCCATAATCCAGAATGCTGCTCTAAAAATGAATCAGAGTATACCGAATGGGCATGAAAATTTATCGACCTGTGGTTGAAGTGGGGGCAAGAAAGTAGATTCAGATAGGTAAAATAGTGTATGCAATAAAGAATGAATTGAACTGCTTCTGAACTTTGTGTTAGCAGACTGAATTGAAATGAAATGAACTTTAGGTGATCTGAATGAATTGGTACACTTTCGCTGAACTTCTGAACTAAGAATGAAGGCATTTGCAGATTTGCAAGGAGTAGAACTAATATGAAGGTTGATGAGAAGGCTTTTTTTCTCTTGTTCAGCATAAATCATCAAGATAGAAAATCTAACACATGGTCGTTATTTATAAATAAACAGAAGCGCTTTTGCCGACCATTTTGGGCTGTAAAAGTTGAAGCATCAATTAAGTAATGTGTGTTTGGCCATTACTGACCGAGATGATATACTATAACCAAAATCAAATTGTATAATGTTGAGTGTTTACTCATGCTGCATTTATATTTTATTCTCATTGATGTTTTTCCTTGAAAGTTGTTTTCTCATAACAAAACGTCTAAGTTTGAATCGTATGAAAGTTGTTTATATTGCACTTACATTTGTTGAGAATATAGATTTCAAGATACAATAAATGTAAATGTAAAAATGTCAAGCTATTCTCTAACTAGTGCAAAATATAACTATTAATGTATAATTTCTTAAAAAACAAACAAAAAGCAAAATAAACATAGTTGTCATAGCTTATCCGCAATTCATTCCAAACGTCAGCTTTACATTTCTTGGGTACTATATCACAACTTTCGTATGATATTGGCACATGAATTCGTACCAATTTACCAATTTAGTGCTTATTTTTCTAGCATATCTGAAATTGGAGCACCATATGTGTTTGCCTCAACTTTCTTGGGTTGTGAAGACGACGAATGATCAACTGGATGGATTGACGCTTCTGCGGCTTCTGACATTATTGTTGTATGAATTTTATTATCAAGATCATTTATATAGTCAAGCAACAACATAAAGATTTGCTGAAACAACAACGATGATTTTGAACAAGATAAAGATTTGCTGAAAAAACAAAGATTTGCTGAAACAACAACGTTATAGTCAAAATCATTACATTCAGCAATTACAGTTTCTCCTTTACCTGTAATTCCAGTTGGTAAAGGGTTCAACTTACATAAGGGAGATATTCATGATTTGGGCACATCATTCATAGATGCATCAATATTTAAGGTGATATTGAACATTTGTTGTTAGTAAAAATACCAATCTTGTATATACATGTAACTTGCCCAGATGTTAATAATTATGAACCTCGTATTCATCAAATCAAGAAAGAAAAATCGGTTTCTAGTTTCGTATACCGTCAAAACACAACTCAAAGGCTAATCTTGTTATAATTTCTGCAATGATTCGTAAAAACCCATATAGTATTACTAACTGTTCATGTGCTCTGGTTTTTGATATGCCAAAGCTTACAGCCATAGGTTCATTCGTTGCCAGTAAATAAATTGGGGCACATTGTGAAAAAAAGAAGTTTTGCGAATAATATGCACATAATAACGAAATTTCATGGAATGTATGCATACCAAAGAAAATAAACCACTCGTTATATAATCTAAGAATTTCAACGTATAAAAATTTGCAGCGTCAAACGTTTAATGTCAAGATGCAAAAATCAGCATGGCACAAACATAAAAACAAACATGCATGAAAAAATGAAAAATAATAATTGTTGGCTATAACAATTCAACAAACAAGTTCATATTCAATAAAACTTAGTTAATATCATATTATTATTAGTGCATAGTGTGAAAACCTTTCGAGAGTAAATGTATTAAAATAGCCAATATAGGTACCATATACTATACTGACATACGGTACACAACTAAAATCGTACGGGCTTGTAGTGGAGATCGGGTTTCCAACAATGGCCCGGCAAAGTAACTTCCTAACTAAACCAAATTTTGAACACCTCTAGAATAGTCGCTATGGAATTTATATATATAGCCCTTAAAAATAGCCATTTTGCAAAGGACCTCCGTTTTCGACGAGAACACTTTTGTTGGATACGGAATGTCAAATTATTTCTAGATTCCAATTTTCATAATTTTTGGAATCAATATGTGAGCATGGTGGAGTTAAACGTGTTTGGTTAGTTTAGTTTGAATTTAATCGACTGGAAAGTGACCATTTTTCAAACGGTCTCCAAATTCGACGAAATTAGTTTTGTTAGGACCATATCATCAAAACATAGCTAGATTTATTATTTTGAAATTTTTGGAGTCAGTATGTGGCCTCGGTAAATTAAAATGTGCGTTTAAATTAAAAATATATTGATTTATATTTTAATTTTGATAAAAATAGATCGAAACCGTCGAATTGGCTTACGAAACATATCCCATTCTGTCCGGAATGGGGATATTATGCTAGGGACGATAGTCGTTGGGTTTGATTTGGAGTTCAAATGTAAAAACTCACTTTTACGAATTAATTGAATTAAATATTAATATTATATATTTCTATAAATACCCAGTCAAAATCGGTCAACCGTGAACCCTATGCCCTCTTTTATTTCCGCCGCCAGGAAGAAAAACAACGACCGATCTTGTTCGAAATTCAACCATTAATCTCTCCAAATCCGTGCAGTGATTCACGAGGCTTTCAAAGACAAACATGAAGAACTTGAATGACCTTTGTATCCATACGGGTATAATCATTTACGGGGTTGAATTGGCTGCAAATTTCGGGTCCAAATGACCGGCGTTCACGCCCAATTTTTGCGCCAAGGAGGACGTCGAAAGGGGAGGCGCTCATGGCGTGGGAAGGTGGAGCGATGGGCGTCAAAGTGGTGGTCGTGTATGGGGTCCCGCCCCCCTGTAGTGTCACGCATTGTGGATTCTCGAGGGCGAGAGTTGGGTTCAGCGAATTTGAGAAGGAACGATGATAGAAGGTGATTAAGGAAATAATTAAGAAATTAATTTTTTATTAATTATGTAAATAATGTAATTAAAGTTCATAACGCAATATCTTCTTCATACGAGGTCCAAATCACGCAAAACTGGATCCATTGCGATCGTGGGGACGAGAGCTTCACAACAAGACTAACCGGGTCCAAAATGGAGCATGTTAGAATTTCAGACAAATTCAAATCCGAACAGTGCAGAATTCGCCAGATAAACACTAACGGAGTTGAAACCAAATGTGAGAACTCTTTCCCACTCAATTTAATTCCCAGTAAAATATATACTAGGATGCAGACAGTGCTTAGCAGTACCCGACACCATTTATTGTACAAACCATGATTGTTTGTTTGGACTGTATTGTGTTGTGATGTGAAATGAACTGTATAAAATATTCATGCATTGAATAAAATAATTGAATAATAAAAATATCATTTTTATTGTATAAATGAACTGTATAAAATATTCATGTGTTGAATAAAATATTTGAATAATAAAAATATCATTTTTATTGTATAAATGGACTGTATAAAATATTCATGTGTCGAATAAAATATTTTATTGTTAAAAATATAATTTTTAACGTATATATGAACGACATAAAATTCTCCTGAAATGAAAATGAATATTCATTTACAAATCGAACGATTTGTTTATGTACATTTATTTATCTGATATAGATTGGGACGATAAATTTTACACATCGCCTAACTGCATAAATAATAATCAGTATTTGTTGTTTGAAAACCCCACACGGGTATTGGGATGATATTGGACATACACTAAACCCAATATTTAGTTGTATGTCAATCAATGGGTTGACAGGCTGTGATGAGCGTTAATTATTTATTTTTAACTCTTATACAGTTGTAAATTGCACTCTAGATGATGGTTGATTGTGCAACATTATTGTCATATACATGTGTTGTATGAAATCCATATAAATAACAGTATATGGTATTTGACTGTGTTTGATTCCAATTCAGAAGAAAAGAATATTTTAAAATAACGAATATTTTAAAATAATATTCAGTAAAGGATTAAAATATTATTTTAATGTCCAATTTTGGATGGACAAGAAAATATTGAAATACGTGAAGCCGTGTTGATTAGATTTGCGCCATTTTAACGCGAACGATATTTATATTGATTTTATTCATTTTTATAATGAATATCGAAAAGGAAGTTATTTCGAAATTTGATATTTTGAAAATATTATCATTTATATATTATAATGATACAGAATATTCAATTTTGATTTAAAAATTGAAATGAAGTTGGAAGCGTTTTAAAAACGAATTTATAAACGATTTATAAAATACGTTTTAAATGGAAATAAACGAAATATTTATAATATAAGTATTATATATATATTTAATGGCCTGAATAGAACGCGCCGCGGCCGTTCGTGAATTTCGACTATTGACTTCGAATTGATATTACGGGAGATCCGACCGTCGGATTCTCCTAAAACCAGAACCTTTGGGTTCGTATCGAAAAGAGCTTTCCAATGAATATAAGAGATTTGAAATATAACGGTTGGATTTGGAATTATGTCCAAATCAAATTTAAAAAAGGTCGCTGTAAGTGCAGTTCGATGACCGTTTATGGAAATCGACTGAAAGGGCCTTAATAAAATTATTAAAAATATTAATAATTTGTGTAAAATAATAATAAATGATTTGAAAAGAATTGGGATGAAAATTTCGGTGTTTGTAAAGATAAAAATATATTTTTATCAAAATGAACTAGTTATTAACTACATTTGAAATCCAATAATTTTTAAATAAAATAAATTGGATTTGTGAATGGTTTTAAAATAAGAAAAAATTTCCAACGAACTTATTGGAATGGATTAGGGATGGGAATAATCTTCGGAATATTTCGATATTAGATTCCGTGATTATACGGATATCGTTATGGAAATTTGGAAGATATATTTATATCGTTATTTCCAATAAGATATTTGTTGGTTTCAGAATTTGATATTGAATATAAGCCGATATAATTTCTATTTAGAGCCTTGTATTTAATATCAAATGGGATTTTGGGTTTGTCGTGAATGGTGTCTTCATTAACGCTGTTCTTAAACCCAGTTGAGAAAAGAATAAAATTTTTAATTAAGATTTAGGGAAATTTTCCAATTAATTAATATTTAATTTGAATTGAATAAAAGAATTGGATTTTGGGTTTGTCGTGAATGGTGTCTTCAGTAACACTGTTCTTAAACCCCGTGTGAAAATAATAAATCTTTTAATTAAGATTATTGGAGTTTCCAGTTATATTTGGTAATTGGAATAAAATGGAATGTCAATCGGGTTTATCGTGAAATGTGTTTTTAACGACATTCATTCTTTAACCCCGATTAACAGTGAAATATGATTTGGAATTTATAAATCTTTTAATTAAGATTTAGGGGAATTTTCCAAAGTGAAGTTTTCCCATTTAATAAAATAATTTGGAATGGAATGGAATTCGATTTGGTAATAATCGAAGTGAACTTTTGTGGAGGAAGACTATTACTATATATGGAATTTAAGAGGCTTTGCCATTATTCCATTTATATTATCGGTTGGATATGGAAGTTTATATTGATTATATATATTGATCTGTTTTCCGCGAAAATTCCATTGTTGATGGAATGTGATTTTGGGTTTATCGTGAGCTTTGTTTTAAATGACATTAGTTCTTTAACCTAGTTAAAGATAAGATTAATTTCTTAACTTTGAATAATCATTAAGTAATGATTTTTGGAGATTAAAACTAAGTGGAGTTTTAGGAATCTTTAATTAGATGGAAATGTGAATCTGATAACTAATTTTATCAAATTCAAGAAATGATCAAGAAAGGAGTATCACCAGTTTTGCTCTAAGCGATAGTTAAATCTTTAATTAGATTTGAATGTGAATGGTAATCAATTTTATCGATAACACCATGGTGTTAAATATGGAGTATTACCAGTTTTGCTCCATGGGATGAATAGGTTGGGATTGGGAAATAAAAGAAATGATTACTTCGGTAAGGTGCGCTAATCCGACTAGTTTGAATAAACCTTAATTTGGTTTGAATTGATATCCAAAGGAAGATTAAAGAATAAATTTAAAGAACTTATCTTTGATAAAATTAATGGGAACCTTTCTCAAAGGATATGAATATTTGAATAAAAGAATATTCAGAATTGGAATGAGGCGTATGTTGTGTTTTTATAACATTTGTTTATAAGATACGCGAGTTATTCGGAAAGACCAGGTTTATCCCATTCTGAATAACTAACTCGACGATAAGTCGACGATGAAGACGGTGGTTGAAGACCGGAGGTCTTTACATCGTTTGGATGATTACTGATGTCTTGATTGGGCTGTACACCCAAGACGAGGTAATAAGTGGAAATCGTCCAGACGTACGTGGAGATCGACCGGATATGCGAGGACCTCTCTCTTGTATTGGACATATGGGACGAGGAATAAGGTGCCTCCGGTTTCGTTCAGACCCAGAGCGAACTTGTAAATGGATGTGTGTCTGACATCGGATTTCATTCTATGTGATTGATAGACATCTGTTGCATGGCGTGAATTGCCTATGTGGCATGCTGAGAAGCAAATGATCAAGGCTTCTATTGAAAAGCAGAGTATTGTGGTTGATGATCAAAGCACGACTTTAATATAGCATATCTTTGTATATAGCATTAATTCGTGAGCCTCACACCTCGGTGTGAACTAGAAATGGGAGAGAACGTCAGGGAGGACATGTGTTTCCTTCTAGCTAGGAGTGGTGTCATGGTATGGAGCCCAGACATTTTACTTATGTGGATGATGGAAAGCGAGGCGCTTCGGTTATATCGGTCACTACGGGACTGATGGATGATATGGTTGACATACTGACCATTTCTCCCCATAAGTCGGGGAAACGTATTGTTCAGGCATTATAATCCATTTCGTGTGGACCTGCCCTGATGCTCCAAGGGTCACTCGAGCTCTGATCCTGAGACATGGTAGGCTAGATTGTCTCGAAGCGGTAAGGACAATCCCTTGCCTTGGTTCACAGACGGAAATCCAACTTCCAATATGTGACTTTTCGGTTTTAATTTATAGAACCTAGTATGGCGACGTAATATATTGGTACCTACGCCACCTATAATTGATACATTTATATTTGAAGTTGATTTCTTCACTTATAGTAATAATAAAATATGAAATTTCACGTACCAAGCATTTTTGGCTATTATTAGTTAAAAACTCTATCCTCCGACTTGCGTTGCATTGTGTGATGGAACCTGAGTCTTATAATAGCTTCATTGTTCTTTATTTAGCACTGCGTTGTTTGTTTTATGCACTGGTATTCTTGGGGGTAAACCCGTTATACGGCGTAGTCTCTTCATTTACCTAACTTTAAAATCAAATTAATAACTGTTTCAGTTCTCACACCAGTCACATGACGGACCTGGAGTTTATTGTTTTAACCTAAACTTTGGGTGCCCTTATTTTCTACACGATCAACTAGTAGTTTGGTTTTGCAGATATTATATTCACAGGATCCTGGGTTACAACTGGAGCTATATTCGAAACGCTCTGTATCTATGTATTTCTTTCAGTTGTGTTTTGTATGATTTTCCGCTGCATTGTAATTTGTAAATCTCTAATATTTATCAAATGTATATTATTTGTTCATACTCTGTATATTCTTGTACTCTGATGTAAATTGTTGTAATAAGTAATGAAATGTTCTTCTGGTGTTCTGAATTGTCGTGTTCTCAACTCAATCCGAGCTTTCCTTTACGGGGAAGTTTGGATCGCTTCAGTTGGTGTTAGAGCTTTGGTTTACGGAGCTCGAGAACAAGGCACATTAGAACCAAACGAAAGAATTCATCAGAGATTGATTTAGTAATATCCAATGGGAATGACTCGTTAGAGATGGGATCAGTAGTATGCTAGAATGAGTCTGAAGAGTATTATTTTTGAAATAAAAATGGAAACAAATTTTGTTTTGAAAATTTATATTATATTATACGTATTTGAATATTTATTTTAGATTGATTTTGGACAATCGAGTATATGGAGATTTTGAATATACGCATAATTAACGTGTATTCGAAGCCTCAAATACACTGGATAGATATAGAATCACACTCTAATCGCCCGGAGATGATTCTGATGATTGATATATCATCATCCGAATCAGATTCTATGTTCTAGTTTCAAAATTGTGATATCTATATATTTCCACTTGGCTGTGTGAGAACCAAAACTAGATAGGGTTATTGTTGTGAATTGGCATCAAAAACATGATTTTGCATATATATATATATATATTAAAGTTATATGTTTGAAAAGATAATCAACAAATTGACTGCTAGTTGTGTTGTATGATAATTAGTTTGATTGATTAAAATGTTGAACCGATAAGAGAACAAAAAAGGTAAATTAAGCCAAATTGAATCAAACATTGAACTGAATTGAAAATTGATTGAAATTGCATGCATATACATGTATATACAATGAACAGGTCATAGCAGGGAAGCTAAGAAGAGAAATAAAATTGTATGCCCGACAAATAGGTACATGTTTACTAATTTCTTAGGTTTGGATGATTTTATGAGCCGATTGGCTAGCCGCTAGGCTTTTTCTTTTTCTTTTGGGATTGATGAGGGTCCTGCATGGCTAGTTGCGGTTTTAAAGGTCTCCCCTTACAAAGGAGGTTATGGCGAAACTTTTCGAAAATTTAGGGTGTTGGCCAAATTTTTGAAAAATTAGAAAATTTTAGAAACTGAAAAGTTGAAGAATGAAAGTAGAGTTGATTAGTTAAACGACTTTCAGCTTCGTTCCTTTTTGAGGACGAAAAGATTTTAAGTGGGGGAGATTGTAACATCCCGGAAAATTAGAACCAATTTAAAATTTTTATTTTAGCAATTTTAATGAATTTTGAATATTTAAAATAATTTATTTTAAATAAAAGCGACTAATTTTTTTTAAATCGAAGTTAGAACGAATATTTTATTTTAATTATAAAACGAGCCTGAAATGGCGCAGTAGTTTGAAATTTTGATTTCAAATTTCAAATGAATGTACAAGATTCAAAACAAATTGGATTTCAGTAAAACCAGAAATATTTGAATCTGTTTGAAAATGTCTTTCCAACGAATGTGAAAAATCCAGATTTCATAACAGGAATAAAAAGTTATGTCCAGTTGAAAATTCAAAATAGTCGCTATGGAATTTATATATATATATAGCCCTTAAAAATAGCCATTTTGCAAAAGACCTCCGTTTTTGACAAAACCACTTTTGTTGGATCCGGAATGTCAAATTATTGCTAGATTCCAATTTTCATAATTTTTGGAATCAATATGTGAGCGTGGTGGAGTTAAACGTGTTTTGTCAGTTCAGTTTGAATTTAATCGACTGGAAAATGACCATTTTTCAAACGGTCTCCAAATTCAATGAAATTAGTTCTGTTAGGACCATATCGCCAAAACATAGCTAGATTTATTTTTCTGAAATTTTTGGAGTCAGTATGTGGCCCCGGTAAATTAAAATGTGCGTTCAAATGAAAAATATATTGATTTATATTTTAATTTTGATAAAAACTAATCGAAACCGTCGAATTGGCTTACGAAACATATCCCATTGTGTCCGCAATGTGGATATTATGCTAGGGACGACAGTCGTTGGGTTTGATTTGGAGTTCGAATGTAAAAACTCACTTTTACGAATTAATTGAATTAAATATTAATATTATATATTTCTATAAATACCCAGTCAAAATCGGTCAACCGTAAACCCTAGGCCCTCTTTTATTTCCACCGCCAGGAAGAAAAACAACAGCCGATCTTGTTCAAAATTCAACCATTAATCTCTCCCAATCCATGCAGTTATACATGAGGCTTTCAAAGACAAACATGAAGAGCTTGGAATGATCTTTGTATCCATACGGGTATCATCATCTATGGGGTTGTATTGGCTGCGAATTTGGGGTCCAAATGATCGGCTTTCGTGCCCAGATTTTGCGCCAAGGACGACGTCGGAGGAGGAGGCACTCATGGTGTGGGAAGGTGGAGCGATGGGCGTCAAGGTGGTGGTCGTGGATGGGATCCCGCCCCCCTGTAGTGTCGCTCGCAGTGGATTCTCGAGGGCGAGAGTTGGGTTCGTGAATTTGAGAAGGAATGACGATAGAAGGTGATTAAGGAAATAATTAAGAAATTAATTATTTATTAATTATGTAAATAATGTAATTAAAGTTCATAATGCAATATCTTCTTCATACGAGGTCCAAATCGCGCAAAACTGGATCCGTTGCGATCGTGGGGACGACGGCTTCACAACAAGACTAACCAGGTCCAAAACGGAGCATGCTAGAATTCAGGCAAATTCAAATACGAACAGTGCGGAATTTTCCAGATAAACACTAACGGAGTGGAAACCAAATATGAGAACTCTTTCTCACTCAATTTGATTCCCAGTAAAATATATACTAGGATGTGGACGGTGCTTAGCAGCACCCAACACCATTTATTGTACAAACCATGATTGTTTGTTTGGACTGTATTGTATTGTGATTTGAAATGAACTGTATAAAATATTCATGTATTGTATAAAATAATTGACAATAAAAATATCATTTTTATTGTATAAATGAACTGTATAAAATATTCATGTATTGAATAAAATATTTGAATAATAAAATTATCATTTTTATTATAGAAATGAACTGTATAAAATATTCATGTGTCAAATAAAATATTTTATCATTAAAAATATAATTTTTAACGTATATATGAATGACACAAAATTCTCCTGAAATGAAAATGAATAATCATTTACAAATCGGACGATTTGTTTATGTACACTTATTTATCTGATATAGATTGGGATGATAAATTTTACACATCGCCCAACTGCACAATTAATAATCAGTATTCTTTGTTTGAAAACCCACATGGGTATTGGGATGATACTGGACATACACTAATCCCAATATTTAGTTGTATGTCAATCGATGGGTTGATAGGCTGTGATGAGCATTAATTATTTATTTTTAACACTTATACAGTTGTAAATTGCACTCTGGATGATGGTTGATTGTGCATCACTATTGTCATATACATGTGTTGTATGAAATCCATATAAATAACAATATATGGTAATTGACTGTGTTTGATTCCGATTCAGAAGAAAAGAATATTTTAAAATAATATTCAGTAAAGGATTAAAATATGATTTTAATGTCCAATTTCGGATGGATAAGAAAATATTGAAATACGTGAAGCCGTGTTGATTAGATTTGCGCCATTTTAACACGAACGATATTTATACCGATTTTATTCATTTTTATAATGAGTATAAAAAAGGAAGTGGTTTCAAAATTAAATATTTTGAAAATATTATAATTTATATATTATAATGATACAGAATATTCAATTTTGATTTAAAAATTGAAATGAAGTTGGAATCATTTTAGAACAAATTTATAAACGCTTTATAAAATACGTTTTAAATCGAAATCGACAAAATATATATAATATAAATATTATATATAATTAATGGCCTGAATAGAACGCGCGGCGCCGCGGCTGTTCTCGAATTTCGACCATTGACTTCGAATTGATATTACGGGAGATCCGACCGTCGGATTCTTCAAAACCAGAACCGTTAGGTTCGTATCAAAAAGAGCTTTCCAAAGAATATAAGAGATTTGAAATCTAACAGTTGGATTTGGAATTATGTCCAAATCAAATTTGGAAAAGGTCGCTGTAAGTGCAGTTATTGACCGTTTATGGAAATCGACTGAAAGGGCCGTAATAAAATTATTAAAAATATTAATAATTTGTGTAAAATCATAATAAATGATTTGGAAAGAATTGGGATGAAAATTTCCACGTTTGTAAGGATAAAAATATATTTTTATCAAAATGAACTAGTTATTAACTAGATTTGAAATCCAATAATTTTTAAATAAAATAAATTTGATTTGTAAATGGTTTTAAAATAACCAAAATTTTCCAATGAACAAATTGGAATGGATTAGGGATGGAAATAATCTTTGGAATATTTCGATATTAGATTCCGTGATTATACGGATATCGTTATGGACATTTGGAAGATATATTTATATCGTCATTTCAAATACTATATTTTTTGGTTTCAGAATTTGACATTGAATATAAGCCGATATAATTTCTATTCAACGCCTTGTATTTAATATCAAATGGGATTTTGGGTTTGTCGTGAATGGTGTCTTCATTAACACTGTTCTTAAACCCAGTTGGGAAAAGAGTAAATCTTTTAATTAATATTCAGGGAAGTTTTCCAATTAATTAATATTTAATTGGAATTAAATAAAAGAATTGGATTTTGGGTTTGTTGCGAATGGTGTCTTCAGTAACACTGTTCTTAAATCCCGTGTGAGAAGAATAAATCTTTTAATTAAGATTATTGGAGTTTCCAGTTATATCTGGTAATTTGAATAAAATGGAATGTGAATCGGGTTTATCATGAACTGTGTTTTTAACGACATTCGTTCTTTAACCCGATTAACAGTGAAATATGATTTGGAATTTATAAATCTTTTAATTAAGATTTAGGGGAATTTTCCAAAGTGAAGTTTTCCCATTTAATAAAATAATTTGAAATGGAATGGAATTCGATTTGGTAATAATCGAAGTGAACTTCTGTGGAGGAAGACCGTTACTATATATGGAATTTAAGAGGCTTTGCCGTTATTCCATTTATATTATCGGTTGGATATGGAAGTTTATATCGATTATATATATTGATCTGTTTTCTGTGAAAATTCCATTCTTAATGGAATGTGATTTAAGGTTTATCATGAGTTGTGTTTTAAATGACATTAGTTCTTTAACCCAGTTAAAGATAAGATTAATTTCTTAACTTTGAATAATCATTAAGTAATGATTTTTGGAGATTAAAACTAAGTGGAGTTTTAATGAATCTTTAATTAGATTAAAATGTGAATCTGATAACTAATTTTATCAAATTCAAGAAATGATCGAGAATGGAGTATCACCGGTTTTTCTCCAAGCGATTGTTAAATCTTTAATTAGATTTGAACGGGAAATGATAATTAATTTTACGGGTAACACTATGGTGTTAAATATGGAGTATTACCAGTTTTGCTCCATGGGATGAATAGGTTGGGATTGGGAAATAAAAGAAATGATTACTTCGGTAAGGTGCGCTAATCCCGACTAGTTTGAATAAACCTTAATTTGGTTTGAATTGATATCCAAAGGAAGATTAAAGAATAAATATAAAGAATTTATCTTTGATAAAATTAATGGGAACCTTTCCCAAAGGATATAATATTTGAATAAAAGATTATTTAGAATTGGAATGAGGCGTATGTTGTGTTTTTATAGCACTTGTTTATAAGATACGCGAGTTATTCGAAAATACTGGGTTTATCCCATTCTGAATAACTGACTCGATGATAAGTCGACGATGAAGACGGTGGTTGAAGACCGGAGGTCTTCACATCGTTTGGATGATTACTGATGTCTTGATTGGGCTGTACACCCAAGACAAGGTAATAACTGGTGATCGTCTAGACGTACTTGGAGATCGACTTGATATGCAAGGACCTCTCTCCTATATTGGACATATGGAACGAGGAATAAGGTGCCTCTGGTTTTGTTCAGACCTAGAGCGAACTTGTAAATGGATGTGTGTCTGACATCGGATTTCATTCTGTGTGATTGATAAACATTAGTTGCATGGCGTGAATTGCCTGTGTGGCATGCTGAGATGCAAATGATCAAGGCTTCTGTTGAAAAGCCGAGTCTTGTGGTTGATGATCAAAGCACGGCTTTAATATAGCATAGCTTTGTGTATAGCATTAATTCGCGAGCCTCACACCCCGATGTGAACTAGAAACGGGAGAGGACCTTAGGGAGGACATTCGTTTCCTTCTAGTTAGGAGTGGTGTCATGGTATGGAGCCCAGAAATTTTACTTGTGTGGATGATGGAAAGCGAGGCGCCTCAATTATATCGGTCACTACGGGACCGATGGATGATATGGTCGACATGCTGACCATTTCGCCCCATTGGGTGGGGAACGTATTGTTCTGGCATTATAATCCACTTCGTGTGGACCGGCCCTGATGCTCCAAGGGTCACTCGAGATCTGATACTGAGACATGGTAGGCTAGATTGTCTCGAAGCGGTAAGGATGATCCCTTGCCTTGGTTCACAGATGGAAATCCAACTTCCAATACGTGACTTTTCAGTTTTAATTGTAGAACCTAGTATGGCGACGGAATATATGAGTACCTACACCGCTTATGATTGATACATTTATATTTGAAGTTGATTTCTTCACTTATAGTAATAATAAAATATGAAATTTCACGTACCAAGCATTTTTGGCTATTATAAGGTAAAAACTCTTCCTCAGGCTTGCGTTGCATTGTGTATGGGACCTGAGTCTTATAATAGCTTCATTGTTCTTTATTTAGCATTGAATTATTTGTTTTACGCACTGGTATTCTTGGGGGTAAACCCGTTCCATGTTATATGGCCTGGTCCCCTGGTTTACCTAACTTTAAAATCAAATTAATAACTGTTTTAGTTCTCACACCAGTCACATGATTGACTTGGAGTTTGTTGTTTTAACCTAAACTCTGGATGCCCTTATTTTCTACACGGGCAGCTAGTAGTTTGGTTTTGCAGATATTATATTCACAGGATCCTGGGTTACAGCTGGAGCTATATTCGGAACGCTCTGTATCCATGTATTTCTTTCAGTTGTGTTTTGTATGATTTTCCGCTACATTGTAATTTGTAAATCTCTGATATTTATCAAATGTATATTATTTGTTCATACTCTGCATATTCTTGTACTCTGATGTAAATTGTTGTAATAAGCAATGAAATGTTCTTCTATTTGTGTTTTGAATTGTCGTGTTCTCAACTCAATCTGGGCTTTCCTTTATGTGGACGTTTGGGTCGTTTCAATGTCTGAGGATCAAAAGATGCTCCTTATGCCAATACAAGGCCGAATTACCTCTGTAACTATGTAACTTAGAGTATGTCTGATTATGTCATCTCTCGGTCGTTACCAACCTTTCCGAGCGCACGCCAATAACAACCACAAAAGTAGATTTTTTCGATGTAGTTTAATACCTGGGCTCCATACCATGGTACACCTTTCATCTAGAAGGAGACAACACCCCCATAACCCTGCTACATTTCTTCATGTTTTGACCATTTACCGGGGTATGAGGCTTGCCGAGGTCACGATATACACAAAGCTACACTTTAATGAGCCATGCTTTGATCGTCCATAGCTCATCACATAACTTAAGTATGCCACATTGTCCATTCACAACGCATCACTGATTTCTATCAAAATATAACCTCGAAGCTCTTACGTCTTAGAGAAGGGTTTTAAGCTAAAAGAATAAATTCTCCATTACCAAGTAGATATATATTAATAAAGATTAGTTCTACGCAGTCAATTATAATGTTAGACACAAAATCCATAAAGGTTCGTCCTGGGTTGGAATGAAACCAAAATACAGAATTCCTCCAAAAACATCTGGAATACTTGCCACTTAACTGATATAAAATCCATCTGCAAATGGGAGCCAACCATTCAAGACATTCAGCAAGTCGCCCTTACGATGTGAAGGGACTCGATCTTTAATACCTTCTTCAATGTCATGAATTGCTCCACAACATCGTATTATTACGTGGAATGGTTTTCAGACATAAATCTGATTCCGGTCTTTCCAAATAATAAGTACATTTTTAAAAATACAATTGTGGATCACATAGGCTTTCAACCGAATCTCCTTTCATCTTGGATTTGTTAATAAAAACTTCTTTAAACCCATTCTCGAATTATCTTTAACAAAAATCCATATTTCAACTTTACTCTTTTAAAATATATCCTTTAAACCAAAGATAATTTAGCCTCAAAACCTCAATTAGCTTTCTGTTTGATATCTCGTTATCCAAATCCAGTTTCTTTTGAAAACCCTTAATCCATATTTTAATCATTACAACCATAATTTCCAATTAGAACGATTTCCCAGCATTCAATTCTTTAATCTGAATTAAAAGATTATACTTCCGTCCCAATTCCTTACCTTTAATTTCCTCAAATCAAAGATTTGATTAATTCCCCAAATTACGATAAGAATTTCCATAACTCGACCTCATTGGGTTTTCAAGAATGATATTATTGAAGATACCATTCATGACAAAGCCCAAATCAACCAGTATTGGACATAGGTTACACATAAATTGTATCTACTTATATTCAATATCAATTCTCATAATCGACGAATACTATAAGAGGAATAACGATAATAATATCTTCCAAATTCCTCAAATAGTAAAAATTTACACCAGGGAATTTCAAATCTATCCTACTTATTTCAAACAAATCGGGAAATCCTTATCTTAGTTCGAAAATTTGTTAAACCACTTGATATTAGATCTAGATATAAATATCATCAACTTATCCTGAATATTAATCACCGTATCTAACTCATACTATAAGCAGAATAACGGTAAAGTACTTTTTTAAATTCCTCAAATAGTAAGAGTCATCATCTACCGAATTAATATCTAATATCCGAAGATTTATCTCCAACTATATCCAATTATGTAACATTGGAAAACCTTTTTAATAATAAATCAATCAATTTAAATTCCAAATAAAAAATTTAATAATTTTAAAACCTTTGAAAACATTTTCCAAATCATTTTAAAATGATTACTTATGATTCGGGAAACAATTTACAGGTTAAAACTTTCAAAATAGATTATTTCCAAAAGAAGTGTTACAATAGCATTTCAAAAGCGTTACCAAACAATTGTATTTACCAACTTAATCAAAATATCATTTATCTTAGCCACAACTTAAAGGTTCCAATTCAAAACCCTTTTAAATAATTTATAATTATTTTACAAAAAAATCAACATTTTTAAAACATTTAAAATAGTTGTTTGCAGTTACGATCGACAAACTTCCCTTACAACGACCTTTTCCAAAATGGTTTTAAATATAACTTAAAAATTATAAGTCGGAATTGAAAGCTGTTTTCTATCATTTGAAACCTCTTGTTAATAAAAAGAAAACATTTTTTGTATCATGGAAATCCGATTTAAAGTGTAAAAGTTATAAGCATTTAAAGTTAGCGGTCAAAAACGCGAACTGTCGTTGCGCGACACGTCCTATTTTGACTGTTATATAACTTAATATAAAAATTATTCCGAAATACTTCTAAACACATTAGAAAATCATTATATACTTATATAAACCATTTTAAAATGTTTTCTAGATAAGAAAACCAAATTTCACTTTTCCAAAGCCCAATCGTTTCAGCAACGTCTTGCTCAACGTCAAACTTGTTTAACAAAACGTTTTTTTTACGAAAATTATTCGTACACATTTCCACTCCATTCCCAAATTATTTGAAAACCTGGTTTAAATATTGATATCCCATAAATAGTTGAAAACATTTCCAAAACTTACTTACTTAGGTGTCAAAACAGTTTTAAATCCAAATTCAAAACTTGATTATTAAAATAATATAATCGTCATTTATATGTAAGGGAGATTTAATTCTATTACCCATATAATTCAACAACTATGGTGTGTGTGATTTCATACAACCATAATCAACCAAAAATCAATCATATGAGCATGCATGAATTCATCCATCACAATAATTAAACAATCATTTCAATTTGTGCACAAGCGTCACGGTCAATAATGCTTATCAGTGTTCAGTATGCCTCTAACTATAAACATCCATTTAAACGTTGAACAAAATAATTAACATCCATGCTCAACTAATTATAATTAACCCATTCTACTAATTTAAAAATAATTAAATTAGAAGTTCCCACCGTCATTGCTTCCAAAATCTTCGCCGTCATTGCTCTGTATCAACTGCGAACACGCCAATAGAAGATGCTTCCACTACGCGTACAATTTTCCTTCTACGCAAACCAGAACGTATGTATATATATATACACACACCCTTCAACACTTAAAATTATTATTTTATTTTCAAGGCATGGGGAGGCCGAGGCTTATGAACGGAAGGGGAAGGAGTACGGGGTGGTTGATGTAGAGAAAGCAAGGAAGGGATGGTGTAGAGAAAATGGCGAAGTTGTGTTAAAAAATGAAGCATAAGTTCTCCTTATATTGGAAGCTTTAAGAGTATGTTTGTATATTAAACCATGGACACATGTCACTTAACATGAAACCATCTACATGCATAAAGACAAACGTAAGGACACATGTCACTCTAACATAAACTCTTCCATGCATAATGACACATATAAGGACACATGTCACTCTAACGTAAACTCTTTCATGCATAATGACACATATAAGGACACATGTCACTCTAACATAAACTCTTTCATGCATAATGACACATATAAGGACACATGTCACTCTAACATAAACTCTTTCATGCATAATGACACATATAAGGACACATGTCACTCTAATATAAACTCTTTCATGCTTAATGACACATATAAGGACACCTCACTTTCATACTTATCCGAAGGTTTTAAATAATTAATTAATTTAAATTGGCAACATCTTTGCAACACTATAAATGTAGTAAATTGCCAATACTTATAAGTGTAATCATTTCTTAAATTCTAGGTTAGGGTTTTAAACATTATATAAACATTGAAATAAATTATATTTACAACTTATTGATATTTCAAAACATTTATTTATATATTACTTATACGTATATTGTACAAAAATAGTTTATAATAAAATTTAAATACTTAACAAATCTTTATAAAAATATATTTATGCGACTTAACGATATAGATATCATTATATGTTATAATATTACTAATTAATATTCAAAAATATATTTATTTAAATAAAATCATATAAATAAAATATAATCTTAAAAATAATTTAATCTTTACAAAATCCATATTCTTATATCTTAAAATATTTATTATTACATGTTCAATATAAAAACTACTAAATCAAATTTGTATTTAAATCTTAATTTATATTCTAGATAATTCAATAAAAAATCAATTTAAACTTAGTTAAAAATTCAGGGTTATTACATTCACCCCCCTTTAAAATTTTCGTCCCTGAAAAGGGAATGGTTAGTTTTAAACTCCTTGACGAATGTTAAATCAAACTCCTTCATATAGTTTCAGAAAAGATTTCAAAATGTCAGATAAAACAGGCTCAAATCATCACATAAAAACAGAACATGTATATCGTAGTCAACCCCAAAAAGTGTCATGTCAGATACCATCCTGGTCAGAGTACAAAACTATAACTTTCCTTATATGCGCACGTACTATGTACTTGAGGTAGTCCAAAAATATGCAACCACAAAAAGTATACCTATTAAGGTGCTCGTCCTCAAAATGTGTCGTAGCCCAAAACATCTTAGTGCATCTAAGTATTTAAGATAACTATATGCAATATATACAATGTCCAAACTCCCAACCAACTAATCATTTGACATATGATCCATCGTCTGATGAACCAGAAAGAATGAGATCCTCAGGCTCATCATCGGCAAACTCATCCTTGTTATATCCATCGTCATTAGTCACCTCTCCATCATCGTCCTCACCTACTATATATACATCAACTTCATCGTCCTCGCCCATTGGATGCTGTAACTCATCAATAATACCATCAACCTCATCACCTACCTCAGGAGCCAGGTCCTATTCAGGACCCTCACCTACTGCATACCCGGAATGCCTTATCTCATTTATAATAGCGTCAATCTCCTCACCTATCTAGTAACCGCTGGCATCTCTCTTCTAAGATCTGCTATCATAATGCATCCATACCTGGAGGGATGTCGATACCATAATAGGTTGCGCACTCTGCCCATGTCATATTCTTTATAATCACAGGGCCTGGGGGAAGTCCTAGTATATTATAACGTTATCATTTTGCTATGGAAGAATGTTCCCTCTTAACATATCGGGAATGTAATGGTCAGAACTTAGGTCCATATCACTATCAAGATACTCTGCCTAATCCTCAGTAGGGCTAGAGTCTGAAGAAATCTCTATAATCTCATGATCACTAGGAATAGCTCCATCACTAAAGTCATAGCTGGATATGTCTATAATCGAATTCTCTGAGCTAGACCCCGAGCTTCTACTGCTACTACTAGGAAGAAACTGAGATAGATACCGTCTAATACTTAGATGTTTGCCACCCTAAAAGTAAAAATTTAAAACTTAGTAATCATCTTTTAATCCATTATCTATTATGAAACCTATCATTTGCCTAATTTATCCAAAACAATTCAAGTCAAATTATAAACTATACTTACTAAGTGTTTATACTCGAATTCCTTACCCAAAATATTCAAAAATAGTTAAGGGACTTAATTAGGTTACATTTATTCTTATTTACCAACCCAAAAATAGATTATTCAAAATGGTTAATGAACTCTACTCAAGTTCTAGTGCAACCTAAAATTTCCTTAAAT
This sequence comes from Allium sativum, assembly GCA_030737875.1. Lineage (NCBI taxonomy): Eukaryota > Viridiplantae > Streptophyta > Magnoliopsida > Asparagales > Amaryllidaceae > Allium > Allium sativum. The sequence goes on along the minus strand of CM060912.1, from coordinate 492,414,370 downwards.
ACCTTTTTTAAGGGTTTCTCATACTTAAGTTATTTACCCGATTGCATCCATGTATGATTACCAATACTTACAAGTCCATGAATTAAGGAAATGCTTAAATTTAGGTTCATAAATTCCATTATAGGACATTGATTTTATGAGAAAAGCCACTCTGTCAAACATAATATTCTAGAATCTCATTCTAGGGTATTTCTAGCCCTATCTCTAATGAGATATCATAATTTTGACGAGTCCTTTCTTTTGTTCGAATATGTCATACCCTATAGCTTTGTATAAACCAATGCTATGATACCAATTTTGTGAAAACCCGCCTTTTTGCTCGGTTCTCGCCGGTAATTAAACCAACTTAAATTGTTCATAAAGACGGATTGTTATGGGTACTTACATATTTGCACAAAAGTAACAGAACTTTTCATTTCATTACAATAATACTACATCAGAGTTACAAGGAATATCAGAGTACAACATAAGCTCAGCGGAAAGAAATGCAACAGTGGAAGAAGTGAACTCCAAAGCATAACTCTAGCTCCAAACCTTAATCCAGCTCATAAGACTAGATTTGCAAACCAAACTACTAGCTTCCCGTGCAAAAATTATGGGCACCCAGAGTTTAGGTGTAGGAACAATAAACTCCAGGTCAGTCATGGGACTGGTGTGAGAACTCAAAATAGTTTTTTAGGTTTTATTTTAAAGTAGGGTAATTCACCGGACCACGCTGCTAATGCGGGACATGTTTACTCCATATGGATACCAGTGCATAGAAATTTGCAATGACTTTTTGAAAAATGAAACTAACATAAGGTATCGCGGCACACACACCATGCAAACGTACACTTGGGCAAGGTTTTTCCTTTTGCAGTCAAAAATGTCTTTGATACGTGAAAATCCTCTTTCATATTATTATTAGTGCATAGTGTGAAAACCTTTCAAGAGTAAATGTATTAAAATAGCCAGCATAGGCACCATATACTATACTGACATACGATATACAACTAAAATCGTACGGGCTCGTTGTGGAGATTGGGTTTCCAACAATGACCAGGCGAAGGAACTTCCTAACCAAACTGAATTTTGAACACCTCTAGAGGGATGTCCGGGGATCAACTGATGCTCCTTATGCCAACACAAGGCCGGGTTACCTCTGTAACTAGGTAACTTAGAGTACGCCTGAGTAGTCATCTCCCGAATGCTACCAACCTTTTCGAGCACACGTCAAAAACAACCGCAAAAGTAGATGTTTTTTCACATAGGTTAATTCCTGGGCTCCATACCATGGTACACCTTTTATCTAGAAGGAGACAACACCCCATAACTGTAACATCCCAGATTTTTCTGTCGTTTAAATTAGAATATTTAAATGTGTTTTATATCTTATATTGGAAATATAATAGATTTTGTATCGAATTTATTTTATAAAAGGGAGTTCGAATATATATATATATTTAAAACAGGCCCAAAACGATGCGGCAGTTTGTAATATTGAATTTCGAACTTCAATTGAATATACATGATCTGATATAAATCGGATTTCAGTGAAATAAGAAACGCTCGAATCCATGTGATTATATTTTTCTAATGAAAGAGAAAAATCGAGATTTCATCATATATATTGCAAGATATGTCAAAATCAAATTTTCAAATAGTCGCTATAGAATCGTTCATCGACCGTAACAGTTTATTTGAAATAACTGCATGTCGGATTCGAATTCAGACAAGATTCTTTTGAGACGTAGTGTTAATTTAATTTTTATAATTTTACTGAAATTTTTAATTAATTAAATATGCAACTTTTTATTTGAAGTATTTTGCACCCTGTATCAGCATTTTGGGATTTCAAAATATGGGTTAACCTACCGATATTATTATATTTTTGGGATCGTGGGGCGTTGCTGGTCACAACGATATTTTTATTTCTGTCCATAGTCTTTCATAACTGAACGAAATTTAATAAATACCGTATAAAATCTAACCACAAAACAAATTAAATAATATATGTACGTAGCCTGTTCCTTCCTCTCCAAGCTGTCGCCAAAACTGAACATCACCATAAAAAGTAAGGCTACCCTAACCAATAGCTTGTGTTCCCAAACCAAAGATACTTCTTTCGGCCAACATCAATGATCTCTTCTTTTACAAATCTTCGCACATGGCCTTCTGAACGAGAAAATGACCCTTCTTCTCTGCGAAACCTCCACTTCTCTGCCGACAAAGTGTACACACCCACTGCTTAATCTACTTGAAAAGAAAGCTCAGTTTCTTCCTGCTCTGAATACACAACACACTGCTCCTCTGAAAAGCCTACTAGAAGCGAACACACAGCTAGACTCTATGTGAAGTGAAAATTCTGTGCGAGCTAAGCCTATATTTTACAAAACCCAACATGTCTAAATATCATACGTACTGTCTATTCCAAAATTCAATCTACCATTTACCATACAGACTTAAGTATTAAGACCGCCAGCTATGTTTGAAGTGATAACTCATAAATTTGCAGACCTACCCTAAAGACTATATACCCTATAGAATACGTGATGGCCACGGTTCTGGTTTTATAAATACAGAGTGTTTTCATTTTTCCTCAAAGATTAACCAGCGAGCAGTCCATGGCTTCATCATAAATATAAAACGCGCTGCCTTTTCAAATATATATATATATATGTATATATATATATATATATAAACAACAAATAAAACTGTACGTGGGGAAAGGTTATGGGCATACACCCGTTTGGCTTTCGAACGGGGGGGCAAGGGGTTGTCCAGGTGGCCAGCGTGCATGATAGTGAAGATTGATGGGATGGAGCTGATGTGGTTGGGACGAGAATTGTGCCGTATGGGTGGTTTTGAACGATAAAGGTGGAGGGGCATGATGGTTGGGGCAGCAGTTTTTCATGGGAACGGCATCATATAATATGGGGAGACATGAAGCTGTGCGTGTGGATCACGGTGCTTTTGTTTGAAAGGACAGTGGGTACTTAAGAATGGGACGATGCATTTGGAAAAGGGTAATACAGCGGTGGTTATCACATATGGAGGAGTAGCAGGATATTTACTTTGTATTTCATTTGGAGAAGAAAAATAGGAGAAGACGAGTAGAAGGGGCACGTGCCAGTTTGGTGTAAAAACAGATGGGCTTGGGCCTTTCCGGAAATCTAAACCAAGGTGAGTTAATTCTCACAATTTCTGAAATTCTATGATGTGTTAAATTCATATTAAATTATAATTCACCGTTAATTATAGAATTGGTTGATTGAATGCCTTGTTTGCTTATTAGATGGTTGTCGACAAATTATATTTGTCGTATTGGATGATTTTGTTTCATAATCAAATATTAACAGTGATGCAGGGATGAACAGGTTGGAGGGATCCGACCGGATTCCTCAAATATTTTGTATGTTGTTTATTTTTTCCCATATCACCCGAATATGAACTGTCTACCCCAAACAACATTACATTCTATTTGAATGTTGATTATTGATTTGATATTTAACGTTGAATTGAAAATCAACGTTGTGTGATGTTTTTAATCAATAACCGGTATTGATTAATATGTTGGCAGCAAATGATCTGAACGTTGTTTTTAAAACGTTAGTTCACTGTCAGGTGAATCGACGTAAGTTCAATTATAAAAATTTATTTTTAATTGACGAAAAGTTTTTGAAAGTGATTTTCTTTTTGAAATAAAAGATTTAAAATAAGATGATATTATAAATAGTTACATAATAATTAAAGTAATTTACTTCGTAAAATAGAAGTAAATTGAGAAGTGATCGACTTTCTAAGCAAATCGTGTTAAGAGCAAGGATATACTAGAAATATAAACAAGTTGTGAAGCAATATATCGTTTTAAGAAAATGTTACTAAATGGTTGAATTAAAGCAAAGGAATTGGAAAAAAAGGGTTTTCAAAATAGAAAGCAAATGTTGAAAAGGGTTGAAATTTCTGTTTACTAAATCATTTAAACTAATAAACAAAAGATAATAAAAGGTGATTTACAAAGGAGAAAGACGGACGGATTCATATGTGAAGGGTTTATAAATAGATGTTAGAAATGAAGCCAAGTTTTGAAACAATGTTTATAAAGAAGATTTATGATTTGAATTCAAGAGGGGATTTGCTAGGCAAGTACCAAGTTCTAAATAAGTTTTGAGTTAAACAAAGTTAAATTGAAAATACGATCCTAAAAGGGAAGGATTTATGGATTCTATAAGAAGGTTTGAAAATAGAATCCAAGTTTCGTAAATAAAGCTTAAAGAATTTAAACTAAGGCGATGAACTTAAATAAGTTTTGTTTAAGGGACTAGGTTGAATAAAATGATTTTTAATTGAAAGAAGATTTGTAAAAACACAAGGAGTGGCATTCAGTAACTATACTTGAATAGAAAGTAAAAGAGATCTAGTGGAGAATTATACGCCAAACCAAGGGATGGTTATCAAACCATATTTTGAATAAATGGGCATAGTGACTCGATAGTAAAAGAAGTAATAAGTTTTGTGTTCAAACCTTTATCTATTCCGAGATAAGAACGTTGTCGGTCAAGGTCTGAGAGGTAACTAAAATACCCCAACTTGACCGATTTCACTATTATCAAGGGATGATATTAAATTGAACGATAGGAGTGTTGGAATTTGATTATTCTTTTCTATAAGAAAAATATTGCAATGTTATTAACAAGTTTGAAATGGTAATCAGAACTTGTGGATTTTGGTCAAACAAGGTATACTCAACATTTGTTTAACACGAGTTTGAATTTGGGACATTTGTCGTTAACTTCAAGATAAGAATATAAGGTGATTTTCGCAAGGCTAAGGGTTTATAAGGGATTTGGTGAATATATAGTGACAAGGAATTGAATGAAGATGATAAATAAAGATATGTTATCGTTTTCAATGTAATGAAAAAAAATGAGATCTGAGACAAAGGAATATGAAATCGATTTCTAAAGATCGATAAAATCATTTAATAAATGAATTAGAGCTGCCAATGTACTTGATCGTATTGTTTGACATTGATAGTTAAAACACCAAACTATCAATGAAATATATTGACCTTTTTTTGACGTGTTGTTTCGAAGAGTCCGGGATGGGAACTAGACCCAAAACCACTTCGATCCAACGCCGTGTACGGAACAAATGAGGATGGAGCATTGAAGACCGTAGATCTTCATGAAGCGGAAGAACTACTTAAAATCTCTGGTTAGCTCCCAGAGATACACTGTGGTTCTGTCGTGATTGATATCTATGGATTGCAAGGACTCCTCGCTACTGATCCTTGAGGTGATTCCTATATAAGAATGCAGTAGGAGAGTGCCTTCGGTTCATCCTGTTCCTGGATGACGCGACGATGTGGAATCCAAGTAAATGGTGGCCAGATGGTTCAAAAGTTGATTTAACCTCGAGCCTCATCAACCAGGAAATGACAAAAATCGGGCAGGCAGCATGGCTATGTGGGTCGCACCCATTAGGGTGTATTGTCACCATCTAGAGAATATTCATATTTGTTACTTCTTTTCATTTCTGTATCTCCCAGGAACTACGGTGGTCGCGCGACAAAAAGCCGTGAGGTGACAATATATTCGATACACTCAAGAGAAATGAGTGGTCGGTCATGTGTGGGCCGGGTTGCAAGACGTTCTTGTTGAACTCAGGGTATTTGTCTCTAGAGATACACTATCGGCAGGTGGTCCCATACCTTGTCATAGTCGGAAATCCAATCTCCAAAAAGCGCCTGCGGTTTTGATTGAATACTATATATGTAGAGCGTGAGATGCAAGCGTTCTACTAGATGATTATTTATTTGTGATTTGATAGACACTATCATAATATCAGAAAAAAATATTGATTTTAAAGGTGCTTGGGTTATAGTAAGGTAAAAACCGTCCGTGTTTATGTGTGGGCTGGTCTTACTATTATCCTTTTCTTTCATAAAAGGATTTCTAGAGTTAAACAAGTTGTTATGCTATGAATTTACCACTGAAAGTATTCCAGACTGACCCGGTGAAATTTTGTTTTAAACCAAATGTGCTCGGGTCAGACCGAGTATATCAACAGGTTAGGTATCGCTGGAGAATCGAGAGCTGAAAGCAGGAGGCTTCAACACTAGTTATTCAAAGTTATTTCTGCTGTGTCTGATATATGATGTACTTTGATGATTGGTATGTATATATATATATATACGGTTTCTTTTTGTATAAAGAAATTTGATATTATACTTTATTCGTTCCGCTGTGAGATTCTGATGTGTTCTCCTTATCCTTCTATTCTAAATTCTTTCTTTCTTTTCTCATCCTCTAATTTCTTTCTCATAACGTTCAGGTGTTTTCGATGCTTGAATGTCGACATGGTGTTTGTGTGTCGATTCTCGAGGTCGAAAATCCCTGGTCGTTACAGTGGTATCAGAGCATATGGTTTAGGAATAACCTTGGCTCTGTGGCGTAACTCAATAGAGATAGGATTAGTAATATCCTAGATTGAGTATGAGTGTATGTATACTAGAGTTCGTATCTGTACTTTTTTATAAAATGATTTTTTTAAAACTTATTTGACCAGTGTATTTGGTAAAAGTAATCATTTCTTCAAATTATTATAATATGTGATCGAGTAGTGTTAGTTTGAATTAGAATTCAGAATGGGATATGAAATTTGAAAATAAAACTTCAATGAAAAGTTTAAATTCGAATCAAAATTAATATGGATAAGAATGATTGGTTTGTTGATTTTTTCCTTGTTTGGTTAAATGATTGTGTTGCATGAGTGTAGATTTAAACATACATTGAAACCAATTTGGAAGTCTAAAGGCCCTGAATGAGTGATTTGAGATGGAATCAATTTGGTTAGAAACCAATGGATTGAGTGAATATAGAAGTAAGACTTAACCAGGTTAAGTGAAACTGAATAAGATGAATTTGGGGTTTAATGTATAATGGAGGTCAATCCGAAATTTATCGATTGATATAAATCAATGGATTGAAATAAAATTTCCAGTACAGTGAATTTGGAATAATATCGTTATGAAATAAAACAAGATTATTTTACCCTATATTTGGCATTTGTAAGTGGAGATAAGTGCAGATACTAGACAACTGTGGGAAGTGGCTTGATACCAGGTTTGAAGTGCAGATTGGAAAACGAAGAGCAGTTGATGATTTGCATTGAAATTGGAATCGAGTTGCCCAACAAATAGGTAAGCCTAAATATTATTGGTTGGGGTGATTAATTTTATACCCTGGGTGGGATGGTCATTTGGCTTTGGTTTTCGTTTGAAAAAGTTGAGGCCCAGTGTGGCAATGGTAGTTGTTGTGATCGAACCGAGCAGAAGAGATACTGGCAAAATTTTCGAAAAAAAAAAAAGTTGAATTTGTTTTGATAATTCAAAATTAATTATTGAGTTCAGATCATTCTCCTTACCTTGCAATTTCGGGGACGAAATTATTTTAAGGGGGAAAGAATGTAACATCCCGGATTTTTCTGTCGTTTAAATTAGAATATTTAAATGTGTTTTATATCTTATATTGGAAATATAATAGATTTTGTATCGAATTTATTTTATAAAAGGGAGTTCGAATATATATATATATATTTAAAACAGGCCCAAAACGATGCGGCAGTTTGTAATATTGAATTTCGAACTTCAATTGAATATACATGATTTGATATAAATCGGATTTCAGTGAAATAAGAAACGCTCAAATCCATGTGATTATATTTTTCTAATGAAAGAGAAAAATCGAGATTTCATCATATATATTGCAAGATATGTCAAAATCAAATTTTCAAATAGTCGCTATAGAATCGTTCATCGACCGTAACAGTTTATTTGAAATAACTGCATGTCGGATTCGAATTCAGACAAGATTCTTTTGAGACGTAGTGTTAATTTAATTTTTATAATTTTACTGAAATTTTTAATTAATTAAATATGCAACTTTTTATTTGAAGTATTTTGCACCCTGTATCAGCATTTTGGGATTTCAAAATATGGGTTAACCTACCGATATTATTATATTTTTGGGATCGTGGGGCGTTGCTGGTCACAACGATATTTTTATTTCTGTCCATAGTCTTTCATAACTGAACGAAATTTAATAAATACCGTATAAAATCTAACCACAAAACAAATTAAATAATATATGTACGTAGCCTGTTCCTTCCTCTCCAAGCTGTCGCCAAAACTGAACATCACCATAAAAAGTAAGGCTACCCTAACCAATAGCTTGTGTTCCCAAACCAAAGATACTTCTTTCGGCCAACATCAATGATCTCTTCTTTTACAAATCTTCGCACATGGCCTTCTAAACGAGAAAATGACCCTTCTTCTCTGCGAAACCTCCACTTCTCTGCCGACAAAGTGTACACACCCACTGCTTAATCTACTTGAAAAGAAAGCTCAGTTTCTTCCTGCTCTGAATACACAACACACTGCTCCTCTGAAAAGCCTACTAGAAGCGAACACACAGCTAGACTCTATGTGAAGTGAAAATTCTGTGCGAGCTAAGCCTATATTTTACAAAACCCAACATGTCTAAATATCATACGTACTGTCTATTCCAAAATTCAATCTACCATTTACCATACAGACTTAAGTATTAAGACCGCCAGCTATGTTTGAAGTGATAACTCATAAATTTGCAGACCTACCCTAAAGACTATATACCCTATAGAATACGTGATGGCCACGGTTCTGGTTTTATAAATACAGAGTGTTTTCATTTTTCCTCAAAGATTAACCAGCGAGCAGTCCATGGCTTCATCATAAATATAAAACGCGCTGCCTTTTCAAATATATATATATATGTATGTATATATATATATATATATATATAAACAACAAATAAAACTGTACGTGGGGAAAGGTTATGGGCATACACCCGTTTGGCTTTCGAACGGGGGGGCAAGGGGTTGTCCAGGTGGCCAGCGTGCATGATAGTGAAGATTGATGGGATGGAGCTGATGTGGTTGGGACGAGAATTGTGCCGTATGGGTGGTTTTGAACGATAAAGGTGGAGGGGCATGATGGTTGGGGCAGCAGTTTTTCATGGGAACGGCATCATATAATATGGGGAGACATGAAGCTGTGCGTGTGGATCACGGTGCTTTTGTTTGAAAGGACAGTGGGTACTTAAGAATGGGACGATGCATTTGGAAAAGGGTAATACAGCGGTGGTTATCACATATGGAGGAGTAGCAGGATATTTACTTTGTATTTCATTTGGAGAAGAAAAATAGGAGAAGACGAGTAGAAGGGGCACGTGCCAGTTTGGTGTAAAAACAGATGGGCTTGGGCCTTTCCGGAAATCTAAACCAAGGTGAGTTAATTCTCACAATTTCTGAAATTCTATGATGTGTTAAATTCATATTAAATTATAATTCACCGTTAATTATAGAATTGGTTGATTGAATGCCTTGTTTGCTTATTAGATGGTTGTCGACAAATTATATTTGTCGTATTGGATGATTTTGTTTCATAATCAAATATTAACAGTGATGCAGGGATGAACAGGTTGGAGGGATCCGACCGGATTCCTCAAATATTTTGTATGTTGTTTATTTTTTCCCATATCACCCGAATATGAACTGTCTACCCCAAACAACATTACATTCTATTTGAATGTTGATTATTGATTTGATATTTAACGTTGAATTGAAAATCAACGTTGTGTGATGTTTTTAATCAATAACCGGTATTGATTAATATGTTGGCAGCAAATGATCTGAACGTTGTTTTTAAAACGTTAGTTCACTGTCAGGTGAATCGACGTAAGTTCAATTATAAAAATTTATTTTTAATTGACGAAAAGTTTTTGAAAGTGATTTTCTTTTTGAAATAAAAGATTTAAAATAAGATGATATTATAAATAGTTACATAATAATTAAAGTAATTTACTTCGTAAAATAGAAGTAAATTGAGAAGTGATCGACTTTCTAAGCAAATCGTGTTAAGAGCAAGGATATACTAGAAATATAAACAAGTTGTGAAGCAATATATCGTTTTAAGAAAATGTTACTAAATGGTTGAATTAAAGCAAAGGAATTGGAAAAAAAGGGTTTTCAAAATAGAAAGCAAATGTTGAAAAGGGTTGAAATTTCTGTTTACTAAATCATTTAAACTAATAAACAAAAGATAATAAAAGGTGATTTACAAAGGAGAAAGACGGACGGATTCATATGTGAAGGGTTTATAAATAGATGTTAGAAATGAAGCCAAGTTTTGAAACAATGTTTATAAAGAAGATTTATGATTTGAATTCAAGAGGGGATTTGCTAGGCAAGTACCAAGTTCTAAATAAGTTTTGAGTTAAACAAAGTTAAATTGAAAATACGATCCTAAAAGGGAAGGATTTATGGATTTTATAAGAAGGTTTGAAAATAGAATCCAAGTTTCGTAAATAAAGCTTAAAGAATTTAAACTAAGGCGATGAACTTAAATAAGTTTTGTTTAAGGGACTAGGTTGAATAAAATGATTTTTAATTGAAAGAAGATTTGTAAAAACACAAGGAGTGGCATTCAGTAACTATACTTGAATAGAAAGTAAAAGAGATCTAGTGGAGAATTATACGCCAAACCAAGGGATGGTTATCAAACCATATTTTGAATAAATGGGCATAGTGACTCGATAGTAAAAGAAGTAATAAGTTTTGTGTTCAAACCTTTATCTATTCCGAGATAAGAACGTTGTCGGTCAAGGTCTGAGAGGTAACTAAAATACCCCAACTTGACCGATTTCACTATTATCAAGGGATGATATTAAATTGAACGATAGGAGTGTTGGAATTTGATTATTCTTTTCTATAAGAAAAATATTGCAATGTTATTAACAAGTTTGAAATGGTAATCAGAACTTGTGGATTTTGGTCAAACAAGGTATACTCAACATTTGTTTAACACGAGTTTGAATTTGGGACATTTGTCGTTAACTTCAAGATAAGAATATAAGGTGATTTTCGCAAGGCTAAGGGTTTATAAGGGATTTGGTGAATATATAGTGACAAGGAATTGAATGAAGATGATAAATAAAGATATGTTATCGTTTTCAATGTAATGAAAAAAAATGAGATCTGAGACAAAGGAATATGAAATCGATTTCTAAAGATCGATAAAATCATTTAATAAATGAATTAGAGCTGCCAATGTACTTGATCGTATTGTTTGACATTGATAGTTAAAACACCAAACTATCAATGAAATATATTGACCTTTTTTTGACGTGTTGTTTCGAAGAGTCCGGGATGGGAACTAGACCCAAAACCACTTCGATCCAACGCCGTGTACGGAACAAATGAGGATGGAGCATTGAAGACCGTAGATCTTCATGAAGCGGAAGAACTACTTAAAATCTCTGGTTAGCTCCCATAGATACACTGTGGTTCTGTCGTGATTGATATCTATGGATTGCAAGGACTCCTCGCTACTGATCCTTGGGGTGATTCCTATATAAGAATGCAGTAGGAGAGTGCCTTCGGTTCATCCTGTTCCTGGATGACGCGACGATGTGGAATCCAAGTAAATGGTGGCCAGATGGTTCAAAAGTTGATTTAACCTCGAGCCTCATCAACCAGGAAATGACAAAAATCGGGCAGGCAGCATGGCTATGTGGGTCGCACCCATTAGGGTGTATTGTCACCATCTAGAGAATATTCATATTTGTTACTTCTTTTCATTTCTGTATCTCCCAGGAACTACGGTGGTCGCGCGACAAAAAGCCGTGAGGTGACAATATATTCGATACACTCAAGAGAAATGAGTGGTCGGTCATGTGTGGGCCGGGTTGCAAGACGTTCTTGTTGAACTCAGGGTATTTGTCTCTAGAGATACACTATCGGCAGGTGGTCCCATACCTTGTCATAGTCGGAAATCCAATCTCCAAAAAGCGCCTGCGGTTTTGATTGAATACTATATATGTAGAGCGTGAGATGCAAGCGTTCTACTAGATGATTATTTATTTGTGATTTGATAGACACTATCATAATATCAGAAAAAAATATTGATTTTAAAGGTGCTTGGGTTATAGTAAGGTAAAAACCGTCCGTGTTTATGTGTGGGCTGGTCTTACTATTATCCTTTTCTTTCATAAAAGGATTTCTAGAGTTAAACAAGTTGTTATGCTATGAATTTACCACTGAAAGTATTCCAGACTGACCCGGTGAAATTTTGTTTTAAACCAAATGTGCTCGGGTCAGACCGAGTATATCAACAGGTTAGGTATCGCTGGAGAATCGAGAGCTGAAAGCAGGAGGCTTCAACACTAGTTATTCAAAGTTATTTCTGCTGTGTCTGATATATGATGTACTTTGATGATTGGTATGTATATATATATATATATACGGTTTCTTTTTGTATAAAGAAATTTGATATTATACTTTATTCGTTCCGCTGTGAGATTCTGATGTGTTCTCCTTATCCTTCTATTCTAAATTCTTTCTTTCTTTTCTCATCCTCTAATTTCTTTCTCATAACGTTCAGGTGTTTTCGATGCTTGAATGTCGACATGGTGTTTGTGTGTCGATTCTCGAGGTCGAAAATCCCTGGTCGTTACAATAACCCTGTTGCGTTTCTTCCTGTTTTGGTCATTTACCAGGGTTTGAGGCTTTCTGAGGTCATGATATACACAAAGTTACGCTTTAATAAGTCATGCTTTGATCGTCCACAGCTCATCACATAACTTAAGTATGCCACATTGTCCATTCACAACGCATCACTGATTCTGTCAATATATATAGCCTCTAAGCTCATACGTCTTAGAAAAGGGTGTTAAGCTAAGAGAATAAATTCTCCGTCACCAAGAAGATGTATATTAATAAAGAGCAGTGCTACGCAGTCAATTATAATGTCAAGCATTTAATCCATAAAGGTCCGTCCTGGGTCTGAACGAAACCAAATTCTGAAATTCCTACAAATACATCCAGACTTCTTGCCACTTACTGATATAAAATCCATCTACGAGTGGGAGTCAAGCATTTGAGACACTCAATAAGTCGCCCCTACGATGTGAAGGGTCCCAATCTTCAATACCGTCTTCAATGTCTTTAATTGCTCTACAACGTCGTATTATTACTTGGAATGGTTTTCGAACATAAATCTGATCCCGGTCTTTTCATATATTTAGCGAATTTTAAAAACATAATTACAGATCACACAGGCTTTCAACCAAATCTCCTTTCGTCTTGGATTTGTTAATTAAAACTTCTTTAAACCCATTCTCGAATTATCTTTAACAAAAATCCATATTTCAACTTTACTCTTTTAAAATATATCCTTTAAATCAAAAATATTTTATCCTCAAAACCTCAATTAACTTTATGTTTGATAACTCTTTATCCAAATCCAGATTCTTTTGAAAACCCTTAACCAATATTTAATCATTTCAACCATATTTCCAATTAAAACGATTTCCAACATTCAATTCTTTAATCTTAATTAAAAGATTATACTTCCTTCCCAATTCCTTACTTTTAATTTCCTTAAATCATTGATTAATTCCTCAAATTACAATATGAATTTCCACAAATCTACCTCATCGGGTTTTCATGAATGATATTATTGAAGATACCATTAAGGAAAAATCCCAAATCAATTGGTATTGAACATAAGTTACATGTATCTACTTGCATTCGATATCAATTCTCATAATTAACGAATACTATAAGAGGAATAATGATAATAATATCTGTCAAATTCCTCAAATAATATACATTTACACCAGGGAATTTCATATCAAATATCCGAAGAATATTTCTATCCAACTTATTTCAAACAAATCGGGAAATCCTTATCTTAGTTCGAAATTTATCAAACATCTTGATATTTGATCTAGATAGAAATATCATTAACTTATCTTGAATATTAATCTTTGTATCCAACTCATACTATAAGGGGAATAACAGTAAACTACCTTCTTAAATTCCTCAAGTAGTAAGATTCATCATCTACCGAATTAATGTAAAACATCTGAAGATTTATCTCTAACCATATCCAATTATGTCACATTGGAAAACCTTTTTAATATTAAATAAATCAATTTAAGTTCCAAATAATTATATTTAGTAATTTTAAAACCTTTATAACATTTCACAAATCATTTAAAAATGATTACTTATAGTTCGGGTAATAATTTGTGGGTTAAAATTTTAAAAACAGATTGTTTCCAAAAGAAATCCTACAATAGCATTTCGAAAGCGTTGCAAAAGTGTTACAAAATAGTTGTATTGACTAACTTGATCAGAATATCGTTTATCTTAGCCAAAACTTAATATTTCCAATTCAAAACCCTTTTAAATAGTTTATAATGATTTTACAAAAAAATCCATATTTTTAAAACATTTAAAATAGTTGTTTGAAGTTAAGGTCGATGAACTTCTCCTACGGCGACCTTTTCCAAAAAGGTTTTAAATATAACTTGAAAATTATAAGTCGAAATTGAAAAGTTCTTTCTCTCATTGAAAGCACTAGTTAATAGATTTTTTGTTTCATGGAATCCAATTTAAATTATAAAAGTTATAAGCGTTAAAAGTTAGCAGTCAAAAACACGAACTATCGCTGCGCGACACATCCTATTTTGACTGTAATATAACTTAATATAAATTAATCCGAAATACTTCAAAGCACTTTAGAAAACCATTAAATACTTATATAAACCATTTTAAAACTTTTTCTAGATAAGAAAACCACATAACACCAGAAAAGGTTATATGTAATAGTTATTACTGTTAAAAATACACTTTAACAGTTATAACCTTTACTACAACATACATGACAAACTGTTATCACAAATATTGTAACGGTCATAACCATTATATAGTGTGAATATTACAACAATTACTACCATTACAAAACTATGATTCTATCACAACTTATAACCGTTGGTATTGAAAAGTTAATATCATTTATAACCGTTATAATATTTATTTTTGTAACACTAATTACTGTAAGAATATTAAATACGTAATAGTTATTATTGTTAGTATGTAAAACAGACTATTTAATACAATAAATTTAATAACAATTACTACTACTACTACAAACTTGAATATTGTACCAAACCTATAGTAGGTAATTCCTTTAAATAAGTAACAATCATAATATGCTCCAACTAATTTCATAAAGCACATACCAATAAAAATATGCAACATATAATATAACAATATCCCAAAGCAAATACAACATATCACAATTTGTATTATAAAGCAAATTCCATTTTGATAAACATCAAACTATCATAGTTTAACATACAACCATTCATCATCCACAACAAATACCAAATAACATAGGAGTATCACAATTTTAATACAACCATTACACAAAACGCAGATGATAAATGTGCCAAATTACAAATCCACCATCGACAAGATCTGATAGCGTACGCATACCATTTTGTGGGGATGCTTTCAAACCCAGAACTTCCTCCACCTAGAGCCTATGATATTTGTCTTACTTCTCCTGCTTCAACCAAAGCCTGTGATGTTCAAGAAATATAATGATATAAGTCAGGATTTGAAAACAATGCATATTACTGCTTCTAACAAATCTACATTTTAAACCAACTTTCATATAAAAAATATCATATGCATGACAACTTTTATATGAAAAATATAATGATATAAGGCATCTTGACAAATTTCCTAAGTCAAAATTTAAAACAACACTTCAGCGACAAGATAATTGTCAATATATGATTTAATACCTACACAGAACTACTATGGAAAATTGTAGCATAGACATTGTAGCAAACATTAAAAAAGATAAAATTATTGTAGGCACATCATAGAGATTCTAGTGCTAGTCTTCTACTCATGATAAACATAAATCATCGCTGCTAAACGAATTAAACCACCAGTGTACATGATAAACGAAGAGACATATGTCAATACAAAAATAAAAAAATTAAACACTTACCACAGGAGAAAATGAACCCATGGGCAGAGCTATCACTTTACTTCAGATGGGAAACATCTTTAGGTAGGCCAGAACAATTATTCCAAATATGGAAAATCCATGTAAAATAATTTGTCATACAAGGGAACTTCAGTTTTTTGAGATGAGCCTATGCCATATCGGGCCTATATAACATTTGAACCGATGTGAAGTAAGCTAGCTGTAGGAATAGTTGGGTAGGACATTTCATGTAACGACCCGTATTTTACGTATCGGAGGATCGTAAGATATTTTTATATTTAATTACCCAAGGGTCGGATCATTCTCATATTTTGATATGTTGTTCATGGGGATGTGAGACATGTCCATTATTTTAACCAATTTTATTTGTGACTTTTTGCCACTATTGCTTTTG
The DNA here is from genome assembly GCA_030737875.1 of Allium sativum. Classification (NCBI taxonomy): domain Eukaryota; kingdom Viridiplantae; phylum Streptophyta; class Magnoliopsida; order Asparagales; family Amaryllidaceae; genus Allium; species Allium sativum. The sequence continues at coordinate 492,398,087 of CM060912.1, read as the reverse complement.
TTTATGCATAACTTTTGACTGGGATTGAATCAGGTGCTGAGATTGATTTCATTGGAAAGGAAATGATGTTTCCAGTTCCGTTGAGTGGTTACATTAAAGATTTGGTTTAGCGGTTTGGGAGAAACCATTGCTTTAGTGCTACACATTTTCTGGATAGGTTAATTAGTCATTAGTGGGCAGATTAGTGAAGCCATTAAGGCTAAGGGTTATTGGCTGTAAATAGGGGGTTAGAGGCATGGATAATAGTTTAGTTTCGTCATTTCTCTTATTTGGTTGAGCTTGTGATCCTTCTTGCTCAACCAAATACATCTCTACTCCATTATATCCATAAATAAACATTTGAAGATCGAAGATCAGCATCGAAGAAAGGTAGATCGCATCAAAGTGATTGATTCAGACGGCGTTCTTCGTCGTTCTTCGCTGTCCGGATTAGATATTAATTGTTTTCAAGCTAATTTGTGGATTTTGTGAGTGATAAGCGTCTCTCACACGGATTTAGTCGAGTATATGGGTTGTTTGATCTTATTTTCATCATGTCCAATTGTTTTCACCTAGATCTAATTGATGTAAGTATAATTTTAATTCAAATCACCATAGTATCTAATCTAGCAACTTAAATTGGTAAACCTTATATTAATTCATGAGTTATGCAAGTTAGATCCATTTATTTGATTCAATTATCATTTAATCATGATTTGGTGAATTAAATACACTTGTTGATGATTATTTATTATGTTAGTATTTTTCTTGATGATTGCTTGAGTGTGATGTCGAATGGTTGTTTAGAATCGGGTGTGTATCGGCGATCAAACTTGGTTCGCAAAGGAAATATGGTGAAAAGGTTGATTAGCCTGAGGTGCACATGGCGAATCAACTTAGTTCGATGGATCAGTGTAAAATTAGATTGGAAACGCTCGTTGATGGATCGGCAACGCTCATTACGCGATGGGTCGAATACATTCGTTGATGGATCAGCAGCACTCACTACGTGATGGATCGGTAGCGTTCATTGCAACTGAGATGGATCGGTCGGGGTGCATGGATGGATCGAAATGGGAAGTCGATGAAGCGTAGCGTTTTGGAAATGCCATGGAATGGGATAAAATGCTATAGAAAGTGATTATGGATCGGTGAACGATCCATATGAAAGGCAGTGAATGATCCATCGAATATCGACCAAGTGGTGTTATTTTTGGCTCGACATTAGATGTAGCTTCGACGTGAATTCAAGTTGGAATGTTCGAAGCGTTGTGATGTGTTCGTTGATCGATGAAATGCTACGAATGTGAAGACGACTCAAGGTTGTGAGTTCGTAGATAATGGTTGCTTGAGAAGTCGCTTGAGATTATGTATAGTCGTCAAGTCAGATGGCTAGAGAAATCGAAGGCCGAATAATTATTTTTGTCGTTTGTTCTAGCGAACTCAAAGCAGGGGTATAATAGGGACGCCTAAAAGACTATGTAACTAGTCAAGTACCCTAGGTAACGATGAAAGGCCTAGATACATATTGATGAAAGGCGTATGGAGTTTTGCTTGAACCATGGTTAATTACCATTACCCCTTGACGAACGACAACTTAGGTCAGTCATACGATTAACAATGGTTTCAAGGCAGGATAGGCGGTCAAAGCCAGAGTCATGGATGTTGATAGCTTTGCTTGTATCGTCTTGTGTAGACCGTTCGACGTTGAAGGAGACATCTCTTGGGTGCTTGTTTGATGTTGATTTAGGCCTTCGGGGATTGTGTTTGGGCGATGTTGATCTCGACTAGAATGGTCTACGTAGGATAATTAGTTGCTATGCGTGTTACTGTTTGTTTTCCAATTTTTTAAAGGCTATCACTTTCGGATGTGGAGGAGACGGGTTTGGGTTTTTTCTCTGTTGATGTTGGTCAATTAGTTGATTGATCTACCTATTTCTCATATACTTTATTGATGATGTTAGATAGTTGTTTTACCACTCATTAAGACTACCGTCTGACTCAAGGTTTTATGTTACCTCTTATTACCTTGGGCTGTTCACCCATTAATGTTGTGGATGGGAAGACAAGGTAGTAGGTGACAGGTGATAGATCTTGATGAGGATGATGTTTCAGAGCGGCGACGAGCATGAGGCTCATGTATTATTTCCTACTATCTACTATTAGTTTGTTTCCATTGTTATGGTTGTTATGAATCTATGAGTGACTCGTAGTGAGGCATTTTGTACAGACCCTTATGATGTATTCCAGTTGATGTACGGATATTACTTTCCTGATGATATGGAAGTGTTAAGATTATGTCATATGATGCTTCACTATTAATACATGTTATATATGTTCTATTATATTTTATCTCTGCGCTGTGAGTAATACATCAGGTTCTACTTGTGTTTTTCTTCCTTGGTCATCGTCCATAGCTTCCTGACACATTTTTAGCACAATATTCCTCTTGTTAAGTGCAGGAGTTATGGGTGGTCGTCACATTTGGTATCAGGGTTCTGGTTAATCAATTTTAGCCAAAGTTTGAAGATCTAATGACATATAAGAGACGTATTTGTAGATTTCTGATGGATGTATGCTATATATTAATATATACTATAATAGCGTTTGAACTCCATTGCAGTTTTTCTCATGTATGGACTAATCATTCTATTTTTCAGATCTAGAATGAGTCGTCGATCGTCGAGACATACTGCTAGGGGGAGACTATTCCTGGAGGGGGAGATGAAGGTATACCAGATTACCTAGCTATGTTCGAGGCTATGATTGTGGCGATCATGAGGAGCAAGGGGAAGCCGCGGTAAATGTTGGGGCTTAGGTGCAGGTACCGAGGGTTCTGGACTTTGAAAAGCTGTGTAAGGATTTCACTGCCCTTGGTGGGAAGCCGTTCAAAGGTACAAAGCTAACTATAGAGATTCAAGGATGGCTTGATACTTGCATTCAGATTTTTGTAGACTTGGGCATTGAGGATGCGACTAAGGGGAAGCTTGCATCAAGGTAGCTATTGGGCAGAGCTATGGATTGGTGGAACTCTGTCATTATAGAGATTCCAAACGATGAGATCACTTGGGATCAGTTCCGAGTCAAGTTCGAGACCAAGTTTATTTCTATTGCTCGGAAGTCGATTCTGTTCAAGTGGTTTGTGGAGCTAAAGCAGAATGCCAGACCAGTGGTGGATTATGTTTCTTATTTTGAAGCTTTGTCCAAGTATGCTCGTTCGTATATTGACTCTCCTTAGCAGAAGAACTGGAAGTTTGTCATGGACTTGGATAAGTGTCTTGGGAATCTGTTGGTTGATCATCTTGATGACCCTTATGAGAAGATCGTTGAGAAAGCTTTGAGGCATGAGAGTTTGTTTCCCAAGGAGGAAGTTATTGTTGCATACAAAGAGGAACCGAAACTACAGCAGGGTGGTAATAACAAGAAGAGGAAGCAACAACAGTAGAAAGGAAAGGATGGCCAGAAGAAACCAAAAAGAGAGGTGACTTGCTTCAACTTCCAGTAGAAAGACCATTTTTCCAGGGATTACAAGAATCCAAAAGCCAAGAAGAAATGTTACAACTGTGGAGTGTGTGGGCATAACAAGAAGGATTGTTTAGAATAAGCTAAGGGGAAGCAGATAGTGAAGGCGTATACATTGGAAGTTGTGTTATCTTCTTCAAGAGCTCCTACAACAGAGGAGAAAGGGAAGAGTGTTATCGTTCAAGGTCGCTTTCAGTTGGAGGTGTTTCAGTTCGAGTGTTGTTTGATACTGGAGCATTGCATTCTTTCATTTGCAATAAGCTTGTGTGCCGCTTGGGTTTGGAACCCAAGATTTGTGATAGACCTTTGGTTGTGACTAATCTAGTTAGTGGTTCATCTAGCCTTTGTATGCTTTGTCGTGGTCTACTCACTCTAGTGTTATCGAGTCATGGTTGCTCTTTTGTGTGTGATTGCTTTGCTTTGTACTTTGTTGGGTTTGGGATCATTTAGGGTATGGACTAGTTCAAGAGGTATGCGGCTAAAGTGGATTGCGAGAAGCTCAAGGTGACAAAATGTGGAAGGGCGAGTGGCTTTGATTCGATATAAGCCCAAAGACGGGGTCTTCGTAAGCTCTTTGTATTCGCTTGTGATTCCACGGGAAGAATTGTCATCTGTGCCGATCGCGAGTGAGTTTGATGATGTCTTTGACGAGGTCAAATGTTTATCGCCGCATCGCGAGATTGAGATTAAGATTAATTTAGTCGAAGGTGCTAGACCTATCGTTATGTCCCTTAGATGGATGGAGCCTAGAGAACAGCGAGGGTTAGAGGTGCAAGCTCGTGACCTTTTGAGAAAAGGATTCATTCAGCAAAGCATGTCCGAATGAGGTGCGCCAGTTGTGTTTGCAACCAAAGCTGATGGATCTTTGAGATTATGTATGAATTATCGTGAGCTGAACAAGGTGACCAAGAAGAACAAGTATCTATTGCCAAGGATAGATGACTTGTTTGATCAGCTTCACGAAGCCAAGGTGTTTTCTGAGATTTGGCAACGGGATTTCACCAGTTGAGAGTGGCGAAGGAAGTGCGTCGAAGGCAGCTTTTAGGACATCATCCGGTTTCTTTGAGTGGCTGGTGATGCCACTTGGATTGACTCAGCAAATTTTATGGATCTTATGAATGGAGTTTTCATATATCAGTTAAACAAGTTCGTGTTTTTGTTCGTAGATGATATCCTGGTTTACTCCCGGAACGAGGAAGAGCATAAAACGCACTTGCGAGTTATTTTGGAAATCTTGCGAGTTATTTCCTACTATCTACTATTAGTTTGTTTCCGCTGTTATGGTTGTTATGATTCTTTGAGTGACTTGTAGTGAGGCATTTTGTACAAAGCCTTATGATGTATTCTGGTTGATGTATGGATATTACTTTCCTGATGATATGAAAGTGTTGAGATTCTGTTATATGATGCTTCACTATTAATATATGTTATATATGTTCTATTATATTTTATCTCTGCGATGTGAGTAATACGATAGGTTCCGCTTGCATTTTTCTACCCTGATAATCGTCCATAGCTGCCTGATACATCTTTCAGTGCATTATTCCTCTTGTTAAATGCAGGAGTTATGGGCGGTCGTCACATTTCATATTGCCGAAATATATTTACTTTGTTTTACTGCCAAAACTTGAGAAGGGTGATAAGAATTTGGAGACATACAGACAAGAAATATTAAGAATAGCTAAATGATGTTACTTAGGGATCTCAGGTTTGGTGATATAGTATTAATCATTTATTAACTATGAGATGTGATAATCTAAACCCTGAAGGCAAAGAATAAGGGAGCAGACATCAAGGATTCTCCTCTGCTAACCTCAATGACTATTTACCGTAATATGTACCAGCAATAGTTTGTGTGTTGTAATTATCAAGAATAATCACAGCAATGATTGAAATCAAGTTATCAATATTCCATAATTTTCCAAGAAAAAATTGTAATACGATAGGGTAGAAAGAGCTCAAAACAATGTGAAAAAGGATACAAACATACATTATAGATATACATATATATAGTAGATTTGTTAATAACAATGTATTTAATGCTAATCGCACTTCACGTTTATTGTAACTCAACTTATCCCATTCTTGTGTTTATAAAATGCAGTTTCCATAGCTTGAGAGTATACAATTATCTTTATTGAAAATTTTCCTTTTTAAACTAAGCTAATGTTCTAAGGGGTCATCTCTAAGAATTGAATATGACCAATACTAACAATTCTAAACAACCAAATAAAATACTTGGCACAAACTCCACAACCTCCCAGACCTCTTGCAGCTGCATCAAACTCTGCTGCATGATGCTTAATCTGTAACTAAAATCAAGCGAGTTGGGAAAAACGATTAATCAAACTCAAAAAAAAACCCTAAGTAATCTTTAACATGGAAAATATCCCAATCTGGAACAACAACCCCAAGAAACATGTTACTAAATGCAACACAGGCAATATGCAGCGATTGTGAAGTCTTGTTTTTAAGCATGTAGCGATCTAATGCCCAAGTAATAGCGCTTGGTTAGGCTATTGCTGCACTTGATTTCTTCATTAGAATTATATTACTATTGAAACTAACAGGCTTTACAACCATATTGATATACATAGATTTGTTAAAGTGATCATTTGAATATATTTCAGTACCTCCTTTTTTGTGTACGCATCAATATATTTTTAATATTTGCAGACCATTCATTTAAGGCTACAATATCCACTAATTAAGATGCATATACTCATGTGAAAAAGTTCACATTCATTTGTTGCTTTTGAAGGAAGATCACAAAAGGGGGACATCGATGGTTAATATCAACAATAACGAATATGAATAAAATCTCAAGTGTGAAAACAACGTTAAGTTTAGTTGTACCGAGCATATATAGTTGTTGAATATGGAGTTGGAAGGCATCATAAAAATAATGCTTTAGCTAATGCTTTAGCTAATGCTTTAAATAATGATTCACGTCTAAGAGACAAAATGTTAAGATAGATTTTGCTATGGAAACAAAAATTGCCTATGATATTGTCCTTACACGATAAGGTGGATTGTAGTGAATTATTCATTATTTTTATTAATATATTAGATAAATTTGAAACCTATAATATTAAAGCATAATATTGTAAGTAATACGACAATAAAGTACATCAATAAGCATTAGCAATATCAAGCTATTGTTCTTAACACCATAACAAACAAGCAACCAAATATGTACAAGACCAAATGATAATATCAACAAGCACACTAGATCATAGAACACCAAATATGAATTTCATGAAAACATGAAAGCACTAATATATCATGAAGATCAAACTCAGTTTCAGTTTCTTAAAACCGAGCATCGCTCGGTTTCATGCAGCTGCCTGAAACCGAAATGCTCGGTTTCAAGATATGCTCGGTTTCAGGCAGCTTCCTGAAACCGAGCTGCTCGGTTTCATGCAGCTTCCTGAAACCGAGCTCGGTTTCAGGAAGCTTCCTGAAACTGAGCGCGATTCCCGGTTTCAGTTTCATGAAACTAAGAATTGGTTTTAGGTAATGTGCTGAAATCGAGCTCGGTTTCAGCAAACTGCCTAAAACCGAGCGACTTGGTTCCAGGATTGAAACCCGAACATGGAATTACTTTTCGAACGGCATATTTTTTAGCGATTCAGTTCATCGATATAAAATTCAAAAAAAAGAAGATTTGGAATATTTACATATTTTTTCAGCGGCAAATGGAAGTAATTCCTCAGTTTTTTTCCTTTATGTGCTATTTTCCAAGCAAGTGCTCGCGTAGTCAATTCAATAAGGATGTGTAGGTAAGGTGGATCTGAAACAAGAATCTAGCATGACATCAATTTGCCCAACTTAAATGGCATTGAATACAATTAAGCAAATACGAAGGCAAGGAGACCATGTATCCAACATTGCAGCAAGTTGACAAAATCAAAAATTAATGAGGTGATGTGAGAAAATATAAAGAAAGCAGAATCTAGTAATTACTGAAGAGATATACGTAAACAAATAAAAAATGAAACAAAAAGGCTACTCCTGAAGAATAAGAAACATGTTATAAGACCATAACCAACAACTCATTCTGTTTAGTTATTCTCTTTCTTGTTTTGCAACTGGTCCAACGAGCCGAGCAACCAGAAAGGTGGAAGCAGCCGCGGGCTAGCCACAGAAAGGTTTACAACGGAAAAGAGTTTGCCGTTATAAGGTTATAACGGCAAACTCTTTGCCATTATAACATTATAACGGCAAACACTTTGCCGTTATAAAGTTATAACGACAAAGTGTTTGCCATTATAAACCCAAACCCAGAAAACCCCACGCCGCCACCCCCTCCTCCTCATTCTCCTTCCCCAATTTCCAAACCCGAAAAACCCATTTCATCCCCCATTTTCACCCAAATTTTTCCACGAATTCACCAATCTATCAGCTTTTAACCAAATTAACTACCGTATTTGAGATATTTGTTCGAAAATATGTCTAGATTAATAAAAAAATTTGCCAAAAATTCATGCACGGCAACGATGGTGGCACCGGGGGTAGTGGCGCAGGCGGGAATGGTGCAGGGGGTAGTGGCGAACAACCAGTCGCACCGTACGTGCCCGGAATAGAAGACTTGCTTGCAACCACCGAAAACATGGAGAACCAAGAAGTAGGGGCGCACGAGGAAGGCGGTCGTCGTGGACACGGTGGTCGTAGGGGTGGACGAGCAGGCAGGTCGCGTAGGGGTATAGGATCGGTTTCCGCTAGACAGGACGATCTCGATGGTTGTCTGGATCCGAACCTCAACGCCGCGAAGCTTCCTATGCTATCCAACTTTCGCGTTCTTCCAGAAGGCAAAGTACACGTTAGCATGCAGTCGAGTTTGGCTGTAAGTATTTTTAGTATTATTTAAATAATATTCTTTGAGTATTAGATATTGGGTAGATAGTATAACATTTTATTGAACTGTTGACAGTCGCGGAATATACGTTCACGTGGTTCGTTAGCGACCACACTTAGATATTATCATGCACATTTGGCGGGTAAGTAGGGGGTCGTAGCACTGTTACATGCTCTTGGATTTCATTTTTTTCTAGGTAATATTAAAGACCTTTTAATGAAACAAGTGGATAATTTATTAGTCCTAGTTTATCTTATTGTGCGCTATACAATTATAGGAATAAACCATGTTATAAATGCTGATGTTCAATTGTGTGCGGCCATTGCTCTACGGTGGTACAAAACCACCCACACATTTCGCTTTCCTTGTGATGAGTTAGGACTTACACCACTTGATTTCTCCATGCTTACTGGTATTAGTATTGGAGTAGCTGCTTATCCCCCACTGCCTTTTGATGATGGTCGATGGCGTGATCGTGTACTTCTTCATGATCTACTGCCTCATTTTGACGTTTCTGATGCGTCGTATCAGGAAGAAGGCAAAATTAGAGTGAGCGTCATCTGTGCGGCCATGGATAGCATACTCGCTCAGTACTCTATTGATGACGACTTGGAGCTTGCTCAATTATTTGTGTTATACCTTATGGGTAACCTATTCTTTAGTTCTACGAGCAGTAGTTTGCCTGTCGAATTTGTTACGGTTGCGGCTGGGTTAAATGCTGATGGGGCGATTTTATATGATTGGGGCACACCTATCCTTGCATACCTATACAGATGTCTCGACATGCAGTGCACCATCACTGATTCTCAGGTTTCTTTATATGGCTTCTGGGAGTTGTTACAGTATTGGTATTTGGAGTACTCTAGGAACTTTCATTTTTTCACCCGTACTTCAGACCCGTCAACCTTTTTCCCCCGTATACACTTTTGGACTGCGAACAACCGAGGGTCCAGGGATAATGAGTCACGCCATGTGTATCCAGTTTCCCACAACCAGATCGACCTGATGATGTATAGGGATCAGATTATATGGCATCCATTTGAGCAGAGTACATCATTTGGTCTTGATATTATACAGATTCCTAGGATGCTTGCCAGACGGAGATTTCCACTTATATCTTGTCCCTTGGTGGTAGGCGCTTATTGGTTTCTTGGTGAGAGGTGCTGGAGACAGTTGTATTACTTCGATGCTATTCCCGATGATCCACACCCACATACTTAGCGGTTTATGATTTACCCATCCGAGCAGCTAGATATAGCCAGGGCAGCAGGCTGGTGGACGGCCGAGAGCTTTATTATCACCGGAGAGTCATACCTTGCCTTCTGGCGTAGATTTTTCACCGGGTCCTCAGACACGGTTACACATGCAACATCGATTGATTTAGTAGGGCCATCTACTATACGACACGACATACGTCCACTTGTTATCGAGGATATTACCCAACCCAGCCAGAGTTTTCGTGCAGCAGATCATGTGGCGGCTGCCAGTCATTTTGGTTGGACCATGGCAGTGCCCACTATTGGACCAGATCGTTACATTGATGTGTTTCATCCTCCGGCCCATCATGATTACCCGGATCCTACATAGATATCATATGCTGATACATATAATATGCAGATGGGGCTTAGGCATACGGGCTACGTAGAGCATAGGCGTAGCCTAGATTACTATGATGGTGAGCTGCGTCGTGTTGTAGAGGAGGCACGACAGCATCAGGCGCATTTGGAGGCCCAGCTTGAGGCAGAGAGCAAGAGATTTCAGGACTTGTAGATGTATTACCACCATAGGTCTAGTGTTGGGTCGAGTCAGCCTCCAGATGTTGGTGATGATCAGAGACCTCATCGGCGATGCACACGTCCACGTCATGCGACTCCCTTAAGACTAAACTTAAAATGTAGTTATGTTCAATTTAAATTTTTAAATAGTCGCTACGGAATTTCGTTAATAAACGATAATGTTTATCAAATAAATATAAAGGAATTTCTATATATTTAGATATCATTTTAAACCGAATTTCTGAATATTTGGATATCATTTATTAAATAAATGTAAAGGAAATTCTCCATTAAATTCTCCATTACCCTATCCCATATTGAAGGACATACCGCTACCCAACCTACAACTGAAAATGACAAAGATATTATATTCTCCATTATCTCGTGATATTATGTTAGATTCCGTACACTGACCTTTCACATCACGACAACTGTTAGCATTCACTATTAATCTCATGATATTACATTAGATTTCCTGCAATGACCATTCACGTCACAGTAAATGCTGGCATTTACTATTAATTTCGTATACTGTTGTCATTTATGTCAGAATTGACTACTCAATGCAGTCTGTGAATGATGGAGATGTTTACTGGAATCCCAACTATGAATGAAGGAGACGCTTATGACCATATTGAAGGATATACCGCTACCTAACCTACAGTTGAAAATGACGGAGATATTATATTCTCCAGTATCTCGTGATATTATGTTAGATTCCCTACACTGACCTTTCACATCACAACAACTGTTGGCATTCACTATTAATCTCGTGATATTACGTTAGATTCCCTGCAATGATCGTTCACATCACAATAAATGTTGGCATTTACTATTAATTTCGTATACTGTTGTCATTTATGTCGGAATTGACTACTCAATGCAGTCTGTGAATGATGGAGACGTTTACTGGAATCCCAGCTATGAATGAAGGAGATGCTTACGACTATATTGAAGGACATACCGCTACCTAACCTACAGCTGAAAATGACAGAGATATTATCCCAAACATTCTTGCTTATTTATATATTTCCTACCTCTACACTCCAGGTGAACAACGAAACTAATTTACAAAAAAGCAAGCAATGGACCCAAATCTATACTACCATCACTACGAAGTCATGAATCAAACCAACGATGCCGAACTAGAAATGGAGGAAGAGACGAAGGAGGAGTTGGAACAGCACGCAATGTTTGGGTATTCCAATATTTTTGCTGACAGCTCAATGAACAACCATCGAGGAAGTATGCATGGCCGGATTGACCTGCGGTATAAGAGAGACTACAAGGATGGACATGAAAGACTAATGAGGGATTACTTCATCGACAATCCAACCTACAATATAACTTTGTTTCGTCGTCGTTATCGTATGAGTCCGGCAATTTTCTCAAAAATTTATATTAAACTTCATCAGTCAAACCCATATTTCACTTATAGACTGAACGGAGCACAAGAAATCGTCCACTCACCCTACATTAAAATTTCATCAGCTTTGAGGATGTTAAGCTATGGAACATCTGGTGACCAAATGGATGAATATTTCAGAATCGCAGCATCAACAACAATAGAGTGTCTGAAAGAATTCTGTAAAACAGTTGTTGAACAGTTCGGGGAGGAGTATCTACGGACGCCTGGACCAAACGATATAAGCAGGATACTACGCAGGGGAGAAGCTAGAGGATTTCCAGGTATGATTGGAAGTTTAGATTGCATGCATTGGCCTTGAAAAAACTGCCCAACGGGATGGAAAGGAATGTTCACCGGACATAAAAAAGTGCCGTCAATGATCCTTGAAGCAGTAGCAACAGACGATTTATGGGTTTGGCATGCTTTTTTTGGAGTCCCAGGTTCATTGAATGATATAAATGTTTTAAAACAATCACAGAACTTGCTAACGGACTGTCGACAGATGTTTCATATAAAGTTGGTAATATCGAACATAAAAACTGGATACTATCTAGTGGATGGAATATATCCAAAGTGGAGAACTTTGATGCAAGGATACAGAGTACCATCAAATGACAAAGAAAGTTATTTCACTGAAAAAGTAGCTAACTACAAAAAGGACATTGAATGTACGTTTGGTGTTTTACAAGCCCGATTTCATATTTTACGAAATCCTACTCGTTTTCATGATGCAAGAGTGCTTTCAGAAATCATGTATGCTTGTATAATAATACATAACATGAGTGTGGAGTCTGAAAGAGGCGGATATAAGAATCAAAAGTCTAATTATCCTGACATGTTTAGAGGGTCAAATGCAAAACCCCATAAAGATATAAACTCAATGGGGGAATATGTTGATATGGTTCAACACATTGAAGATCAATCTGCGCACTTCCAATTGCGTGATCAGTTGGTGGAACATTTGTGGGCGCATAAAGGAAGGAATAGTCGGAACAATTAGTTGGTACTAGAACTTAACTATTAACTTAAATATATCCTCGGTGTTGGGTCAATTCAAGTCGTGTACTATGTATTAGTGTGTGGTCGTGTACTGTGTATCAGTGTGTAGTTGGGTCAATAATTCTAGTTTCCAATCATATTGTAGATTGTATAATTATTTCAACAACTAGTACATAAATACTACAAACAGGTCACAATCATATTACACCTCAACCCAACATATATAGCTAGTACATAAACAACAACTAGTACATAAATACTACAAACATGTCACAATCATATTACAACTCAACCCAACATATATAGCTAGTACATAAATACTACAAATAGTTCACAATCATATTACAACTTACCCCAACATACATAGCTAGTCCTTATACGAACCACTGCCACTTCCGCTTTCGCTTCCTTTATTTTTTCTGTACTCTCCAAGCTGCTCGGTTAATAGTTCTTGTTGTAGAGGGGAAAGCTTACTAAAATCACATGTAATCATTTTAATATAATTCTTCTCTCGCAGCATAGCTTTCGTCTCCTCCAGCTTCTCTCGTAGCATAGCTTTCTTCTCCTCCTACTTATCTCATAGCATGACTTGTTTCTCCATATGTGCTTGTCTACGGAGCTCTCGATCATCCCTAACTTCCATTTGGAACTCTTCATCGCTTCGGTTTCTTTGCACCGAAAATTGAACTCTATGCTCTCTTGTCTCCTTAGCTGAGTTCTCCATTGTTTCCATAAATCTAGATAACTCTGCACCGCGTTGCTCCAGCTGAACTGACTTGGCGTTGCCAATAGGTCGTCCGTCACTAGTTCCAAATAAAGGGTTTCTTTCTTGCGAACTCGGGTCACTTCCTGGACTAGAATCAGATTAGTTCATCCTTCTAGCTTTGTTCTGCTGCTCAAACATGAAGTTTCTTGGGTTCTTCCACTTCGACAAACTAGATAGAAGCTCGAAACAGTCTTGAAATTTAAATGGATGTCCATACTTTTGTTGGTAGTCCTTTCGTGACTCTTCAATCTGTAACACAAAGTCGATATTGTATTAGTGTATGGCATTTCTAACTAATCATAGTATAGTAAGTTATTTTTTAAAATAATCTATGGTACTTACAGCGTCATAAGGTGCAACACCGCTTTGATGCTTGTTCTGCAAGCTTGTCAGTATTGCCATATAGTTCTGACATGCGACATTCATAACTCTATAACCGCCTCTAAGTGATCCCCATGTTCTACTCCTTGCTTCCAACGAATTGTAAAACTCTGCAACTCTTTCCCAAAATTTCTGACCTTTCATATTATTCCTAATAATGTTGTCCTGTGAAATGCGTATCCACGATCTAGCAAGTGAAACGTACTGCTTGGAAGTAAACTTACATTGTTTTTTTCTTCCATCCGCTGCTGTTCCTTCCCCTTCAGCATGTTCATCCTCAATATCTTCTATTTCGGGATCCACCTCCGATTCAAATTCAGTTTGGTGTCGTTTACTGAAAATGCCACTTAAAGACTTCCACTTCATCTTCTTTTGGTTATATTCAGGACTGATAGGTGCAACATATTCTAGATTACATTCTTCAGAATTTTTAACATTCGCACCCTCATTTGCATCTTCCTCCTCCGCCTCCTCCGTTGAAGTTTCAACATTTTCTTCGTTAGTAGGAGAGACAAACCCATATGAAAACTGTCTTTGCAGATTTTGCATACATTCGGGGTCACGAACCTCGGTCTGTTGTAGAGATAGGTGAGGTTGTTGACTTTGATCTGTCTGCATCATCATTGACATATACGATGAATGATCGTCGTATACACCTACCACGGGCGGTCATTGGTAAAACTGTGGCGGGGAGGTAGAGTGGATGGGAGGAAAATTAGGAGCGAGCGGTTGGTACAGTGGTCGGTATGGATAATTTGAATACGGAGAGTAGCCATATTCGTGAGATGGCTGCAATGATTGCTGCTATTGGACTGACCGTTGCATGGCATATGATGACGAGTGTGGTTTGGACATGGGTTTCTTGTTTGCAGTTTTTTTTCCGGTTCGCTTGGGTGTATAAGAAGACATTTTTTGTTGTTGTAGAAATTGAGAAGGTGGTATGGTTGTGTGAAAGAAGGAGGAGGTATGTGGGTATATAGGGGAGGAAATGCACTAGCCGTTGGGGTGCAATGGCTATAAAATATAACGGCAAAGTGTTTGCTGTTATAAGTTTATAACGACAAACTCTTTGCTGTTATAAACTTATAACGGCAAACTGTTTTCCGTTATAAACTTATAATGGCGAACACTTTGCCGTTATATCCACCAACCCTTGTCCAGTGCACCAGCCACCAACGAGCTCCAAAGCAGCCACAGACTAGCCACGGGTAACTGAACAAGCCACACCTAGTTGCTCCGTGGCTTGTTTAGTAACTGAACAAGCCATTGTTGGTTGTGCTCTAAATACACTTTGGTGTCGCTCCTAGGATGTATTTCTTTAACAGGGTCAGCTTTGTTTTACTGGGCCAAAACAAGTGGATCTTAGCGCATTACTCATCTACATGTGTAGAGAGATAATTCACCCGTATATTCAGGTAAATCACCCACATGCATGTGCAGGTGTGGATTTTCTCACCTACATGTGAGATAGTGAGTTTTCTCATCTACACGTAGAAGTTAAGTACAATACTGCCATTATGCAGTGGTGCTTCATATGATACTAGGATAGTCTCAGCCCAATTAACACGAGTTAGCCGACAGTCTTCTAGGAAGAGATAATATATACTCTTTATTAAATAAAGGCCATGGGCCTATGTAAAGCCCAATATCGTTCTGGGATAGCAAGCAATTGTATTATATAAGAGTTCAATGGCTCTTTTGTAAAACATAATATTTCATTATGTACCATTTCACTACTGAGAACAATATACAACCTTTCTCTCTTCATTTCAAAACAATTCTGCAATTCTTATTAGAAATTTAACATGGTATCGGAGCCAATCCGATTCTAATATTTAAGATAGTGGAAGATTCATCAGATTCATCTTCATCACTTGAATCTGACTCATCCAAGATCTTGAGTGATCTCTTCATCTGAGATTTATTTCTCAATTACTAAAACACAGTGCCGTGCTAAGCCTTTACTGGTTGCATCTATGTTCTAATAAGTTGAGTTTGAGGATTATTTTATTTGAAAGCACCTTTACCGATCAAGAAGCACAAGAAAAAGTTCACAATTTACTCAGATAGCAAAGCAAGAACGGTCAGAAATCAGTTCTTGATATTTCAAATAAAAAAGAAAATGGATTTCATCATCAAACCCATTCTGTTGCAGTCAAAAGTAACTGCAAATCAATTTCTTGTGCAATCTCAATTCAAAATAAAGCGTTCAAAAGTAAAATACCTCATTTCTTGTCAATATTTTCATCATTTAGCTGCTATAATGACTCAAAGCAACAACTCTGCAACTGGAACATCTGGTAACACAGGAACTTCTGGTAATACAGGAGATCCTCCACCCACAGGTATAGATCAACTTCTTAAATCCGTGATTAGCCCTCAAAGCCAGCTTGTCACCATCAAGCTTGAAGAAAACAATTTCTTGCTATGGAAAATGCAAGTGGAGACCGCCATTCAAGGTAATGGCTTAGAAGGATATATTCTTGGAACTATGGCTCCTCCACCAAGATTCATCACTAATGCTGAAAATAACGTTGTTAGCAATGAAGAATTCACAAAGTATCATAGACAAGAAAGATTAATCAGTGCCTGGTTATTATCTTCTATCAGTGTTGCATTATTACCTCAAGTAATTAGGTGTAATACTGCAAACGAAATCTGGACAACTGTTGAAAAAGTGTTCAATTCTCAGTCTTAAGCCAAAGCCTTGTATTATAAAGGCAACTTTAAAATTGTAAGAAAGACAACTTGAGTATGAGAGAATATTTGGGAAAGGTCAAAATTATTTGTGATATGTTAAAAGCGACAGGGAGTAACATTGATGATTCTGAACAGGTGTTGTGTTTACTAAATGGGTTAGGAGGTGAATATGAGGCTGTAGTAGCCATAATAACAACACAAAGAGTTACTCCCCCATTGGATGAGGTTCATGCCATACTAATTTCACATGAAGCAAGAATTGATATCAAGAAAGCTACTGACAATGATTATTCTATTAACTATGCTGCTAACAATAGAGGCAGAGGTCAAGGCAATTACAAGAATAATAATACCAGTCAAAGAGGTGGATTCCCCTCCAGAGGAAGAGGAAGGGGTAGATGGAGCAACAACAACAACAAACCCAAGTGTCAAATCTGTGAAAAAGTTGGACACACAACTCTTAAATGTTTCTTCAGATTTAATTCTAACTATACTGGTAATCAAGGAAATTACAGTCAAAACCAAAATAATCCTAATGCTAATGTGGATCAAGCATAACAAGATTCAGAAAATCAATCAAGTGGAAATCAATGTAATCAGTCTGACAGCAGATCAAAATCAATTCTTGACGATAACTGGTTTCCAGACTCAGGTGCTACAAATCATATGACCAACAACTTAGATAATCTCAATCTTGAGAATAAAGAATATAGAGGTAATCAGTTAATAACCATGGGTGATGGTAAGTGCATTAGTATTTCTCATACTAGTAATGCTATCTTAACTGGCAAGAGACAATTATTTTTACATAAATTATTAAGGGTGCCTAAGATAAAGAAAAACTTAATGAGTGTGTCACAATTTACAAATGATAATGATGTATATTTTGAGTTTTATCCAAACTATTGTGTTGTTAAAGACATGTTGACGCATGAAATTCTTTGCAGGGTAATGAAGTCAAAGGACTATACAAATTCAAACTTGGTGATCATCTAACTCCTGCAAAAGATGGTCTTTGCTATAATGTTGTAGTGCAACATGAAAACTGTAACAAAAGTATTTTTGATTTGTGGCATTACAAGTTAGGTCACCCTAGTGTCAATGTTGTTAAGAATGTTCTACGTTAAAATAATATTTCATATGAAGATATTTGCTTGCCATATGTTTGTACTTATTGCTAAATGGGAAAGAATCATAAGCTACCATTTGATCACTCATTAACTATTTACACTAAACTTTTTGAATTAGTAGCCACTGATCTTTGGGGACCAGCACCTATATCTACTGATTTTGGTTTCAAATATTATATCTCCTTTGTTGATGCATTCACTAGATATACTTGGATTTATTTTTTGAAAAATAAATCCGATACTCATGATACTGTAGTTAAATTTATGAATATGATAGAGAATCAATTCAACTCTAGGGTAAAAAATTTACAGTCTGATGGTGGGGCTGAATATAAATCCCTTATCAGTTACTTTGATAGCAAAGGCACTATACACATAATTACTTGTCCATACACTTCTGAACAGAATGGTTTAGTTGAAAGGAAACATAGGCATATTGTAGAAAGTGGTTTAACTTTATTAGCACATGCTGGCTTACCATTAAAATTCTGGTGTGAATCATATAATATTGCAGTTTATTTAATAAACAGAATGCATACAGCAGTATTAAAGAATGTAAGTCCATTAGAAGTGTTGTATAAAGTTAAACCAGATTATAATGAGTTAAAACCATTTGGATGCTTATGTTTTCCCTATTTGAGGCCTTATAATAAACATAAGTTAGAGTTCAGATCTAGGCCATGTACCTTTCTTGGGTATGTTGTTAAATAAAAAGGTTACAGGTGTATTGTTGAGAATGGAAGAATATTCATTAGTAGACACGTAAAATTTAATGAAAATATATTTCCATTCACACAGGAAAGTATCAAAACAACCAATAAAATTGTTAAAGGTAATGAAAATATACCATGTATTCCGCAACTTTCAGATTTTCTTCAAGTAACAGGTGATAACTTGGCTGTTGATGCTCAAAGAATCAACACTACTAATAACTTTCCATCCAGTAGTAATGATAGTGAACCACCAGCCTCGCCAAAAGCACATCTATAATAGAAGAAAATGAAGACTCCAATTCTAGAAGTGTTCAATGATCAAATAGTGAATCGAATAGTTCTGATGAAGAATTACCTGTTACCGAAGGAAATTCAGATCAAATTGATACCGCTGAACCAACAAATACCGGTCACCCTATGATGACTCGAGCACAAAGTGGCATATTTAAGCCCAAACTCTATACTGCTGCTCTAAATCAAGAGGAGCCTCTAACTTATAGTCAAGCTGTCAAGAGCAAAAGATGGAGAGCAGCAATGGATGATGAATTTAATGCTCTTATTAAAAATCAGACATGGGAACTGGTACAACAACCAAAGGATAAAAATCTAATTGGTTGTAAATGGGTTTTCAGATTAAAGAAAAATCCTGATGGAAGTGTCAATAGGTACAAGGCAAGGTTGGTTGCTTAGGGGTTCACACAAGTATATGGATTTGACTATAATGAGACCTTCTCACCAGTAGTCAAACCAACTACTATTAGAATAATTTTTTCTATAGCCTTGTCAAATCAATGGAAAATTAGGCACTTAGACATGAACAATGCCTTTCCCAATGGCAGAATACAAGAAGAAATATTTATGCAACAGCCAAAGGGGTATATTCAAAATCCAAATCTTGTTTGCAAATTGAAAAGAGCAATTTATGGACTGAAGCAAGCTCCTAGGGTTTGGTTTGAAAAACTCAAGTCAACTTAAAATATTATGGGATACAGGCCCACTAAATATGATAACTCCTTGTTTGTTAAAATTAACCAATCATCTACTGTCTATATTCTTATATATGTTGATGATTTAATTGTGACAAGTAGCAGTGATAATGAGATAGCAAATATAATCAAATATCTGAACAAGGAATTTTCTATTAATGACTTGGGTGAAATTTCTTACTTTCCTGGAATTGAAGCAAAAAGGAAATCAAGTTCAGAAATGTTCTTAAGTCAGAAGAAGTATATAACTGAGCTACTTATTAAAACTAACATGACTGAAGAAAAAGCTCAACAGACACCAATGATTTCCAGTCAACATTTTTCAAAAAACAGGGGAGAAGCCATAAATAATATCAAACAATATAAAAGTGTTGTAGGTGCATTACAACATGCAACCATAACACGACTTGATATAGCTTTCAGTGTTAACAAAGTTTCTCAATTTTTACAGGATCCTAAAGATGAACATTGGAGAGCAGTCGAAAGAATTTTGAGATATCTAAAGGGCACAATCAATTATGGCTTGACACTACAAGGAGGAAAGAATCTTAATATTACAGGCTATACTGATTCTTATTGGGCTGTTGATCCAGATGATAAAAGATTAATTACTGGATATTGCATTTATATGAGTAGCAAATTAATATCTTGGAGCTCTAAAAAGCAATCTACTATATCGAAGTCGAGTGCAGAGGAAGAATACAGGAGTATTGCGAGTGCTACTGCTAATCCTATTCAACATGCTCGAACAAAACACATGTCTGCAAATTCTATTCAACATGCTCGAACAAAACACATCGAAATAGACATTTATTTTGTTAGAGAGCAAGTAAGGAATGGAAAGCTGCAAATACACTATATACCTTCCTTTCACCAACGTACAGACATACTTACCAAAGCGCTTTCCACCAAAAACTTCACCAGGCTTAGAGACGATCTGAAGATCCATCATTTTTCAACAGCTGAATCGCCATGTACATCTTCAACAATTCAGTTCCATCAACCGTCCTCTTTAAATCAGGCAAAGCCGTCTTCTTCAAATCAGTATGAAAACAAATTCCGGCATCCCACTTCAATTGCTTCGAAACAGTATGAAGGAGCATCCAACGGCCTCGCGCAAGACCAGAAGATCTGAAGAAGGCTAGCTCACGCAAGACCAGAAGATCTGAAGGAGCATCCAGAGGCATCTCAAGTTTATTTGTGCCGAAGGCTAGCTCGTCACGCTCAAAATCAAATTTAGGGTTTTCTCTTTTTCAGCCAACCCTAGATTTGAGGGGGGCAATTAACACGAGTTAGCCGATAGTCTTCTAGGAAGAGATAATATATACTCTTTATTAAATAAAGGCCATGGGCCTATGTAAATCCCAATATCGTTCTGGGCTAGCAAGCAATTGTATTATATAAGAGTTCAATAGCTCGTTTGTAAAACATAATATTTCATTCTGTACCATTTCACTACTGAGAACAATATACAACATTTCTCTCTTCATTTCAAAACAATTCTGAAATTCTTATTAGAAATTTAACACCTTAATCAGAAATTGCAAAGAACAGAATTGCTAAAAGATAATTTGTATTTGATAGAACTAAAAATGATAATCAGTCTGTACAGTGTTGGTCATATATATATATGAGTATATGGCCATTGTTATATTACATTTGGGCTTGTAATAAAGAAACAGTCGTTTTGGCCTGAGCACATGTACAATGTAATAAAGAGAAGTGTATTCTAATGAGGTTGACCGCGCTATTACACATTAGTTTTAACACTCCCTCTCAAATAACTTTTTGGGTTTCTTTGAGAAACCCTAATTTGCTGTGGCGGCACGAACGAAATCGCCCTTCTGATGCAAGTAATCGATGAATCTGGGGCTTTAATACATCAAAAGGGCTTCATCAAGCTTGATCGAGTGAGATGCCGCCTGATTGCAAGGAATGTTATTTCTGGAGGTTCCGCTCTTTCAGATCTTTGTCCGGTCATATATTTCCTTTAATCTTTAGCTCGTCTCTAAGGCTTGTAAAGTTTCTAGCCGAAAGAGTCTTAGTAAATATGTCGGCTCATTGATGAAAACTTCGCATATAGTTCACTTGTAGTTTTCCCTATTGCACTTGCTCAAGAACAAAGTAGATATCAATCTCTATGTGCTTTGTTTATGCATGCTAGACTGGATCTACCGTCATGTAGATAGTGCTTTGATTATCGCACCATATAATTGGCTTTTTCTGTATAGGTAGGTTTAATTCTCTTAAAATTGACTGTAGCCATAGGATTTCAGCTGTAATGCTAGCTATACTGCGGTATTCAGCTTTAGTGCTTGATCTGGATATCGTAGTTTGCTTCTTTGAACACCAAGATATAAGATTGTTTCCAATGTAAATGCAGTACCATGTTATGGATTTCATGTCATCACTGTCTGCAGCCCAGTCTGAGTCACTGTAGACAGTGATATTCAGATGATTACTAGCAGTTAGAGTCAGTTCAAAATTGTTTGTCCCTTTAAGATATTTGAGTATCCTCTTTCCATCTTTCCAATGTTCGTCGAGCGGTTTTTGCATAAATTGAGAAACTTTATTAATGCTAAATGCAATATCAGGTTGTGTTATAGTAGCATATTGCAATGCTCCTACAACACTTCTGTATTGTTTTATATTATTAATGGCTTCTCCCCTGTTTTTAGAGTAATGCTGATTGGAAATCATTGGAGTTGGTTGACGTTTGGCTTTACTCATATTGGTTCTAAAATGTAATTCAGAGATGTATCTTTTCTGACAAAGATGCATCTCTGAATTTGACTGTTTAGTGACTTCAATTCCCAAAAAGTGAGTAACCTCTCCCAGATCCTTAATAGAAAATTGCTTGTGTAAGAAACCAATTAAGTGTCTGACTTCATCGTCACTGCTCCCTGAAATAATTAAATAATCAACATAAATTTATATGTAAAAAGTAGATGATCTATTAATTTTAATGAATAAGGATGAGTTAGATTTTGTTGGGTGATATCCCATTGAACTAAGAGTTGCTTTAAGTTTTTGAAAACAAACTCTAGGAGCTTGTTTGAGACCATATATTGCCTTCTTTAACTTGCAAACTTTATTTGAACCTTGATCAAACCCTTGTGGCTGTTGCATATATATGTCTTCTTGTAACTCACCATTTAAACAGGAACTATTCACATCTAAGTGCTTAATTTTCTAGTTATTGTTTAGAGTAATAGTAAATATGAGTCTGATACTTGAAGGCTTTACAACAGGAGAAAAAGTATCTTTAAAGTCAAATCCATATTCTTGTGTGAAAGTCCATCAGGATTTTTCTTGAGTTTGAAATTCCATTTACATCCCACTATATTTTTATTATGCGGAGGATGAACAAGTTCCCATGTATTGTTCTTAATAAGAGCATTATACTCCTCTTTCATAGCACTTCTCCAATTTTTGTCTTTGACAACTTGGTTGTAATCAATTAGCTCATCTTGGTTGGTGGTTGTTGCATAGATTTTTGGCTTGAACATTCCACTTATTGCTCTAGTCATCATGTGATGCCTTGACTGCATGTTTGGAGAGATTTGTGGTGAGTTTGTTTGAATTGTCTCACTTTTCATTATATTTTCAGCCCTGCTTGTAGATTCTTGATTATTGTTGTTGTTCTCAGTTTTACTGCTTTGAGTTTCCTCTGTTGTAGGTTGTTGGATGGCGGGGATGGATGCTTCAGCTTGATGCTGATTTTGCCCATTTGTGGTATCTTCAATGCCAACTTGAATACTAGCAACCTCACTACCACTTGGCTTCTCCCACAAGTCATGTATGATAGGCAATTCAGGTACAATCACTTTTGGATTGTAAACCTTCTTTGAAGTTTTCAGTTTAGGATTCTTATATGGAAAAATCTTTTCATCAAATATGACATGCCTACTTATGAAAATTCTACCACTTGGGTCAATACACTTATACCCTTTTTGATTGGTGCAGTATCCAATAAATGTACATGGCCTTGATTTGTAGTCAAATTTGTTTAAATTGAATGGTTTTAAATATGGGAAACATAGACAGCCAAATGTTTTAAGGTTATTGTAATTTGACTTAATATTACATAACTTTTGTAGAGGATTAATTCCACATAGAACCTTGGTAGGCATTCTATTTATTAAAAACACAGCTGAATTAAATGCCTCAGACCAGAATTTTAGAGGTAGAGAGGCTTGAGCTAGTAATGTTAAGCCAGTTTCAAGTACATGTCTATGTTTCCTTTCGACCAAGCCATTTTTTTCTGATGTATAGGGGCATGTTATCCTATGTATTATTCCCTTTTTCAGAAAGAAACTGTTAAGTGGCTTGAGCTAAGTACCACCATCTGATTGTATGATTTTTACAGTACTATAAACCTGATTTTTTTACCATATTGATAAAAGTTTGAAGAGTATTGTTAGATTTAGATTTTGATTTCAGAGGATACAACAAGGTATATCTACTATTAGCATCAACAAATGATATATAGAACCGATAACCAAAATCAGTACTTATTGGGGCTGGACCCCACATATCTGTAGTGATTAACTCAAATGGTTTAGTGTATTCGGTAGTAGAATTAGCGGAAGGCAATTTGTGGTTTTTCCCTATTTGACAAAATGTACAAATATAAGGTAAATGTGTATCATTAAAGGGTATTTTGTTGTCAAGAAGAACTTGTTTAACAATTTTAGCATGGCCTAGTTTGTAAGGCCATAATTCAAAAGTAGATAGAGAATCAGTTTTATCATTAAGAACGGTCATATTACATGTAGAATTGATATTAGCAGTATTATTACAACTATTAAAATTAAGCTTATATAGTCCTTTTACTGCATCACCCTGCAAGAGTATATCTTTAGTCAGTATATCTCTAGCTAAACAGTATTTAGGAAAGAATTTAAAATAGATGTTGTTGTCATTGGCAAACTGAGACACGCTTATCAAGTTCTTCTTGATCTTGGGTACACATAATAAATTATGTAGGAATAATTGCCTTTTTCCTTTAATGCTACCTTTACCAATATGAGAGATATTTATACACTTACCATTTCCCATTGATATAGACTTATTACCTTTGTATTCCCTATTTTCGAGGTTGAGATTTTCCAGGTTATTGGTTATGTGACTAGTAGCTCCAGAGTCTGGATACCATCTTTCATCATTGAAATGCTCAGCTTTGGCACATTCATTTTGAATTCTTGATGGTTCAAATTGGGTAGTGTCACCTTGAGCTTGACCAATGTTGGCCGAGGGGTTTGATCCTTTTGGATTCTGATTTACATCATAGTTGGAATTAAATCTGAAAAAAGCATATTGGTGTTGTGTGACCAATCTTTTCATAGATTTGGCACTTTAGCCTGTTTCCAGTGTTGGACCATCTCCCTCTACCTCTGCCACGAGTAGGGGGACCCCCTCTTTGGAAGGTTTGATTTGTCTTGTTATTTTGATTCTTGTTCTTGATATTACTGCTAGCATAATTCATAGTATATTCACTTTCTTGTGACTTCTTGCTTTCAATTCTAGCTTCATGTGATAGTAATATTGCATGAACATCATCAATTGATGAGAATTGTTTTTGTGATGCTATTATGGCTTTCACAGCTTCGTATTCTTCACTAAGACCATTCAATATGCTGAGACTCTGTTCAGACTCTGGTAATTTGCTAACAGCCGCATCTAACATATCACATATTGATTTTATCTTGGCTAAGTATTCTCTTATAGTCATGCCCTCTTTTCTTATTTTCTGAAGTTGCCTTTTATAGAACATAACTTTTGCATATGATTGAGTGTAAAAAGATTTTTCCACTGTCTGCCATATTTCATTGGCGGATTTACACCTAATAACTTGTGGCAAGAGATTTTGACCAATAGATGATAATAGCCATGAGCTAATATGCCTATCTTGCATGTAGTAGTTATTGTATTATTCGTTGGGCACGATGTGGTTTTCTTGATTGGTGATAAACTTTGGAGGAATAGAAATTGTCCCCTTTATGTATCCTTCAAGACCATATCCTTCTATAGCAGTTTCGATCTGCAGTTTCCATAGCAAGTAATTGTTCTCATCTAATTGAGCAGTAATTAATTGAGATTTTGGACTAATTGTTGCCTTTATCAGGTTGTTAGGAGGAATTCCAGGATTTGATGAGTCTACAACATGTGCTGATGACGCTGATGTACCACCATCGTTGGCTATGCCGATGATTAGGAAAGAAACTATGCAGAGAAGTCAAGAATTGCAGATTAGAAATGATATAGATTGACAAGGCTGTGACTGTTGCAATCAAGAACTTGGAGACGATGGAGAACAAATCTGATCCAAGTTCTTATGGTATGGCACAGTTGAGTCTTGTAATTTCTTGAAAGCTTTGATTAGTGTTCTTGAGTCTTTCTTTGCAAACATCCAGTGACTATTGAGTTGCAGCCACAAGTTGTACAGAGGCACGACAAAAATTTGATGCAGCCATGTATAACTTGTTATGGCACGTCACAGATAGTCAATTGGTTGATCTTCTTCGATGATGAGATTTCTTTGACAAGAAGATGCACAACACAAATGATGAGGCTTCTCTGATGTGTTGAATTGAGGAATATACAGCTTTGAAAGTGAATGCCGTTAGGCAAAGATCTGCTCTGATACCAAATCAGAAAATGCAAAGAACAAAATTGTAGAAAGATAACTTGTATTTGATAGAACAAAAAATGATAATCAGTCTGTATAGTGTTGGTCACACACACACACACACACACACACACACACACACACACACACACACATATATATATATATATATATATGAGTATATGACCGTTGTTATATTACATTTGGGCTTGTAATAAAGAAACAGATATTTTGGGCTGAGCCCATGTACAGTGTAATAAACAGAAGTGTATACTAATGAGGTTGACCGCACTATTATACATTAGTTTTAACACCCTTCTTTGACACTCTTCATGATTTACAACGTTATGTAGCAGCAACCTGATGTTACCTCTTTTTTTAATAATTATCATTCATTCCAAAAATATAGTTTACATTATGTGATGGTGTCTGAGCTAAAGTGTTCAAACAGTATACAACATCAAAAAAGTTATATCTGACGGTATATTATGAAATAAATTAAAGAGCCTATTTAGTTCATGCTTAAAGCACTGGATTTAAAGGGTTCTCTTGTAGATAAAATGCTATAACCTATTTAAATTGTCAAACATATCATGATATATATATATATAGTGTAATGTTTCATATTGCAACAACAACCAATTGGTGGTATAATTAAGAAACTGCATATGCTGGATTACTTCAAAATTTCCATCTGTTGATAAGTACATAGTATATTGTTTCCTATACTACATGTTAAATTCTCAAAGAGAATTGCATGGAATGACCATGAGAACACTTAAGAAACCCCATATCCTAGATTTTCTTGAAAATTTCCATTTTTGATTAGAATATAGTATATTATTTCCCTATACTACATGTTAATTTTCTTACAGCAGATTGAAAGCACACTAGTCATGCTTTGTAGACGACATAACTTTGTAATTCACGTCTTATTATAATATTTATTGTAATATTTAACAACCCAAGCTCGGTTTAGATTTGAGCTCAGTGTCGATTAAACTTTGTTGAAGCTTAGTTTTTGAATTGGGCTTAAGCTCGGTTTTGCAACCAAGATTAAGCTCAAGTTTAAACTGAGCCTAGGCTTCTCAGTTTGTAATTGAGCTCGAGTTTAAGCTCTGATTCAGTTGAGCTTCAGCTAATTTGATGCTCAGTTTAAACTAAATTTTAGCTTGATTTAAACCTATCTTGAGCTCAGCTTAAGCTGGGCTAGGCTCGGTTTTATATTACAACTAATAGTAAAGTAGATTTCCCTATGGTAGAAAACAAATTTTTTTTTTTCAAATGAGTGTAGGAAATTAATGTATGCTTTGCATGAAACTAAGATAATACCTCACTTTTAGGATGTGTCTTAAAAACCTTTCCACCAATCCAAATTTTAGAGAGAAGGAGTTATGCTTTCTGCTTTTGGATCATTACATCTAGTAACCTATATCTACTTGAAAAACAATATATTCACAAA
The DNA here is from genome assembly GCA_030737875.1 of Allium sativum. Classification (NCBI taxonomy): domain Eukaryota; kingdom Viridiplantae; phylum Streptophyta; class Magnoliopsida; order Asparagales; family Amaryllidaceae; genus Allium; species Allium sativum. Next base: position 492,370,777 of record CM060912.1, on the reverse strand, counting down.
ACGACATCATTTTTAAAGGAAATAATAGTAACACAATATATGATATATGTGTGTGTGTGTGTGTGTGTGTGTATATATATATATCAATGTAGGCTGTAAGTAAAATGGAAAAAGCAACGCTTTTTTAACAAAAGGGGAATATACATCATGAATTTTTTAGCTTAATAGACCCATGTAATTGAAGTGAGCAACCATTTGAAGTTATAAAAGGAATAGATTCATTTTCACGTTGGAAATCCATTCGTTGAAATATGATGTATTTTGCATCAAAATCTCAAAGGTATATTCTTGCAAATTCCTCCCACAGAGAAGAAAATCAGAAATCAATAATACAATATTGCATATAATATGCACTATTAGGAAAACCTGTAAAATGGTTCTATAATAGCAATGCTTTAAACGACTACTACCAAATAATTACATTTAGTTATCAAATATTTGTTGGTTTTGTAAACTAATTATAATGAACTCTTTGATAATACTTTGTTTATGGTATACTTATAGGATCTTTACCGATATTCAAGTAATAGTATAAAACTTTTCTGATAATATTTTGAATAATAGTCTCCAAAGATGAAATCCAATAAAAGTTGATTAGAGTAGCTTTCTACAGTTCAATTATCATATTGTGTCAACTAGCTTTTTTCGCAGCTAAAATTTTCATGTGAACTAAAGTGAAATATATAATAAATTGCTAAAATAATTGATAACATGCTTAATATTAAAATAATAATTTTTTCAAAGACTACGAGTGCTTCCCTTCTAACGCATAAACAATTTTTTCAAACATGGACCTGAATTTTTCTTGATGATGAATGCATTTTGACTGCTGGGAGTATATCATTGTAACACCCTGCATTTTTAAGATCATAAAATAAGGATAGCTTAATTAAATTTTCAAAATTAAGTGAAATGGACTGCGCCATTGCGTTCATCTCGGATTTCTGGTCAAAATAGACACCTGGTTTGCGTAAAATGGATGGGCGTTGGAAGTTTGTATACATATAAGGAGATTATATGTATATATAATGAATAAATTTATCCAGAAAATCAAATTCATGAAGCAGAAAACGTTAGCAGGAAAATATACCATTGGGGGTCGACCTAGGGGTCGACCCACCCCAGATCTAGACACGATGTTCAATTATGGATTATTTTCTGGACTATATTCGTTACTAAACACCTATAAATAAGCCTGTAGAGCCAATCCTAAGTCTCATATTTCTAAGACAACGCAGAAGCTCGGCTATTCCTCTTCCTCCCCAAATCTATTCAGAAATTAAGATTATTAGCTTAGGAAAAATTATGAATCCAGATCTGAAGGAAAGGATCGTATGCTTATAAATGGTTGTTCAGATTTCTTATCGAAGTGAGGTAATTAAAGATCTGGTCTATTTTCAATTCTCTTTACTTTCTTCTTTTTTCTTTCTTTTAGTAAAAACTAGAATCCATGGTTGTTAGGTTCAGAATCCAATTAGGGGAAAAACCATGGAATGCTAAATCTGGACCAGATCCAGGATTTTGAAAGCATATGAGGTGAGTGGATTTAAGCTATATCATTTTAGATAATGACATGTTATCGCTTCAGCATTCCCTGTTATTATGAAATATGAATTTGCCAGAATAATTAAAAATGTTAAGTTGCTTTTATAACAAGTTGAGATATTAGGAAATTCAAATGTTGAATCAGTTAAAGTGTTGAAATGTTTATGTATTGAAAAACAAAACTGTTGGAATATGGATAAGAACTAACGTTGTTATAATCCCATGACTCACTTTAGGCATATTATTGAGTAAATGACATGTTAATTTATTAGATTTGAACAATTACCCGATTAAATGTTTACATGTCAAGATAGAATTAAACGCTTGTTAAAAAGGACATGTGACATAATATAGGCATAATTTGATGATATGTAAATTAGATTACAGTAACATGTGAAAAGGATAATATGACTAAAAATTACAGTAAATAGGAAACTGTAACCGCGATTAGACACGAGGTTAGATTACACTTGTGGTAGAAGTCTGCCCGGAACCGCCTGGCATATCCAGCATCCATAAGTGGTAAATCTAATGTGAGGGATCTAAGTGCATAAATAAAAACATATAACAGTGCTAAGATACGAGGTTAAGTCAACTTGTGGAAGAAGTCTGCCCGGAATCGCCCGGCAAATCCAGCATCCACAAGTGTAGGCTTAATGTGAGAGGTCTAGTGCATAAACATATATATAAATATATGTATATGGCAGGATTGATAAATGACATTAATTGAAATTAATGGAAATGAATGGAATTGAAAGAAAGCTACAAAAGTAAAAAGGAATGGAATGAACGTGGAATAATAATAACCTATTATAAATAAATTACATTAATAGGAATGTTGTATAATAGGTAGACTTGTCCTAGGGCAAGTGAAGATTATAACTTAGGTTATAATAAACTAGTAAGGACATGAGATAAATGGTGAACTGAGATAAGTGGCACTTAATTTTAAATTAAGTAATAAGTAAATGGGGAAAACTGAAACCAATTGTTTGTAATAAAGAAAAAGGGGGAAAGTTTATGAAATGTAAGAAGTTGTATTTAATTATAAATTAACTAATCTATAAACTTGGAAGTATGAAATCTTTAGGCATGCCCTAGGGACAAGTGGAAATTATACCGTAGGTTATAATAAACGATAAAGGGTATAGAATAACTTATGTAAGGGGATAAGTTGTACTTAATTGTAAATTAAGTTATGTACAAGAACAAGAATCTGAAATCTACGAATGAGGACAAATAAGTTATATTTACGGAAGAGAAACTTATTAGTGGAACTTAGTTAAGAGAACTAAGTTAGTAAGTGAACAATGTTAAGTTGTAATGACAACATAAGAGGGAGTTATGATTAAATAAGAAAGAATGCGGTAACTCAGGAAATGAGGTAAGTTATATTTAATCATAAATGGTAAGTGACATGTTAAATAGAAAACATGTGAATTAAGATACACTTAATTACATATTAAGTAGAACATGTTATTGTAACCTTGAATCAAATAAGAATATAAAAGGATTGTGGATTATAGACCTTAGACCACAATCTAGAGAATAACATGTTGTGGGCTTATTAATAAACTTAAATGGCCTTATATGACTGAAATTAATAAGCTAGAAGAACTTGGTAACTTGAATAAGAAGTCAATGTGAAAGGGAATAACCAAGTTAAATGGAAACCTGGTGAGGTAAAGCAAGCGTGTAAAAGAATGTTTAGACATAGGGTCTAATGACACATTTAAATGAGGCTCTTGGACCAGTCTGTACGTTTGAGGGTGAATAACCCAACGGGGTAGATCATCGTGGTGTCATAAGGCACGAGGGGAGCACATGTTCATCTGATTATTCTGTCGGCTCCGAAGGACTGGAAGTGGAAGCACGTGGCTTCCTGAGATATGTAAGGTGCTCCTGGTAGTCCTCTATGCGGTGGCAGATGTTTAGGTTGTGCTCACAGAGGTTGGGTCTGCGCATAACTACTAGGTGGGTGGGCCTTGACTGCAAAAGTAGCTTTGCAGTCAGAATGCTATGACGAAGTGACACTAGGGTGATTCGGCGGTTGCCTCAGCGGGGAGGCAGAGGCTTAGGACCAATAAGAATAGTAGATCGTCAGATACCCGTCATCGGCAGCCAGTGGGATGCGGAAAGACTAGAGCTAAAACCAATAGATCATTCACCTTTCACTATAGAGGTACGGTGTTTGAGGGAAGACGCCAATTGGATGTTTAGATTGTTTGTTAGGGGCAAGTCGTTTAGCTCTTATAGTCTTTACTAGTTGAGGGAGGGGCCAAGGTGGGCCATAGCCACCATGAAAACAATACTTAGGAATATCTGTATTTTGAGGCTCTTAAAGGCGGGCCTGTACAGATATGGAACAGCTTCCGACTGAGTTCTGTGTTTTTTGTATCGTCCTTCCATGGAACTCGGTGCACATTAAAAGACGTGCGGTTAAGGCATCGAGCTACAATTGACGATACGTACGTGAGACAGTCTAGATACATGCATATCTGCTATGGGTGGTGTATCGTACACTTGAGGGCATTACTTTGGTATGGAATCTAATTCGATCGAATGTGGCAGTCTGTATGATTACGTAGCATAGAATTGACAGACGTATGTGGAACGTAATACTGTCATATAGAGATCCATACGTCACTCAGCGTACGTAGGATGAGGAACTGCGTATATTTTGGTGGTATTACGGTGGAGACCGTGCGAGTAGGGTACCACTGGGTGTACCTTAATATTAGGGATAGTTACATATAAACTGTATTAGGTTAATCCACTGGGAAGTAAATGGGTGCGACGTGAGTGTAAGCCATGAGTGTTGTTAACCTAGTAACCTAATAAATAAGAAAATGTGATTGAACAGTATATGTAGGGTTATCCAAAGTGTATAATTTAAATCCAGTCACCAGAACTTGTGTTCTGACCCCCTCCTCATAACATACTCGTAGGTTAGATTTGTGGCAGAGACACGATAGCTTTAGATACTAGTTAGGCTGTAATATTAATACGGTAAGGCTATACTTTGATTATATTATATTTTACCCATCTCGCTGTGAGATATTATCTGAGCTCTAACATATTTTATGTCTCTTTCATTTCTGTAGGATACTAGAGTAAATTAACACGAGTTTCGATAAATTAGAATTTTGAAGAAAAAAATCGGTTTATCAGAATTCGGGTTGTTACATCTGGTATCATAGCTTAGGTTTAGGATTCCTGTATAAATAGTGAGTGAACGTATTTGTATTTTAAATAATATAAATATATTATATATATACCTAATCCATAGAGGAACCCACTAAATAGAAAGAGTATAATATGGTAAGAATTGGGATGACTTTTTTGTACACTAAAGAAAGGAATATGGAAATTTGAGACCCTTAGGTAATTCGGTGGGAAGTGTACAATGTATTTTGTATGGAAGGAAGGTTAATCACATATGATTAGTATTTTGGGTAAGTGGGTTTGGCAGTAAAACCTTATAAATTGGAAAAGGTTAAAAAGAGAAAATGGATTTGGAATATATAGTTGAGAGAATTGATCTTAGGTGTGTCTAGGAAAGCCTTGAAAAATTGGAAATCCGCTTTGACTCTAACCTCATTGTTAACTTTTAAAGAACTTGAAATTGTAAAAGTTTTGGGAAAATGGTTTATGGTGTTTTCAAGTTTTAATCTTAAAAGTTATAGGTTTTAGTATATAAAGCATACATATTGTGTTTTAAAGTAAAATGGGGTATAATTTGTAAATAATGATTTCTTGTGAAAACTTTGTCTAAAGTAAAATTCTCTCAGAAAAAGGTGCATATTATAGAGCATGTATAGCTCGCAAGTATTCTTGTTATATTTCATACAAGAATTTTTAATAAAGAAAGATTTGAAATCTCTATTCTTATGACAATCATTTTGATAAATTATTTTGACAAGATAATATTGTTGGTTGGACAAAATAAGTTGTAGAAATTAAGACAAAGTAGGTGATTGCACCTTGTAGTAAGAGACTGAACTGACCTTATTGGCAAGAACCTGTCGTAAATCAGATTGAGAATTAGTTGTCATTGTCTACTCCAGTTTTTATGATTTGAAAAAAAATGATGTACATTTCTTTTAAGATGACATGTTCTATGGTTTGGCAAAAATAAGTTTACATGAGGAAAATAAAATTTTGACACTTCTGATTTTTGGAAGAAAAATTTAAATGAAAATGCCAAACCGTGTTTTAAAGTGTGGAGTAGATAAGGATTAGTGCCTAGGGAAGACGGGTAGAGTTTTAAGGCTATGAAGTAAATAGCGAGAATTATCTTGGAATAAAGGTAAGTTCCCGTAGAATGCATAAGCATTGAAAAGCCTGGGGTGTTGCTTGAAATAATTGTTAGTACACAGCTAGGACTAGTGGTGACCACTAGATAGTAAAAAGGGCAAGTAAGTGTTTAGATCCTATTGCTAATTTTCATGTTAGGGGTAAAACCAGTTACTACATTTCTGTTGGGATTGTTCCGTTATTTTTGTTCTTGTTTGGTAGTTAGGGTAACGCCTAAACCTGTCGTGGATCCCATGGTTTGGACTTTTTTGTCTGAGGGGGACATAGTCTCGAGATTCTTGACCCTTAGTAGTAGATGTGTAGAGTGTTTGTTTTCCAGTTTTAGTTGAAGACTAGAAGGCTTATTTAAATTTAAACTTAGATTAGATGATTAAATAAGCTAAGAAAAGAGAAATGGTACAACTAAAAAGGAAACAACAAATTCAATAAAGCAACGAACATGATAAATTATGAGAAAAGATGGATAAAGATACAATTTCCAAGATAAGATGAAAAAGAAAATCAGTAACAAAAGAAAATTTTCTTATGTGGGCTATGCTTGGATAGGAAAATAAGGAATCTTTATAAATAGTTACATAAAATCCAAGTACTGTTGGAAAAAAGTACATAAAAGAAAAACGAAAGATGTGAAATTTTCCGTTTTTTCACCTTTTTGTAACATAAGAAATCGAATTTAGAAAATTAGATTTCTCTGAAATTCGAAAAAGTAAAGTTGGTTAGTCGGATTATGGATGCAACAATTGGATGAACTATGCTCTTACTCAGTAAGAGTGTGGAAAAATTTGGATGAAAAAGCATTTTGATTTTCAAAATATTGCATCATGTAGAACTGCCAGTATATTTAGGATGTGAGCATCATATTTTGAAAGGATTTTTGAAAATTTTGCATACACATAGGAGGTACCGCTTAGGCATACATGCATTATTATTTTGTATTTCACTTTGCACATGTGCACAACGGTCGCAAAAATTGGATGCACACATGATGGATGGATATTATGTAAGTGGTTATTTGATTTTACCCTTATCAAATTTCGGGGATGAAATTTCCTAAGGGTGGGAGAATGTAACACTCCACATTTTTAAGATCATAAAATAAGGATAAGTTATTAAAAATTAAGTCAAAGGGACTACGCCATTGCGTTCGTCTCGGAATTCTGATCAAAATAGACACTGGTTTGCGTAAAATGGATAAGGTATGAAGAAGTAATGGGCGTTAGAAGTTTGTATACATATAAGGAGCTTATATGTATATATAATAAATTTATCCAGAAAATCGAATTCACGAAGCGAAAAATGTTAGCGGGAAAATATACCGTTGGGGGTCAACCCAGGGGTCGACCCACCAACGGCGGATCGACCCAGGGGTCGACCCACCCCAGATCTGGACGTGATGTTCAGTGTACGTGGACTGTTTTTGAACGTTTTGCGAATATAGACTATTTTCTAGACTATATTCGTTACTAAACACCTATAAATAAGCCTGTAGGGCCAACCTTGAGTCTCATATTTCTGATACAACGCAAAAGCTCTGCCATTCCTCTTCCTCCCCAAATCTATTCAGAAATTAAGATTATTAGCTTAGGAAAATTTCTGAATCCAGGTAAGGAACGTATGCTTATAAATGGGTGTTCAAATTTCTTATCGAAATGAGGTAATTCCTATACTGGTCTATTTTTAATTCTCTTCTCTTTCTTCTTTTTCTTTCTTTCTTTTAGTAAAAACTATGAATCCATGGTTGTTAGGTTCTGAATCCAATTAGGGGAAAAAACACGGAATGCTAGATCTGGACCAGATCCAGGATTTGGAAAGTATATGAGGTCAGTGGATTTAAGCTATATCATTTTAGATAATGATATGTTATCGTTTAAGAATTCCCCGTTATTATGAAATATGAATTTGCCAGAATAATTAGAGATGTTAAGATGCTTTTATAACAAGTTGAGATACTGGGAAACTCATATGTTGAATTAGTTAAAGTGTTGAAATGTTTATGTGTTGAAAAACAAACCTGTTGGAATATGGGTAAGAACTACTGTTGTTATAATTCCATGACTCACTTGTGGCATATTATTGAGTAAATGACATGTTCATTTATTGGATTTGAACAATTACCCGATTAGACGTTTACATGTCAAGATAGAATTAAATACGTGTTAAAAAGGACAAGCGACATAATATAGGCATAATCTGATGACATATAAATTAGATTACAATAACATGTGAAAAGGATAATATGACTAAAAATTACAGTAAATAGGAAACTGTAACCGCGCTTAGACACGAGGTTAGATTACACTTGTGGTAGAAGTTTGCCCAGAATCGTCCGGCATATCCAACATCCACAAATGGTAAATCTAATGTGAGGGGTCTAAGTGCATAAATAAAAACATGTAACAATGCTAAGACACAAGGTTAAGTCAACTCGTGGAAGAAGTCTGCCCGGAACCGCCCGGCAAATCCAGCATCCACAGGTGTAGGCTTAATGTGAGAGGTCTAGTACATAAACATATATATAAATATATATATATATATGGCAGGATTGATAAATGAGATTAGTTGAAATTAATGGAAATGAATGGAATTGAAAGAAAGTTACAACATTAAAAAGGAATGGAATGAACAGGGAATGATAATAACCTATTATAAATAAATTACATTAATAAGAATGTTGTATAATAGGTAGTCTTGTCCTAGGGACAAGTGAAGATTATAACTTAGGTTATAATAAACTAGTAAGGACATGAGATAACTGGTGAAATGACATAAGTGGCACTTAATTTTAAACTAAGTAATCAGTAAATGGGGAAAACTGAAACCAGTTGTTTGTAATAAAGAAAAAGGGGGAAAGTTTATGAAATGTAAGAAGTTGTACTTAATTATATATTAAGTAAACTGTAAACTTGGAAGTATGAAATCTTTAGGCTTGTCCTAGGGACAAGTGGAAATGATAACTTAGGTTATAATAAACGATAAAGGGAATAGAATAACTTATGTAAGGTAATAAGTTGTACCTAATTGTAAATTAAGTTATGTACAAGAACAAGAATATGAAATCTACGAATGAGGACAACATAAGTTATATTTATGGAAGAGAAACTTATTAGTGGACCTTAGTTAAGAGAATTAAGTTAATAAGTGAACAATGTTAAGCTGTAATGACAACATAAGAGGGAATTACGATAAATAAGAAAGAATGAGGCAACTCAGGAAATGAGGTGAGTGACTTGTTAAGTAGAAAACATGTGAATTAAGATACACTTAATTACATATTAAGTAGAACATGTTATTGTAACCTTTACTCAAGGAAGAATATAAAGGGATTATGGATTATAGACCTTGGACCACAATCTAGAGAATAACATGTTGTGGGCTTATTAATAAACTTAAATGGGCTAAGTTATATGACTGAATTTAATAAGCTTGAGGAACTTGGTAACTTGAATAAGAAGTCAATGTGAAAGGGAATAACCAAGTTAAATGGAAACCTAATGAAGTAAAGCAAACGTGTAAAAGAATGTTTAGACATAGGGTCTAATGACACATTTAAATGAGGCGTTAGGACCAGTCCGTACGTATGAGGGTGAATAACCCAATGGGGTAGATCATCATGGTGTCATGAGGCACGAGGGGAGCACATGTTCATCTAATTATTCTGTCGACTCTGAAGGACTGGAAGGGCAAGCACACGACTTCCTAAGATACGTAAGGTGCTCCTGGCTGTCCTCTGTGCGGTGGCAGATGTTTAGGCTGTGCTCGCAGAGGTTTGGTCTGCGCGTAACTACTAGGTGGGTGGGCCTTGACTGCAAAAGTAGCTTTGCAGTCAGAATGTTGTGATGAGGTGACACTAGGGTGATTCGGCGGTCGCATCAACGGGGAGGCAGAGGGTCACGACCAATAAGGATAGTAGATCGTCGGATACCCGTCATCGGCAGCCAGTGGGATGCGGAAAGTCTAGAGCTAAAACTAATATACCATTCACTATCGAGGTACGGTGGTTGAGGGAATACGCCAAGTGGATGTTTAGATTGTTTGCTAGGGGCAAGTTGTTTATCTCTTGTAGTCTTTACTAGGTTAGGGAGGGGCCGAGGTGGGGCCATAACCACCATGAAAACAGACCCTAGGAATATCTGTATTTTGAGGCTCTTAAAGACGGGCTTGTACAGACATGGAAAAGCTCCCGACCAAGTTCTGTGTTTCTTGTATTGCCCTGCCACAAAATTCGGTGCACATTAGAGGGCGTGTGGTTAAGGCATCGAGCTACAATTGACGATACGTACATGGGACAGTCTAGATACATGCATATTTTCTCTGGGTGGCGTATCGTAGACTTGAGGGCATTTCTCTGGTATGGAATCTGATTCGATCGAAGGTGGAATTCCATATGCTTACGTAGCATAGAATTGACAGACATATGCGGAACGTAACATTGTCATATAGAGATCCGTACATCACTCCGTCGTAGGATGAGGGACTACATATATTTCGGTTTTATTATGGTGGAGACCGTGAGAGTAGGGTACCATGGGGTGTACCTTAATATTGGGGGTAGCTACATATATACTGTATTAGGTTAATCCACTGGGAAGTAAATGGGTGCGACGTGAGTGTAAGCCTTGAGTGATGTTAACCCTAGTAACCTAATAAATAAGAAAATGTGATTGAACAGTATATGTAGGATTATCCAAAGTGTATAATTTAAATCCAATCACCAGAGCTTATGTTCTGACCCCCTCCTCATAACATACTCGCAGGTTAGATTTGTGGAAGAGACACGATAGCTTTGGATACTGGTTAGGCCGTATTATTAATATGGTAAGGCTATACTTTGATTATATTATATTTTACCCATTCCGATGTGAGATATTTTCTGAGCTCTGACATATTTTATGTCTCTGTCTTTTCTGTAGGATACCAGAGCAAACCAACACGAGTTTCAATAGATTAGAATTTTGAAAAAATCCCAGTCTGTTGGAATTCGGGTTGTTACAATCATTTTGCCTATGTATATTTGCAAAGAGGTATATTTGTGATATTTGCAAAGCTGGTTATCCAGAAGATGTTAATTTAATATTAAGCATATGCCATTCGCAAATATATATTGGTGATATTTGTGAAAAATGTTATTTTGAAAATTGTGAAAAGTAACGTCAAAAGCTAGTTTGAATGGAAAACTTATCATATATTTCATCTTTCAAAATATACTAGTACATGTCAACTTATTACTATGATTTGTGCTAAAAGGAAACACTGTTGTAATTATACGTGAATAAGTTTTCCTTTACGATGCTTTTTCGCCTAAAAGATTAGCATAACAAAAACTCACCTTCTTCTACTGGCTACGAGCTTCTTTAATCATGTCTCTTTGTATGCGGTTGTAGATTGTTTTCGGTAGGGGCTTGCGTATATCACTCCTTTGATAAATGGAAAGAATATCAAGTACATTGTTGTACCTGTCCTTGTAATCGTCTTCGGATATTGCCCTTTCTGCATGCAAATAATATAATATCTCGTTATAAAAGCTTGTTATAAACATGTTAGTATTGTTATATTTAATCTACAAGATTAAAATATATACCTTAAAAATGTTAGATATTCTATTATCTATCCATTATTTATTTTAATATAATTTGATTTACTCTACAAGATTAAAGTATAAAAGTTAGGTGTAAAAATATATTTACTCTAAACATGTTATACTAACAAATTTAACAATACCAACATTTTTAACAACAACATACAAATATAATTGCAGTATTATATATAACAATACTAACATAAGGCATATCAATTCACTAAAGGAAAAATCCCTTATTTATTTACAACAATAACTATCATAGACAAATTGAAAATAAATGTTTCTAATTAAGATCTGTCATAAATAATTCAGCACGATTCAGTAAAGGCAAAATGGAAATCCAAACAAAACATAAAGAACCTAAATTAGATAATATGGTAACAATAACCCCAATTATGTGTTATTAAATGGGTTTATCTCAAGATATGCGATAATCTACTCAGCAAAACAAAAATAGTCGATTAAACCAATAGAAATCGAATAGATTGCTAACAAAAACAAAGTTGGAATTCAAACCATTGTTGTCATTAAAGATCTGAGCTACGACTAAACGATTTAAGCCAGGTCCAATTTTTGAACGGTTACTGCAATTAGTCACAAACCCGAACCCATTAAATTTCAAACACCCAAGCGGAAAAACATTCAACCATGTATAAATAACATGAGCAATCGAATGGATGAGGAGGAGAGTGACAGAACGAGGTTGAGCCGATCGAGATTTGAACGTCGGCGTAGAAACGAAGATGAAATCATAACCCTAGGCTTTGTCAAACAGTTTAGATTAATTGTAAGTCTTCTAACGAAAAAGGAAAATTGTGTTACAAATGAGGTAAACTTAAAATTACCATATCATTGAACTTACTTTGAATTATTTACAGTACTACTGGACATTATAATGGTAATAACCATTATAACCCGTTGTAACAATAATAAATGTGATCAATTTATAACGGTTATAACCATTACAACCAGGGACGGGAGAAATGTGACAAAGTAGGCTGTTTGGTTTCACTTTTCCAAAGCCCTATCGTTTCAACAACGTCTGGCTTAACATCAAACTTGTCTAACAAAACGTTTTATTTACGAAAATTATTCATAACATTTCCACTCCATTCCCAAATCATTTCAAAACCTAGTTTAAACTTTGATAGCCCATGGTTGAAAACATTTCCAAAACTTACTTACTTAGATTTCAAAACAGTTTCGAAATCCAAATTCAAAACTTGATTATTTAAATAATACAACCGTCATTTATATGGAAGGAAGATTTGAATCTATTACACATGTAATTCCACAACTATGGTGTGTATGATTTCATACAACCATAATCAACCAAAAATCAATCGTATGAGCATGCATAAATTCATCCACCACAACAATTAAACAATCATTTCAATTTGTGCACAAGCGTTACGGTCAATAACGTTATCAATGTTCGATATGTTTCTAACTATATAAACATCCATTCAGACATTGCATGCAACAATTAACATCCATGCTCAACCAACCATCGTCACCTAATGATACTTAATTTCAACTAATTATAATTAACCAATTCTACTAATTTAAAAATAATTAAATTAGAAGTCTCATCGTCATTGGTTCCAAAATCTTCAACGGCAGAACTCCGTATCAACTGCAAACACGCCAACAGACGATGTTTCCGCTACGCGTACAACTTTCCTTTTTTTGCAAACCAGAACATATGTGTATACACCCCCCCTCGTTCAACACTTAAACTTATTATTTTATTTTCAAGGCAAGGGGAGGCTGAGGCTTATGAACGGAATGGGGAGGAGTATGGGGTGGTTGAGGTGAAGAAAGTTAGGAAGGGATGGTGTAGAGAAAATGATGAAGTTGTGTTCAAAAATGAAGCATAAGTTCTCCTTATATAGGAAGCTTTAAGGGTATGTTTGTAAATTAAACCGTGGACACATGTCACCTAACATAAAACCATCTCCATGCATAAAGGCACATGTAAGGACACATGTTACTCTAATATAAGATCTTCCATGCATAATGACACATATAAGGACACATGTCACTCTAACATAAATTTTTTCATGCATAATGACACATATAAGGACACATGTCACTGTGACATAAACTCTTTCATGCATAATGACACATATAAGGACACATGTCACTCTAACATAAACTCTTTCATGCATAATGACACATATAAGGACACAAGTCACTGTAGTATATACTCTTTCATGCATAGTGACATATATAAGTACACCTCACTTTCATACTTATCCTAAGGATTTAAATAATTAATTTAAATTGGCAACATCTTTGCAGCACTTATGAATGTAGTAAATTACCAATACTTATAAGTGTAAGCATTTCTTAACTTCTAGGTTAGGGTTTTAAACATTATATTAAATTTGAAATAAATTATAATTACAACTTATTAATATTTCAAAACATTTATTTATATATTACTTGTACATATATTGTACCAAAAAAGTTAAAAATAAAATTTAAATACTTAAACAAATCTTTATAAAATTTATATTTCTGTGACTTAACCATATAAACATCATTATATGTTATAATACTACTTATTAATATTCAAAAATATATTTATTTAAATAAAATCTTATATATTAAATAAATTCTTAAAAATAAATTATTCTTTACAAAATCCATATTCTTATATCTTAAAATATTTATTGTTACATGTTCAATATTAAAAAAACTATCAAATTAAATTTGTATTTAAACTTTAATTTATATTCAGAAAATTCAATAAAAATCCAATTTAAACTTAGTTAAAAATTCATGGTTATTACCGGATTTAGGCCCTATAACATTTTTTTTTTACTAATTTCAAAAAATAACACTTTAAATTTAATCTATCCTTAGCACATATCGTCGTCAAAATAATACAAGAACATTGCATGCTCTGATCAAGAACAATGTGTATATTAATTGTTATTTTGTTCAAACAATACCTAGGTATTTTAAACTATGTATTTGTTCAGATTAAAATTATCTGAATATATATCTCATGTGAATAATAATTAAATTATTTTAGTCTAACCAGGCATAGACAAAAAATTATTACCAAAAAAAAAATTTAAGCTTGCTCTTTCGAATTATTTTTGACAGGTTTTTTTTTCAAAACTAATTGGACTTTTCTTAAAATGTTTGCATTTTTGTGGAAATTATAAGTAGCGATGTAACTTCTGATATCCAACCAATTAATTACGAAATACCCAACCTTCACTGTGATGCGTGATCGCCTTCAGTTCATCACATAAGAACATGTTAGCTGCAGTTTCGGGATGTGGTAGCTTTGCTCATCTTCCAACCATCCATATATGTACAGATCATTAATATAGATTTAGTTTGTGTTTTCCCTTCCACTTTCCTATATTTAGGTTCTCTCCCTTTTGTTTCATGTTTTTGTACGAAAACATGTGTTTAGAGTTAGTATTTTTTATTCACCGCTAGTTGGTTATGTTTTGTCAGTTTATTTTGTTAATAATTTTAGTGCTAAATGGGTATAAAATGGTGACCTGGTTTTTCCTCACTTTTGGTAACATAAATATCAGCATTTGACTTGTTTTGTTGGTGTCAAGTTTGAGACGAGGGAGAATGAAACTATGTTGTCCATCTGTGCATGGTGGTTTTTGTCGATCTCGTATTCACTAAAGGACTTTAACAAAACATCTTTGTTTACCAAATTTATGCATATCCATCTTTAATTTGAGCAGCGCAATGTAAATGTCTTCCCTGCAAATGCCGTTGTTAAATTTCTCTTTATTATTATTATTTGTAAATATTCTATATATGGTTTACTAATAGTTTTAACAGTGCACATTGACTTGTAGCATACCAGGGCTAAGGGTAGTGCTAGAAAGCCCGAATTTTTTTTGTCAAAAAGTAAGAAACGAGGGTAATTCTGGAATTCAGGGGGGTAAGCATTGAATTCAGGGGGTGTATTTGTGTAATTCAAGGGGTGGGCCTCCTATTTTTTTGTCTCTGATGTACTTTTGAACAAAAACTTTTTTTTCATAGTAGCATTTTTGCAGGGCTAATATTGATTCATTAAATTGGTTTCTGAAATAAAGGAAACTAATTTGTACCTACTTCTGTAATAACTCCCACCAATAATTGAAGCACATTTATTGACATTGAACACTCCTCATGTTGCAGAGAAACCAATATTTCACTCATCGCCTATTTGAAGTAAATCTGCTTTAGCTTGATCCAAGTTCAGCCTAACAGAAATAATGTCCATCGATGGATCTATGTACATAACATCAGTGGATCGGTGTACACGCTGAATGCCAAAAGCCTAAAGTTATGTCTGGATTATATTGTGTTCTGCGTTTTTAGGTTTCAATGTTAATTGTAAAAAGTAAGAAGAGTTGAGGGGGCGGATGTAATGAAAGAACGATGGAGAGAACGACGGAGGGGATGGATGAATGACGACAGAATAAGCTTCTTTTTGTTCTTACTTTACTTTCCAAAACACGAAAAAAAATTACGTGTAAACTTCGTTTTCTAAAATGATCATTTTTAATGATATAGACGCGTTATTAGTATTTTTATATGGATAAAAACCCAAAACTATAAAGGATAAACCAAATATTATCTAAATTTTGGAAAAAAAAAATCTTCCTTGCAGCATTTTTTCACCATTGATTTCTGTTTCGATGTTTTTCTACTTCTCTTGGCATCATTTTTCGCTATTTTATAATTTTTTATATCACATATTATCAACACAAAACTCTAAGGCAGAAAATTAATTTTTATCAGGATCGAATGTCTTTCAAAGGAACTCTAAGACAAATTAGGTACATGCCCTAACACTGTACATTTCATCGGACTGATAATTGCATATTACATCAATCGTGGATTATAACAAGTTGTTTTTAGTGTAGCCTTTGAACAAGAAATTTGACTGTAAACTTTTGAAAGCGTTATAATATGTTTTAGAGCAAAACATTTATTAAATGAAAAAGCAAAATGTACTTGATCATGAAAATATGCATGGATCATGTTACAACCCACTATTTTGTGCTATTCAAATCGACAATAAACGACACATGTCTAACTTGAATTGCTCAAAATAACAGATAATTAATAATAATTGGAGTAGATACAAATCACATCACAGAATTACAGACACAGAAAAGCAGAATAACTCGCAGCGGAAATAAATAAAACCATAGTAGTTCATGAAGCTACTATATAAACATAGTCTCCAAAACAAAATGCATAGTGTCAAATCATTAGGACAAGTACAACAGAAATCTCAAACACATAAGTCTGCTAAAAGATAAACATAAACAACAACAACTGTCAAACATAGATAGGACTGAAGAAAAATAGATAGGTGGCTAAAGCAAGCTCCAAATGGTCTCTAGCTCCAAGAAAATCTCCAACGGCTGTGGCACTCAAGCTGACCCGAGCATCATGCAAAACAAAACCACTCGGATCAGGACTAATATTCTTTTGCAAGTAAATTAACTCAAATGAAATGTCATGGAAATGTACAAGTAACTTAAAGAATGTTTGGGATTCCATTCTTTAAGGATCCGTTAAAATAAATATCATACAATACGCTATTATAATAGTATCTACGGTAAATATACTATTGAAAATAGCGTAAGCGGGATTACATTTTTACCCTTACACAGTTTATAAACATTGTCGTAAACATTGCATATAAAACACCAGTAACGGTCGGTGGATAGGGATGCGCCGCTATACGACAACGTCAAATCAAAATCGTAGGGGGCCAGATCAGGATAATATGACAAGGCACACGAGGAATATCCACGGTAGGATTCTACCGATGCACGCCCGGACCGGTGGTAACACATAGCCGCGACTACCGCCCACCTCGGAACACACTCCAAAATCAAAGGTGCGCACCAATCGAATCACAAAGTAATAGATATGGGTTCGAAGAAGTGTGTCCGATGGAGGTGCGACCTCACTTAATCACGGTATAGCACATGTTTTAGTCATTTTAATTATGATCTGAAGGTCAAGGCTATCCATCAACGTTCTCTTTCTTCAATCCAGTAATCGCCACCAAACCATCCTTCTTCATTCTAGAACTCCACCGCGTACACAGTTGTTAAAGTGGTTTTCGGTATTGGCAGAGAGTACGACAATATCCGATCCCGGCCTCTTTAACAACCCAATATTTATATTTTTCACACCGTAGTCATTTTAATAAAATCATATCTTGAAATAAATTACAAATTTTAAAATCACAAATTTAAGAATACATTCACTTACAAAACATCTATTATATGTTAGGTTTCAAAAAGTCTAAGTTGCACATCAAATTTTAACGTACCCATAATCCTTTTTATATTTTTAAATAAATTTTAGAAACATACATACATATATATACTAAGTTAAAATTTATTAAAATAAAATAATTGCTAAATTACTTAAAATCTTATAGCTTTGTTATAATTAAAATACCCTGGAAAAAAAAATTACTTTACGACAAAAATTAGATTTGAATAAACTAATATTAAATACATTCTTAAAAATACATAACATAAATTAAACTTTTTATTTAAATTTACATAACATATAATTAGATCTAAAATCCAAAATAATCTAAGTCAAAATATTTAATAGCTTTTAGAAATATTTCAAATTAGATCAACGGTGTCCGTATGATATTTTTTACCTAGGAAAAGTAGCACGGATGTATATCATTTCAACCCGCCAAGTTTCAAATCCCGGGTGTGTATCATTTCAACTCGCATCCCAAATCGATTCAGTTTTTGTACCTAAATCTATATAGTGATTCAGGTGTATATCATTTCAACCCGTCATGATTTTCTAAGCTACAGGGAACTTGCAGTGTGAATTTCAACAATTATATAAACATATAACAATATAAATAATCAAGTCAACATAATAGCATTTCAGTTCATGTGCGGTGTCGGTGTGTCACATTTGCATATATAGTGCTAATATATCAATAACATTTCAAATACAGTTATTTCACTTTCAATAAAATATTAGTCAAATGTGAGTTGAACTCACCTTCAGCGATACTGAAATAGAGATGAAAATGATAGACTCGGAAACCAATGACCTCGAACTGGACAAGCAGATTACGGTCAACATACGTACAATTAGAACGAAGTTTGATTTTTTAAAAAAAAAAATTAAAGTTTTTTTTTTATTGAATAAAACATTCTCCAACCGTTCGTTGTTGAAAAACTCCGACGTTATATGCATTGCTTCATTTACAGCGCCGCGCTCATTATACATGCATAATGCACATGCATGAAAAGGAGAGAGAAACAAGGGAAGGAAAAGAATTTGATTCATGAGCCACGTATCAAACATTTAACCATCCCTTTCCCCCTTTTTGTTTACTTAAGACATATGCTACTATTACTATACATATATTATACTTATCCAAAGTCTCAGCAAAACAAAACATTATGCATTGCTTCCTCACGTCAGTAGCCTGCCAAAGTTGGCATCCTCCTTTCCAGTTATGATTCTCCACCGTTTTTTTTAAATGCAAACGCTTGGCACTAAAATTTGATTTCATTCTCACTCGAAAGGTTTCAGCGCAAGTCACATACGGTACATAATAATGCATTTTCCTATTTATTTATTTTTTTCTCCTACAGGTCATATTTGTGTACACTGCACAGTAGTTCAAAATGTCTTCATAACGGTGCATGTTACTTTCTACAATAAAGAACTCTGTACACATTTATATCCAATAGTCCTTCCCCAAGTTCACATCACCTTACATCTATTACATGCACATATATAGTCCTATTATTAAATACACGTGAGGGAAGATTCAAAATGCAAACATTTCCTAAGTCAAAATAGCTTCCATTATAAAGTATACAAATGAAAGATAGGCTTGGATTATCTCATCATTCCATATATATCATTATGTAACATTCATGGGCCTGGGCTAAAGCCCTAATATTATGTTATGCTGTAAACAATTGTAACGTGTATAAATACACGATATTACTCTACAATAAACATAATAAAAATTCTGTTCTTCATTCTTATATCATTTCTTCTCCAAAATCTTTTATGGTATCAGAGCCTCAAGAGCTTAACAGCAATCAAGAAATAAAAAATAAATAAATAAAACAAAACAAAACAAATCAGAGTAGCTGCAATTCTGTTTTAAATACAGAGATCCGTCAGATTTGATATCATCATCCAAATCCCTCCTATCAAAAACAGAATTTCTGTTTCATCATTTAGGAGTTGCTACTCAATAACAATAGTTTGTGCCACGCCTATCATTTCAAGCTGCATCAAACTATCATATTAAGTTTGATAAAAGAAAATTTCTGAAATCTTGAAGTCGATCAAGAAATTCAAGAAAAGAGAAATTGCTGTAAAGAAGTGCCATACCAGAGTGCTTCATCAGAAAGAATCAACCCAAAGGGTTAACAATCATCACCTGAAGCTCTTCAGGTTGCAACATCTACAGCCACATAATTTTTTCAAGAATTGCTCAATTCAAAGCTTCAAGATACAGTGTTGTTTTGTCGTCATCATCATGGTGGATGATCATAACTCCTCAACGATTCCTCCTAGAAATCAACCACCAATTACTCCTGGAAATTCATCTGCAAATCAAAACCAATCAACATC
Organism: Allium sativum; assembly: GCA_030737875.1. Classification (NCBI taxonomy): domain Eukaryota; kingdom Viridiplantae; phylum Streptophyta; class Magnoliopsida; order Asparagales; family Amaryllidaceae; genus Allium; species Allium sativum. Next base: position 492,350,700 of record CM060912.1, on the reverse strand, counting down.
AGTGGATCAAAACATGTCCAGTGCAGAATCTCTTGTTAAAACAGGTATAAATCCACAGACTCAACTAATTACCATTCACCTTGAAGAAAACAACTACTTGCTATGGAAATTGCAAGTAGAGACAGCCATTCAAGGTTTTGGTCTTGAAGGATACATTCTTGGTACTATTGCTATTCCACCTAAGTTTATAACTGATGTTGATAATAGGGTAGTTAGCAATGATGATTATGTCAAATATCATAGACATGATAGACTAATCTGTGCATGGTTATTATCATCTATAAGTGAAAAGATTTTATCCCAAGTAATTGGGTGTAAAACAGCCTATGATATTTGGACAACCATAGAAAAGTCCTTTAATACTCAATCATCAGCAAAGACAATGTTCTATAGAAACCAATTACAGACTGCCAGGAAAGATAACCTGTCCATGAGAGAATACTTAACAAAAGTTAAAGGAATATGTGATCATCTTGAGGCAGCAGGTCAAAGAATTAGTGATTCTGAGCATATTTTATCAATCCTAAATGGACTGGGTGAGGAGTATGAAGCTGTTGTAGCAGTTATCACATCTCAAAAGGTGACTAGTTCTATGGAAGATGTACACTCTATTCTTCTTGCACATGAGGCAAGAATTGAAATAAAAAGATCACAATTAAATGAATTATCTGCTAATGTTGCTGAAACCAAAAACAAGAATCAAAACAGAGGAGATTCTTTTAATCAAAGAGGAGGCTCTTCTAATAGAGGCAGAGGAAGAGGAAGGTGGAGCAATAATAATAACAGACCTAAGTGTCAAATTTGTGGAAAAATAGGGCATACAGCTGTGAAGTGCTATTTCAGGTTTAATAACAATAATGTTGGTGGTGAAACACAAAATAGTCAAAGAAAAACAAATCCTACAGCAAATTTGGCAAATGTTGAAACTGACAGTCAAAGAAACATGTCAAGAAACAGCCAAACAGATGACATTGGAGATGATAATTGGTATCCAGATTCAGGTGCTACTAATCATATCACAAATAATCTCAACAATCTCAATCTAGGCCAAAGGGAGTACAAAGGTAAGAATTCTTTACGTATGGGTAATGGTAGCAGTGTAAACATTACACATATTGGCTTTGGCGGCATAAAAGGTAAAAAGCAACTATACCTCAATAATCTACTTATGGTTCCTCATATAAAAAAGAATTTACTCAGTGTATCACAGTTTGCTAAAGACAATAATGTGTATTTTGAATTTCATCCACATCATTGTTTAGTTAAAAATTTATTGACTAATGAAATTATTTTGCAGGGTAAAACATGCAATGGACTGTACAAATTCAATGATGTGAATACTGCAAGTAATGGTCAAGAGGAAAACAGTTGCTACCTATCAGAAATTAATGATAAAATCAGTGTATTTGATCCATGGCATATAAAGCTTGGTCATGCTAATGTAAATGTTGTCAAGAAAATTTTAGACACAAACAAAATTTCATATAACAATGTCCCTATGCCATATGTTTGCACTTTTTGTCAAATGGGCAAAAGTCACAAGTTGCCATTCACAAATTCTTTAACTAATTACACTAAACCACTTGAACTTGTTGCAGCAGATCTATGGGGTCCTGCTTCAACAAATTCAGATTATGGCTTTAACTATTATATTTCCTTTGTTGGCTCCTATTCTAGATATACTTGGATATATTTTCTAAAATCCAAGTCTGAAACCATTAAAGTTGTCATTCATTTTATTAATCAAGCTGAAAAACAAACAGGTGAAAGTTTGAAAATACTACAAACTGATGGAAGCATGGAATTTAAACCTTTAGGTGAATACTTTCAAAAGAAAGGCATAATTCACAGATTAAGTTGTCCATATACCTCTGAGCAGAATGGTTTAGTTGAGAGAAAGCATAGGCATATTGTGGATTGTGGTCTTACTTCATTAGCTCAGAGTAACTTAACTATGAAATTTTGGCCTGATGCTTTTAACACTTTTGTATATCTAATAAACAGGTTTCCAACCAAAACTTTGAACAACAAAAGTCCTCTAGAATCTTTATATAATGTTAAACCTAATTATGATAGGCTCAAAGTCTTTGGCTGTCTATGCTATCCATACTTAAGGCCATACAATACTCATAAACTAAATTTTAGATCCTCAGCATGTACTTTTATAGGATATGCAAGTGACCACAAGGGTTACAAATGTCTTGATGAAAAAGGCAAAGTCTACATTAGTAGACATGTTGTATTTAATGAAAAGGTATTTCCTTTCGAAGATAAAGACATAGCTACTACACAAAAAATATACAATCCAAAGAAGTCAATACCAAGAATACCTCTGTACTCTGACAACAGTACTGAAGACACTGGTGATGGTAGCTCAGACTCTTCTCAACAGCATGCATCATCATCAAGCAATGAGACATCTGAGCCTTCCAATCAACCCAGCAACAATCAGCAACAACATGAACATCTACAGCATGACTCAAGTTCAGAAGTTAGAAATGATCAATCAGATACTAGGAATGACAATAATGAAACTCATGAACAGAGTGAACAAATTCAGACAGGTCATCCAATGATCACTAGATCAAAAAGGGGTATTTTCAAGCCCAAAGTTTATAATGTTATCAGTAATTCAGATGAACTAGCAAATTACAATCAAGCCATTAGCAATCAGAACTGGAAACAAGCTATGGATGATGAATATCAAGCCTTGATAAAGAACAAGACCTAGACACTTGTTAAAACCCCAGCAGATAAGAATATAATAGATAGCAAGTGGACGTACAGGCTAAAAAGAAATGCTGATGGATCAATACATAAATACAAGGCAAGTCTTGTCGCTAGAGGCTTCACACAACAATATGGTTTTGACTTTGAAGAGACATTTTCTCCAGTTGTTAAACCAACAACCATAAGAATAGTTCTTACCATAGCTCTACATAACAATTGGAGGATACAACAACTGAACGTAAACAATGCATTTCTGAACAGTGACTTAAAGGAGGAAGTATATATGAGTCAACCTCAGGGATATCAGAAGAATGGAGAGCTTGTTTGTAAACTAAATAAAGCAATTTATGGCTTAAACAAGCTCCCAGAGTCTGGTTTGATAAATTGAAACTTACTTTAACAAAATTAAAGTTTCAATCTACTAAATCAGATTACTCTCTGTTTGCCAAAATTACTGATAATATAATTATTTTTGTTTTAATATATGTGGATGATTTAATCATTACAGGAAATAGTGAAACTGAAATCAGAAAGCTCATTCAGATTCTTGACAAATAGTTTTCAATCAAAGACTTGGGGTAGCTTAATTATTTTTTAGGCATTGAAGTTATTAAAACATCAAAATCAGAGTTATTTTTGAGTCAAAGGAAATATATCAATGAAATTCTTGTTAGAGCAAAGATGGAAGCTGCAAATGCCCTGCCTACACCAATGATAACAAATCATCAACTATCTAAATACAGGGGAGAAAACATTGTCAATATCAGACAATATAGAAGTTTAGTTGGAGCATTACAATATGCTACCATTACTGGACCTGAAATAACATACTGTGTTAACAAACTTTCACAATTTATGCAGGAGCCAAAAGAAGATCATTGGAAGGCAATGAAAAGAGTGCTCAGATATCTAAAGGGAACTATGGACTATGGTTTACACTTCACACAAGGCAATCAACTCAATATTATTGGATATAGTGATGCAGACTGGGCAACTGACCCTGATGACAGAAGATCAACTTCAGGCTACTGCATTTATTTAGGAAATAACCCTATATCATGGTGTGCTAAGAAACAATCTACAGTCTCAAGATCCAGTACTGAATCAGAATTCCGAAGTATTGCTAATGCAACTGCTGAAATTATGTGGGTACAATCACTCCTAAGTGAACTCAAAGTTACAGTTTCAAAGCAGCCAGTATTATGGTGTGACAATCTAAGTGCAGTATCATTATCATCTAATCCTATACTGCATTCAAGAACCAAGCACATGGAAATTGATCTATATTTTGTTCGAGAACAAGTAATCAAGGGAAAACTTCAAATAAATCATGTTCCAGCAAATTATCAGATAGCAGATATTCTTACAAAGCCATTATCAAGCAAAAACTTTGCCAGATTGAGATCTAAACTTAAAGTAATTGAAGGATCAAACCTTGGGGAGAAAGCAAAGCTTATAAACTCAGATCTGAAACCTGTAATGTCTGACAAATCTATATGGAGGCCAACGCAAGCTGACAGTTCAAGTATTGAAGACGTAAAGCCTGCAAAGCAAATCAGCATCTCACATCCAGAAATCGAGAGCATTCAAGGCAGAGACCACTTAAACGAAGCAAGTATAAGCTCTCATAGGCTGAATCCTCTCCATCGCCTGCAAATACTTTGAGATCGAGGCTGATTCAGACTAATTTCTGAGGAAATTTATCAAATTTCATTTGCTTAAGATGTGGCGGCGTACATTAGAAACCCTATCATTCATTTGCGGGGAGATATAAAGTAAACAAATGAAAGATAGGCTTGGATTATCTCATCATTCCGTATATATCATTATGTAACATTCATGGGCCTGGGCTAAAGCCCAAATATTATGTTATGCTGTAAACAATTGTAACGTGTATAAATACATGATATTACTCTACAATAAACATAATAAAAATTCTGTTCTTCATTCTTATATCATTTCTTCTCCAAAATCTTTTAATGTTTCCATTAACCTTAAAATGAAAATGGTTTTCATCCTTTCCAAAATTTATATGTCCTCCATGTAAGAGCCAATATAAAAGGGCTTCGACTACACTTCCAGTAAGCTAAAATTAGGACAAAAAACTGTAACTTGATTTGAAAAATAGTTTTGTATATATACAAGTTCAGGGTTCTAGCCTTCCGCATTGCGTATGATAACTAGTTTCCAATACTAAACTTGAAAATGGTTTCACACTAAAGTCTAAAACAAGGTTTACTAATCAAACAAGGGTTCACCGAAATGGGAAGGAGGCTTGGTCAGAGTCGCGGCACTGGGTTCGGTCGGAGGGGGTGCTGGACGTTGGTTGGAGGGACAGCTGCCCATGGCGGAGGCGCGGCTGGCTAGGATGGAGGGCGCAGCCTCGAATGGCGGTGGTTATCAGCGTTGGCTTCTCTTTTTTTTTTAAAAAAACAGTTCGGATTTTACAAAAATGGAAACGGTTTGGTTGAAGGCGAGGGTGGTTTCTGGTGATGGGCATAGCAGGGAGGAGGCGCTTCAAAAATGGAAAGTGGAATGGGTTCGGTTGGTCGGATCTGGGTGGTTGGTGTTGGTTTATCAAGGTTTCTCTAAAAGAAAAAGAAAAAAAACAAAGGTTGAAGGTGAAGCAAAACACAGGAAGAGACGGTAAATTTTATAACTTGCGCAAGGTAGAACTGATGATAGCAATGGATATTAATTAAAATTAGAGAAAGATATAAGTAAATTTGCAAATTCGAAGATTACTTGGAAGGGAGTCTCATGGAGAAGAAAGGCTTGGGGAAGAGAACAAATGGTTTTACAGAAAAAAGGAATGGAATATATATACAAATTTTTCTTCTTTGTACGTTAATCAATTAGTGGACAAATTTACTAATGTCATGAGCTTTTCAATAAGATATGTTTTAAAAGGAATGATATAATTAAATTGTAAACGTTATTAATGTTTTCCATTTACTGTCAATTGAATCTTAATTAGAACGTTATCAAATTTAAACGAAATAAAACGTACATACTTTGTAATTAATTTTTTTTTTCAATTTCACCTCCAATTAAATAAAAATAAGTGTGCAAACAAGTAAATAATAGTGCAAACATGATAAACAATAAGAGTGGTTTACATATATATATTTCATCCAGGTAAGAAAGTGACCGAGCAAACAAGTAAATATCATATAACTGTATATATTTGAAGCTCAATGGATAAAATATAACTACACTGGTAGTCATTCTATTAGAGAGGCAATAAAAAATAATAGAAAATGCAATTTTTTTTGTGGATGGACAGTGGCATAAATATTGTAATAAATGCA